>CM073122.1:5187132-6387132 GCA_037039145.1 Fundulus diaphanus | reverse complement strand
AGGATGCAAGTACCCGGTTCGATCCCCAGCGCCTGCACTCTGGGTCCCAGAGCAAGACCCTTAACCCCAGATTGCTCCCCGAGGGTGATGGGTTAAAAGCAGAGAACAAACTTCGTTGTAATGTATGTTTCAATGACAATTAAGATGATATTATTATATTCCTATCAGATTATACAGATCGGTCAAAAATTTTCCTATCTAAGGAAACCCAGTAGTGGGCATTTTGGATGAAGGAACTGAATGTTGTTTTTCCTAAATTTAAAGTAATAATTTTATTTTATTTAAAGATTCCAGGTCCAGGATTGAAGAGTGGGGCTTTTATTTTGAAGGACGGACCGGTTGCGTGTGGGCATGTTTGATGGCCGTGGAGGCTCGCGCTGCTAATCATTAACAGCGGAGCATTACGTCAGGGGCTTGGCAGCGCGAGGAAGCACCAAAATAGAGGGGTGTGTGCGCGCGCGCGCGCGCGCGTGTGGAATGGGACTTTTTACCCCCACGCTTCCCAGATGCAACACACATTTCAAAGGAAATTGTTCTACTTTTCATTTACGTGAAGTCTACCCGGTAAAAAAATAAATAAAAAATTACCTGTTAAAGTAAGCACCCCGTGTTAGGAAGACACTTCCGAGTTCAATTCAATTCACTTCAGTTTTGTTTATATAGCACCAGTTCATGAAACATGTCATCTCAAGGCACTTTCCAAAGTCAAATTCAATCAGATTATACAGATTGGATCAGATTTTACAGATTGGTCAGAAAGTTTCCTCTCTAAGGAAACCCAGCAGGTTGCATCAAGTCTCTCCAAGCAGCATTCACTCCTCCTGAAAGAGCGTAGAGCCACAGTGGACAGTCGTCTGCATTGTTGATGGCTTTGCAGCAATCCCTCATACTGAGCATGCATGAAGCGACAGTGGAGAGGAAAAATCCCCTTTAACAGGGAGGAGAACCTCCAGCAGAACCAGAACCAGGCTCAGTGTGAACGCTCATCTGCCTCGACCCACTGGGGGTCAGAGAAGACAGAGCAGAGACACAGAAAGCACAGAAGCACACATTGATCCAGGAATCATCTCAAATCAGACCAACTCAGCTTCAATGTCACAAATCTGCATACATAGCATGTGGCTCAAGAGCATCTTGGCGCATGGACAGTAATAGAGTGGAGTGGATGGGACAGCATGCATCATCCAAAAAAACATGCAACATCCATCAGTCTATTGCCTGTAACTGCTTATGCCGCATGGGAGGCTGGTGCCTTGCTCCAGCTCTCGTTGGGCGCGAAGCTAGTCCATCACAGAACATCACAGGACAAACAACCATTTGTCTCAGGGAAACCAATTAACCAATCACCCTAATGCTCATGCTTTTGGACTGCAGGAGGAAGCCAGAGTACCTGGAGATAATCTATGCATGTACAAGGAGAACACGCTAACGCTATGCAGGAAGACCCCAGGCTGGGATTCAAACCTAGGACTTTCTAGCTGCAAGGCAACCGTACCGGCAATAGTGAATTAACACAACAGTCAACATTAAGAGAGAACGTGCGATGCAAACAGATGAGTTGCCAGTGAATAAAAGGCCTGCAGTCACCTTAACCAACATTAGATACATACAAGCAAAAGGAAAACCAAGGTGGTTTAGTTGTCGTGGAGAATAAGGAGCATGCTTAGCACAGATAAACTCCATAAAACCGATGGCAAAGCTCAGCCCTGCTATAAAGAACCTTCTCTGCGTTCACTTGTTCGGGTTTGTCCATCCCGAGTCCAGACGTGTCAGTAGAACTGAGCCAGTGGTGCCCAAACTTTTTGCTATGTAGGCCAAAATTGTTTTATCAAATTAAAAGAATCTGTGGGCCAAACACATATATAATTAAAACTAAAATCACAAATAACTAGAAGTGCTTTTCATTACCTGCTGAAAAATAATCAAAAGCGTGCAACATTCAGATGGGAGGAGAGTACCTAAATAATGTACTAATTCTACTTAAATAAAAGTACCTCATAAGAATTTTACTTTAAGTAAAATTTACTTTTTTATGACCAGAAGAAAGCCCCTCTCGTGGATTTCACAAAGGAAAAGTGGAGATATTGGTGTCAAAAAGTTTTTTTTAATTAAAAGGAACATATCATGCTATTTAACGCCTTCCTTTCAACATTTAAACCATTCTGTTTTGGTCTATTTAAAGTAGAACTGCAAAGCTTTGGTCTGAATTCCTCATTATTGTCAGGATCGGTGGTTTGTTTTGTTTTTTTTGTTGGTTTGGAAGCCTGCCGCTTCCCACTTCCTCCACCAGATGCCGCCTAGGAGCAGAGCCCCTGGAGAAGCGTGTGGTGGAACCCTGGGACACACCTGTGGTGCATTTGCTGACTAAGGCTGGGGATATTTAAGAAGCGGCGAGCTGACACTTCCTTGCCTGAGTGTTTGTTTACCTTGGTAACTATCGTTCCAGCGTAAGGGCCTCTGCACATCTTCCCGAGATAATCGCCTCCTGTGTTTTTCCCTTCTCGTCAGGTCTACCTGGATTCCTCTGGAGTTTTCTCAAGAGAAAAAGTTTTGTGGATCGTTTGTTTCGGATCACGACCAGCCGCCAGCTCGCTCCCCATTCAGCCTGTCTTACCTGTCCGCCCTCCAACGGTTCACTACCTCCTCACGCCGCCCTGGGTCTGCTGCTGCTTCCAAGAGGATCTCCATATGCTCCTAGTAAGCCTTTTTCCCCCTCTACATATATATAGATATATTTATATGTTCATCCACCTCCCTGGATTCATTGAGTCTAAACGCTTCCTCTCGTTGACAGTGGCTGAACTGGTTATCCCTTCCTGACTCCTACTCCGGGCTTTCTCCCCAAACCTGTCCCCTCTGTTCAATAAACTTTATTATTGTTTACATACGTCTCCTGATTGTGTTTCTGCATGTGGGTTCGTAAACTGGAACCAATCATGACAGAACACTCAGGCCCACAGTCTACCCCTGCAGACGCAATTAGGAGAGCCTTGGCGGAACAACAATCTCTCATCCAGTCTCATGATGCAGCCCTGCGAGAGCTAGGTAACCAGCAAGCTGAAACTAACCGCCGGCTAGCTGAAATATCTAATTTCCTCCAGGGATCTGCCGAACCGGACCCGAACGCACCGTCAGCGGCAGCTCAAGTTCCGGACCCATCTAGCCACGCCACGTTTTCGGAGGTACGACCGCCAGCGCCCGAGAAATTCTGTGGTGATGTAAGGAAGTGTAAAGGCTTCATTTTGCAATGTGGAATCATTTTCAACCACTCACCTCAGAGTTTTTGCCATGATAATGCCAAAATAGCTTATATGTTATCCCTGCTAACTGGACGTGCTCTGGAGTGGGCTGAGGCCAAGTTTCCCTCCCCCACCAATTTTGGCTGCACATTTTCTGAGTTTTTGAAGGAACTTAAGCAGGTTTTTTGTCGTGACATCGACAAGACTGCAGTTTCCCGAGAGCTGTGGACTCTCAAGCAGGGTCAAAGAACGGTTTCTGAATTTGCCATTGACTTTAGGATTAAAGCTGCAGCATCTGGTTGGGACGCAGCCGCACAAAAGAGTGCTTATTTCCACGCTCTGAACGAGCAGGTAAAGGATGAACTGGCCACGTTAGATGAACCAGAGACTTTAGAAGATTTCATTAGTCTCACCATAAAAATAGATAACCGCATCAGATCACGTGCCAGAGAACGAAACCGTCGTAACTCCCCTTTTAGATCTCATTTTCAGAACCTTCCTGCTATTTCTCCTGAATCCCCAGCATCGACACCTCTCCCTGAGCCAGAACCCATGCAGCTGGGGCGAACTCGCTTAACCCCGGAGGAGAGAAGCAGGAGGTTACATTCACGTCTTTGTCTGTACTGTGGTGAGTCCGGCCACTTCATTGCCAACTGTCAAGTTCGTTTAAACCCCCAGGCCCGACAGTAAAGACGGGGAGACTGTTGGAGCCAACACCCACAACCCAATCTCGTCTCACCCTACCGGCAACTCTCATAAATAATCACTTGTCTCTTCCCCTTTCAGTACTTATCGACTCTGGCTGCGAACAAAATCTTATTGATTCTACTCTAGCCAAACAGATGTCCATCGAGGTAGAACCACTACCGGTTCCCCTCCGAGTTGCTGCCCTTAACGGTAAAGCATTACCTCACATCACACACAAAACCAAGCCAGTCAGTCTCGTTGTTTCAGGTAATCATTCTGAATCGATATCCTTTTTTGTGTTCAGTGCTGCCACTTCTCCCATTGTACTAGGATTTAACTGGTTATTAGCCCATAACCCTCACATTAACTGGGTTAAAGCTCACATAGAGTCCTGGTCATCTAACTGTCATGCCACCTGCCTCCGTTCAGCTATTCCCTCGAGCTCCCCGACTAAGAATCCTTCTGAGAGTGAATCCCTCGATCTTTCCTCTGTACCCGTTGAGTACCATGATCTGGCGCCCGTATTCAATAAAGATAAAGCCCTGTCACTTCCACCTAATCGTCCCTATGACTGCGCCATCGACCTTCTGCCTGGCGCCCCATTACCCAACAGTCGCTTGTATAATATCTCCCGCCCCGAACGCCAAACCCTGGAGAAATACATCAATGACTCCTTAGCAGCAGGTATCATCCGAACATCCACCTCACCCCTAGGGGCAGGATATTTTTTTGTTGGCAAAAAAGATGGCTCGCTACGACCGTGTATTGACTACAGAGGACTGAATCAAATAACCATTAAGAACAAGTACCCACTACCACTCCTCTCTTCCGCCTTCGAACCCGTTCAGGGAGCAACCATTTTCACCAAACTGGATCTGAGAAATGCCTACCACCTCCTTCGAATCAGAGAAGGGGATGAATGGAAGACAGCTTTCAAAACACCTATGGGTCACTATGAGTATTTAGTCATGCCTTTCGGCCTGTCAAACGCTCCCGCCTTCTTCCAAGCATTAGTGAATGACGTATTAAGAGACTTCATAAATGATTTTGTATTTGTCTATCTGGACGATATTCTGATTTATTCCAGCTCCCTGAAGGAACACAAACGGCATGTCCGACAAGTTCTCCAGCGCCTCCTTGAGAACCGGCTTTATGTCAAAGCCGAAAAGTGTGAGTTTCATCAACCCTCAGTCACCTTCCTCGGCTATGTGCTCGAGGGCGGACAGGTAAGACCGTCGGAGGATAAAATAAAAGCAGTGTTGGAGTGGCCCAAACCTGAAACCCGGAAGCAACTGCAAAGGTTTCTTGGGTTCGCCAATTTCTACCGCCGTTTTATACGCAACTACAGCCAGACGGCTTCTCCACTGACAGCTCTTACATCCTCCAAGACAACGTTTACCTTTACGCCCGAAGCAGAGGATGCTTTTGCACGGTTAAAGTCATTGTTTGCTAATGCACCCATTCTCATCCAGCCAGACCCAACCAAGCAGTTTATTCTGGAGGTCGATGCATCAGACTCTGGAGTAGGGGCCGTCCTGTCCCAAGTTTCTTCGCAAGATCACAAAACTCACCCTTGTGCCTTTTTCTCCCGCAGACTTTCCCCAGCCGAACGTAACTATGACGTGGGAGATCGGGAGTTGTTGGCAATTAAGCTTGCCTTGGAGGAGTGGCGTCACTGGCTGGAGGGAGCTGAACATCCTGTAGTTGTCTGGACGGACCATAGGAACCTTTCATACTTACAATCCGCTAAACAGAACAACCCCCGACAGTCCCGCTGGTCAGTATTCTTCTCCCGGTTTAATCTGTCTATTTCCTACCGCCCAGGATCCAAAAACGTCAAGCCGGATGCCCTTTCCCGACTCTACACGCCTGATGACTCAGACGAGGGCCCAGCACCATTGTTACCCCCTAGTTGCACTGTAGGGGTTGTGACATGGGAAATAGAGGATATAATCCGTGAGGCTCAACGCCTGGAGCCTCCACCCGAGTCTTGTCCCCAAGGGAGGATCTATGTTCCCACCTCCGTCCGATCCCGCTTCCTAAAGTGGATACACTCATCCAAATTCTCCGGGCACCCAGGTATAAGTCGCACTATCGGTCTAATCAATCGAAGGTTTTGGTGGGACTCTGTTCACAAGGATGCTAAGGAGTTTGTTCTCGCCTGCCCCGTCTGCTCGAGAAATAAGTCCTCCCACCAGCCTCCCACAGGTTTGTTACAGCCCCTTCCTACTCCCAAAAGACCCTGGTCACACATCGCCATAGACTTCGTTACTGGACTACCCCCATCCAAAGGTATGACCACTATTTTTACTGTCATTGACCGCTTTTCGAAATCCTGCCATCTCATTCCTCTCCGCAAGCTTCCCACCTCTGCTCAGACTGCCCAGTTATTGATTAAGCATGTCTTCAAGCTACATGGCATGCCTCAGGAGATCCTGTCAGATCGAGGCCCCCAGTTCACATCACAAGTTTGGAAACAGTTCTGTTCTGCATTGGGTGCCAAGACTGCTCTCTCTTCTGGTTATCATCCCCAGACCAATGGGCAAACCGAGAGAATGAACCAGGAGATGGAGGCTACCCTACGCTGCATCTCCTCCTCCAACCCCGAAGACTGGGCTCAGCATCTTCCTTGGGTCGAGTACGCCCACAATAGCCACATCTCTTCTGCTACTGGGTTGTCTCCGTTTGAGGTCTCCCTGGGGTACCAACCACCTTTATTATCCGTTGACGAAGGTGCGATTTCTGTCACCTCAGTTCAGCATCATATCCGCCGTTGCCGTAAGATCTGGAGGGAAACGGTAACCGCACTCAACCACACAGCCACACGAAACAAACGTCTGGCCGACCGCAAGAGGACACCAGCCCCGGTCTATACAGCTGGTCAAAAGGTTTGGCTGTCCACTAAGGATATCCCCCTAAAGTCCTTGTCCAGGAAGTTGTCACCTAGATTTATTGGCCCATTTGAGATTTTGTCAGTGGTCAGTCCGACAGCTCTACGCCTTCGTCTGCCACCCTCCCTACGTATTCATGCCACCTTCCATGTCTCCCAGGTCAAACCAGTCCGGTCGAGCCCCCTTTGCCCTCCAGCCGAACCCCCTCCTCCCGCCCGTGATGTTGATGGTCACCCGGCGTACTCCGTCCACCGGATTGTGGGCTCCCGTCGGCGAGGTCGTGGTTTTCAGTACCTCGTCGACTGGGAGGGCTACGGCCCGGAGGAACGTTCTTGGGTTCCCCGTTCCTTTATTCTTGACCCCTCTTTGATAAAGGACTACACCGCCTCTCTGCCATCCACCTCTTCTCGTCCGCCAGGAGGCGTCCGTTGAGGGGGGGGTACTGTCAGGATCGGTGGTTTGTTTTGTTTTTTTTGTTGGTTTGGAAGCCTGCCGCTTCCCACTTCCTCCACCAGATGCCGCCTAGGAGCAGAGCCCCTGGAGAAGCGTGTGGTGGAACCCTGGGACACACCTGTGGTGCATTTGCTGACTAAGGCTGGGGATATTTAAGAAGCGGCGAGCTGACACTTCCTTGCCTGAGTGTTTGTTTACCTTGGTAACTATCGTTCCAGCGTAAGGGCCTCTGCACATCTTCCCGAGATAATCGCCTCCTGTGTTTTTCCCTTCTCGTCAGGTCTACCTGGATTCCTCTGGAGTTTTCTCAAGAGAAAAAGTTTTGTGGATCGTTTGTTTCGGATCACGACCAGCCGCCAGCTCGCTCCCCATTCAGCCTGTCTTACCTGTCCGCCCTCCAACGGTTCACTACCTCCTCACGCCGCCCTGGGTCTGCTGCTGCTTCCAAGAGGATCTCCATATGCTCCTAGTAAGCCTTTTTCCCCCTCTACATATATATAGATATATTTATATGTTCATCCACCTCCCTGGATTCATTGAGTCTAAACGCTTCCTCTCGTTGACAGTGGCTGAACTGGTTATCCCTTCCTGACTCCTACTCCGGGCTTTCTCCCCAAACCTGTCCCCTCTGTTCAATAAACTTTATTATTGTTTACATACGTCTCCTGATTGTGTTTCTGCATGTGGGTTCGTAAACTGGAACCAATCATGACAATTATTGCTCCATTTTTATCCGTTTTCTGAGGCGTGTGTCTGAGAGCAACTCGGTTTGGTGCCGTCGCCTCCACCCATTTTTGTAGTCTGCTGGGTGATGGTGTAGTGAATTGTGTGGACTGATACACCCAACCACCAAACATTTTCACTTATCCACTTGTGGCAGCGGCATCCTTCGGCTTGGACTACAAAAGTCAAATAAAAACAATAGATTCCCAAAATTGCTTAGCCAGACGTCCATGACCCTGTTTAGCAGTTCTGCAACAAATACTTTTCCGTAACTGTTCAAAAACTCTAATAGAGAAAACTGAACATCTTGTAAAATATGACCCAAACAGAATATAAAGACATCTACACAGCACCTGGACAGACTAAATTTAAATCTTCGGCACTCCTGGAGACTCCAAGTGCACAATAAAATGGATTCAAGGGCTACAAAAATTGACTTTGCTTTGATATGTTCCCTTTAAAGGAGCCATCCCAGCATCCTTCTCTGTCACACCAAACTGTCTACATTCTTCACTTCATCCATGAAACTTCTCAGGTTTTCCTCTTCTTCAGAACCTGGCATTTCTGATCGTCATCCCATCCCCTGTCCAATATATCCCTCATATCTAAACTGGGTGTGTAGAAATCGGCAATTTGGCCAGAGTTGTCAGAATCATTTGTTTTTAGGGATGTAAAACAGCGTTCACGTGTGGATGAAAGGCATAACTGCACAAGAATTTTTCTGTTTTCCCAGATATCCAGCTATGTGTGGACTAGTCCCAACAGTTCTAAATAATAGACTCCAAACTAAGCGCCTCTGTTTTCAGCTTTAGGCAGTACAAATTATAATCACAAGCACGAGATAAAAATAATTTGCATTAATCGTTAAAATATTTTTTAGCATGTTTACAGTCATAGTCTTGACCATAAACCAGATTCTGTCCACTTACTGACTCCTACATGTAGTAACTAGATGCCACCTGGTTAGCGCTAATGGTGCTATCTTTAGCTCTAGATTACGTGTTAATAACAGCGTTAAAAAGTTTTTTAAAAAGCTAAAAAATAAAGAAATATTAGCACGTCATGCAACACTGTCAAAGAAAAATGGGCATAGTTTCCCATTAAATTCTAAATCCCTTTTTTATTTACCTCCACATGCTTGTGGGTTCATTGTTGGGTTTTTAAATGCAGATCACTCGAGTTAGGCAGAGTTTATATTGCATTATACAGCTGTTGCCTTTGTTGTATCCATCCATCCATCCATCCATCCATCCATCCATTTTCTTGTTCGCTTTATCCCTCATGGGGTCGCATTTCAATGGGCGAGAGGCGGGGTACACCCTGGACAGGTCGCCAGTCTGTCGCAGGCCTTTGTTGTAATTAAAGTTAACGTTTTTTAAGTATGGCCTTCAGCTGTCAGCTTTTTTTTTACCTGAGTATGCTATATTATCAATAACTGTGCAATATTCACTTTGGTATTTATTTTTTACTTTCACTCTTGCCGTTTCTTTAGAACCAACTTTAGATTAGATCAGCTTGTTTTTTTCCACGACTATAAACTGTGTGTAACTCTGTGTCTTTGCCACCGTCACGCCCGAGTTTCCCCATTGTGGGACAATAAAGGCATTTCTTATCTTGTTGGAGTTATTGTGTTTTTGCTAGCAGCTCTAACATCCGACTGACGTGCCTCTATGTTGGGATCTGATAACTCTGACCTCAAACCAAGATACTGAGTAACTGATGTGATTTCTAATGTAACTGAGTAAAATTACTTAAATGAAATAACACTCAAGTACAAGTAAAAATTCAGCTTTTGTAAACTACTTCAAAAAGTACAAAGAACACACAAAGTGTACTTAGAAAGGCCAAAAAACCTGTATTTAAAAAAAACAAAAACTTTTTCATAAATGTATTGTTATGCTTTGGCATTTAAACCTGTTTGTAATCTTGTTGTACTCTATAGTAGGGCTGGACGATAATTCAATAACAATATATATCGTTCTCTAGACATACATCGATGATAGAAAAAATAGCGTCAATAGAAAGTTCAATAGAATAACAGTTTTCCTGCATCCTAGCCTATGTGTATAGTATATATACACATTATAGGCTAGAATGTAATATGTAATGTATATATATATAAGGCAAGTTAATATTACAGTCATTACTTCCTCCCAACCAATCACAAACACAGACCCAGGCCGTCACCAAGCCCCGCCCCCTTGAAAAAGTGCAAAGAGCACGCTTTCTTTTTTAAAAACTTGCAGTTTTGGTAAAAGGTTGGTTCAATAAAGGGTTGAGATTGAATTCATTGTTTCTGTGTTCTGTATCTAAAAATAGGTTGCTAAGCCAGAGCTGCACTTAAAATATATGTTTTGAATTTGTTGATAATTATCGATATCGATCAATATGATTTCTATTTTATCAATATGTTTTTTTTCTATATCATCCAGCCCTACTCTCAGGATTGCTTTTAACAATGAAAAGTGCTTTACAAACACAAATTATAATAATAATAATTATTATTATTATTATTTGCAGTAGTGCGACTAAACATAATTAGTTACTTTCCACCCCTGGCAATGTTTAAAATAAACAAATAAAGTAGTGATATTTGTCTGTAGGAAAGAGCTGTGTAAATTATTGTAGATCCAAAAATTAAAAATGATTTCGCACGTTTCGCTCATTAAAAGAAAGAACTCCAGTTTCCAAATGATTTGGGGCTCAACTGAAAAGAAAAATAGTGTGGTTTCATCAACAAGAACAGGATTTGGGTCATGTTCTTTTAATATGATTTGTGCATTTAGCAGAGTTAGCCAGTTAGTTAAAAAAGATTTGGGTGCACCAAAGTGTGGTTTTGAGTTAAAGTCATTGATGTAGTTCTATCGAGAAGAAAGCACAGAGAGCGTGGTTATTAAAAGACGAATACTTTGTGTCCTTTCTAATATTGAACTATGGACCCTGTTTGCAGGTGTCAATAGCATCAATATTTGAATACATATACAGCGCCCCGGTGTCTAATTCTGTTTGTTTGATTTACCTTTTTTAATAACTTTTTAAGATTCCCTGATTAGTAAAAAAAAATCTTACAGTCCTAACTAAAAATTTAGAATGCCGTTAAAAAAAGTTGGTTACGGCCAATGAAAACATATAATATTAAAAAAATAAATCAAACTAATGACAAAACCATTTAGATACAGAAATGTGGGATTAATTTAAGATTTTCATTTTCAAATGTGCTTTTAATCGGACAAACGAACCACGTATTTTAATATATCGAATGTATAACTCCATGTTTTTTGTAGCTGCTAAATTCAAAGCCAGCCACTTGATGGCGCTGTGACACCACACGAAGAAACGGCGTGTTTACCTCTTATTTTTTTATGTTTTTGGTGTTAAAGAAAGCTATTCATGAAAGTATAGTTATTCGTAGCATCCTTAATAAAGTATGAATAAAATGTAAACAATAAGGAAAAATAGGTGTCTGACTAAATACGTTTTTCCTGCAGATTGAAGATATTTCACAGAAAGCAATCAATAATGATGAAGCTTAGTCAAAGGGCGTTTTAATATATATATATATATATATATATATATATATATATATATATATATATATATATATATATTTTCTTTTTTTTTTTTTTTTTTTTTTTCTTTTGGGCGGGGGAGGGGCGGGCGGCAGTAATGACGGCAACACATGTAACTATGGCAACCACTGCTAACACAGAAGTGCGTAGGTGGCGAATCATGACGCTTTGATCCACTGTGACGTCACAGCGGTTCCTCAAACGTTCGTCACAGTTTGAATTCGGCTCATTTGTGTTGTTTCACTGACTTCCAGTCAGAGTGTTGGCACACTTGTTCCTGTGGGAGTCGAAGTTAGTCTTTTTCAACAGTCTTAGCTGCTCTGCTTTGCATCGCCTGCTTTCAGCGGAAGACATGGCCGGGGAAATTTATCCAGAGCCCAAAGACATTTCCGTGGACATCCTGAAACCAGCGGTTTCAAGCTTCTTCAAAGCTCTCACCGATAGCCAGTGGGCCAATCTGAAGTCTGACAGTACAGACAGCATGACCAATTGCCAGCTGGTGGAGCTCCTGTGTGAAGTGGCGGAGCTCTACACCAGTACCATCCTGTATAACCTCCAGGCCAAGCACCTGACGCTGGAGGATGTGGCAGCCAGACTGGGACACACGGTTCCTGAGAGCTTCGCAGAGGTCCTGGGTGTTCGTGAAGAGGTCCCATCCTACAGCTCAGAGGTTTTCAACAATTTAATCGTGAGCCACGTGTTTGACAAAATCAGATTTTTCTGCCACAGTAACCCAGACAACCACACAGAGGCGAACCTGCAGCAGATTTCTGACTTTCATAAAATGATTTCAATGGTTTCTCAGGGCGTGGTCATGATTAGAGAACTCATAATCGCCAGGGACGAATATCAGCAGGGGAGTAGCGTTAAGGAGCGTATTCCCCTTGAAGCCTGGGACTACACCGGGACAAATCTACACTGCGTCGACACAGAGCACATCGCTTCTCGAGAGATTGCTCTCACTGACTCTCGAATTAACCGGATCCTTGATGGAGGCCAGGCTGAGCAGGGGAAGTTCCTCTCTTCTGTTCAGACCAAGGAGAAATCCAAGCAAAAACCAAAGAAGAAAGGCATAATGAGAAATATCAAAAAGTTTTTCAGTAAATACATCCTCAAAGGGTCCATCCCACCACCCAGACCCGTGGTAGAGAATACGGCTGCCGAGAATTTGCCAAAAGTCACACAGGAAGTCTTTGGCACTCATAGGAAGTCAAACATTAATGCAGATGTGGGAGAATGGGACGAGTGGGTTGGATCTGTAAAAAGCCTCGAAGACGACGGAAACGGCGAATGTATCCAGGTGAAAGACTACTCACCGCAGAAGCAGTTCATGAGCCTCACATACATAGAAGACGTTCTCTCCGATGACGACGTGTCAGAAACTAGACCAGAGGAGAACGAAACGCAGCAGCGGTTCACGGACGTGCCGCCCGTGAAAGATATGCCAGAGGTTGAAACGTCAGTGGATGGATCCGTGGAAACCTTCAGATTGGATAAGAATTCTGAACTCATCCATCTGAAGCCATATAATCCATCGCCCCTGTTAACGGAGATGTCATCTCCGGAAGACGTTGTCCAAGACGAGCTTTTAGACGATTTAGCCATGGAAGAATCTGAGGATAAAATTCCCGAAATCCCTCTAGGAGAGCCGCAAAAGTTTTGTTTGGAATCGGGGCAATTTATTGTAGCAGAGGGGAACTTCATGGGGAAGTTTGAAGTGGAACTTCCTCTGCCGTCTTCGTACACTACGCCGGTTGAGGTTTTTGTCCCGAAGAGGACACCGTTTAAGGTCTCGGCCCCAGAGGAGGGGCTCACATCTGAGCAGGGTCCAGATGTGCACACGTCGTACGTGAAGCTGCTTGTGGGAACGCTGATGACCCAGGCTATTAAGGAGTCAAACTTGATCGTCCCTCTCGAAATCTGTCAGCTCATCGAGAAACGGCTTTTTGACAAAATCTTCGCCGCTTTGGGGTACAGAGACATTCGGGCCTTCCCCAAGTCAATGTCGAAGCTCAAAGGGAAGATTTTCAACATTCTCTGCAAAAAGCTCCTCTGTCCAGAAGGAGTTCTGCTGTCGGTAATGGCTCTCAATTCCCCGGGGACGGAGGACGTGATTGTCTCATGTTTTCTGAAAGCAATCCGAAGGGCCCAAATCGGGATCGGTAAGCGGGCCTTCAGGTGTGTACGCGGGGCCGTACGGAAGTTCATTAAAAGCTGGATACTTCTTGAATCTGAGTAGCTATACCTGCTTGTCCGCAACAAGAAAAAAAAAAAAAAAGAAAGGACGGGCGCAGGGTTGAGCAGTAGTTTTGCCTCACATAGGGAAGTAGTTTGAATTCTGGTTTGGGGCTTTTATGTGTGGCATCTACTTGTTCTCCCTGTGCCCGGGTGGGTTCTCTTTAGGTGCTCTAACTTCCTCCCACACCCCAAAGACAATTACAACGCTCTGCGTGTTCATGCATGAGCTTTCTCTGGGTTTTCCCCAGAAACTGTAGCCCTATCCCTTTATAGACAGACAGCAAGTGCTACTGATTTTCTACAGTCACCCCATAACCAGGTAGTAAAAAGTGATGGTCACATGGGCATCCTGACTCAGAGCTCATCTAAATGTGTTTATGCTTTTTGTTGAGTCAACAACTTACAATAAACCGGTGTGTCTAAGTGTGGTAGATAGCAGGACCCTGAAGAAATTGTCCAACATGGCAGTGTTTTAGTATTCATTCAGCATGACATCACCTTTTAATGATTACAGGGTGCAGGAGGAAACTATGTGTCGTTTTGTATTGGTTTAATCTCGGTTTAATGCAAATCTGGACATGAACTTGATTGGTTTGCTCTGTAATTTTCCTCGAGAAAGCCGTGAGTTGGAATTATTCTGCACAAAGTAACTGATTAGTTACTAGATTTACTACTTTCAGAAGCAGGTTTACTGCACACCCACAGCACAATTTGTTTCTCAGAAATTCTTTCATTGATTTGCTGCTGGGGTTTGGATCTCTGGCCTGCTGAACATTCTGTGGGCCCAGCTTCGGCTGTCAGACAGATCGCCTAGTGTCTGGTTTGTTCGTTTATTGTCAACATCTCAGAGAAATTATTACTTAATGTGAAACAAACATCAAATACGTATCATGCCTCCCCCCCTCTCTCTCTCAAATGCCCTTTCCTGTCAGCATACTTTATAAAAATGTGCCACTAGTGCCATTATAAAAAGAAAAAAAAATGAATCTACAAATTCATAAATTCATTTCTACCAGGGCTTCACAGTGGCGCAGTGGGTAGCGCTGTTGCCTTGCAGCAAGAAGGTTCTGGGTTCAAATCCCTGGGTCTTTCTGCATGGAGTTTGCATGTTCTCCATGAGCATGCGTGGGTTCTCTCCGGGTACTCCGGCTTCCTCCCACAGTTCAAAAACATGACTGTTAGGTGAATTGGTCTCTCTAAATTGACCTTAGGGTGTGTGTGTGAATGGTTGTTTGTCCTGTCTGTCTCTGTGTTGCCCTGTAACAGACTGGCAACCTGTCCGAGTTGTACCCTGCCCTCGCCCAGAGAATGCTGGAGATAGGCACCAGCAACCCCCACTACCCCATGAGGGATAAAGCAGTTCAGAAAATGGATGGATGTTTAAAAGGAGTGGGGTGAAGGATACCCTTAGATATTTTATATTATTTTGTTCATGTACTGGCTTACATTACATCTGTTGAGAGAATTTTATAATTAATCCCTGGTCCGGACACACAAGATGTGTCCGGACCACTTTTCTTTTCAAAGTTTTATTAAGTTAGGTTTTGAGATGTTAGCCAGCTACTCTGTTTTGTTAAAAAAGAGAATTTGTTGCTTTGGTTACGCAAAATAACTATTACGCATAATAACTGTCAAAAAGGACAGGAAGTAGCAGTAGCATCCAAAACCAGAGGCAATAATTGTCTAAAAAAGGCAGACTTCAACACAAAAAAACAGGAAAATAAGAAGAAATATAGATTTCCTTAATGCTAAATTACAAGAAGCGTTACATAAAGTAGAAAACCGGTCATTAGAGTGGGGATTTAGATTTTCAACATTGAAAACAAAACTTCAGACATCAAAACATCCGATTTTCAGATTGATCTTAAATTATATGGAGAAAGTATCGAATGAACTGATCCTTTTAAATACTTGGGAATGAGGTATGATAAAAAGTTGACGTGGAAAATAAGTATAGTATCTATGGTTCAGAATCAAACTCTTTACTCAAGAAAATAGATATTATCCAGTCTCAGGGTTTAAGGCTATGTTGTGGAGCTGTAAAGACAACACCGTTATCAGCTTTGCAGGTCGAAATGAATGAGATAACATCACAATTTAGGAGACTACAATTAGCATTAACATATTGGGTCAACCTGAAAGGAATTAGTGAAAACCACCCTCCACAGAATGTTCTTAAACCTTGTCAAGAAAAACAAAAGAAACAAATACAAAGTTTTGGATGCATAATTCAGGATGTGACAATTGAAAACAGGACTAAATAACCTAACAATTGACCCAGTTGTAATTTTCCCCGCCTTCCCAACATGGACCTTTGAAGAGATTACTGTGGATTTGCATTTACTTAACAAGGGGAGACAGAAATGAAACAGGTGAATAAGTATATAGACTGAGTTTATTAAAAACAGATTCACATTTATACATACACTTCTAAAATGGTAGATGGGAGAGTATGATTATCTTTTATAATTCCTGACTTAAATATTATGGAAAATAAAAGAATAACGGAAAACGTAAGAGTGTCCCCTGGGAAATTAGTTGCCATTCTGAGGGCATTAAAATCGGTAGAGGAGATAGGAAACAAAAAGTAGTAATTTGTTCAGATTCAGGTGGTGCAATAATAAGTATTCAGGAGATGAAATCTGAATCTAGACAAAATGTTATATTTGAGTCAATTGTTAGATGTAAAAATTAAGATACAGAAATCAAACTCATGTGGGTTCTAGCTCATATTGGTATTGAGGGAAATGAGATGGCAGATAAGTTTGCAAAAAGTGCAACAAAGAAAAATGAAGTAAATGTCAGCGTTAAATTAAGCAAAAGTGAGGTCAAAAGTATAATTAAACTGTATGTTAAGAGAAAATGGCAAGAGCAGTGGGACAGAGAAAATAAGGCTAGATATTATTGTAGTATACAAAAGAAAGTGGGGGGATTTAGAGAATGTTGTAGAATAAAGAAAGAGGAATGAAGTTTGGTCACACATATTTAAATAGCACACTGAAAATATTTAATAAACGTAATTCAGGACTTTATGACTATTGTGGAGGAATGGAAACAGTAGAGTATGTGTTTTTAGATTCTAGTAAGTACTCAGGGCAGAGGGAAATATTTGTTAGGAAAATTGCTTAGTAGAAATAAAGTCAAATTAGAGGTTAAAGAGTTACTTAAGAAATCTTCTGGAGATATAATTTTTGTAGTTGTCTTTAAATTCTTGAAAAAATGGCATTGTAAATAAAATATAGTGTAGGTCTGTAGGAATATTATTTACAGATCCATCCTCCAATCCAGAAGGTAGCGGTAATGCGTGTACCAAAAAAATGAAAAACAAAAGATACTGCCACTGAGCTATATAATACACTGGAGTGCTGATTTTGCCGAAAAACTGAAGTCACTGGCCGCCATCTTGCTACTCCCTACTCTCACAGATTTGTTTGCAACAAAAAGCAGTTTTCTGGCTGTGTGAAATCGTTTCATAGGTAATTCTACAGTCAGCAGTTTTCTACACTATTAACTACTAGGAAATTAGGTGCTGAAATATTTTACATGTTATTCATATTAAATATACATATGTATATATAAATATTTGTACATGTAAATATGTATATATATGTATACATATATGTAAATATATGTTTTTGTATATTGTTATTTATATATTTATATATGTTATATATGTATATTTAAATGAATAAAATGCAAAATATTTCAGCACATGACTTTATCAGTACTTGATAGTTTTAGAACATAACATAAAAGTATATGGCATTTGACATTTTAAAAGTTTTAAGCCCCCCCCCCTGAACATGAGAAAATCCTCGTTATTCGATGCTGTAGCGCACATATTCCCTAGAAAATAGGGAGTACCAATATGGCGGCTGGTGGCTTCAAAGCGACTCGTTCTAACCATAGACATAATATAAGAGTAGACGCGTCATTGGGCGGGCTCTGCCTATGCTGCGATGCGTCAGAGCGTCCGCCATCTTAAATGTGGCAAATCTGCAGTTACTCAGTCACTTAAACAGAATCAGAGGGACTTTAATCTCTGAATATACTTTGTATTCGTAGTATTTTTTTGTAATATTACAAGTTTATTTTCGTATCCCTTTAGCTTCATTCTGCTGAATTTATTATCCTAAAGAATAAAAATATTTAAAATAATCTAACCTGGCCCTATTACTCCAGGAGTGAAATAATTCTGCAAACTGTGATTATTCTGGAAATGTTCCCCCTTAATTCTCATAATATGATGTTTTTATCATAACATTATCACTTTTGTGTTTGTTTGTTTATTTTTACTTTATTGACCTAGGACTTTTTTTCCTCATATTATTAATTTTACCTCTTTAATACTCACCCAAAAAGTCTGTTCCTAAAGGTTCACATGTGACACGGTTTTATGAAATAATGAAGACCACAATGTTTAGATTTAACAAATTGATCCTTATATTCATAACACATACACACATATACACTCCTGATCAAAATCTTAAGACCAGTCAAAAAATTGCAAGAATTTGCATTTTGCACTATTGGATCTTAAGAAGGTTCTAAGTAGAGCTTCACAATGTTAAAAGGACAAATCAGTGCAAGAGACAAGAACATTTGAGCAGGGAATTGTCTGAAAACTGCATTTATACTCAAACATGATTTTTTCAGCTGATCAAAAGTTTAAGACCATAGTCTTTAAAAGCCAAAAGCTGTGCAAACATCTGGATTCCATGTCATTTTCTGTGAAGTCTTTACACTGTCAAGACCTCCTGATGGCAAAAGCAAAAAAGCTCACTGACTTTGAACGTGGTAGGATTGTTGAGCTGCATAAACAAGGCCTCTCACAACGTGCCATCGCTGCTGAGGTTGGACGCAGTAAGACAGTCATTTTGCATTTTTTAAATGATCCTGAGGGTTATGGAACAAAAAAGTCAAGTGGTAGACCCCAAAACATTTCACCAGCTCTGAGCCGCAGGATCCGATTAGCTGTCCGTCAAGACACGGGACGATCCTCTACCCAAATTAAGGCCATTACTGGTGCTGACTGCAGCCCAATAACCATCAGACGGCATCTGCGAGAGAAGGGCTTCAGAAACAAAAAACGTCTTCAAAGGCCACGTCTTCTTCAACGCCACAGAACTGCCCGTTTGGACTTTGCAAGGATGCACCAAACATGGGACATTGAAAGGTGGAAGAAAGTTGTCTTCTCTGATGAGAAAAAATTTAACCTTGATGGTCCTGATGGCTTCCAACGTTACTGGCATGACAGGGAGATCCCACCTGAGATGTTTTCTACACGGCACAGTGGTGGGGGCGCCATCATGATTTGGGGTGCGTTTTCCTTCAATGGAACAATGGAGCTTCAGGTTGTGCAGGGGCGTCAAACAGCAGCTGGCTATGTGGAGATGTTGCAGCGGGCATCCCTCATGACTGAGGGCCCTCGTCTGTGTGGTAATGATTGGGTTTTTCAACAGGACAATGCTGCAGTTCACAATGCCCGCCTGACAAAGGAGTTCTTCCAAGAGAATAACATCACTCTTTTGGACCATCCTGCATGTTCCCCGGATCTAAACCCAATTGAGAACATTTGGGGATGGATGGCAAGGGAAGTTTACAAAAATGGACATCAGTTCCAGACAATGGATGCCCTTCGTGAAGCCATCTTCAACACTTGGAGCAACGTTCCCACTAGCCTCCTGGAAACACTGGCATCGAGCATGCCTAAACGATTGTTTGAAGTCATCAACAAGAATGGTGGAGCTACTCATTACTGAGTCCTTTTTTTTGACATTTTGATTTCTGTTTTGGGGGGTTTTCGGGTTTTTTTGAGCTATGGTCTTAAACTTTTGATCAGCTGAAAAAATCATGTTTGAGTATAAATTCAATTCAATTCAATTCAATTTTATTTATATAGCGCCAAATCATGAAACATGTCATCTCAAGGTACTTTACAAAATCAAGTTCAATCATATTATACAGATTGGGTCAGATTATACAGATTGGTCAAAATGTCCTATATAAGGAAACCAGTTGATTGCATCAAAGTCCCGACAAGCAGCATTCACTCCTGGGGAACCGTAGAGCCACAGGGAGAGTCGTCTGCATTGTACATGGCTTTGCTGCAATCCCTCATACTGAGCAAGCATGAAGCGACAGTGGGAAGAAAAACCACCCATTAACGGGAAAAAAAAACCTCCGGCAGAACCGGGCTCAGTATGAACGGTCATCTGCCTCGACCGACTGGGGTTACAGAAGACAGAGCAGAGACACAACAAGAGAGACAAAAAAGCACAGAAGCACACATTGATCTAGTAATCTGTTCTACATTAGATGGTAGTAACGGGTGAGCCGTCTTCTCTGGATGATGTCACAGTTAACAGAACGCCAGACCAGGTGTACCTACTATGAAGAAAAAGAGAGAGAGCAAAAAGTTAAAAGCTGAAATGACAACAGTCATTTCAATGTAATACAATGCAAAACTGGAGAACCGTAGAATGAAGAACAGTAGAAATCAGTAGAGTGAGAAAATTAGATCCTGATGTCCTCCAGCAGCCTAAGCCTATCACAGCACAACTATAGAGCTCAGGGTAACATGCGCCACTCTAGTTATAAGCTTTGTCAAAAAGGAAAGTTTTAAGATTAGTCTTAAAAATAGATAGGGTGTCTGCCTCACGGACCAAAACTGGGAGTTGGTTCCACAGGAGAGGAGCCTGATAGCTAAAGGATCTGCCTCCCATTCTACTTTTAGAGACTCTAGGAACCACCAGCAGACCTGCAGTCTGAGAGCGAAGTGCTCTGTTAGGAACATACGGGGTAATCAGAGCTCTGATATATGATGGAGCTTGATTATTAAGGGCTTTATACGTTAGAAGAAGAATTTTAAATTCTATTCTTGATTTAACAGGAAGCCAATGAAGGGAAGCTAAAATTGGAGAAATATGATCCCTCTTGTTGATTTTCATCAGAACTCTTGCCGCAGCATTTTGGATCAGCTGAAGACTTCGAACTGCATTTTGTGGACTTCCTGATAGTAAAGAATTACAATAGTCCAGCCTTGAAGTAACAAATGCATGGACTAGTTTTTCAGCATCACCCCTGGACAGAATGTTTCTAATTTTGGCGATATTCCGGAGGTGAAAAAAGGAAACTCTGGAAACCTGTAAATGCAGTTTTCAGACAATTCCCTGCTCAAATGTTCTTGTCTCTTGCACTGATTTGTCCTTTTAACATTGTGAAGCTCTACTTAGAACCTTCTTAAGATCCAATAGTGCAAAATGCAAATTCTTGCAATTTTTTGACTGGTCTTAAGATTTTGATCAGGGGTTTATATATATATATATGTATGTATGTATGTATGTGTGTGTGTGTGTGTGTGTGTGTGTGTGTGTGTGTATTTATTGCAGCACAGAAATGAGGCATCTTCTCCGATCCACGTTCACAATATGAGAACTCAACTTTTTTCTGCCACATACAATATGGCGGTGACGTTGACGTGCGAACCTGCGCCCTATGACGCGTCTACGTATTCATGTCTGTGGTTCTAACCATAGACATAATATAAGACAGCGGGCGATTAGCACTCCAGTGTATTATATAGCTCAGTGGATACTGCGCTTTGGCACATGCGCAGTATGACTCCGCGCAGTAGCCATCAATGCGCATGCGCAGAGCATAACGGATGCTGCGTCACTGTGGGATGCCGACCGGTTTTAGAAAGCAGTGGTTGTTTGTTCCGCTAAGAACAGGTACCCGAGCTCAGCAGACACTTTAGTAAATACTAATATTGTTTAGTATCTGCGGCAAAAACGACTAAGTAGCAGTTAGCAAAGAAACCCCGGAATTAGCTCGTACCTTACTGCTACTTCCGGGGTCTATCTGGAAGTTACACCCATGATCGCTGCTACAGCAGCCCTTAACTAACAGTTAAACCCGCCGTTTGTTCATATAAACATTCGAGTCCCGGCCATTTTTAAAGTTTATTTTGTGGTGCTCTTTTTTTTAAGCACAGCGTTGTTTGTAAGCATGTTTTATGTTTATGTCTTTGAGTTTCAAAGAAATTATCGCCAGCTGCTGGCGCGGCGGTGCAAATTACGCCGTCTTGGCGTTTGTCCCAGCGCGCTGTGCACGCAGACCGCGATTAAAACGTTTGCCGTGTGGACGTGTTAACAGTCCTGGTTTCTTTTTTTTTTTAAGGGATCGCGGTGATGTGCGCGGGGCCGATGGCCGCGGCAGCTGCTCGTCACGTACGGCACGTTGCGGATTGGAAATGATGAAACATCAGGAAACGACAGCTCACAGGAGATCCCCGCCTCCTCACATCCACGGCCACTGAAGGACCGACGCGTTTTCCTCATTTCTAACAAAACACGAAGACTGAGAGCGGCCGCAGTTGGACTACAGTATCGGTTAAGCCGAGAACAGACACCCAGAGAGGTCATGATGATGAAGAAGCTGGCGGTCTTCCTCCTCCTCCTCGTCCTCCAGGTGCCCGGAGTTGCGCACGGCAGGTGTTTCTGTCAGGTGAGCGACGTCTTGAACCATATGGTCTTTATTACAGAGCTCGTTTTTTTTGGGCAGGTACGGGACGATCTTTAGACCTCCAGGTCCTTCTTTAATAACTTTGTTGTAAACAGCGCATAAAGACTTTTAACTTCAGAGCCGTGTTCTTAAAACTATGACCAGAAAACACGGAGCAGGAAGTGCTATTAATCCACTTAGTAGTGAAGAAACTGAAGCTTGTTTTTAAACTGGAAAGGAAGATGAAAATAAAACCAACTCTCAATGTTGTGCTGCCTCTATAATTAGAAATATATTATCTAAAGCGTCTCAGTTTGTAGTTGCAGCTTTTCTGGCCATATGGTGCTTGTGTTTGATGCAGTCAGGTACATTATTCTTTCACAGAGGCTGGCATAAAGTCTCATTATTTTAATCTACTCTTTGTACCACATGGTGTAACACTGGGTTTGGTGCTTGGTCCAGTTTACTTTTATTGATTTATATATTTTATATTAGACATGAAGTTGCTTTTGTTGTAATTCTTTACTATACAAAAAGAGAAATGATTCGGTTTCCTTTTTTTATGTTTTTGCAGTTTAAGATCAGGATAGTGAAACTAGATCTAACATATAACAGTAGATTGTTCCTGATGTTCGTATCAGAGCACTTTGCAGATCCTTCAGCTATCAGGCTGTTCTGTTTAACCAGCTCCCAGTTTCTGGCTGAGACTCGCACCCTGCTTTTTTTTTTTTTTTTTAGACTAAGATGAGGATTTTGTGAAACAAAGAAGAAAATAAAAACGTTTCTTTCTCAGGTGACGGGAGAACTGGACGACTGTGCCTGCGACGTCGAGACCATTGACGGTTTCAACAACGAGAAGCTTTTC
The DNA here is from genome assembly GCA_037039145.1 of Fundulus diaphanus. Classification (NCBI taxonomy): domain Eukaryota; kingdom Metazoa; phylum Chordata; class Actinopteri; order Cyprinodontiformes; family Fundulidae; genus Fundulus; species Fundulus diaphanus. Next base: position 6,363,962 of record CM073122.1, on the reverse strand, counting down.
CCCAAACTTCAAACTCTGCTGGAGTCCGACTACTTCAGGTTCTACAAGGTAAACTCAGACTGAGGTGTGACGCGCAGACGCTGGGATTAAACAACGTGTTTCTCAGGGTTTCTGGTGACTCCGTCCTACAGGTGAACCTGAACAAACCGTGTCCGTTCTGGACGGCCGGCAGTCACTGTGGTCTGAGAGACTGTGCCGTGAAGCCCTGCTCACCGGTGAGTTCCCACCTGCTTTCTTCAACCGATGCTCCTAAAGAAAACACCTTTTAAGTTTTGTCTTTTCTATAAATGAACTAGAGGTCGACTGATATGTTGGCAATACGACAATAGCTATGTTCACATGCACAAAATGTCACGGTCGGATTAAAATGTGTTTGGATTAAATAATGGGATTGTACCGTTTATACAGGCACACAATCAATTAATCTGATCATAATGTGCGTGTATATGCACCTGGTCTTTTTTCAGAATAGAACCACTCTGACATGCGCAGTTATTAAAAAAAAAAAAAAAGAAGAAGAAGAAGAACTTCTGTCTTTGCTGAACAACAAAATATAGTAAACAAAGCAGTATTATACGAATTTGTTTGTCTTCTAGACGCCAAGGCTGGACTTGCACGATGTTCTCATTATAGTTGCATCGTTAAAATCGAATAAATAACAATTTTGAGCTCTTTTAATGTTTTGAATTGAAAGGTTTATCGGGAGCCCCGACAGTTTCGCTTCCTGACGTATCTCTGCCAGTCAACAGCGTGAGGATACCTCACGTTCACGTCGGGCGCCCTCGGGTCAGCTTTCCACATTCAGAGTAACTTGATCCTGACAGGCGTTTATTTGCACGCTGATTGGATTAGCAGTCTGCATAAACCACCCCTCTCATTCGGGTTACAATTTCATTCCAATTGAGTTTAATCTGATCATCATATTCCCATCGGCTTGCCTTTTTATTCTGATCGGCCCTTTATTCCGATGTAAACGTAGCTACTGATTCACGCCTTGAGTGTGGGATAGCTGAATGATTCAGACCTGATTTCTATGTAGTCTGAGAAGTATTATCTATAGTCTATTATTCTCTGTTGATCCATAGCTCTGCAGAAGACATAGAAAAGGGATCTGAATTTGACATTTAGAGATGAGGATTAGAATTTGTAGGAATTTTAAAGTAATTTCAAGGGATGCCAGAGTACGCCTTATTCAATTCAAAGTTACGCATCGTTTTTATTGGACTCCCTCTAGATTATTTAGATTAGGATTATCGTCCACTCCACACTGCTGGTGATGTAAATCTGAGGAAGGTACTTAAATTCATGTTTTATGTCACAAAGACCAACTATTCTGGACCAGTGTTTATGATAATCTATGTGAGATCACAAAGAAGCAGATTCCATTTATTATTATGATTTATTATGATTATTATGATTTATATGTATGTTATGTTTTAACAGTTCCTCTGATCGTGGCGTTTGACAGCAGAATATCGTGTTTTGCTCATTTAGTTTACTTCTTGTGTGTCGACTTTCCCTCGAATCATTTTCTGTCTATTTCTTATTTTTTGCGTGATGTCCTCATCAATACGGTTAGTGTAGCTAAGGATCAGCACAGAGGGCGGTGCTTGTTTTTGTTATTGAATAATGAAAATTAAAATAAAAACTGTTAATCATAAAAAAAAAAACGATCTCTGTAGGAATTCATAGTAAGCTTTTGTGTTTGTACTTGAAAATTCCCTTTTTGCAGAGAATACTCTTTTAAAACATCTAAGAATCAGGTTCAAAGAGTTAATTATCTTAACAAAAACGTTCAGGTATGGCTCTGAAAACGGGGAAAGGAGCTAAAGTCAAAACAAAAGTCTGGACATAGAACAGCCCAAAGTTTGGATCTTCCTCCATCAAACTATGCAAAACTAAAACGTAGTTTTGCATAGTTTGATGGAGGAAGAGCTAAAACGTAGTTTTGCATACACCCCGTCGTGTCAAAACCGAGTGTCCTAATCATCGTCTTCTAGATGTCAGCCGCTTGTTAAAACAGGTCTAAGTGGAAGATAATTCCCGTTAACCTGCCTGAATCTGTGTTTGCTCCCAGAACGAGGTTCCTGTGGGAATCCGATCGTCTCCTCATCACAAGGTCAGTCCGTCCGGGACACTCGCTCCTTCACTTCTGTCTTTAAATCCTTTTCTTTCTTAAACTTAGTGTGGGGACACCAAGAAATCATAAAACTACTGAAGATAATTGGTTATTTTAAATTAAAAGTGAATGATAAGGAGGATGCTTCATGTGATAACAGAAACATCTGGAAGTTAAACCCGTTTTCCATCCGCTTTTAGTATTCAGCGGCGGCCAACGAGGAGCAGCTGGTCGAATGTGAGAAGGAGAAACATCTCGGCGCCGTAGACGTCTCTCTGAGGTGAGTCGGGCCCAAATCGGCTCGCCGTGGGCTTACCTGCGCTGTAACCTCTCTACGTGTAAGCTTAAACAATCGAAGCTGTTCATCTCTGAGCAGACCTCGGCTTCTAACAACCTCCAGCGCTAACAGATGCCGCCTGTTCCTGCAGCCTGACCACCCGGGTTCTGGGTCGGACCCTCTGAAGCTCAACCTCTGCTTTTGTTTTCAGCCAGGAGACCCGAGAGGCTTTGTTGGACTGGAGCAAACACGACGACGAGGGCGAGCGGTTCTGCGTGGTCGACGGTACGGATCAGCTCAGCTGTGGGGGGAATAAACGCCACCTTAATTCATCCAGTATATAAAAAAACTGACGTCAGCACATGTAACGCTACAAACAGCGCTCTAATGCAGAAGATACGACATTACTGGTTGATACAGCAAAGGAGAATTTTTCCCCTTTCACTTATTATTAAAAAGGGTGAAAAACATCACGATCTCTTGTGACACACAAAATGAGTCATTTTCTTGATTTTCATTTTTTTTATGTGCATACAAAACAATACAACATGGTGGCTTTAACCAGGAGCTGCAGGCACCTTTTACACATTCAGTAAGAAAAACAGATATTTAGCCAATAGCGTTTTTAATACATTTCTGCTTACGTGACGCGCCTCAGCTCTGCTCCCCTCTGAAATTTGCTGAAATGGTCGGATCGACTGGTGAATCATTGTGACTACACTGTTGCCGTTTCCCAGACGAGGAGTCGCCGGACTCCCAGTACGTCGACCTGCTGCTGAACCCGGAGCGCTACACGGGCTACAAAGGTCCAGAGGCGTGGCGGATCTGGAACAGCATCTATGAGGAGAACTGCTTCAAGTACGCCTCGACACAAACAACACGATCATTTTCAGTTGGTTATTTTGAATTAATTTCTGGTCTTAATTTAGAGTTGAAGGCCAGCAATAAGTAAAAACAGAGGATGTTGGTTAAAGTTTTCTGCTCGAAAGCAAGTGGAATAAGTTCTAATGGTAGATTCTTCCCGTTATGTCCTTGACACAGACTGTTTACCATCGAGCGACCGCTCATTCCTGACTCCTACCAGGGCGGCTCAGGAAGTGAAGGTAAGCGCTCCTGCATGCTCCGCCCACCTGTCTTAATGTCCGCCGATGGAGCTCTAACCTGTCTGACGTCGTCCACAGCGCGAGTCTTCTACAGCTGGCTGGAAGGTAAGCTCGCCGCCCACCCGCAGACGTCCGGGAGCGTTTTCCGGCTTTCATGTCGGCTTTGCCTCCCTTCTCAGGTCAGTGCGTGGAGAAGAGAGCCTTCTACCGCCTCATCTCTGGACTCCACGCCAGCATCAACGTGCATCTGAGCGCGCAGTACCTCCTGGATGGTGAGGCGCGCTGACGGCGGAGCACGATTGGGACGCTTTACGAAGCCTCCCTCCATGTTAACTCTTCTCCTCCTCTTCCTGCCCGTCCAGACAGTTGGTATCAGAGGAAGTGGGGTCATAACATAACCGAGTTCAGGCAGCGCTTCGACTCCGATCTGACGGCCGGCGAGGGCCCCAAGAGGCTCCGCAACCTCTACTTCCTGTACCTGATAGAGCTGAGGGCTTTAGCCAAAGTTCTCCCCTTCTTCAAGCAGCTGTCCTTCCAGCTGTACACGGGCCGCCCGGAGGAGGACCAGAAGCACAAAGAGCTGCTTCTGGACATCCTGCAGCTGGCCAGGTGGGTCTACCTGATATAACCCGTTACTTCCTGGGTCCCTGCCGTCCGCAGTGCAGCAGCTCTCTTATCAGCTTATTTCATAACGGCTACTTTGCATAGCTTCAGCAGGCCGCTGCTCTCCAAACCGTGGAACCCGTGGAAGTCAAAGTCGTTCCTCTGTTCAAAGGTTAGCGTTAGTCTCCCGTCTGCTGAAGGGCGGTATGATGAGAGGTTGTCTGTGTGCCTCTAACCACGGGCTTCCTAGCCAGACTCTCTGAGGGCTGTATCCCTTTGCCGGGGGTCGTCCTCACAATAACGCCGTCTCAGTAGGAGCCACACGTTGCTCTGAGTCCTGCTTCCCACCGAGCGTCCATTGTGCATCCCCCACCTACGTCCCAGAGGCTCTTCTGATGGGCGGCCGTTTGTTTTTTCATTGGGTTGCGCAAGCAAGTGTGCTTCAACCAAGATAAAACTAAAATGCTTAATATGTAGATGAACTGATTTAAGCTGCTGACTGAATCCTTGGGGAGTCAACACCAGCTGTTGCGTGGAAAATGGTTTCCTCTTTTGGGGAAATGGTCTTCCTGGCCCTGTTTCAATGTTTGGGTTTATTAATCGGCCACATAATGAATTTTGGACAGCTCAGATGCTTCAGCAATGAAAGATCTCTTGTTTTGTCCTGGTTTTACCTGTCTGAACATGAAACCTGTGGATCGGAAAGCGAAAGGGATGAGAGTCGCGTCGCCTCACGTTTCTAGTCCTGCCAGTCGATTAGGTGCCGCGCTTTGGCCGCCCGTGTTTCTAGTTCTGCTGAGGTAACTGTTATGTTGTATAAAACTAATTATTCTTGCTGCGGCGGGGTTTTTTTTTGGTGCTGTTTATTCCTCCAGATCGTTTCCGCTGCACTTTGATGAGACCTCCCTGTTTGCCGGAGACGAAAAAGAAGCGGCCAAACTGAAGGTGAGAAAAATTTAACATTTCTGTGCACTTATATCTGCTTAACAAGATAAAAACATCACTTGTATTTAAAATGTTTATTTCAATTTTATTAATTTGCAAACCGTAAAAACATCAGACCCGATTGTCATTCTTGTTTTGGCCACCAGAGGGAGCTAACTGGCAAACAGTTTATAAGAAATGCACTTTAGATTTCTTCTTCTTTCTTTTAACTGTTGCTACAAATGAATCTGTTGAGCTGCTTACCTTTTGAAGTATTCACGCCTCTCCTTTTCCACCAGGAGGACGTCCGGCTGGCGTTTCTCAACATCTCAAAGATCATGGACTGCGTCGGCTGCTTCAAATGTCGTCTCTGGGGAAAACTACAGGTGCGCTTTCTCTGATCCTTGAAGCCCAGGCAATAATTCAATTAAATTTTTACAATCAGCACAATATTGTGTTTTATTTTCACCGTTTTAAAAAAAAAACAAAAAAAAATTGCTTGTTTTTCTAGGCAGACTTTCTATATGATAATGTTGCCTTTTCTCACCTGTACCACGTGTTGGTTGACCGTTACTGCAGCATCTCACTGAGCAGTGCTGAACACATTATTAATCTCTTTTTAAACCCTAACAACTTTATTTATAAAGCACTTTAAGGCAACCACAGCTGAAACTAACTGTAAACTATAAACATACAATAAGAGAAGGAAAAAAATGTGATTATGACATCAGAACAATAAAAGAAGCTATAATAAAACTTTTCTTTTTTTTTTTTTACTTATCTCTGAAAAACATGATGAGTCTTTTCGTTTTGGTCTCTCTCTCTTTTTTTCAGACTCAGGGGTTGGGCACGGCGCTGAAGATCCTGTTTTCGGAGCGGCAGATCGAAGCGCTGCCCCAGTCCAGACAGCGACGGCCCAGTTTCCAGCTCAGCCGGCAGGAGGTCGTCTCCCTCCTCAACGCCTTCGGGAGGTGGGAATCTGATTTATATCCTTCTGAAAATCTCTGGAGCATCGTTGAAATGTAAAACTTGGTTCCCTAACATTTCCTCCTCCATGTTTTGAACGTGTTCTCAGGATCTCCACCAGCATCAAAGAGCTGAAGACCTTCAGGTCGCTGCTGGCAGAGGAGCGATGACGGACCGCCGCCGTCCTGCTGGAACCAGACTGGTGTCTAAGCTTTAGCTTCAGAAGACTCTGCTGCCATCAATAGGAAATCTTCTTTTTTTTCTGTAAAGATCTATCTTATTTATGTTGAATTTAAATAAATTTAGAGATTTATATGACATTTTAATGTCCTCCGTCTTCCTCATTGTGTGTGGAAGAGAAAACTATTGAAGCTGGAAGTCTTTAGTGAGAGTTCAGGATGCAAAATATTCCTGTGAAACGTTAAAACGGCTTCATCCATTCATCTATCCATCCATCCAGTCATCCATTCATCTATCCATCCATCCAGTCATCTATCCTTTCATCCATCCATCCATCCATCCATTCATCCGTCCATCCATCTATCCATCCATCCACTGAGTTCTGGTCACAGGCAGCAGGTCCAGGAGGACATTCCTCTCCTCAGCTACATCCTCATTCTGGGGGATCCTGAGGTGTTTCCAGGCCAGATGGGACACATCGTCCCTCCGGTGAGTTCTGGGTCTTTTCTGGGGTCTCCTCCCGGTGGGACTTGCCTGAAAAACCTCCAAAGGAAGACTCAGTGTCTCCTTTAGATGCAGAGAAGCAGCTGCTTTCATGCCAGAACAAAATGTCTCTATGAAAACCCCGGCTTGGTCGGTGATGTCTGCTGACAATCAGACGCTGGTGACGCCTTTGTCCTGTGGATGGAGCTGTTGGTCAACAAAATAAACCCACTTCTTGCTCAGTCACAATTTATAGGATACATTTTTTATTTAATATGAAAAGAATATCTGTATTATGATTAGATTTTCTTTAAAATGATCCTAAATCTTATTGGTTAGAGATGTGCCCAGGTCTTAAAAGTGGAGATTTTCAGCTGGTTTTAATGGTCTTTGTTGATTTGCTGGAGACGCATTTTTGGAAATTTATGAACACTGACGAGCATTTCTAACTTTCCTTTCATTTCATGCTCTATATAAAGACCGATTAGTTTTTAGTTTAGAGGTCTTCACAAGATGGTTTATTACAATTTATTAAGAAAACATGACAAACAAAAGGCGCTTTTACACAGAAGATTTTCACATTTACAAATTCAGAATTAAATTAAGAAGATTCTGATTGACAGTTTGAAAGGTTTCCCCATCATGCGTCAGCTTCAATGAGCTGTATTAGAAAACAACAACCAGAGAAGCAGGGTAGAGGTGGAGCCCACAGCACCTGATGCAACGGTTGCTGTGCACAAACTGGGTCGTACTGAACAGTAATTGAACCGTTGGCGGCAGAACCAGCTGCTGACCGTGTTGTGTCTTTGGATGCAGCTATGCTCCGGGCCAACCCAAGGCTGAGTAACACCCTGAGCATAGTTTCATCAGAAGGTCCCCCTTCCAGGTAAATAGGCTCACAGCACACCTGTAGGGGCTGGTTATGAGCGTATGGGGCCCTAAGCAGGTGTCTAGTTCACTTCTACCTTGGGCCGGCTCTGTCCACAGCATTATGTGTCTAGATGTGACAGGTTTGAGAGATTTTTTTTAACACCCAATTATTAAAAAATAACTTAATATTTGATCAAATAGGACTGAATTTGGTTTTGAACAAAACCTTTTACATACTTTGCATGAAAAGAGCTATGAATATATGTCTTCTGGCTATTTTTCAGGATTAAAACCTACACTGTGGGACACTTTTGGTGGCGAAGCTGTATGTTCTGCATTAAAACCTTTAAAAAGCAACATAAAACTTTAATTGTGATCGTAGAAAAAACATAAAAGAGGCAGAAATGCTAATTCTGTCTGTCTCTGACCCTTTTAAACTTTGTTCTGTGTTTCTGCTGAGAAGTATGGTCAAGCTGTGCAGCCCCAAAGACAACCAGGTTTTCTTAATACTTATTTTCCTGAATCCTCCATCATGGAGATTTTCCAGCAGTTTTCTTAGCAATTTGTTCAACTGGTAAATAATTTCTTTGTATTTCTGATTGAACCCTATGTTTTGATCTTCAGTATGATTTGTGTTTCCCATCCAGTTTTTGTATCAAGACTGATGTGAAACAGAAAATTTAAATAAAAAGACTTTTCTGCTAGGATTGAAGATCTGCAACTATAGAGGGTAAGAATGTTGTTTCATTTTGTGTCACAAACCATAATAGCCAAGCAGTAGCCTGCAATAAATATACATTTAGCACAATTTACTTTTAGATTATGAACAATTCTTCATAATTTCCAAATCCATTTCCAGAAAAATGTCATAAGCAACTTTGGGTAAAACTTTTTATTTCCCTTTTTTTATATTTTAATACTTTACTCATTCAAAATAGTCAAAATATTGTTGCACTTTGTAAATTTTTAAAAGATTTTCCTCCTGATCAGATTCTCATTTCTAAGGATATTTGCACAATTTTATCAGTTCACACATTTCTGTTCATCCAACAAGCTTCAAATAAAAAAATAACAAAATAAACTGTGATGTATTTTTATTTGTGCTTCTTGTTTTTGTCTCTTTGCTGAATTTTCAAGGGACGGTGCCATTGTGTTATATTGCAGCTTATAATTTGATTGAACTGTATGTGTACTTGGATGTGGATGTGACTGGGAATTGGCTCAATTTGAAAAGCATTTAAATGAAAGTTTATGTATAATTAGAAGAGAATTATTTGTGTGGTAAAGTGCATTGGGGGGATATTTCTCACAAAGAGCAACTTTATCAACAATGGGGCCTGAAATGATCTGAATTGAGAAGGTCACTGATGATTTATTGGAGACCTTCTCAATGTATAAAATGTATAAAAGGCCGAATAAATAAACCAAAACACTTAAAATGTACCAAATAATTTAAAAACATTTCACAATTCTGAGTGTCTGTTTAAAATATACCATTAATTTAATTGACATTAATATTTTTTCTATTTATTTCCAATAAACCATTTATTTAAGCATTTGATTTTGATTTTGGTTTTTATTATTTTTTAGCCTTTATTGCATTCGTTTTCTTTTACTTTTGTCTTTTATTTCCCCCTTGATTTTCTTGGTGCTGTCAGTTTTGGTCCTCCATAGTGGTCAAAATGGATCAAAATTAAAACTAATATGTTGTGCTTTAGTGAAACATTGTAATGGGATTTTTTTTCTCTGTTTTCTCATCAAATAAACTTTGATGTATTTTTATTTGTGCTTTTTGTTTTTGTCTTTTTGATGAATTTTCAAGGGACGGTGCCATTGTGTTGCATTGCAGCTTATTCAAATTTTATTGAACTGTATATGTACTTGGATGTTGATGTGACTGGGAATTGGCTCGATTTTAAATGCATTTAAATGGAAGTTTCTGTATAATTAGAATTTAATTATTTGTGTGGTAAAGTGCAATGGGGCGATATTTCTCGCAAAGAGCAACTTTATCAACAAAGGGGCCTGAAATGATCCAATGATTTATTGGAGACCATCTCAATATATAAAATGTATAAAAGGCCAAATAAATAAACCAAAACACTTAAAATGTACCAATTACCTAAAAAAATGTCACAATTCTGTCTGTTTAAAATATACCATTTATTTAACTGACATTAATATTTTTCTATTTATTTCCAATAAACCATTTATTTAAGCATTTGATTTTGGTTTTTATTATTTTTTAGCCTTTATTGCATTCTTTTTCTTTTACTTTTGTCTTTTATTTCCCCTTGATTTTCTTTATTGAAGTTTCTGTATAATTAGAATTGAATTATTTGTGTGGTAAAGTGCAATGGGGCGATATTTCTCGCAAAGAGCAACTTTATCAACAAAGGGGCCTGAAATGATCCAATGATTTATTGGAGACCATCTCAATATATAAAATGTATAAAAGGCCAAATAAATAAACCAAAACACTTAAAATGTACCAATTACTTAAAAAAAATGTCACAATTCTGTCTGTTTAAAATATACCATTCATTTAACTGACATTAATATTTTTCTATTTATTTCCAATAAACCATTTATTTAAGCATTTGATTTTAATTTTGCTTTTTATTATTTTTTTTTAGCTTTTATTGCATCTTTTTCTTTTACTTTTGTCTTTTATTTCCCCCATGATTTTCTTTATTGAAGTTTCTGTATAATTAGAATTGAATTATTTGTGTGGTAAAGTGCAATGCTTTATGGGCCCCTGTGATGAACTAGCTGGGAGAAGCGAATTGTCCGACGGTCCCTAAAGGCAGCACTGAGCCCTGCAGCAGACAGTGAAGGGTTAAGCTGTAATAGGATGAATGGGTATTGTGGAGAACAGCGTCTGATTACAGACACGCCAGCAGGCTTCAGAGCGGCAGGACGCTTATCTGCGGAGGGAGAAGCGCCATTTAACTCTCCTGTGAGGGAAATTAAGCCCGTTTTCCGCTTTTATTTCCGCTTTAACGCGGGTCTGACAGCACAGCCCCGCAGTTTGGTCGCTGGTTCTGAGGTCGGCATTAATGGCTGCGGCGGGCCGACTGTCGACGGAGTGAAACCCTGCAGGGATGTCGCAGTTTGTGGGGGTGTGAACTGAGGAATATCGGTGTTTGACGGCCGGACGGGAGGCTCCAGAGTTTGGTCTGTTCCGCCTGCGCGGAGTTAAACAGGTAAGGCTGCTCACCTGGCTGCCCGCAACACTTTCTGGGCCTGGAAACGACATGATTTATGTTTATCTTGTTGCTTCACACGTGTGCAATGTTTTAGTCTAGAAATAATAATAATAAAAACGGGACAATTACAAATTAAGAATAATTTTAAAGCTGTCAGTCAGGCTTTTCTCTAAGATCTCTCAGACTGGATCCAGACATAGTTGACCACTCGAGAAAAACGTGTTAAAGTCAGCTTTTCTGTTTGTCTTGCTATTTTGTGGTAAAACATTAATTAACGTATCTACTCCTCCCCCCCCCCCCCCCAAAAAAAAATCTTTCATGCGCGCATCATACCTCTGGTGACGTCATATAAAGCAGATGATCAGAGTTCTTTGAAAGTTTGTGCTGCTGATTGTTCTTTTCTTCTTCTTATTTTACACGTTTTTTTATTAAATGAACAGAACATTTTCGTATTCTGTGCATCTTTGAGAGAATCTTTTTCAGCTGAATTTGAGAAAACTGGGTTTTAGGGAGATTTGCCGTTAGAAATGGACCAGAATCTGTTTGGAAATCTGTTAAGACTTGCTTGTCCAGATTATTGTTTAATAACGCGATCTGATCACCTCTTCTTGTGACATCATCGACTCAGATTACCACCAAGCAGATTTAGCAGCTTTTGTGTTTTCCCCTCATTGTGATTTTTTTTTCTCCATTAAAAATGTAGCATGTTGTGACAACCCAACCCTCACTGCCCATCTATGTTTTGATTTTATTTGGCAATATGCATTTTTGGGGTGGGAGAGAAAATCTACTGGATGTTTTTCTTTTGGTGACCACTAGCTGGCAAAAAATATGGCGGACAGAAACTGAAAAGATTACAAATTAAAGCAGAAATGTATAAAGGCCGAATAAATAAACCAACACACTTAAAATGTACCAATTAATAAAAAAAAAAAAAAGTCAGTTATCAGTGGCTGTTTAAAATATCCCATTCATTTAATTGACCTTAATATTTTTTTCTATTTATTTCCATTACACCATTTATTTAAGCATTTGATTTAAATTTTTTTAGCCTTCTTTTTTCTTTTACTTTTGTCTTTTATTTTCCCCTTGATTTTCATGGTGCTGTCAGTTTTGGTCCTCCATAGTAGTCAATGTGGATCAAAATTAGAACTAATATGTTGTGCTTTAGTGAAAATGTTTTTTTTTTCTTCATGCTTTAAGTATCTAAACTATAAAAATCCACTGATTAGATAATTGACCACACCTCTGCCAAATGTTCTAAAAGCTTTTTAACCTACAAAAATTATCATTTCAAATGTAGTTGCTGCACTTTTAAATAAAATTATATGATTTATGTAATACTTTATTTGAACAAATCTCTTAAATACTAAAAATGTACCATACAAAATATTTTTACTTATTAAATTGAGCCTAGCAGTGGCCCATTTAAGTTTTTGGATTGTTTGGGTATGAAAAAGAAAATGCAAAACTAAAAAGATGAACAAGAACCATTGTGTTTAGTTCGGTTTTAAGGAAAATGTAATGTGGAAAGGCGCCAACATCGCCACGCGCCTCCGGTGATTCAGAAACGAGTCTTTCGAGAGAATCCCGAAGCTGAGAGTCCTGTTTTGGGCGTCTGCTGCAGCCATCTGAGCCCGAGGTTTGCCTCTACTTTAGATAATAAACACCATCAAATTAATACCATTTAACGTAGTTTTTGTTTTTTCAGGCTTTAAAGAAGAAATTATGCACAAGAGTAAGAAAGATGCAACCTTTGTTGCAAATCTAGTGATTTTAATGAATCTTCCTGGAAATAATTTTATGTCCCAGATATTTCCAGAAAAAAAACTTTTTTTTTTTTTTTATTCATAAACCTGTCTAGACCACTGTTTGGAGCACAGTTTAGCTTTAAACTAGAGATGGAAAGGTCATTTAACTTTGTGCAGTTTCCCTTAGCTTTGTGGCACAAATGAATGCAAACCCCACTTTTTATTACATATTTCATTTCAGGATTAGCACTTATTCTAATCTAGACGGTCATTTTTGCTTTCAAAACAGAAATATTCACTCAAATGTGGTGCAAGGTTTGACAAAGAATCCCTACTACTACTGTTGTTTTACTTCCAGTTGTTATTGTTAGTTTAAATAAAAAAAAACATTTAGCAATAAATCTTCAGTTTTAAGCCTGTTTTTATCATCTAAAGGATCGATGGTCGTCTCTTCAGCCGGTGGCAGAAGTTGCCGAATCAGCTTTTTCTGTGACAGTAAAAAAAATCAATATGGTGGAAAATGTTGGTCCCTGCTTCAGATGCATCCGTCAATACTCTGGGAAATACTGCTAGTGGTAACTGATGCAATGCTTTGCTGCACAGAAGATAAGTGGGAATCCTACATACCTTGTATATTTTTGGGTACAACAGGAGCGGTAACCCAATAAAGACGTGGGTTTTTCCCTCTGCTGGTGCTTTGGCTGTTTTTAGATGAGCTGCACTGTATCTAAGAGTTATAAGAGTTTAATATGTTGAGCAGCTTTAAAGGCTGAAAAAGACACAAACGTCGGGGGAGCTTAGAGTATGTTCAATTAAATTTTATTTATATAGCGCCAATTCATGAAACATGTCATCTTGAGGCACTTTACAAAGTCAAATTCAATCATATTATACAGATTGGTCAAAATTTTCCTATATAAGGAAACCAGTTGATTGCATCAAAGTCCCGACAAGCAGCATTCACTCCTGGAGAAGCGTAGAGCTACAGGGAGAGTCGTCTGCATTGTCCATGGCTTTGCTGCAATCCCTCATACTGAGCAAGCATGAAGCGACAGGCTTCATGCACTGAGGTGGTTTATTCCACCTCCCTGCAAATATGCCTTTGTTTTTTCCCCTCGTTTTTATTTTAGCACATGCACTTAAAATGTGTTTTACCCAAGCAACATGATTTAGCGTCTAAACTGGCATTGGATGCAACACCTCAGATGAGTGATGCTGCACGTTGCTATACATACGGATGGTTTTTAGGAGTTTTGCCATCAGGCTGTAAGCCGGGTGGCTGCAGATGGATCAGTGACAAAATCTAAATATTGATAAATCTCTATTTTCTTTTTTTTTAGAAACTTTGCTCCTTGTTGTTGGGTTAGTAACATGTTACAGAACAAAATGCGAGGAACTCCAGCCCTACGACCTCCAGGTTTATTTTTGGATTTCTGATGGGAGCAAAGAGGCTCGGCAAACTTTCTGGAGATGAAAACAATGAGCTAAAAAAAGGCCTGGGAGGCTGTGTGGAGTCGCTGATCTTTTTAAATCTCCCTGAAGGATTTATTCAGCTAGTGGTTGAAGGAAGGCTTCAGGCTTTGTGCAGGTATTGTTCTCCGTCTTGCTTTGCGTCCTCCCGCTACAGGATCATTACTTTATGGTTGACAACAACAAGAAAAAAATCATATTGAATTCTTAAATCGACTCGTTTAAAGACAAAACAGGATGATTGATGTTCCTAAAACAGTTTTTTACAGTAAAATGTTTTTATCCCAGTAATGACTGAGCAAAAAGCCTCAAACAGATTTTATCCAGTTTGTACAATGTTCCCAACTTCTGTGAAGTCCAGCTGACATTTAATAGGAAAGTAGTTAAGACTTGAAGGAAATTCAGACAGCCTGGAGTAAAACACCCATGCAAGTTTAGAAGCTAAATCATGTTGCTTGGTTAAAACACATTTTAAGTGCATAAAGCTAAAATAAAAACGAGGAAAAAAACGAAGGCATATTTGCAGGGAGGTGGATTAAACCTTTATTTGTCTCTCATTGGGGAGGTTCAGTGTAACAGCAATTTATACATACGGACATTAAAAATGACAATAAAAATAATTACAATGGATAAAAAAGAACTGTACAGTGGATAGAAATATAAAGATTAACCATGAATGAATAATAAATGGTTGCTGGAGCAAAGTTTGAATGCGACTATCAGGCTTTTATTGGAACAATTTACACTGAATGAAAACATTTTATGTTAATTTTATTACATTTTGTATCTGTTTTATAGGGAGCAGTGCTGGTTCATAGAGTAACAGCTGCTGGGCGTAACACAACAGAGGATTAAACTCTTTTTAATAGAAGAATATCTGTCTATAGACGTCCATGAGAATCACTGCTTTGGCAGCTCTTCCAGGATTTCTGTGAATTCAGGGTCATAAAATCCTCAAAACCTTATAATCATGATTTTAGGCCATTAAAACGTCTTATTTTCCACACCAAGTCTTAACTTTCATTTAGTTGAGTCCAAGTTTATCGGTTTC
This sequence comes from Fundulus diaphanus, assembly GCA_037039145.1. Classification (NCBI taxonomy): domain Eukaryota; kingdom Metazoa; phylum Chordata; class Actinopteri; order Cyprinodontiformes; family Fundulidae; genus Fundulus; species Fundulus diaphanus. The sequence goes on along the minus strand of CM073122.1, from coordinate 6,348,956 downwards.
TTGGGAAGAATTGATTACAGAACAATCACTGATTCCTGTGAACCCTGAAAATGGGAGCATTTCCATTAGGGCTGGGCGCAAATCTCTGATTTTATTATACCAAATCCAGTTAATGGATTTTTATTTTTTATTTTTTTTACCCCCTCCCTTTCATTTTACAAAAACAAATTATATAAAAAATGTGCTTTTATGTTAAGCATTTTGTCTGGTAGTTGACCTGAATTCAAAATGCAACTAAATACAAGCTGTGAACCCTGCATGTGAAACAAGATGGCCGCCCTGCCGTTGTAAACAATAAAAAATATAACAAAATGTTTGGTGATGCTAAAAACAGGCTTTTCACTTGTGTAACTTCAAACTAATTAAAAAAATAAGTTGGTGAGTAAATTAAAGTGCATCATTTGATGAAAGTTTTGTCTTTTATAATATTCTGACAATATGTTTTCCTAAACATATGGTATACATCATTGTATACTATTCTCTTTATGGAAGCCCAATGAGGGCAATTGCAAATTAAAATCCTGATTTTCCACAAATAAATCTTCAAAAATTAAATTAATCGATTACGTCGACTTATCGCCCAGCCCTGATTCCATTAAAGCCCCCACTATTGTCTCTTTTGGCTGAAACTCAACAGTTATCAAGCTCATTGATTAAAGGGGTTAAAGTTCCTGGTTTCCAGATGCAGGGAAAACAAACCTAAGTGGACAAAGGCTTGATTTGAAACCCTAACATCAGATCTTGCTTGCTGACACTTGCAGGAGCCCTTCTCTGAATCTCAAAGATCTAGGATTATCCATTTAACAGGGTTTATTAAAAAAAGGGTCAAAACAAACAACTGGACTTCAGTTCTTGTAGTTGACAACTTTTTTTCCTCTTCATCTAAAGGTCTTTCTCAACCCAAAGCTGGTGAAGGGAGAAGCTAAAAGCTTTTAAAGCTGCAGAGGTGTGCCGCTCTGCATGTTTAAATGCACACAACACGGCGTCTCTTCCCGTCTATCTTTTCTTTCCAGAGTGTGAACATTTTGGTCCTTTATCCCTGAGGCGTAGGTGCACAGCTGAGTCTTGACCTCCTGTGTTGAGCCGTGTGTCTGTGGAGAGGTTAGTTTCTCCAAGTATAGAGGCCTGGAGACTCTTCACTGTACTAAACTTCACCAGCATTTTAACACAATCTCAGCCTGTTTTCCTGCACTGCTTTGGTGCAGGTCCAACAGTTTTTTTTTTTTTTTTTTTTGTTTTTTTTAGCTTCCTATTTATCTTTTTATCAGATCTGCAGACACTTTCCATTTCTTGTAGAATAAACCTTCAAAAACACGTAGGAAAAAGCAGCCTCTATGTAACCTTGTAGAAGGTGTTTAAAAAAAAGTTTCTTTTGTTGATGGTGAAATATGCATCTTACCTGAAACTTGCAAGGAAAAAAAGGCACGATGCGCAGAACTGACTGTAAATTGGCAGCCAGATAAAACGCTTAAAAGGTTTTTATTTTACATGGTTGACTGTTAACTTCTCAAGACCCAATAATTTTAGTGTAAAAAGGGCTTTTTGATGCCTGAAAATGACCAGTTTCTCTTCAAACTTATTTTTCCTTCTCCTGACAAAGCTGCAAATCAGGTTGACAATTGATCAAAGATGTTTGAAGAGAAACGGATCTTTGTCAGCCTTTTTTTATCTATTTATTAGATCTAGTTCTTAAACCTGTTTGAGTGGGTTAGTGTTTAAGTTCAATGCCACTGTTTATACTGTCTTCACTTTAAAAGTTAAAATCGCTGATGTATGAGAATGGGTGCATTGTTCTGTCTGACACAGTAATTCCTGCAGTTTTTGTTTTTGCCTTTCTATTTTCCCGTTGTCTTTTAATCCGTTGTTCTATCAAAATGCTTTAAAAACCAACTTGGCTTGTACATGTTAACAATCTGCTTGTTTCAGATAAATATACGCCACTAAAATGTATTTATACCATTTGTAATCACAAGGGACCTTCCTGGACAAATGCATTCGTTTAACGTCCAATTAAACAGAATCAAATTAGAAGTTCACTTCATTCTAAGACAAGTTCAATCAGAAAAGTCCCATTCAATCCTAATTATAAAACCATACAGGCAGACGCAGACACTGAGCCAGGAGCACCTACCATGGGAAAGAGCAACGTGCCGTACATATAGTTTTGTCAGTAACAGCTCAATCAAAAAAGAGACCCACCTAATTTAGTCAGGAGTACTTTCTATGTCGGAGGAAAAAAATAACGAAAAAAACGGCGTTTATGGCAGGCAGCAATAGTTAAAAATGATAAATGGAGAGTAGTAGGAGAAAGCAGACTGGGGTAAAGTGCTCATTATGTTCTTTATCATAAAGGTTTTTTTTAGGCAGAGTTTTATTGTGGCGGTTTTTAAATATTAAACATTACCTTATTTGTGTTTAGAAAAACATCTTTACATGTATTTAGCAGGGTGATGGGCTTTAATGTATTTAATGCTTCAATAAAAAGTGTCTGACGTTCAGTTTTTAAACCTTTTACTGCTCCCTGTCCAGGTTTGGGCTTCGGCAGGCTGTAAAAGAGGTGTGAGCTAACCGCTCCGACCTCTGCTGCTCTCTGGCTGTTTCATTAGGCTTTCGCTGCTGGCTTCATGTGTGGCATTTGACTGGGACTCCCAGAATGTGCCACCCTCCAGCCGGCACCAAGCCATAAGGCAGCAGCTCCTTCTAACCGCTTGCTGCTGCTCCGCTGTCTAACAAACCTCTCTGTGTTTCCCCTCTCCTGCTGCTTCTGACAACTCTCCCTCCCTCTGTGCGGACCGCTTTGCCTCTCAGGGCGCTGGGGAAACGGGCCGTCTTCTGTCTGGACGCCTGTCCATCTGTGTTTTCGTCTCTGATAAGGTAAGTCGTCCTCCTCTCCGGTCTGCTCTTGGCCGCAGCGCGTTAACGTTTGTTTGCAATGCACGTCTGCTGTATATTTGACGCTTGGATTGATGCATTTTTGTTCTTTCTCATCATGAAACATTACGACCACAAATCTTAATTGTAATTTATTGGGCTCTTGTTTGATGGGCAAACACTAAATATAGTATAATTGTGAAGGATTTAGCAGCATCTAACAGGGGTTCTTTTAGGTTTGCATGGTATTAGTGCAGCTCCCTCCATCATGCTATCAACTCTGAAGAAAAACATCCCCACAGCATGATGCTGGCACCACCATGCTTCCCAGTGGGAATGTTAGCTTAATTTTCTTCACACCATGGGTGTCAGCCATTTGCGCTCCAAAAATGGTGCAAATTCGGTGTTCCAGCCTGAGTTTAATCCTGTTAAAATTGGTGAAATTACATAGAAATTTTCCCAGATGCCATGCAAAAAAAAAAGCCAGGTGCAACACGCAATATTCATCTTTTATCAACCATGTTTCTCGCTTTTAATTCAGTTTCCTAGTAAATGGCACCACAAACATCCAGTGACTATTACTGTAAGGCAAACCTGCAAAACGTTATAATTCAGCTTTACAATTATATACAGCTCACTACAAATAAAGCATTTTGCAAAAGAAATGATCTACATTTTGTGGCCCTCAATTCCTTTCAGCTTGACAGTTTTGGCTGGCGTAGCAGAAAGTGCTTTGTGTCAGTCCGTCACCCAGTGCAGTTACTAGAACATCATGTTAGCGACGTTAAACCGTGAATAACTCCGACGGACACGGTGACCTTTCAGAGGAACGGTAATTCTGGTTTCTCGTCTGCGCAGCAGGGACTGTTTGTGTTGGCAGCGCCTAGAAAAGTGCACAGAGCTATTTGGCGCTCGGATCACGCCGTCGGGCTTCAAGCGACTGACCTCCTGCTGTTTTTAATGACTAACCTCTGCGGCAGCATAATTAGAACCTGTTCTGGTGGTTAGAGGCCTGTGTTTTCGGTTTGAAGCTGGTTTACCTCCGATGTGACTCACCTGTCCATCTGCCAAGCTGCTGTTTAACAAACTGTAATAGTTGCAGGCTGCGAGGTTTCTACGTTTTGTTTTTGTTTCCCCCCCGGGTGCAAAACAATGTTCCTAGTAAAGGACTTTTTACTTTGTTTAAAAAGAGACATGTACTTAAATGTGATATCTGTTTATGATGGATCAAATTTCATTCATTCAGACTTTTGTTGCCTTCACAAAGAAGGCAACAAACACGAACACTAAACACTTTTTTAAACACTATAATTCAGGATGGGAAAAAAATATTTAAGTTACTTATTTAAGCAGATATTTAGTAAAACAGTCATTTTCTGTTGCGGTCCCATCTTTTGTCCTCTAGCAAGCAGTGCTGTCAACGCCCGTCACTGAAGCAGCTAATTTTATTCAATGCACTTCAGAAATACTTTCATTTCCCTTTCAGAAATAAAGGTTGTTACTCATACCGGGTTCCAAAAAAAGTAAAAAAACAAAGCAACTGGACTTGTTTTCCGTAGTTTGAAGACGTTTCGCTTCCTATCCAGGAAGCTTTCTCAATTCAAAAAGTCTTGAGTAATGTGGAGCATCAAGCTTTATACTACTGCCCAAACAAAGGCCTTGTAATGGCTTAGATAACATGAAAATTCAACAGAAACAGCTCCACCCCTTAGTAATGGGCAGTCGGGCTTCACCTCATACCGGGTTCTTCAGAGTTTGCTTTTTAAAATCTGTTTACCGCTGGAAGTCTCTAGATACGGGGTGCTGTGAGATTGTTGTGGTTTCGTAACCTTGAGCGAAACCATCAAGGTGTTAACACAGAGGATTAAAAAAGAAAAAGGGAAAACATGATCACATTATTTTTATCTGAAACGGAACAGCAGCAGGTATTCCCACTGATGTCCGGTCGTCGTTCGGACCAGGAAGGAGACGGGATCTGCGCAGCGGAGTTGGAGCGTAATTGATTGCGAAAAGTGCGAATCAAGCCTACAAAAGCTAAAGAGCTTGTGAAGATGCTACTTGAGACTGTAAAGAGAGGCTCGTTAAAGTCGTCCTGCAGAGACATGGGCCCCATTTACACTACCCTTTTTAACGGTCCGAGCTCGGTAACCGAGATAACTATCGAGTGTAAATGGGACCCAAACTGAACACAACCGATCCGCGCTAAATCTAGACCAGTTCGATGGGTGGGCTCGGCCCGGTTTTTCCCTGGCTCGGTTCTCTGATAACAAAGAGCACATGAGCAGACCACGTCATCTCCTTACAGTCAGCTGACTAATTTTGCGGTTTCAGACATTCATAAAAATACCAGCTTCCTTACCGTGCCACACGGTTTCCATTGATGATTCTGCTTAGCAGCGTGATGAACCTTTGATGTCTGTCGTTGTTTCCTGCGTCTATAAGCCTTGATTAGACGTTCGTTTGTCTTATCCACTTCCCAAAAGCCGACTCCATCAAGTAAATTTACCAAAGGTTGCCTTCTTCGCCTGACTCTCCGCAAACAACGAATTATCACAATTATTACCAAGCATAACTTCCTGAATGTTACAGGCGCCGCCATTTTTAGTTGATTGATTCCCTCCTTCAATCCTAGAGAGCAGTAGTACCGCAGATCGTCACTAGGAGGCGAGGAACCGTGCTAGCGTGATGTGTAAACGGTCTTAAGAACCGAGCTCGGCACGGTTAACTGATCCAAGCTTGGTCCGAACTCGGCATGGATCGGTTAAAAAAGGGTAGAGTAAATGGGGCTACGGGCTGAAAGGCCATGTATTCCTCCAAAAGCAACATCAAAAGCCAGAAAATGCTAAAGACCTTAATTTCTTTGGTCATGTCCTGTGATCTGATGAAACTAAACTTGAACCGTTTGTCCGAAATGATGCATCTGGAGGAAGGGGGGAGGAGACCATCCCAGCTGTGAAGCACGGCGGTGGCAGCATCATGCTGTGTGGGTGTTTCAGGAGAGAACGGTGCGCTTCACAGGCATAACCTGAAGAGGATTCTGGGAAAATTCAATTAAAAACTAGTAGTTTTCAAACGCTTATTCAGCAGAATCTGATCCGTTTTTCTCTGTGCTGCTCCTCCATTGTGTAAAACTATCGGATGTTAGCCGGTTAGTCAGGCTATCTGCTGAAGCAGCTGCTGTTTTCAGTGATTCTTCGATCCGCGTTAATGGAGGAGCTATTAGTCCGCACCGTCGCTGTCTGTGGGTTTTTAAACAGCTGAATTTGTTGTTTTCAGTGGGCTTAGAGGCTTTCCTACAGCCGCTTGACTCACTGTGAGCAGCAGCAGGTGGGGGAGGGGCAACCCACACTTTTCCTGGGAGTTGTTTTGAATCGGCTTTTTCGCACTATGCGATGAAGCCGTCTTTTTAATGTTTGACTTCACTCTTTCTCCCGGTAACCTTAAACATGACGGATTAAAGCAAAGCCTGAATTCAGCCTTCAGTCTCGCCATGATTTGAGTTTTGTTTAGCCACCGGCAATCATCTTGCGATCGCTGAATTTTTTTTATTTTTATTTTCTTCAATCGTGGAGCCTCTAATTTAAGGAGCTCCACAGCCGGGTCTGTTGGCAGGAGCGAGCAGTTTCCATCTGCTGGCTGCATTTCTAGATATTTCTAAGCCTCCGGGCCGTCGTCTATCTGTAAATACTGAACCCTTTGCTGGAATGCAGAGCAGCTTAAGGTCGAGGGCCTTCGCATGCTCCATGCGGCGCACGAAGAGGCCCCGCCCAGCTGCAGGGAAACCATTTGTTTACTCTAATCAGATTAATGCTCGTGAGTTTGCCACCGGGGCTTAGGAGGTCTGGTCCGGCCTCTCTGTCCGTCGCTCCCGCCTCTTCTTCCTCCTCCTCCTCTTCTCTGGTCTGACCCACTTTTCAATGAAGCAACAAGTATCTCCTCCTGCAGCAGCTTTCTCTCTGGCTCCCATCGCCCCCCCTCCCTCTTCAGCCAGTTAGACACAAGCCTGTCCAGATTGTGAGCTCGAATTATTTCTCATCCTCTTTGCTCCTCTGATCAGTGACGGCTGGGTTTAAAAGTTAAACTCTAGCTCACATAACTATTGTTGCATGCATCTAAAATGGAAAATACAGAACTGCATTTCAGGGCCATGGATCCGGTCCAAATGTCCATATTTTCTGTGGTTTTAGTGTTAAGGTTTGCGGTAACCTGGATTATACATCTTTCTGCACAAAATCTAATTAAATTGTCCTCTAAAACATGGTTTCAGGCACCATATATTGCCAAAATTTTGTCTCCTGAGGTTGGATTTAAACCTCATCTTCAATCTCCTCTTTCTCGTTCCTTTCATCTTAGTCTATCACGCCACGGTTGTTTCCATCCCTCGGGCTGCTTTTCTTCTGTCCGACTGTTTTCACTCAGTCAGGCTTGACGCTCGAATGCCTGCTTCTGCATCACAGAACTGACCTGCAGAATAAGAGGCGAAAGGAGGACGCATGGAGGACAGTAGATCTGTAGATTTTAAGTAAAACAAAAATAACAACCTGCAGCATTGCCATGCAACTTCAGATGGTTTCTTTTTTTGTCTGTGAATTTAGTTCAATTCAGTTTTATTTATATAGCACCAATTCATGAAACATCTCATCTCAAGGCTCTTTACAAAGTCAGACTCCATCAGATCCTCCAGGTTGGTCAGAAAGTTTCCTCTCTAAGGAAACCCAGCAGGTTGCATCAAGTCTCTCCAAGCAGCATTCACTCCTCCTGAAAGAGCGTAGAGCCACAGTGGACAGTCATCTGCATTGTTGATGGCTTTGCAGCAATCCCTCATACTGAGCATGCATGAAGTGACAGTGGAGAGGAAAACTCCCCTTTAACAGGGAGGAGAACCTCCAGCAGAACCAGAACCAGGCTCAGTGTGAACGCTCATCTGCCTCGACCCACTGGGGCTTAGAGAAGACAGAGCAGAGACACAGAAAGCACAGAAGCTCACATTGATCCAGGAGTACTTTCTATGTTAGATGGTAATAGAGGATGATCTGCCTCCCCTGGATGATGACACAGCTAACAGAACGCCAGACCAGGTGTACCTACTATGAAGAGAAAAATGACAAAGAACAAAAAGTTAAAAGCTGAAATAACAACAAACAATGCAGATTGGAGAGCAGTAGGAGAACTCAGTAGAGTGAGAAAATTAGACCCTGATGTCCTCCAGCAGCCTAAGCCTATAGCAGCATAACTATAGAGGTAGCTCAGGGTAACATGAGCCACTCTAACTATAAGCTTTGTCAAAAAGGAAAGTTTTAAGATTAGTCTTAAAAGTAGACGGGGTGTCTGCCTCACGGACCAAAACTGGGAGTTGGTTCCACAGGAGAGGAGCCTGATAGCTAAAGGATCTGCCTCCCATTCTACTTTTAGAGTTGGAGGTTTGCTTAAAAACCCCTTAAAGCTTAGAGTTTCCATGTTAACCTAAATCTGTGCACCAAAATATAAAAAAACAGAACTTTATTTTAGATGTTGTCACAGTCACCTCATCTTTATGTCTTCTAATAACGTCTGTTTAGACGACGATGCAAATCTCAGGTCCTGTCAGGTTGTGCGAGGTAAAAAAGCATCGCCTGTAGCTCTCAATTATTCGTGCAGTTTTAATCAAGTTTCAGAAGGATTTGTTACAAATAAACATTTGAGGCAAGATTCTGTATTTTGTGAAAAATAAAGATTGAGGGGCAGCACATCATAGTTCTGCAGTAATTTTTCACAACTTTAAGCTAAGCTGTTCTGTAAAACTGCTACATGCATGTAACGTTACTTCTGTATGGCATGGACGGCTTTTATGTCGCTTGCAAATATGAGAAGACCATCCCAGCTGTGAGGCACGATGGTGACAGCATCATGTTGTGATTTTATCTGATTTTATTTGCCAGTTAAAATCCCAAGGCTGCAGCGTCTTGCTCCATCCTGACAGCAACTTTTGTCCTAACCAGGATGCGCGTGGGATGAGGGTTAAATGCAGCGCCAACATGTCTGGACTGGGTTAAGAAAGCTGCTGGCATTTTCAGAAAATGTGTCGCCTTTTAAAAGAACAAAGATGCTGCAGTGAACTCACCTTTTGCTTCTGCTGATTTTCACACAGAGCTGTCAGATGACGTGCTAAGTTACCATTAGCATGTTCTTCTGTTTTTATCTCACTTATGGATTATTCATTTTCCAGCATGGCTCCAGTTTAAAAAACCTTTAGTAAGCTTTGTTCTCGTCCTGCTTCTTAAACGTCATGTTTCAGTGTCTTTACATTTCCCCCCCACATGGAAAGACGTGACCCAAGGTCCAGCTGGCAGCTGCAGCAGCCAATCTGGTCTCTCTTTGAAGGTCGTTGTGAATGACGGAAAAGACTCGGATTGCTGGGGAAAACCTAAATGTGTTTGGTCAGCAAAATAATGTTGACAAACCAAAATCCAGTTTTGCAACCCCCTGCATTTAAAAATAGGCTGTGATTTATAAAAAATGACGTTGTTCTCTGGGAGAGAGGCTGCCATGAACATGAAGTAGCTGCACCAACAGGTTTAGTTTGTTCAGGGTCTCCTGTAGCTTTTTAATGAAATGACCTTGATCCGACCCCTCATCCGATAAAGACCATCGACTGTTACCTCGGTGGGGGGGCCGGCTCCCATCAGTGCTGACGACTGTGTCACTGCAATGAGCTCTACACATAATTTTCATGTGGACTAGACAACTAGAACAGATCCTCCGTTAATTTTGTTTATTTTCTGTCACAAAACGATGCTTCTAGCTGAAGAAAAAAATGCTGCTAGAAATTGTTACTTCAGCTTTTCCAACTTGGTTCTAACACAGGGGCGTCCAAACTTTTCGGTAAACGGCCCAAAATTGTCAAATCAAAGGAACTAGAGGGCCAAAAAATTAACACAATTTTTTTTATGTGCTCTACAAAATATGATTATTTTAAATAAATTAGTCAGTTTTTGTAGGAAATGAATGTGTAAATCATTGTAGATCCAATATTAAAAAAAGGGTTTTGCTCATTTGTTTTATTAAAAGACGGTCATTATTTTGAATAATTTAACTCTTTAATATTATTAAATTTTAATCCTTTTTCGTCTAGCAATATAAGAACCGAATTTGGGTCAGTTGCTCTTTGAAATTAGCCGGTTTTATTGACTGAATTCAAAGCAGATTTGAATCCACCAAAGTCTGCATTTGAGTAACTAAATATCATTGAATAAATGTTACTATGAAATTAAAGGGAAAGGGAAATTAAAGGGAATGCCAAAAATCAAAATGTTTTCTATTGTAGAATTTTAACCCAGAATCGGTACAAATGGCCCCCGGGCCGCACTTTGGACATGCCTGATAGTGTAACATGGTGACGGCAGCGAAGTTTTCTGATAACTATGCTAGTTATGCTAGTTATCTGTATCCAGCAAATTGACATTTTGCACATATTTCAGCATTTAATAAATACCAAAAAAAATCAACCTGGAAACCAGAAATGTTCTTTAGTAGCTCTAAAGTAAAGCTGAAATAAATCTTTACAAACAATAACAGACTAGTCTTTTGTAGCCAATTTAATTAAGATTATTTTGCTTATTAATGGTAATTAAATGCTCCATCATGGTCCGTCTGCATGTGTAGTCACCGTTTATAGGTGTGTAAATTTTGATTAACTGTACTTAAGCAGTGCAATGCGGAACAATTAAACTGCATGGAAAACATTTTATGCTATAATCGTGCTGTGGGGTCAGAGACGAAGCAATTTCCTCCAGGCAATTATTTCTGTATCACAAGGAACCCGCATGAAATTCACGGGACATCCGGCTCTTCAGACCTCCTTATGAGGTCAGTGGACAACCTGAAATTAAAGGTAAATAATTATTGATAGCCGCTTTGAATCTAAACCCGGTGCTTTTATTTTGAAGGCAACAACTGTGTTTTTTTTTTTTTTGCTGTTTTCCTGTATGCTCGTGTAGAAGTGAGACGAGACAAAGAAAAATCAGCTAATGCAGGAACTGCAACGAGATTTCTACCCTTAAATTGGATTTCTTTTAGTTGTTGCACCATCCGCACACCGGGCAATCCAAAGCGCTTTACAGAACATGAAAGATAAAGAAAATAAAGCACGTACAGTGAAATACAGGTATTAAAAGGAAGAACTAACATTTCAGGTTGTCAGGGAGTTTGTTCCTGAGCTGAGGAGCCCTGAAACTAAACGCTGCCTCACCTTCCTCAGTTCTGGTTCTGGGAACACTGAGCTGGCAGGTCTCTGAAGATCTGAGGGGTCTGCAAAAACTTTCCTTTTAAAAACAAGCAGCCGGTCCAGTGATTTAAGGACTGGTGTCATGGTACCCGTTTTCCTCTGGTTGGTCAGGACTCTGGCAGCAGCTTTTTAGATGAGCTGTGGAAACTCTTTATTCTGGCAATCTTTAAGCCATCCTTGTCCTGGCGTTGACGTGTAGCGATAACCCAGCTAGCATGGATATCATTTTTCCTCATCAGTCTGCCTCAAAGCGAGGGTTCCTCTTAACAACACTTCTGTGTTTTCTCATCAAAGAGGCTCTCGTGTTTTTTTTTCTGTCTGAAATTGACATGTTAGCAGAGTCTGAGCTTCCAGCAGCAGGTTGTTGTCGGGATGAGCTGCAGGGAGGCTGAGTGTCTCTGTTTATATCGATTTTAGATGCAAACGAGCATCTTTGAAAAATTGATTTCTGCCAAAATGAATTTTATCTTTTTGAGGGATTGACTCAAAAATGCATTTTTGGACGATAAATGCAGCTGATCCATGTTCTGAGCTCAGCAGATGAACCGGCAGAACAGAAAACTCTGTAAAGAAGCAGTTCTTTAAGTTCTCTCAGCAACAAATTGATGTGAGCATTTCAATTATCTCATTAATGACGCAACTGCTAAATTCTGTTAAGTGGATCAGATTTTTATCTTAGTGAGGAGGTGTGGTTGACCCCTGTGTGACGCCGTCTTTTAAGAGCTGTGACTGGATCATGGCGCAAATACACGGACTTTCAAGGTTATTGCTGCAGATTTTCTCTGCACGTCTTGGTGCTGTTACGCACCAGCCTGGTGAGAAGTTCTGCAGCGATCAAAAGGAGGAGATGGCATCACGCCAGCGAACTTCTAGATGACATTTTAGGCTCCTGACATTATCGTGCAAAGCCGAAAATGCGTTCTCACCTCTTTTTATATATATTCTTTGTAAAATTTTCTACTTTTCATTCATGATTATTCAACATTTTCGCATTATTTATTTATTCATCCTCAATAAAAATTTGGTTACCAGAGCTGAGCCTTTAACCCGTCGGGCCCCTGAAACAAATTGATTTCCCTCTATGGGGTTGATGAAGTTTTTTTTATCTGCATATTAATAATTGTATGATTTTATAAAGAAATTTGTTTTCCTCCACTGTTTAGGTGGTGGGTCAGCCAATCAGCTTGCTCTGTTTCCACCATCTTCCTGCTTTAGATGCTCTCAGGCTCGCTAAAAGTCCTCCTCCCTGCTCCTGACATATTGTCATTTAGGAGCTCTCTGAAGGCCTAAGAGGTTTTGTGAAGATTTTTCCTAAAATGACGTCACTAGGAGCTACTTTTAGTCCGAGGATTCTTTGTGAACACGAGCGCTGGACCACGGTGGCTGAACCCGGGGTCAGGATCAGCGACGCTCGGCAGGGTGAACGTTTCTTCCACATTAACCAAACATCTGGCCATCCGTTCAGTCATCTGCTTCAGATATGGACCAGTTATCGGGGGAAAATAACCGTACAGAATGCAGAGGTGCTTTAGATTAGATCTTCAGAGCGATCAGTTTGTTAAAGGCATGCAAAGGTTAAAAGTAACTTAATCAGTCTGCTTTGTCTCCATTGATCAATATGTTTACAGCTGATAAAGCTTTAGATAAGTGAGTGTTTTATCACTGTTTTTAAGGACGCATGTGACCCAATCAAGTTTTTTTTTTTTTTTTTGATGAAACAGTATTGTAGGAAAATATTGTTAGTGCATTTTAAATGAAAGTATTTTTCTAATATAAGTTGTTTTTCTTTTTTAATATCAGCGAAAATAACCCATATTTCTTTGGGAGTGTTGTTGCTTCAGTTTTTGCAGGTTATTCGCCTCCGATGTCGTAACGTGTGGACATGGGGGTCACTGCATGGTTGTTTTGGGTTGCTTACAGGCGCTTATCCAACATGGACTTTGATTTCATGGGAATTTTGTTCTGATGTGCAGAAACGCCTTCAGCTTGCGGGTCTTTATCTGACTGATCAGGTCCGGTTGTCGCGTCTTCGACCAAACAGCTGGAGCTGAACCGTAACTGCAGACGAGCTGCTCGTCTTCTCTGTGTTTTCATTCAGACATTTTCTTCTGGTCTAAAGTGATTCAGAGATGTATCGGTTGACCAACCCTTGGGATGGAGATGGAGTTAGCACATCTAGTTTACAGATCATAATAATAAAAAACCCTAAATTCAGTGTCTCAGAATATTAGAATATTAAACGAGATTAAGAAGAAGAGGATATTTTAAACAGCTTTGTCAGACTTCTAACTTGTTCATTTCTATGCACTCAATACATGGTTTTGGACCCCATTGGAAGAATTTTGCTTTTCAACTTAAATGCAAAACTTAATTAAAAAAAAAGGCTTTGAACCAATGAACAACAGTCCAGGTGTTTTCCCCCTTAGTCCAGGTGAGGCGGTTCTGGCGTGTCTGGTTCAGGTGTGGTTTCAAATGAGGAATGGGACATTTGTACTCCATGCGTTGGATCCTTCGGGTCTTAATGCGCCGACTCCAGCATCGGTCCACTCCCTGTGAAGCTCTTTAACGTTATTGAACGGCTTTGGATATCCCTGTCGCCGGCACACCTTCTCCTACCACAGTTTTTCCTTCCACTCTGTGAACAACCAGCTTCTTTAGGAATGGTCTTCTGTAGCTTATTCTCCCTGTGGAAGCTGTCGGTGACTGTTTGTTTTTTCTGGACTTTTTGTCCCGTCAGCGTTCTTCCCTGTGATGGTTTCGTCTGCTGACCCAGACTGAGAGACCATTTAGACTACAGGGTCAGGAAATCTTTGCATGTGTTTGGAGGTAACTAGCTGGTTGGGGTCTGACGCCACACGTTCCCAGTATTTTCACTTTTTCACAATACTTTATTTTTCAGAGACACTGGATTTGGGGTTTGAAGCATCAAAATTACAGGAAATAAGGGGATTAAAAAATGTCGTACTGTGTAATGAATCTGAGTTTCACTTTCTGCTCCAGTTACTAAAAATATGGAATTTTTCATAATATTCTGGACGTTCAAGTGTTGGCTCCTTACCAGGAGGAAATGTATACAAGTGGTCAGATTTCATACTAAAGTCCTCTCGGTTACAAACTCACCAGTCCTTCAGGGTTTAGGAAAATTAATGGGGGAAAAAAAACCTCCTTATGGTCACCATCATCATATGGAGTCACTCCAGCAGATACCAATGCAGCTGTGTTGTGTTGTTGCCATAATATGTCTGTTAAGGTCATGTTCATTACTCATCTCTTCCCTGTTTGACTCATACAAGTGAACTGTTCAGGCTTTACCGCTTTGCTGGTCTACATTTAGTGATTTGACGTCATTTCAGGAATGCCCTATTATCGCGCCCGCACAACAAGAGCCCTTAAGTGACCTGGGGCCTCAGGAACAAAGCGTGTGTACGCACAAAAAGCTCTCAGCGTAAAATTTAACGCTCAACTTTGCATGTACGGACATGGATGATGCGTGACTATTAAAAAAAATATCGTACTGAAAGTCACTAGAAATCCACTGAAATATACCTCCATCCAGATTTGTTTAACCTAAGTAGGGGTGGACAATAATTCAATATCAATATATATCGCAGTAGAACTGTATTCAGTAACGGTGATATGACATTTACAATATTTTAATATACATTACAGTCTATGATTTCAACTTTTGTCACTGACCGACGTTACAAGTTTTATGTAGTTTTGTGTGTTTTGTTTTTCGAAGCAAATGTTTCTAACATGTTATATTGGAGGAGTTTGCAGTCTTTCTGAGGCTTTTATTTAGTTTATATCGATATAATTACATTGTATCGACCGAAATCAAGAAATATATTGTGATGTAAGTTTTGCCCTAAAGCCAAGGAGCATCGAACCCAAACTTTTTTTAATGAGTCGGAGCTTTTATTGTATAAAACCGTACGAAGAAATGGAATCACATTTAGCTTCACACCATAACGTAACGCACCTGAAAACAATGGAAACGACCTGAATCAGGTGCAAACTGTAAATATTCCTCTGTTTTTGTCACATGCAGATGTAAATGTGCAACGGTCTGTGAAATGCATGAAATGCAAACCTTTGCATGCCGCCCGACTGAGCTGCTGGCATGGGAATTTGTAATTGTAGTATGTAAATTGGCCCTTTTTTAAAGCCCGTCCTACAGTAACTATTTATGTGGAGATGAACTGAATCTAATTGGACACCCTTTGGTGTGGTTTGTGTTGGGGCCTCTGGTCCCGGCCTTCAGAGCTGACCTACTGCTGTCAGGCTTATAGCTTGGCTGATCGGCTGAGGCTGAGCACGGGCCGGCTGCGACCTTCAGGAGCTGAAGCTACCCGATTGGCTTTTCTAGCCCACTGTGATTCAGTCCATGCAAACGCACCCCACGTTACATAACACTGATTTGTATGGGCCTCCAGTGGTTGTTAATGAGCTTTAACCTCTACGTAATTGGCGATCCACGGCGGCCTCAGCATCTCCTCCTCATGTCCCAGCATGTTGAAGGGAGAGGTCTCTGCAGCTGTTGGCATATTTGCCATCCGTCTGTGAAAGGAAACTCCCACTGGGCCGGCGCTTTTGTCGCTTCCCTGCAGCCTGCGAGAGTCTCCCTGCACATCTGAGACGTGATACGCGTCGCCTAAGCTTTCAGGATAATCTCGTACGTCACATGTTTCCACAGACACACCTACGATTAGCCATTCAGACCCGATCCCTTTTTTTTTTTAGTCACGAGTCCTCGCTCGGCCTGCCACATTCTTTCTGCCGTCGGCTGCAGAAGCCGCATTTATTCGCAGTCGCTGGCGCTTTGTTCCCTGCAGATCCTCACCAAGGCTACGCTTCGACATCTGATTTAGCACCGACACGCTGGGAGAGAGGCAGTTATTTACAGTGGGGTGGGGGGGGGGGCATTGTGAAACAACCAGGAACGTCTCAGAGTCCCGTCAAGTCCAGCCTTGCAGAGCACAATCTCATACCAAAAATATTCACGTCAGCTTCAGAGGAAAGGAAACAGAAATGGCTGCAGATTTACTTTCGGTTGTCAAACTGGAAGGGGCCACTTTATGTGCTAAGAAAGGATTAAATAGAAGTGAAGGTATAAATCAGTGGAACTTTTTTTTCTACCAACAAAAGGGATAAAACCCAAAATAAACAAACAGCAAAGAACGCTGCTTCTTCCACAGGGTCTTAGCAGCTGGACCGTCCTAAAAACCCAGAACCCAGAGAGGGAGAGCAAGAACAAAACATGAGCAGGTTGTTTAAGAACGGGGGGGAAAAGTGGTGTAGTCAACCCTAAATTATGTCCGCATCAGGCTCCTGGAGGAGTTAAACTCCTGGTGCTGATCTGCTGGTTGCTCGCACAGTTTCAAGTCTTTTGTCCATTTCTCTCTGTAACAACACCACCGGTTCCATCTGGGCTTTTAAAGTGTCCACTTCTCCGTCTGTGCATCAGCATTAACGATGTCTCTGTCAAAGTGAGGAGATGCTTGTTGGCCGTGTTTAAAAATCTCTTTTAACTCTTATTTTTCCCGGACGTTTGCAGTCTCGTGTGCAGCCGCCATCATTCCGTGCTGCGGCGCCGACCCCAACATGTCTTCCAACGGAGACGTCAGCGACCTGAGCAGCTCCGACAGCTTCTGGGAGGTACGGCTAAAACCCATTTACTGCCAGAAGCCATTCCCACGCTGCACCAAGCGGCCTCGCTTTGCTTTGCTTAACGTCAGGGATGAAGTCATTGGGGTTTTACGGCAAGTTATCGGTTTCTGGGAAAGAACGAGGATGGTTAACTGAACCATGTTCACCAGAACAGAACCTCAGTAAATCTAGTGCATGTTATCTTTCTGCAGCCGGGTAACTATAAACGGACGGTGAAACGGATCGACGACGGCCACCGGCTGTGCACCGAGCTCGTCACCTGCTTCCAGGAGAGGGCCAAGATCGAGAAGAGCTACGCTCTTCAGCTGAGCGACTGGGCCAAGAGATGGAGAGGCGTCGTTGAAAAAGGTCGATCTGCTTAAAACTACTGGAAACTTTTAGGTTTGTAGGGTCAAAATGGCACTAAAAGCCAATCCTGCTGTTTTTTCCTCCCATAGGCCCTCAGTATGGGACCCTGGAGAAGGCGTGGCACGCCTTCATGCAGGCCGCCGACCGCCTCAGCGAGCTGCACACGGAGCTCCGGGAGCGGCTGGCGAGCGAGGACAGCGAGAAGATGCGCGACTGGCAGAAGAACGCCTTCCACAAGCAGATGATTGGAGGCTTCAGGGAGACCAAGGACGCGGACGACGGATTCAGGAAAGCTCAGAAACCTTGGGTCCGCAAGCTGAAGGAGGTGAGAGCATCAGGCCGGGATGTGTGGCCATCCGTTAGTCAGTCTGTCTGTCCCTCCACCCACCGTTTGGTCCGTCCATTTTTCCGTAAATCCATAATATTCTTCATACACGCGTCCCTCCGACTGTTCGTCCAGCCATGGTTGGTTCCTTTCTTTCTGTGCTTCCTCTCATTTTGCCGGTTCCTTAACTAAATACTGATCACTGTTCAAGTATGTGCCATAAATAAATTGTGAACTTTTGTATTTGTGTTTTTAAATGAAATAAAATGCGATCTCCGGAAATCCGGGGCCATAAAACATGAAAGCTGTGCAAACGCTGCAGGTGACTCTAAATTGGCATGAAAGAGCATTTTGGAGTGTTGCAGAAATGTGTGTTTCGGATCAGTTTGCATTAAAATGCTGCGCAGATTAATTGAAATTTTTCTTTACATCTGTGTGCATCAAGGTTGAATCCAGTAAGAAGAGCTACCATCAGGCCCGGAAGGAGGAGTGGACGGCCCTCACCAGGGAAACGCACGCTAAGGCCGACCCGTCCAAATCACAGGAGGAGGTCCGCAAATTCTCGGTGCGGGCGGAGCGCTGCAACCAGGAGGCCGAGAAGGTATGAAACGGAAACACGGGAGACCCGGGGTGTGTCGGCGAGTCCAGTGAAACATACCAGCATCCGTCTCTGCCTTTGAAACATGACCGGACTTGTATCTCCTCCGTTGCTGCTCGGGACGAACCCGGCAGCAGACGAGGGGGAAGAGTCGGGCAAAAACGGGGACATGCGACACGGATCCAGGCTCAGCTTCACGACTCATTCCTGGTCCAAACGTCGCTTAACGAATGACACAAGGCTCGGTGGATCCGTTTTAATTATAGCAGGAGGAGACGGTGCACAGGCAGAAGCTCCTGGAGCTCCAGGCTGCAGCCGCCACACCTCCAGTCGGGTAAACGAAACTTTAAGAAGCACTCGGGTTGTTTGCATAACAACGTTTGCGGTTCCTGACAGCATGAGGGGAATTTCCAAACCTTAACTGCAACCCATGAAAACCCGAGGAACGCGTTAAAGAAGCACTGTTAAACTGGACTGGTGTTTAAAATGAGGCAGACCGGGCCTTTATTACACGTAGTACTACAACACAATAGTACGCATACGATCCGTTTGGGTCTAACCAAATAATCAGACAACGAAATGAGATCAGTATTTACAGCATTTGCCAAAAATTTGTGTTTTCACTGGTGATAAAGGTTACAGGAATCTCCGACTTTGTATTTAAAGTCCAAGTATTTTAGATTTTTGAACTAATCAAATGGACCCAAAGTCCCGAAAGTTAGCCTGAGCCTCACACACCAGCTTCAGTGGTTCTGGCCTCAGGGAGCAGAAATCTTTTCTTTTTTTTCCCTCTCAGGTAATCAAAATGTTGCCAAAAACACTAATTAAAGTATTTGATAAACACTGTTGTGCAGTAACGTCTTAAAGTGTTGCGTTCTTGTTTTAAAGGTTGTTCTTCTCAGCATCTTTGCTTGGTATTTAATTGTTTCGCTTACTGTTAACACGGTCGTATCTGTGCGTTGAAGTAGACGAGGGATGCTTCTGCCGCACAAAGCAGAAGAAAGTTCAATGTTGAGAAATGATCAGAACTCTGCTTTAATCTGGACCAGAACCTTCTACCTCACCTGTCTGCTGGGTTCCTTGGTCTTCATGGTGCTTTAGCTCAGATTTACAGAACTTTGCATTTATCTAATGAGTTGCACTGGATTTATTTATTAAATTCTGAATATCAAAATCAGCTTTTTATGCCACGTTTCTTCAGATTTTTGTATGCAAGTAATTTCCTTTTTTTTTTTTCTCTTCCACTTCAGATTTAATCACAATTAAGCATCTGTTGCTCAGTCACATAAAATGCCATAACTAAAAAAAACACATAAGTTTCTGGTTTTAGTAGAGCAGCTTCTTTTTATGTCCAGCTTCCAAATCAGTTTGAAATTGTAGCACAGAAAATAAACGCAATTGAAATATTTCTACCAGTTTCTAGTTTAAAGACCAACGATGATAATAATAATAATAATAATAATAATAATAATAATAGATACTTTATTCATCTCACAATGGAGAAAGATTGAGAAAGAATTCATTCCTGTAACTCAGATCTCTTCCAAACACTCAACATTTTACCGTTGGTCGCAAAAGTTTCTGTTTTATTTGCTGCATGTTTTGATTTTAACATCTTGACGCTTCTTCCTCTTCTGCTGCACTATCAGCACCAACTCTGTTTATGTTGGGGTACGGGAACCAACGGTGTACAGAGTGCATCACAATCTGGCATTCAGTGATAGAAAAATGAACCTTTCACTTTTGATGAGTGAATTCCGTAATTTTTAGGTATATTTGAACACATTTCTATTTATGGAATTTGCAGGAAGTTTTGCATGATCTGATGAAGTGGGTCGAAGCCCAAAATGACAACGTTGTGAATATTTGGACATTTTTGTACTTGTTTAAAATGCTCGGCCTCAGAAAGTTCACTTTTATTTTCTGTAGGCGAAGGAGCGCTACACCAAGGCCCTGGAGGAGCTGAACCGCTGCAACCCGCGCTACATGGAGGACATGGAGCAGGTGTTCGACCTCACGCAGGAGGCCGAGCGGAAGAGGCTGCGCTTCTTCAAAGAAGTCCTGCTGGACATCCACACGCACCTCGACCTGTCCGCCAAGGAGAGGTAGGACGGACGAAGATGTTTACATCATCATGTGGGGCGATAACCGGACGATGGGACGATTCTTTGTGCCTGACTCGGAGCCGTAAGGGCCGCTGATACACGTGGGAACATGCGCGTATGTACACAGGGGTTAATGGGAAACCTGAGCTGTTGTCCATTAACTGTTGACCTCTGGTTTTATTTGAACAGGCGAAGCTTACCGTCGTAAAGTCCAAGTCAACACATTGAACGGAATAAGCTGCTTTAAAGTTGCTCCAAGAAGAACGACATATTTTAAACCGTAATCGTTTTTTTTAAACAAAGGTTCTGATGTTGGTCCGCTGACGTCAAAACCTTTTCGCTGGCTGCACCGATCGGGCTTTAATGGCCCGCACCAATTCCCAGTTTTTATTTTTTAGTTCTGTCCGGTTTCTGGATCGTGTGCAGATGACGAAGAGGGGGAGGGGTTACAAGCAGTGTCCGAAATTAACTTCCTGATTCACCGGCCAAGTTGGCCGGTAGATGTAAAAATCAACCGGCCAGGCATATTTTTTACCGGCCAAAATATTAATCCTGACCAGACCTCAATTTTTATCAAAAATTAAGAGTGAGATTATGTTAATTTTCGGGGGCGTGGTTGGGGGCGTGGCTGTCTGGACCCTGGAAGAGAAATCTTTGTTTCCTGACTTTAATAAGAAAATATTGTAGTTGATTATAGAAGGCACAATAAGAATTATCACATTTACATCCAGGCAATAAAAAACACTACAGATTATCATTATTCTATCCGTGTTGGTCTAATTTGTGAATGAGGCAGAGTTTCATCAAGCCTATACGGTTCAACATTTTTCTCTCAGCTGCAACACTTAAAGCACGCAGGGGTTCACGCTGCGCCTTTACGCTGATCCAGCTGCTGGATTTTACCCTCGTGCGCTGCGCGCAAGGGATAAACAGTGGGGAAAATGCATAAATAAAGACTGTAAAGGGCTCCTTTAGAGGGAAGAGAAGGAATAATGGGTCTGAGCTGAAGCCCCTGATTCCTTAAAAAGTCTGAACCTATATTACATGCAACGTAATTTTGCGCACCTGAATTCAAGCGCAAGGCAGCAGCCCACCGAAGCACCACTGGCTCTGTGTCGTTAAATACAAAACAGCATTAAACATTGCTACTGACTCTCCTATTGATTTTAATTGGGACATTTTGGTACGAGTCGAAGGACATTAAATGCAGTGATTCGCGTTTTGAAGGCTGGTCGCTGACAAAAGCACCTGGCTCCGAGGGAAGGGAGGAGAGAGGCGCAGTTACAGTGAGCGCACGTAGTTAAATGCAGAATTAATAAAAACGAAACTTATAAACAGACTAATGGGCGTTTTAGACTGTGTCTGGTTACCAGATCTGTTTTCTGATCCAGCGTGCAGCCATGACTGGTTTTGAATAAAGGCTTTATCTGGGAGCCGCTCTCCCCAGAAATAAGATGTGAAAGAAGCTGAAGCAGCTCCGCAGAAGGCGGGTCTAGACTGAGCTCTGTGAACGGATCATCCGCAGCTCAGATGGGCTTTGTTATTTTTATTTTATTTTTAATTTATTTGGTACAAAGATTTACTCCCATGTGGCAGCTAGCCCTCTGAAATTCACTCGCCAAACGGGAAATTTACTCGCATTTGGCGAGTGGCAAGTGTTAATTTCGGACCCTGGTTACAAGATTACAAAGCAAAAACCACACCAACGCATATGCTTGTTGTTCATGTTTCTCACATTTCCTGCATCAGACTTAAAAGTAAACTAAATCTTTTAAAGTGTTTTAACCTCAGTAGGCGCTCCCCAATCCTTTGTTGTGCCACAAACCCGTTTAATGCGACAGGTTTGAACATTGCAACGGTCCTGACGTACTTTTAAGGCCTCATCTAGAAGCTTACGACCAGAGTTGTTCGGTATACCGCTACTAATTTGGTACTGGGGTATTCAGTTTTATTTATATAGCGCCAATTCACAATGTGTCATCTCAAGGAACTTTACAAAGTCAGACTCCATCAGATCCTCCAGGTTGGTCAGAAAGTTTCCTCTCTAAGGAAACCCAGCAGGTTGCATCAAGTCTCTCCAAGCAGCATTCACTCCTCCTGAAAGAGCGTAGAGCCACAGTGGACAGTCGTCTGCATTGTTGATGGCTTTGCAGCAATCCCTCATACTGAGCATGCATGAAGCGACAGTGGAGAGGAAAACTCCCCTTTAACAGGGAGGAGAACCTCCAGCAGAACCAGAACCAGGCTCAGTGTGAACGCTCATCTGCCTCGACCCACTGGGGCTTAGAGAAGAGACAGAAAGGGTTTTCCAGTCCTGAAAGTTAGGACTACGACCAGGGTTGGTCAGTATATTGCTACTAATTTGGTACTGGGGTACCGTGGCATTTAAAATGGTACTATGCTATTGGACTGGACCGGTGCTTGCAGCGCTGCTGACGGCGCATCGATCGGTCTGCGGTTTTTAGCGAGCAGTGAGCGCTGCCCTAGTTAGCATCTAAAGACAGTGATAATATCTCAGAGGAATCGACCTAGAACACACTTTTGTCTCTTTTGCCTTTTTTAAACCTTTCTAGAAACAGAGTTTTTAGAAATATGGATTTAGCAAAATAAAACTCAAACTCGATCATTTTGGTTTGTAAAATTTTTTTCCCAGCAGACAAACCTCCAGGTTCTGTTCTGCAAGAAGAAAACATGGTAGCAAGTCAAAGAGAATAAATAAATCTTAAGTAAAAACTCAGGCCAGACATGAGGAGGACTTTAATGTGGTGTTTGCACTTGTTCTGGATCAACAGCTTTAAGAACCTGTACCTGGACCTGGGTCAGACCATCCGAGCAGCCAACGACGCCGAAGACCTGCGGTGGTGGAGGAACACCCACGGACCGGGCATGAGCATGAACTGGCCCCAGTTTGAGGTGCGTAAACCTTTACGTTCTTTCCCTTTATGCTCAGAACCACTTCAGTAGGCGTGCCGGTGCTGCCCAGGTTCTGCACTGCAAAAATAGAACTAAAAATAAGAAATATTTCTTGAAATGAGAGTATTTTCCTTTGATTTGAGCAGGTGAATAAGATTTTTACACTTAAAACAGGAACAATTCATCTCCATCATCTTATTTTAAGTGCAGTATATCTAATTATCTTATTATAGGGGTAAAAATACTCATTCCATTGGCAAATACTCTTTTTTTACCTGCTCAAATCAAAGAGAAATACATTAATCTTAAGAACAACTTACTTATTTTTAGTTCTAGTTTTGCAGTGTGTAAACCTGTTTTTGATGAACCAGGTCACCTCTCATGGTCTAAATGCGCTCTCTTTGTTTTTATTAACGATTGTCTTTAAATTATCTTCCTAGATTTGTATGTTTTGCTTTGACGACACAGTTGCCCCATTGGGGGATGAACGAAGTCTCACCTTTAAAGGTTTAACGTGTTTGCAAGCTGACGGTACAGTAAGAAAAGGTTCTGAGTCGACCCGATCCAGGCTCCGCTGTGTGTTTTTGTGCAACATGCTGAATGTTAAACAGGTTTGCAGTGAATGGCTGGTTTTGTAGCTGGGAGCAGTGAGTGGGTCAGGAATGTCTCCCTCACACACAGTCTGCTCTGCGCCGCGCTGCAGCCAGGTTCTTCTTAAAACCAGCCAACACATCCTGTGTGACCAACTTTTGAGCTGGCAGAACCCTCAGATACCTAAATATCCTCTACTAAGAAGAGAAATTGTTGTATTTTTCTAAGAATTCTCCTTTAAGATCAGCTTATCTCACCTGCTTCACTGTGTGTTCCTGACTTGTAGGCCGTGAAACATTGTTCTCTTCCCTTTTGTGTTTTGAGATTGTTTGCAGTTCTGGTTGTTTAAAGTATAACGGATAAAAGGAGCTGGGTTGCTGCCTTTCAACCTCCACACGCCTACGACTGTGAGCGAGTGGAGAACTGCAGCGTCTCATTTCGGAGCAAACAAAAAGGGCTGAAACGTTCGACTCGAGGAATTGATGTTTGCGTGGATTCGAATCTGTTTCCTGGCTCGAGGATCTGGGGACAAAAAGTGTCAGTCATGGTTTTGCAGCTTTAAATTTGTGCTTTACAACTCATGTTGTTTTGATTATTGTGTGAAATGATCAGTTGCAGATGTTTTTTTTTATCTTAAGAAGGTTACTTAATTGTGAAGCCTGAAATTATCTTAAGTATTGTTGCATCAGCAGCAGCTCTGAAGCTAACCAGGACTAAATTCACTGTATTGATCTAATGTGCTTGAAATTCAATAAAATGTTATTTATATAGCGCCAAATCATGAAACATGTCATCTCAAGACTCTTTACAAAGTCAGACTCCATCAAATCCTCCTGATTGGTCAGAAAGTTTCCTCTCTAAGGAAACCCAGCAGGTTGCATCAAGTCTCTCCAAGCAGCATTCACTCCTCCTGAAAGAGCGTAGAGCCACAGTGGACAGTCGTCTGCATTGTTGATGGCTTTGCAGCAATCCCTCATACTGAGCATGCATGAAGCGACAGTGGAGAGGAAAACTCCCCTTTAACAGGGAGGAGAACCTCCAGCAGAACCAGAACCAGGCTCAGTGTGAACGCTCATCTGCCTCGACCCACTGGGGCTTAGAGAAGACAGAGCAGAGACACAGAAAGCACAGAAGCTCACATTGATCCAGGAGTACTTTCTATGTTAGATGGTAATAGTGGATGATCTGCCTCCCCTGATGATGTCACAGCTAACAGAACGCCAGACCAGGTGTACCTTCTATGAAGAGAAAGAAGACAGAGAACAAAAAGTTAGAAATCTCACATTGTCTTGTTGTGTTGGCAACAACTATCTCCAAAGGAAAGCAGGAAACTACTTTAAAAACCTCAAGCTGAGTGGATCACCTGCAGAGAAAAAGCTTCAGGACGTCCCAAACGAGTCCACCACACTCCAGAAGGATAGTGCTTTCAAGTGATGCTGCCGCCAGTGCAGAGCTTGCCTAAAGATGGCAGCATGTGGGTGCGGGGGCATCTAGAGGCAAATGGCAACAAAGCAGCCATTTCAGTCCAAGTGAACCTTCAAAGATAGAATGAAATTCTGCAGGAGGTACAAGGATGGACTGCTTGAAGACAAGGGCGGGGTTATTTTCTGTGAATCCTTCTTCTGGTTGCAGCATCTGGACAGGGGAAAGTGGGCGCTAACCATAACTCCAACAGCTGAGCTTCCTGAATCTATTCATGTCTGGAGTTGCAATTTTCATCGTAAGGGAGTGGGCTTCATCCCAGCTCTTCCCAACAACACGGCATTGAGCAAAGAATGGGGCAAAATCATCCTCTTAGAGCAACTCCTTCCAACAAACCAGCAACGATTTGGTGATTTATGGGTTTTCCAGCATCCTGGAGAACCGAGTAACGAGGTAAAAGGGATGACAGAGAGGCTCTTAGAACAGAACTTTGATATTTTGGATCTATGCTTGACACTCCATACATGTTAACCCCAAACGTGGGAAACTTTAGCCCCTTACTGCCTGAACGTATTTACAAAGATATAGAAAAAAAGGTCACAAACTGGCTAGATTATAAGTTTAGACATGGCACACAGTAGCTACAATAGTAGGTGTTTAACATGCAAATTCTCTAAATTAAGCGTAACTCTGACCATTAGGTCGGGTCACAGTCCCTGTAGAATGATTGTTGGTATGTGTTGAATATGCATCAACAGACATTATTGGTACCGTTGACTTATGTTTGCAGATGACACTGTGATCTGTGGTGAGAGCAGGGAGGAATATCTCGAGAGATGTAGGGTTGCCCCAGAAAGGAGAGGAATGAAGGTTAGCCGTAGCAAGGCAGACTACGTGTGAATAGAAGGGACCCAAGTGAAGCCAAGAGGAAGAAGGTGGAGGATTTTAGGTTCTTGGCATCAACAGTCCTGAGCAACAGTGTCTGTGGAAAAGAGGTGAAGAAGTGTGTCCAAGCAGGCTGGAACGGGTGGAGAATAAAAGGTGTGTTGCGTGATAAGAGTCTCAAGAGTGAAAGGAAAGGTGCAAAAAGACGGTGGTGAAACCAGCGAAGTTGTCTGGTTTAGAGACCGTGGCACTGAGGAAGAGACGGGAGGGAGCAGAGATGAAGATGATGGGGTTCTCTATAGCCCCATTTACACTACCCTTTTTTAACCGATCCATGCCGAGCTAAGACTGACCTTGGATCAGTTAACCGTGCCCAGCTTGGTTCTGACGACCGTTTACACATCACACTAGCGCAGTTCCTCGCCTCCTAGTGACGATCTGCGGTACTACTGCTCTCTAGGATTGAAGGAGGGAATCAATCAACTAAAAATGGCGGCGCCCGTAACATTCAGGAAGCTATGCTTGGTTATAATTGTGATATTTCGTTGTTTGCGGAAAGTCAGCCGAGGAGGAGCCTAACGACTCTCCATTGTTGGGTTCCAGGTGAATCTAAGCTCTAAGGAGGACTGGTTGGTAGGTCTATAAAGCTTGGAATTACTCACTACTCCAGACATTTTGAACTGAGAAAGATTCCTGGATGGGAAGAGAAACATCTTCAGCTTCAGAACAGAAGTCCAGCTGTTTTATTTTTTAACCTTTTTTTGGATTGATCATGACCTGGATGACTGAGAATCTTCACCAACACGAGTACATCAGAGGGACGGCTGGTCTTGGGTGTTTTGGAGATGAAGCCAGAGAGGCCAGACCGAGGTGATTTGGACATATACAGAGGAGGGACGGTGAGGACATCATCAGAAGGATGTTGAAGCTGGAACTGCCAGGAGGAAGACCAGAGAGATTTATGGTTGGAGTCAAAGAGGACATGAAGGTAGCAGCAGTGAGAGAAGAAGATGCAGAAGATGGTTAGATGGAGACAGACGACTCACTGTGGCGACCCCAGAAAGGGAAAATCTGAACGAGTGTTACTCCTAGTGGTGGATTGTTGCTGACTATAGCTCAGAAGGTTTAAATTGTTTTCTGTTTGAGCTTCCCATGTGATCAGCCCAACCTACGAGGCTCCTTTAGTTCCTACTTCTTCGTCTTCGTCATTTCTTCGGCTAAGTAAATGTTCGAGCACCTTTTCCCGTTGTAGTAAACTCTTAACTTGTTGTTTTTGTACTTTTACTCAGCCCTCCTCTAGCTTTTTTTTTCGTCCCACAGTTACAGTCGGAGGGAGAAGTTGGCAGGGAGAGGCGCGTCTCTGTCCTCAGAGGAATCTGCCAGTGTTCCCACAGTGCTGCTGACACGCAAACAGAGGCCCATTGTCACACTCAGTCTCTCGCACACAGACTGCTGCAGCGTCACACCCGGAACAATGCCCTGTCCACTTTCCGTGGACAGGGCATTGTTCGGGGAACTTTCTGCAGACGTTGATGTCCAGTGTATTATTTCTGTACCTGCGGGGACCTTTTAATTCACTGCACACGCCTCTTTTGGTTCCTCCGAGACAATAAAAACACCAGTAACTTCATCCGGAGCTGCGCTCTCTGCAGGTTGCGCCCTGTTGTTGTGTTTGGTGCTCGTTTATTGTCTGGTTGTTATCTGAGCCTGGGTCCGTATTAAGACGAGAAGATTTGTGTTGTTTAGTCTCAATTTCCATTTAAAATGGAAAATAACAAACTTTTAAACACTCTTTGCTCTTGCTTTGACATTTCCTCCTTTTTTTTAATACATTTTTGTTGAGTAGAATACAGTGTAATAAAATTTATTTTTAAGTTATAAATAAGGATCCTAGTGCTCTTTCTGCGTGTTCCTCACGCATTTTAAACCTTTTTGCAAGTTTAAGTAACTTGAATGGGGGTCCTTTTGGCTGCTCCCTTATTCCTGAGTCGCTACAACTTGCACACAGACTTGGCAGAGTTTTTACGCCGGACGCTCTTCCTGACGCAACCGGGATTCAAACCCGCGTCCCTCCGTGTCAAAGACGCAGACTCAGCCTGCTACAACCACAGAGGGACTTCAGTTTAAGTCACTGCAATATTTTTAGCTTTAAACTCATACTGTTAAAGTTTTAGACTAAATATGGATGGAATAAAGAAGATGGTGTGAGCTGCAAACATAGAAAAAGCCAAACGGATAAAAAAAAGTGTTTTTTCTTTGTCTGTGTGTGCAGGAGTGGTCTCCGGAGGCAAGCCGCACCATCAGCAGGAAGGAGCGAGGAGGAAACTCTGAGGAGAACGTGGTCACCCTCACCAACATCGTGTCGTCGGGCAGAGGAGACGTCCCGCCCAGTCCCATCACAGTGGATGCCGGCAGGTAGGACGGCAGCATGTAGTCGGCTTGTTTTGAACTGCAGTGGTCAAACTAACGTACAAGAGTCGTCTGGCGGAACATTTGCTCTTTCTAAGTGACAGAATTTGCAGTTTTTTCCGACACAAACCTGGAGTTTAAGCCTAATACACATTTTTTTCAGTACTGCTGAGGTCGGTTCTTAGGACGGTTCTTCCCAGAAACTTTCAAAACCAGTTTGGGTTTTATTGTTTGTTTTTGAAGCTGGTTGTGTCCATCTGTTTGTTTGTGATGAAGTCCACCTTGTGCAGTGGACCAGAAACGGACCCTCAGCATGATACCACCACCACCAGAGGATTTTATAAACCCAGGATCAAAACCATAATGTGGGAATCGCCTCATTTCTGCTCTGGCTCATCGTTTATTCCCCCGTCTCTTTTCGTTATATTACCCATCAGCTCTTGTGTGGCAGCATGAGTGATGACTGACTCTGACCTAATTAAAGTCATCAGTTTCTCTTGTTTTACCTCGTTAAGTCAATGATGGGCAACCCGGCTGCAGCTGGGGGGGGGGGGGGGGGGGGGTTGTACGCATGCACATATGTATTCATATTAGCATTTAGCAGAGACATTTTTGTAAAATGTTCGGCTCTAGCATCAATTTGAGCTTCATGTTTTGAAATTGCATCAACTTTTCACATCGTTCAGAAGATCCATCCTTCTGCAGATGTTTGTTTGGACAGCAGATGGATTAGCACATTAAATTTTACTTTTAATTACTTTTTTTTTCCCCCAGAGCAGAATTTTCCAGGTTTCCAGGTTTCTTAGACAGTTTTGAAAAGTCTGGAAAACCGGAATTTTTCTTTTTTTTTTTTCAGGTCCAGGTCTGGATAAGTATGTGAAAGTAGAAAACTATTTTGTTTTTATATTCCCATACTTTCTTCTTACCTTAAGTTCTCTAAAGGACTTGAATCCAATATGTTTTCATAATTAGATGTTTTTACATTGATTCATATTTAAATGTCGTGTCTGTGATGTTCCCTTCTTGATTTTAACATTTTTACCTACAAGTGCACGACTCATACAAGACTTTTTCATCAGAGTACCTTCAGCAACGTTGATCTGTCAGGTCCGCAGTAGAGGGGGTTGTTCTGGTGTTAAATAATCACTAAGACGACCCCAGAAACTCTACCGGGAGTTGCCGTTGCCTGAAGGTTTGCTGTGTCTTCCAGCATCGTCTCCAGACGGAGGAGACTCCAGGGGACGGTCCTGCTGACGGGTTTACCCATCAGCAGGACCGTTATCTGCAGCTTTGGGCACGGAGGACCAGGAGTCCTGCCAGAGCCCTAAAAAGGGACCTCCAGCGGGCCACTGGCATACATGTCTCCTAGCAAACCATTAGCCACCATCAGAGAGTGGCCTGAGGGCCCGACGTCCTCCAATAGGTCCTCAGCTCTCAGCCCCAGTTTGGGGGTTGGTGTTTTAAAGGAACAACAACGGCGTCGTCTTCAACAGACTCATGTTGGCAGCAGGTTGCATGAAGCCTGTGCAGGACAGCGTAGTGGAACCTGCTGATCTGGATTCCTGACGTTCTGGGGCAGCAGCCTGTTGAAACTGAGCCAAACTGGGACTTTTTGTAGAGTTTTCCGCTTCGTTTTAAGGAGCTCGTCTCTCCTCTGTGCGCGCACGCAGAGTCGCGTCCTCCCTGTTTGATTTAGGGGTCGGCCGCGGCTGTTGATGTTACGCAAAGCTTTAAAACAGCATGTCTCTGTGGGCTGTTTAGTCCAGAGTGAACAGAAGACTACCATTATCTCCTGTGGGTGGGGGTGTGTGAGAGAGGCGGCGTGTAGTTTACTCCCAGTCGTCTCCCTGCGGAGGTTTCCTCTCCAACAAAACAGTCTCTAATGAGGAGCTGGAAAGCTGAGTCTGTATCCATGTGTTGCTCATGCTGGGAGAGGCTGCGTCACGTTTTTAAGGATAAAAAAAAATCTGCGTTAGAAATGTTAGATAACATCAAACGTGAGAACTGTGAATGTTAATTAGAGCAGCAGAAACCAAACCTTGTGGAGCCGCTAGATGTAATAACAGATCTGCTTTGTTTCTTGGAAAGTATCATCAGAATACTTTCCAGGAAAAACGGCCGACTCTGCTTCATATATACGGTTTCAACCGAAAAAGGAACAATAAAACTCAGAATAACAGCTTATATCCCTCTGGACCCTCTCTGGATTTTCTTGTAATCCATCAAAAGTAGTTTTTAACCAGGAGGTCCTCAGGTTTTATGGTATCTTAACTGGTTTTTCTCTGGATGATTAGAGCTGTTGACCCAAAACCCAGGATCTTGTGCTGCTCTGGTTGGAAGCCGGATGAGTGGACGAACATTTTCTGACCATTATGTCTTGAAAATCTGGGGAAAATCCATATAAGATCCTCCGTAGGACATGCTGGATCCGTCATACTATGATGGAGCAGCTACTAAATACTATTTTTTAGCTATTGCCCCTTAAAAGTAATCTTTTTGGAGCTATAATAATGTTTTCTGCCTCACACTGTATCTGTATCTGTTCACATATTCGACTTGGTTAAGATTTCCGCCGTTAACCCTGAGTAGAAACACTACAATTTATGCCATTAGCTCAAAAATCCAAAGCAAGGATTTAAAATAAGGTTTTCTAACTATTACTGTTAAAATAATGTATTGATTAAATTTTAAATGTCTATAAAATGTAATGAATATAGTTGATTTTAACACGCAGACTTGTAAATATGACCTTCTAATTTTACTAGTATAATTAGTTTCAAAATAATTTGTTTATTTCGCACAATGTGATTCATTTTTGCCGTTTTCCTTTTTCTCTAGAGCAAAACGCTGATATTAGCTGGTTAGTCAGGCTGTCTGCTCTGGTAGCCACAAAATGTTCCCAAACAGCCCAAAGTGGTCTTTTGTGTAATTATAGGAGACCTGTTTCAGCCAGCCAGTCTGCAGTAGGGCTGCATATGGATAAAAAGCATATTGATAAAATGGAAGTCATATTGATCTATATTGGTAATTATCAACAAATTTAAAACATATGTTTTAAGAGCAGCCCTGGCCATTTTATGCTGTTGCTTCATAACCTATTTTTAGATACAGATACACACAAACACTTAAGTCAAGCTCAACCCTTTATTCAACCAACTTTTTACCAAAACTGCAAGTTTTTAAAAAAGAAAAAAAGAACGCGTGCTCTCTGACCTCTTTTAAGGGGGTGGAGCTTGGTGACGGAGCGTTCCTGGGTCTGCGTTATGATTGGTTGGGAGGATTAATGACTATAATAAGAACCTACATGACAGGTATTTAACTTGCAGCAACCGGTGGAGGAAGTCGAGGTCCAGTTTAATTTTTATAGCACATTCAAAACCAGACTATGCAGTAAAAACGCAGAGATGACATAAAACAATAAAAATCACAATGTGCATAAAGATGTTAGCAGACGCTCCACATCCTGTCCTGGATGGAGGGAGGTCAGCCCTGATGATCCTCTGTGCAGACATCGTTCTTCGTTAGTTTGGTCCGGTTCTGTGGAGGAGCTAAAGTGCTAACTGATGGATGAACACGGGACCAAATGATGGCAGCGTGGACCATGAACCAGCGGCTCCTGGGGAAGGTCAGACTTCTGGACTCGCTGCAGGAGGTCCGGTCTCTGCAGGGCCTTCATCCAATCGGTGTCTCTGTGTCAGGACCAATGGGACAACGGGAGAGGTGTTCTCCAGAAGTCCGCCATCGCCTGAGGCCTTCGAACATTAAAATATTAGACGGCACAGATTATAGAAGGCTTAATTTCAGCCGAGCTGAGCTAGTTTCCACCGTCAGAAATCTTTAAAATATCTTGTTTTTTTCCCAGGAGGTGTTTGTTGCAGCGTCAGAGCTGCAGGAAACTTCACAATCCGGACCTTTTCATGGATCTTCATGTCTCCTCGTCTCATTCTCAGGGGGAAAGATTACTCATCGGACTGGTCTGATGAGGAGAGTCCCAAGAAGGTGCTGGCAGTGAACGGCGTGGGGGAGGCGGACGACAAGGAGGAGGAGGAGGAGGAGGAGGAGGAGCAGGCGGAGGGGGTGCCGGTGAGAGCGCTGTACGATTACACGGGCCAGGAGTCGGACGAGCTCAGCTTCAAAGCAGGTATTAACCCCAGCTAATGCTTTTCATACTGCAGAGGCATCACAGGGCAGAAAATCAAATCAGTTCGTCTCTGAAGATGGGCTTTCAGAATATTTCATAAAAATAGATTTTCTATAATTTTTTTTTTAGGTTATTTCAATGACGTTTTTGTTGCACAGTTCTGCCTGGGATGCCTTTTTATGGCGTATTTACCCAACTCATGGTCGTTTGATACATGAGCGCTGATGCATTGATGCTTTACATGAACCTGAATGGCTTAATGGCTCCATCTGAGAAACATGCCAGCTTCTCTAACGGCGAGATTATGAGGGGACGACTTTGCAGCTTTGCTTCATTTGTAAAATATCTGTTAAACAAGCATAAATTGACAAATCAGAGCAACAGCTAAAGGATGTTTGTCTTTCTGAGGCTGTTTTTTAAATGCATGACAGTCACCGCTGTGACCGACTAACACTTCAACTGTAACGGATGCACAGGGTTAACTAATTAAATATTACTTTAAAGAAGGATGTGAATGTGCAGCTGGATAGATTTGCATCGCTCTGAACACTTTTAATAAGCCTAACATTTTTCCACACAATCCGTAAAATTGAATGCATCCAGAAATATTTGGAGGAGCAACAACTTAGCATTTTATGCTAATGTTGCACATGTATGAAATCAATTTATTTTAAGCAACAGCTTTTTAAATGCCATAATGGGGTGTGAGACCCTAGAGGCCATCGGTAGTATTGCATTTTAAACCACTTTACATTCAGATTCACTTCTAAGAGCAATAAATTTGTCATTTTTTTTCTTCTCTAACTCAAACATTATCATTTTAGTTCATCTCCGCTTCATTAAATTTGCATTCATCAGCAGGTTTATTGTGCTTCGTATGTATTCCACCTGACAGCTACCTGCTTGTCAATAATTTTTGTGAGCTGGAGAGCTTGTCAGTACAGTAAATTATTGGAGGTCGACATTTGTGTTCCTGGATTTTAGAAGAAAAAGCGAACATCCAAATCTTTTCTAGAGCAAATCTGGAGCCAGAGAACAGCTCCTGTTTCCATCCTGAGTGAAGAAAATGTTTTCATCATCATGTTTAAAGCTCCTGAAACAGTGACTGTTGGTCAGTGAACGGTTTTTGATATTCCTCTTTGGCTAAACTACTAAGTTAAGCCTAATAATATTACAAGCGGCACTTTATAAACCATGCTTAGCGCACTGCGTGTGGCTCCAGTCTGCATAACTTATAGAGTTCAGAAGCTGAAGATGTCGCTTGGCTTTATGAAAATGACCCTCAAACGTTTCAGTATCAGCAGCAGTTGTTTGAGTTTTGCTTTAAACTTGGTGTATAAATCCAGTTTATGAGGCAGTTTATACAGATCAGATGTAGGAAATGTTCAGAATCTGATTAAAGACGGCTTTAAATCTGCAGCTGGTGTTTATACATCCAGAATAAAGCAGAATTTGTATTCGTCTCTAAATGCAAATCAGAACATATTCAGGGAAAGCATTCTCAAACGAGGCCTGTCGACTGCTGATTAACCCTTTTAACGTCACCATCTGCTGTTCATCAACCCTGATGGAGGAAAAACGCGTCCTGACGTTTTCTAGCCGTGTGTCTACGTATAGATCAGATGTTACAGATGCACACTAAGCCAGTCATTTCAAACTATAACCGTTGCTTATAACCATTGTTCTGTTTTGTTTTAATAAAAAAAACACAATGACTAACTCTGGTTTGCAGTTTTTTCAATAAATCTAAAGTTGGGTTTGCTATTTAGCTTTTATGGAAAACTATAACTTGCTGATGACCCTTTTAATACCCGCAGCTGGTGTTTATACGTCTGGCTGTAAACTGTTTATTTTACTGATCTATGTGCAGATGGACAATGAAGACGGTGCTCAGCAAAGTGAAACGTGTTCCTACACTTTGACTGCTTTATAATAATCATCTTTGTTGTTGATGCAACATGCATTCCAATGAAACGAGTCCTCGGCATTTAACCGTCCCTAAATGCCCAGTGGCAGCCCACCGCTCCGGTGGGCTGCCACTGGGCGGCCCCACGGGAGCGTTCTGGGGCCGTGGGTCTTGCTCAGGGACCCAGTGGCAGTCTGTGGGATTAGAACTGGGGAACTTGCATCCTTCCCAGGATGCATCACTCCCCCAGCCTACCAGCATTTCCAAATTCAACTGGTGACATTATGACAACTTTTTGCAGGGCTGTTTTTATTTGGTTGGATGAATGGTTTCTCTGCACTCTGCAGGAACAACAGAGGATTAAACATTTTTGTAATCATATAACATCTAACTTTGGAAAACCAAACTGGTGCTTAAATGTTGTTTTTATCTAAGACCAACCATGGTGTAGCACAAGGATTGCTTCTGTGAGAAATGGTTGTTTTTCTGGTGTTAAAGGTGACTGTTGGTCTGGAGACACTTACCTTTCGTAAAGGTAAACAGGTTTTTTATATGTTTTGATATAAAACAATGACTTTTGAAGAAAACACTCATGCGTTTGTCCTTTAAAAGCTTTTTTTTTATGACTCTATTAGAGTAGGGGTGAAGAAGTGCCGAGGTGTGCGTTGGAAACAGACCAGGAAACGGTTTTAAAGACAAATAAAAACTGATAATTGGCAAGGATGCTCTAGTTTATGCTCAAAGTACTGTCTCCAGCCAGCCAATAGGATTCCCAGGATTTCTCAAAGGGATAGATCGGTTTTCTGTGGCCGGCCTCGTTAGTTCGCCCTCTACAGGAGTCGGTGGAGCAGAGACAAAATGTGCATTAATGAGTTCAACTTTCCTCCCGTTCTCTGCAGGCGACGAGCTGCTGAAGCTCGGAGAGGAGGACGAGCAGGGCTGGTGTAAAGGACGGCTGAGGAGCGGCCAGGTTGGCCTCTACCCCGCCAACTATGTCCAGGTCATCGCTTCCTGATGGCTCCGCCCTCTGGTCAACTCAGCCAATCCGAACGCTGCACACAGACTGCCCGGATCAAGTGAAAGCTTCCAGTCCTGACCAGAGTAGACCGTTTCAGGATCCTGGCTGTGAATCCTCCTTTACTGTCATCTGAGTGACATTTTAGTCGGGCCTTGTTGAGAAAGCCTGTTTTACTCACCTGACAGAGAAGAGGAGAACAGAACTACATCTGCCAGCAGAGTCATCCGACGCTAGTAGGAAACGCACGAATGCATATTCTCTCCCCCCCCCTTTTCTCCGGGGAAATATTTAACCCCCCTGCAAAAAGACAGTCAATCCGCAGCAAGCGGCGCACCAAAAAATGGATTTATCTTTTAAATTTAGTCATTTGAACATTTTGGAAAATTTCTACCAAGTCAGAATAAAAGATGAGTCCAGCTCGCATAAAGCTAGGCCTTACAGCTGGTTAGCATAGCTTAGTGTAACTATGCTAAGCTCCTGTGCTTATCGCAATATTACATCTAAAGTATTTTGAGAAGCTTTAATTAGCAAATGCTCCCATTTCTGCACATGCGAAACTTGCCTCTGAAAGTTTTTTCCTCTAGCCTATAGGTTTTTGTGGATCTACCACCTAGTGGCCACCAGTGCAATTGCATGCTCAAGATCTTCCTCTCTTGGTTTTAGTGGCTGGAAAATAGACTTTAAAGGGACAATGAGTTTTAATTTTATACAGGGCTCGGTGAAACAGTTGTCAGTCAGTATTTTGCTTTCAGTTGGTTGTTGTCGGAACAGTTTGAGTTTAGAGAATTCAGAGAAAACCTTTTTGTAAATAAAGTAAAAGAGACCATTGTTAACTAACTTGATGTGACAGCACAATATGACAAAGCATTTTCTGGAAATGTTAGTCTTTCAGTTATCCTAAATCGGAACAAAAACAGAGTTTGATCTGACTAGGAGTTACCGTCACTCTTTAGATTTCCTAAAATCTCCTAACTGGAGAAGTTCTGATTCTACTGAAGGAAAGATATTGATTATTAACAACTAGTTCACAGAACCCCATTGTTTAAAATAAATTAAGGTATTCCTTTGAGATGAAAAGCCAAATTACAGACGATCAGTGCCTTAGATAAATGGGCAAGAAAATGTGCATTGCATCCCGTAAATTCACAGCGCCGCTCTTTTGAGTAAAGATTACCGTGCAGCAAATAAACAGCACAGCCCCCTTGTGTCACGGATCTACAATATTCTGCAAATGAACAGCACCGCCCTGTAGTGGACTGTGGAACTACATCCTATTGATAAACAGCGCCACCCTTTGTTTGACCGTGGAACTACATCCTATAAATGAACTTCAGATTGACTAAGGAATTGCATTTTATAAATGTGCAGCACCATCGTTAGTTGGCTGAAGAATTACGTACAATTAATGAACAGCGCCACCCTTTGTTTGACTGTGGAACTACATCCTATAAATGGACAGCGCCATCCTTCAGATGGACCGAGGAACTGCATTTCATAAATGTGCAGCACCATCGTTATTTGGCTGAAGAATTGCATCTTTTCAATGAACAGCGCCGCCCTACTGTTTGGCCAAAGTACTGCATGCTCTAAATAAAGCTTTTCCCTCTTTAGACAGTAATTCTGCTGCTCTGCTGTTGAACAAAGAAGAAACAGCTGGGAGATCGTTTAATATTCGGATACCTGAACGTAAACCGGATGTTGCCGGCAGCACCGACCTGATTTCTGTTTCCACCCTCTTGTTTAATTCGATCTTGTTTTAAGTTGGCTTTTGAAGTTACTCTGGTTTTGGATGTGACGCTTTCTTTTTTTAAAAGAACAATAACATTTTATATTAACCTCTGAGTATGGACAGTTTAATTGTTGCCACTTATTTCTTAGAAATTTTAAGACTAGATTTTTCTTTACAGCGTTGGTCTGTTTCCTTTTCACTATCCCTCCTGGGGGGTAATTGTAACCAGCGAGAAGTTTCTTTTTTTAAAAACTGTTTGGCTGTGAACACAACAAATTGACCTCAGTCACATAAACAAAGTATAGATAATTCTGTTTTTTTAAAACCTTTTGTTGGTATAATTTTCTTGGGATTTGGTTTGTTTCATGTTTAAATGTTGGTTTCTGAGGAGACGCTTCTCTGTCCTGCTGATCTGAGCATGTCTGAACACTAATAAGAGATTTAAAACTTTAAATGCTGATGCACGCTCCTGAAGTCTTTCCTAAAGCGTAGCATGTACATAACGTGGGAGAAATAAACCGAGCTTGCTGCCGTTAAACCTTTCCGACTCTTTCTTCTGTCATCGGTACAGCGAGAGTTTAACCGATTTCTTCTGATTTAAATGTAGCTGAAAATAATGTTTCAATTTTTTTTTATTTCTGACACAAAATAATTGTGCATCTGAAATTATTTACACCCCTTTAACTTTGCCATAGATTCTCACATTATAACCACAAACTTTAACTTATTTTAGTTGAATTTTTTTTTGGTGCATAATTGAAGTGCGGGAATGATTATTCAGGGTATTGAGAAAGTTTTAAGTCATTTGTAGTACGGTAAGCCCATTTACTCTAATACCCCTGAATAAAATCTAGTGCGACCGACTGCCTTCAGAAATCACCCAATTGGTAGACGGGAGCCCAGCTGTGTGTAATCTGATCTTAGTACGACTGCGTTGGTTCTCCTTCTGGCTCCGGAGGGTTTGTTGAACATTCCTGAGCAAACAGCTCCATTAAGAGAGGTTGGGGAGAAAGTTCTATTAATCAGGATGAGGGTAGGGGTGCACGATTACAGGAAAACATTTGAGCTACTATATTCATCATGTTTAACCTTCATTTTCCTTTTAATTCTTAACGATTTTAGCCTCTGAGCCACTAAATTAACAAACCTGTTGAGGCCATTAAAAGGAAGTTAGTCCACTCATAAGGCATGTTACAGATATACAGAGGGAGAAACATCTGAGATATTATGTCCACATACCGCAGACATGGAGTTTTCTGATTGCAATAATGCACATTCTAATTTTGTGACAATTGCAACTCTTGGGTCAAATGATAAAATAATATCCAAAGCTTCAAACATCTGACTGAAGCTCTGTTAAATCCGCCGTTTAAATAAGTCTAGGTCTGCGGTAACTCTGGAGGAGCTGCAGAGAGCCAGGACTCAGGGGAGAAGCTGTTGTCAGTTTAGCTGATTTATGGACCACAAATCTGGGAAGAAAGAGCAATTTCAGTGTCTAGACGTACAAAGCTGGTAGAGACACAGAGGATGGTCTCTGCTAAAGTCACAGCATGTTTTAAGTCAGGTAGACTAGATAATAGAAATGAACGCTGCACTAAGATCCTGTATTTGTGAAATAAAAACCATGTTATCCTTCTCCCTACACGTCATATTGAGGCACTGCTTCGTAAAATAAATTAAATTGTGTTTCCAACATGATGCGGTGCGTGTTTTGAGTACATCGAGGCATTGAATGAACGTCAAAGCTGAGAAAGAAGAATCAGCAAACCCAACACCTGATCAGGTGTTATTTTTCAACAGGGCGACTCTGAAACACAAACCGCTGGAACTTCAGTCGTCTGTGATCAAAGCGAGGCCCCGTGACCCTCGACCTCAGTTCAAGAACGGTACAAATTGTGCCGTTCTGAGCATTTTTCTCATGGATAAACCTTTCATACACAAGCGCACTCTCACAAACACCTACAGGTGCTTGGATTCAGGTACTTACAGATTCACTTCTATACAGAAAACCCCTATTATTATCTTTAGCTGTCACTTTATACATGTCGTATTAATTAATACTGAATATTCTTCAGTAATGGTACCAAGGCGTTGCTTGTTTGTACCTGTAACATTTTATCGGCTGGTTCTGCTCTTCTTTTTATAGCTCTCTCTGCAGGTGAAGAAGCAGACTCAGAGGATGTATCACTCTCTCCCTCTTTTCACCTTTTCTCCTTTTCCACCTTCTTGTTCAGTGTCCGTGTAACATGAAATATTCCCTGCATAAATTATAATAAAGCTTCTTGTATGTATTAATCAAGCGGAGCACTATGGCGAAAGCAGTAAGGCTAAAATCTTTTTTTTTTTTTTTTTTTTTAGCATTAAGACAAAATAAATTAAATTGTGCATTTAAGCATTAAGACATGCTAGACTGACAGGACACAAAAAAAAGGTACACATTTGTCCCTCCAGCTCAGGCATTTAATGCAGATTGAGCTGAACGTTTGTGCACAACTGGAGCTGCTCTGGATGTTCAGCTTTGCATGCAAAGGAAAGAGGGAGGAGCAGCGGGAGGCGAGTCACAGGCAGACTGTCAACTTTAGCCGCTGAAGTTGATCTTATGATCTGCCCCCTTTACCTAAAGCTATATATCGCTTTAGGTAAAGGGGCAGATAACAAGTTTATTCTTCTTTCTGCTTCCTTTCATTCATGACTTCAGAATGTTTTTTTGTTTGTACACTATGAATAAAAATCTTCATAGCTCACTGTATGC
This sequence comes from Fundulus diaphanus, assembly GCA_037039145.1. NCBI lineage: Eukaryota > Metazoa > Chordata > Actinopteri > Cyprinodontiformes > Fundulidae > Fundulus > Fundulus diaphanus. The sequence goes on along the minus strand of CM073122.1, from coordinate 6,309,010 downwards.
ATCAGTTTCAGGAGGTTGTAATTGGGACTGAGACCCAAGAACACAAACAATAATTATGTTGGCTTTTAATAATTTTCTCTTCATACCTTCTGGAGTAGTTAGTTTTTATGCTTATGTGTCCCACAGGCCTTTGTGATGAGCTGGCATTGGTCACTCAATGAGCTCTCGCACTCATACTGCCCCCTGGTGGTGGGAAAAGGCAGCTTTTCCAGTCCAGAGGCACTGATTCTTTTTTTTTTTACTTTTTGGACAATTTGTTGAGAAAAGGAGCGTTTATCTGATCTGGGATGAGAGTCGGCTCCTAAGACTGAGGCTGTGGTCCTCGACCAGATCAGGTCCTCTGGGTTGGGGGTCAGTATCTGCCTTAAACAGGTGTTAAAGTATCTGGTGTCTTTTTCACCGGTGATGGATGGAACGAGATGGAGGGATGAATCGAGGCTTTGTCTGGAGCAATGTGGGCGATGCTCTGGTCTGTTGTGATGAAGAAAGAGCTGAAGCAGGAAGCAACACTCTGTTAACCGGCACATCTTCATTGTGACCCTCACCTAAGGTCATGGGGTCACCTAAGGTCATGGGGTCTCACGACCGAAAGAACGAGATCCTGGATGCAAGCGGCGGAAATGAGCTTCCTCCTGGGCAGGGATTTGAATTAAGAGTCAGAGCTCAACTTAACTTTGTTATACAAACACATTTTAATGCATTTATTGTTTTAAATAACAGTTAATTGAAGTATGATTGAAAAGGAAGAGCAACCAATAACATTTAGATGCAGCTCACAGGAGGGTTGTGCTATTTGTTTTGAAGGTTGGGCATCTGATCAGCATATCTGCAAATTTACCCAAAAGTCAGCCCATGCAATCCTCAGATTAAATGAAAAACCCCAAGAACTTTAATGAGCCTCTGATTAACGTTGTTGATACACTTGGAGAAAGGCTGACCAAGTAGGGCTCTTCAACTCGGGTCTTGGACGTCCAGAATCCTGCAGCTTTCACGTGTGTCTAACTTCAACACATCTGAGCCTAATAACCTCAGGTGTGTTTCGGTTTCTTACAGAAACTGAACTTATTCTAGATAATTACTGAACCGAATTACTGAAAATAAATCAGTTTGAGGCAAATATCTGAAAACTGCAGACTTTTTTTTTTATTAAATTGACGACTTGAATCTGTACAGCAAAATTTAGACATCACAATAATTAATCTGTTCTCCATACTGAATGGCATATTTAAAAAAAAATGCACACTTTATTAACTCTGTACAAGCTGAAAATACAAGAAAAGAAAAAAAACTTATCAAGCAACGGACAGTTAGCCTCCGGCTGGATAATGTTCTTCCCTCGTTCAGTGGAAACCTTCTGAAAATAAAGACGTGCTACACATTCACTTAATCCCTCAGAGAAATTCAAGTCAAAAATATTAGCTACAGGAATTTAGATTAAAGCAAATCAAACATTTAGGTCTGAAAGTTATGTTTTCACATCTTCGTTACCTTGCTGAGATCCAGGCTGTTTCTATACCTTGAAAGAATCGATTAGGAGCTGATTGAGAGATTAAAACATTTTTGTTTTATGGTGAAAATCTAAAAAAACAAAAACAAACTTCAACCTAGTTTTTGGTTCACTTCTGCTATATTTCTGTTTTCCTCCCTCCGGATGGACAAAAGAAATCTTCCCACACGGTCAAAGCAAAGTGCAACATCATCTGCAAATCAGGTCACCTGCAACAAAATTAGACAGCAAAGTAAAAAGTGCAATGAAATTAGAGTTTAGATTAAAATGTTGTTCATGAAGGCCGGCTCGGAGTCGCTGACGCAGACGGACGGTATCTATGGAGCTTCATGACAGGATGTGCTTCAAACGATTAGGATCAACTCAAGAGTTTAACGGCTAGTTCGCCTGGAGAGAATTACGCAGCAGCTGCCAAACAAAAACGAGTTAGCCAGAAATATACCAAAACAAACGGTCAGGACTGAACCGTGAGAACAGCGCCCGGAAGCAGCGGTCCCTGGTCACGGCAGCGGCGTTCATCGAGACGTTCAAACACAACCAACGGCGTCGTCTCCATCGATCCGTACTCTTGAGTTCAGAGAAGTCCAAACGGAGGCTCAAGCATTTGGTTTTCTACAGCGGAGGGGGTTCGGGTGTGGCGTTGGCACCGTTAACGTCGGCTGTTTGCAGACCAGGCAGCTGAGGGGGGGGGAGACTGAGGAAGAGGAGGAAGGAGGAGGAGGAGGGGGCGAGCAGTCTGTTTTTTCTGGACCGCGACCTTCTACCGGTTCTTCAGTTCCCTCGTCACTCGCTTGGTGATGCGACCGCACAGCAGCCCCACCAGGAACAGGACGCACACGCTCAGCGCCATCATGAGCAGGATGTAGTTCTTGGAGGGCGACGTCATCACCTGGACGGCGAGGTCTGAGAAGCTCTCGGCTGGCGCCACCTGCAGGGCAGAGGGGGAAAAGAAAACCAGACGCTTTACGATGTTTTTACACCAACGAGCGGAAGCTTCACGACCTCGAGTGGCTTCCAAGCACGTACGGCGCTCTGTGAAAGTATTAATGTTGGCGGTTTGGAGCAGCGACGTATTTCTGGGAGGCATTTTATGGGAAACGGCGACGGAAATGGAGCAGAATACAGAACGATACAAGGTTTAATCTTTAAATATCATCACACTTTGACACAGCACCCCCAGGTCAAATGGAGAGCATCTCTGAACATTCTGCCTCGGTTGGATTTCGGACTTTACTTTGACTAGGCCGTTTTAACACGGTAACACGCCTTGATCCAAATTAATCCACATTTGTGGAGTCCACTAACTGTCTTGTGGCTCTCTGCAGCTCCTCCAGAGTGGCACCTCTTTTTTATGCAGATTCCTGTGTGAAAACAGAGGAGTTACCTTGGCAGCGTAGCTCCACATGTCTATGCGATCCTGAAGTCTTTTCTTGCACTCGGGTTGCAGACGGATCCTCTTATCCTGCAGCGCCTCCATCAGACACGACATCTCTGCGGGAAGCACAGCCTCGTAAACATGGTTTTCTATCCTAACTGCATGCTGGGTAAAGACGGAGGACATTGTGCGGACGTCACCCACGTCGCCCCCTGCCAGGCGTGATGGCGGCACAGTGGTGTTTGAGGTCCAGAGCGCAGGCCGTGTGGAGCACTGGGTCCACGAATATGTCCGCTTTACTCTCCTTCAGGATGTTCAGCACCTCCTGTGAATCCACACACCACAGTCGGGTTTCTCCACATCCCGTTCCTGCAGGGAACGTGCCGACGGGACCATCTTGTTGCAGGGGCTCACCTTTTTGCAGGCTTCCTGTTTGATTTTCAGGAGGTTGCCCTTCAGGCACTCCTCCACCTGACCCGTTTGCTCCTGAGCAGCCGCCTCCTCCGCGCACAACCTGGAGATCTGCAGGAACCAAGAAGTGGGAGATTTTTTTCCTGATACCGTGCAATCTAACAAGGTGACCCAGAGCATCACAGATCCTCCAACGTACTTAACAGCATTAATAGGTGAGTGAAACTTGTGTCTACAACACCTTTTAGAATAGAAATGGCCATTATTGTCCCAAAGTGGGCAACATTCAGGCAGAAAGGAGGGATGCAGACACGGAAGGAGGCTGTGCTGGAAGAACTGTCCTACAGTGATGCCACAGCAGCATTTACTGGTTGTGTTGAAGGGTTGGTCGCTCTCTGCTGCAAAAATCTACCTCCCTTACCTCCTGGTCTCCGTCCAGCCTGGTTTCTCACAGCTAGAGCTGGTTTAAACTTCTCTATTGTTCTCACTGCAGCTGTGGGTGCTAAAATTAAGATCAACTACATCTACCGTACTTGTCTTTCCCATTTTGAAGAGAAACGGGCCTCTGTGTCAGATCATATTTAGAAACAGGCGAAACAGGAAGTTGTGGATTGCTAACGGAAAGGTCCTAGAAGCGCTGATCAACTTAACGTAAATAGTTAGTGATTTTACTTTAATACAACACTTAGTGGGTTAACCTCATCTGAGCAGTGCATCTGCAGCTGTGGGTCCAGTCTGTAGTCCAGCGCCGACTCCTGGAGAATCACTCTGATCTGGTCCTCGCAATCTGCAGACAGCCGCTGAACCAAAAGCGGAGCCACAGATCAGACGACATAACGCAGTCAAACATGGAAATCCATCTGCTTTTAATCCCTTTTAGAGCCAACCTGGTCGGCGTATTTGAGTTTGAGGCAGGCGATTATCTGACCCTCCAGCTCGCTCTCCTCGTTGGCCTTGTTCAGGATGGACTGGCAGAACTTTGGGATGTCGGCCCGGCAAGCCTTCCTCAGCACCGGGTTGAGTCTGTAGTCTGGGGAGGGAAGGCGGGTGAGACGGAGAACGGCCCTCGCTGAGCGGCGGCCGTGGCTCCAGGAAGCTACCTGTGTTCTGGGTGATCTGCCTCTTGGTGATCATCTGCTTGCACTTGGGATCCATCAGCTCGCTGTTCTTGTTCTGCTTCAGGCACTGGAGGACGTTCCTGGCATCTGCTTCGGTGCAGAAACGCTGCAGGAGGGACGGCACGGCGCCATGAAGAACCAAAACACTCACGGCGCCTTGCAGAAATATTTACACTTCTTGAACACTTTCACTTTGCCACATTAAAACCAGAAAGCGCCACATATTCTTAGGGGGGAGTTTAGGCATTAAAAGCAAAATGGTGCCTGATTTTCAACATTTTTACCAATAAAAATCTGTGTGTCTTGTATTTATGTTCAGTCCTCCTGAGTCAGCAACTTTGCAGACGCAAATGTTTCTGCAGCGCATTTTTCTTTGCAAAATAGCTTGAGCGCGTTTATAGGTCCACCCTTTGACTAGTCCAGGGGCCGGCAACATTTACAGTCTAAAGAGCCATTTTGCCTACAGTCCACTTGAATTAAACTCGTTTAAATGTTGCCTGGCCTTTTGAAAAAAGACAAGTTCTAATTTGTGATAAAGATCTACTGTAGGAAATATGTTGACATCGTTAAAGAAACGCCCTTTTATGTCTATTTTGAGGTTTAAAAAAAAGAGGATGGATGGGATGTTGTTATTTGTGGATAATGATGTAAAAAAAAAAAAAATTCATAGATTCCAACATAATGAAAAAATATTGATTTAAAATTAAATATTACTGGCACTTTCAGCATCATTCTGTTGTGAAAATTAAAAGCAATTATTCCAAGAAAAAACTGATAAAACCTGCATTTATTATCATTATTACATTTAAATACCGTAATAAAAATATAATTTGTAGTCAAAGTTATTAAGAGCCACTTGCGGCTCCAGAGCCACAGTTTGCAGACCCTTTGACTAGGCCATTCTAAACATGGGTTGGATACGTTTTAGGTGGTTTCCCTCAACTCTAAACAGCTTCCCTGTTTCCCCACATCATAATGCTGCCACCACCATGTTTAGAGGTGGGATGATGTCAAGTGTTACATCTTCAGCCAAAAAATCGTTTTGCATAAGAGCCTAAAAGTAAAATTTAACTCATCTGATCCGAACGTCCTCTGCCACGCCTGCCGTGGCAAACTTCAAACATAACTTTTATTTTGGCTTTATTCTTTCCACTTTTCCATAGAGGCCGGATCGGTAAGGTGCACACACCTCTCTATCCGTCTGTGTCGTGAGGACGAAGCGGAACAGATGGTAAAATGTGTGATTAGCTAGCTGAGCACCTAGAGCCGTTTCTTTTCCAGCAGGCTCCCACCTGTCAGTGAGAACAGAGAGACTGAGATGCTGCGTCCTGGAGACCGCCTGATTGGAGCAGCTCAGAGTATCAAGCTCGGTGTCACATAGAAAAAAGTTTGAAGTGAAGACTTCTTGCCGCCGAGAAGTCGTAAAAATTGAGCTCTGCACGTACCTGTATGCACGGACCTCCGTGGAGTGAACTACACCCGAGTATGTGGGGGCCTTTACATGAATGCACTTCTAGTTTAGACATTACAGTCAGGCAGTCTGGTAGACAGCTCAGGGGTCCTATCAGGTAGTGACACAGTGTACCATAATGCTCCGCATATCCATTGAGTGGAGCGGCTTCTTTGCTAACCAAAGTCGTACTTGCATATTTTAACAGATTTCTGAGCGCGTTGTACCACATGAAATCAGTCAGTAAGCACAACGGTGATCATAGATAAGGCAATTTTTGAGAAGATTTAGGGATTTTAAGTGTACTTTACAGTCTGAAAAATACGGTAAATATGTTGCAAGTTTAAGGTTGCAATGTGACAAAATGTGAAAAAGGTTCAGGGGGTGTGAATACTTTTGTTATTGATTGCAACAGCAGCAAACCGGTGGTTTCTAACCATTTCTCCCCAACGGACAGAAACCTTTTGTCGTATTTCAGAAGATATTTTCTCCACCGGGTCAGAAACCGGCCCGCTCTCTGCTCACCTTGATCATCTGCTTGCAGACTCTCATCAGCTGGTAGTCGAGCTCCGGGTCGCTCATCTCCACCTCCTGCAGCTTGAAGATCCTCTGGTGGCAGCGCTGACTCAGCTGCTTCTTCTGCTCCTTCAGGCACTCGATCATCTGAGGAGGAGCAGGAAAACGTGGCGGGAGGCTCTGACGGCGAGCAAGGCGGCGACAGCGACACGGAGTCCGGCGAACGTTACCTGAGCGTTGCCGAACGCCACGTTGGGACACAGGCGGCTGATGTCGGACTTGCACGGCTCGTACAGCTCCGGTTCCAGACGGATGTCTTCGGACTGCGGCAGAACGGAGGAGATGTTACCGTTTCGTAGCTTCTTGGTTCAGTTTTACTTTACTTTGTTTCTTTTAAATCTGTCCAGGCTATAAAAGACAGTTTATGCTTCTTAAATCCAGCCTTACTGGCGGGTTTAGAGACTTCTGGTTCTGCAGGGCCTTAAATTTCCACTCATCAGATGCATGAATGTCGTATTGATTTGAACGAAAAACCATCTGATTACAAAAACAGGAACGTGTTGCAGGAGTTTGAATTAAATGCTGATTTTCTCTAAACGACACGGGTCAAACGTGCCAGGGGTCACAGGTCAGGCTCAAACACGCCGACTAACATTCGGTTAAATGTCTCTTAGCAAGTTGCACCTTGACCACAGCTGTGTGACCTCTTCTCTTGGCAGAATTGATGCAGTTTATTGAAGCTGGTTGATTTACTCGCCGAGCAGCGCGTATTCCACAGGGCAGGAAGGTTGCAGCAGGCGCCTGACGTTAGTCGTCATGTTCGTTTGGGATCGTTTTCCTGCCGCCGACACGCAGCCACATCCAAGTTTCAGCCTTCTGAGCTGAACCGTCAGCCTCGTATGACCGGAAACTGCTTATTGGGATGAAACCCGCCAGTAACCGTGCCCAGCGAAGCCGTTTTTTAAGCACCGTGGACCTGATTAAAAACTGCCACCTTCAAGCCAGACAGAAAGCTGCAGCTGCTCTACGTGGCTTTAAGAGAGAACCGCTTTAGTAACGGATACAACAAAGATTGAGCCGTTTGGCCACAATGAGCAGAACCATGTTAGTCTGTCCCAGCTGTGAAGCATGGCGGTGGCAGCATCATGCTGAGGGGACGTTTCACCGCCAGGGGTACTGGTGCATTACATAAAAAACACAAACGTCTACTGAAAGAAAACTGCCTATGAAATCGGTCAACGTCGCCATGTTTACAGGTGGAAACATGGACACCGTCGGGTTTTCCATCAGAACCATGAGCCCAAATCTGTTCCTTTACGGCATGAAAGTTGAACTCCTAATTCCTAAGACCAATGATGGGAGTGTGTAACCCTCTGGATTGTAACTATCCAGAGATCAGAGCCCGAAGCGTTTACCATCTCCAGCTCCTCCACCCGCAGCTGTTTGCGACATTTCACAGAGACCCGCTGCTCTCTGACGTCCTGCAGCGTGTCGTTCCTCACCGTGGTGCTCAGACAGATCACAACGTCCACCCTGCAGGGACACACAGACTTTAGACCCCATGCAGGACACTTACAGCCAGTTTAAAGGCTGTCATCAGACTCGGGTTTTATGTTAAGTCACATTTTTATTAAGGTTATTATCTTCTCTTTTTAGCGCCATTAGTGACAGTAAACGTTTCAAAACTAAGACCAGAGCAGGCATCTGTGAGGGGAAAGTGTAGCGGGGGGTCCTCGCTGCTCCGTGTGTTTAACCATACCTAACATAAGAGGATATTAATGTTAATAATTATTGTATTCCCCTTGATTAAACTGAATAAATATGTCTGCATGGCATTGTTGCCTCGCAGCGAGGTGGTTCTGGGTTCAGATCCTGGTCTGGGGTCTTCCTACATGGAGTTATGTTCTCCAGCTTCCTCCCACGGTCCAAAAACATGAGTGTTAGGTTAATTTGGTTCTATCCATCCAGTTGCATCATTTCCTCTCACTTTTTCTTAATATTCGGACACAAGCGCAGAACGTCCTCCTTGCAGGCCATCTTAAACTTGTACGAGAAGCGGAAATCCTTCATTTGGATCTGAAATTAGACCACAGGAGGGAAAGGCAAATAAGCTGCGTTCATTTGAACGTCGGACTGAACGAACGGACGAAATTATGAACAGGAGGAGTTAAATCAACGGCGGGGAATACTGGCTGTAAACGTTTAAAATGTTTCCACAGTGAAACAGGAACCTGTAAAGAACCTAAAGATGTTGAAAAACGTTTCAGGGGCAAAAAGAGAAATGCAGAGCAAACGTGTCCGGAGGTAAAGAGGAATGAACTGACCAGCTGGAAGTGAGTGACGCCGACGGCACACTTATCGTTCATCTCCTTCTGGTGCTTGTTCTGCACCAGACACTCCATCAGGTCACCGGTGTCCACCTGGTTGTCGGCTACGTCCTGCACACACAGACCCGTAGAGGCGGTTGAGCGTTACAGGAAGAGGCTGTGAGCCGTGCTCTGCTGTGTGCGTGTTCTCACGTGGCAGTGGGCCTGAATGACGGGCTCGCAGGCTCTGATCAGCAAGGCGTCGATCTGGATGTCCTGAGCACACACACACACACACACACACACACACACACACACACACACACACACACACACACACACACACACACACACACACACACACACACACACACACACACTGTCAGATGCTTCGGCGCCTGCAGTGGGATTTAACCCGTGGAGCTCAGCTGAACTCTGACCTCTGACTCCAGCTCTGTCAGGTTGCCGACTACCTCCCTGCAGTTGGACACCAGGTCCTCCAGATGGTCCTGCAGACACTCCAGCTCCTTGATGCAAACAGAGATTTTATTTTTTAGTGTCCGCTGCGGTTTTTAAACCTGTGATAAAGGTTTTGCTTCCAACGGCCGCACACAGTCTGACCTTCTGGGGCGAATCCAAATGCTTCATCGCCTACATTTAACGTAACCTGACAACAGCCAGCTGCATGTCGCTCCGCCTAGCTCCACTCACATACATCTGGGACACCGCCGATAGAGAATGATTTCTCCAACCAAATTTATGGTCTGGCCAATCAGGACGCAGGGCCGGAGTTTCATATATGTGACGTAGTGGAGACGCGACCATGACGTGAGACTGTTTTGATAGCAATGGCGGCTCGTCGAGGAAGCAAGCGTTAGCATTGATGCTGCTATTTCTTCCAATCTACCTAATATTGTTTCATTAAAAGAACATCAGAGAACGCCTCTGAAGGCTTTTGTTGGTGGAAACGATGTTTTCGCCCTTCTCCCGACCGGATTTGGCAAGTTTTGTTTTCCGGGGCAAGCGGACGTGCAGACGCGGAAGCGCCCCGGAGCGGTTAGCGGTTAGCGCGAACCATATTAGGAGGCCTTTAGTCCTCAACGCGGTCGGCCCGGAATCGACTCCGACCCGCGGCGCTTTGCCGCCTGTCTTCCCCCCCTCTGGCATGCGTGTCAATAAAACGCATGCCACTAGAGCCGCAAACACATTATTATTATTATTTTTTTTTTTCCTGCGTCGCTATCATTAGCGTCACGGGTTAGCTTCGGTGTGAGTGGTTGAAATAGCACGTCAATAAAGATGACAGACAAGTGGCTTATCCAATCATATGCAAGAATTTTTGATAAGGCCCAGCCTTCTGTAAATGCAATTCCTATGGCGGAGTCCCAGATGTATGTGAGTGGAGCTAGGCGGAGCGACATACAGCTGGCTGTTGTCAGGTTACATTTGACGCTCTGCTACACCAAACGGCAGCCGTAGCGGCCGCCGCGGGAAGGGGGGGGGGGGGTGTGGGTGTCTCACCTGTCCCGTGTCCGTCTTCTCGCTGCACCACTTGCCCAGGTCAGTCATGCAGCGTTTCTGCAGCTCTGGGTCCAACTTCACGTCCAGCGCCCTCTGGTGGAGAATCCTCTGGACCTCCACTTTGCAGTCGCGGGACAACTGCACAAAGACACAAACGGCCCGCGTAAGAGAAGCCGTAAATAAAACACCTGCTGCACACGTGCTGCACAAGCCCAAAGCATCAGCCCTCCACCACCATGCTTGATAAATGATCATCAGCAGCAAGATGTCTTCGATCTTTTCCACCCGTAGATATTCTGACATCCTGTGAAAACGTCCTGCTAACCATTCCCAGACTGACGGGCAGCTTCGGTTGGGTCTCTGATGTCACTGCTGAGCTCTCTCCTCATTGGGTTAACACACCTGTATGTTTCAGAGCAGCAACCTGCCCAAACCTCTGCTTTTAGAGTCAATATCAGATATTTAAAGCGTCGGCCTAGCAGCACCTGCAACGAGTTGGTTTCTCCCAAACTGCCCCAACATTTAGTCTTAGGGCTGAAAGAATTATGACTTGCTGTAAATTTGATATGTGCTGCAGTTAATCTGAGGACAATAGTCCTTGACTTTTTCTTTTTAAGTGTTAAGGAGCAGCTGCTGTCTGGGGTAAAACGCTCAAAATCAAAAAGGTACAATTTATATTTAAGGTAAAATCTGATTTTTTTTTTTTAAAGCTCAAAATCATTCTTGTTTCTTACATTTTTTTCTCTTCTCAATAAAACAGTAAAGAGTTTTTGACTTATTTAAAATACATTAATCACAAACGAAAAAATGCATTACTAAACATTTTATTACCAGAAATAGAAGAAAAACCTTATTAGTGGAATTATTTTCCGTTTTTTTGCAACCGAGCTGCAGATTTTATTCTTCTGACCGTTATTTTTTCTGTCCTGGACCTCAGCTGAAGCTTGTGAAACTTAAAAACCTGCTTTTACTCTGAGTGGAGGAGGATTCGTTTCAGCCGGCCTAGCCTGGCTCAATCAGCTCCACCTTCGTAATGCTGGAAACTTTTGAGCAATTTGATCAGCTGCTTCTGAACGTGTTTAACTGCTGAGCTGCATTTACGTGAAATACACGCAGCAGCAAACGCAACCATCAGGTCAAGCAGATGCAGGTGCGTCAGGTTGCAGTCGTCCGTTCTTCAGAGAGAAACACAGATATGACTGAAGCGAAGCAAAGAGGCTCCACAGCAGGCGTTTCCTCACCAACCCCAGATTTTTATTTTAAATTTTTAACAACATGCGTGCTGCAAACAGCTCTGGGGGCTCATTTATAAAGCGTGCGTACGTCACTTTCCTCGCAAATGTTTGGATCTATGAAAGAAATCTTGACGGGAAAAATTCTGGAGACGGGTGAACGGCAGCCAAACTGCAGGATGGCGTTCAGTGTCGCTCCATGTCAGACTTTAATCATAGACATTCAAAACCGCGGCGTTATCCACGCGTGCGCTGGCGACACATAACTAAATAAGCACGGTTAAAATTAATCGAAAAGTTCCCATGAGACGTCTGAAATCTTAAGTCCAACATTTCATCGGAGGTTTTCTACCGTCACATTCCTCTGCCTGACGATCATCAGCCTGATGCGTTCCACAGAGAAATTGTGACGAGGTGTGAGGCGATTGCTGGAAGATCTCGGCCATAATGAGAGTTAGGAGGGGACGTGTTTTCAGCGACCAAAGACTTCCCGGCCAACGATGGCCGTCTAATATGTTCGTTTAGACTGAGACCTGATTTCATTCATAACTTACAGGAAACGGTGCAGCTCTTTCAGGAGTGAATGCTGCTTGGAGAGACTTGATGCAACCTGCTGGGTTTCCTTAGAGAGGAAACTTTCTGACCAACCTGGAGGATCTGATGGAGTCTGACTTTATAAAGAGCCTTGAGATGACATGTGCTGTGAAGTGGCGCTATAAATATGTAATTTAAACTCCGATCAACTTTTCAACAAGCTTGTTTAATGTAGATAACATCCGTGCTTTTAACTGAATCACGCCTTTAATAAACTCCTCTGTGAGTCATTTTATGCAGTTTCTTTGCTTTTCTCCACGGTTGCCAGTTCACCATGAAAACAGCCTGATTAACACTCTTCAACATTCATGAGGCGCTTTCCTTTGTCCATTTCTGGTTGAATCTGGGCGTGTAGAGGGCAGAGCATGAGGCGGTGCCACGTAGCAAGCATTCAGGTGCAGTCGTGATCTATGAAGGAAAATTACGTGCTGGTGTGTGCTTGTATTTATAAATCTGATTTTTCTTGGCTTGTGTACACATTTAGTATGGCTTCTACGTTTTATAAATGAGAGCCCTGGTCTTTGCAGATGTGATGCCATCCTCTCTGGCTCCAGTTTGCATCAAATGTCTTAAATTTGGGTGGGTTTTCCCGCCTAAATGCATGCAAAGCAGCTCATTTAGGTCTGGTCGCACTGCACCGGTGCAGAAGGAAGTTATTTGCCGATTAGCGGTTCTGCCCTTGCATGCGATTCGAAATTAGAAGGATGTGCAATCTCCGCTTTGCACATTTAGTGCAAACAAGCTGCTTGGTTAATTTTCTGCCGACTTCCTGCTCAGGGTAATCTAATGTCAAAAACCTTGCAGCACAACCCTCAGCAGACGTACAAGTGCAAATAAAACGGGACAAATGTCAGGGTAATTTTTTCCAAGGCTCCCCACAGCTCATCAAACAGCAGCAGATCAAAAGTCAGATTATTTTAACCCTCCACCTGATTTGGTCCAGACAGGTTTAAGGAAAACGCACAGCTCTTACCTGCTCATCTGGGATTACCTGTTAAATTTAAAAAACACCAGAGTTACACGTCCTGAACATAAGTTTGAAAAACTGTCACCTAAAGCTGTTTTTAGCACAATAAAAGCGGTTTCTGTTCAGGCGCAGGAGAGCCTCGTGTGTTTTTCCGTTTCATCTTTACCCGCCGTCCCTGCTCCTCTGTGCGGTAAGCGTGGCGGTACAAGCAGGAGAAAACGGCTCCCGGCGGCATCAGCTCGCTGGTCTCGTTCCAGCCGTGGGTGTGGCAGAGTCGGGCCGCGTCGCCCTGACACTTCCTGTACAGAATCGGGTCCAGTCTGCAGAACAATTTCGACAATTAGGATCTGTCCTTCCAGACGCTGCACAACTAGAACTACCACAGCGGACCTCATGGGTTTAAACGTGAAGTGCTGGGATCAAACGTGTCAACAGCAAGACGACTAAACTGACTTCATTTAGGGTCCAAATAAAAGCGCCACACCAAAAACAGACTCACTTCCAGTCTCTGGATATGAAATACTGCAGCTCCAGCAGGCGATGCTCACAGTCCTCCACCATCTTCTCCGTGTACAGGTGCTCCATCAGGCAGGAGAGGATCCTACAAAACAGACCAATCTGTCAAACAATCATCCACTTCCATTATCCTCCTGGGAAAAAGAGCTAAACCGAGACAGAAAGAGAGGGAAGGCAGCGTGAAACAAAGGTTAGATGAGAGTTAATCAATGAAGGTTCAATTATAAGGCCATTCCTGAACCCTCTGAAATGCTTTATTGAAGATTCAAACTATTTTCTTTATGATAATTGAACAGTTGCTTGTCTTCCCAGCAGTGGACCAAGAAGAAATTTTATCCAAAAAAGGAGGAAATCCCAGGAGCTTCATGTCAGATTCTACAGATTTTATTTGTCATAGTCTCAAAGTTCACGACTGGACAATAAAAGTAAAGATGTACGGCTGTTTGTAAGGCTTGAAAGAGAAAGTCCTTTCTAAAGAAGATATATATGGCAGCACAATTTAGGTCTGCAAAGCGGCACCAAAACAGGAACATTAGGAGATCTGGAATAATTTATTTTCTGCAGACAAAACCAAAGCATAGATGTTTGACCATAATTCCCCTCATGCAAACTGTTCAGCACAGTGCTGGAGGGATGCTGGATTTTATTAGGTAGAAAGTTTAGATTACATTTTATATTGTTCAAACTCACAACTGAAATATTAAACTTTTTACTGCCTATATTAGGTTTGTTTGGAAAATAATCCTGAAAATCTGCAGACTCCTTAATCTCACATTGGGTCTCCGCTGCGGATGTGTTTACAGGCGGTCTGGATGACGGATTCGCAGGCCTCGTTCAGCGCTCGGTCAATCCGGTAGTCGGCTCCAGGGTCGGCGGACTGGATCAGATTTTGCAGCTGCAGCAAAAAGCCGACATTTAGAGAAACAGGAACGTCCGAAACAAACAGACGCCTCTAAGATTCAATCCTGGCGGCATCTGCTGTGTTCTTACTGCGTTCTGGCAGATGTTGTCCACGGCGCTGCTGCGGTCGCCTCGGCCCAGTCGCATCAGGCAGTGCAGTGTGCGGCCCTTACGGTGCAACCCGGAGCACTGGGCCTCGATCTCCGTCCGGCAGTGAAGGACGATCTCTGGGCTCAGGGAGAAATCCTCCATCAGCATCCGCCGGAAGTCCAACATCTCCCCCTGACACTCGCCGCTGACTGGGCGGCCTGCAAACCACAAAGTCCAATCACAGAGGGTTATTCACACATGCTGCTGCAGCCATAGACCCCACGACCCAGGTTTGGAGGCCTCAGTCCTCGACGCGGTCGTCTCCGGTTCCAGTCCCCGCCCCTTAGACCTTCGCCGCATGTCTTCGCCCACATAATCATCCTCCAGCTACACTCAGCTGGCTTCCTCTAAGACAACCTTTGAAACTCATCGATTCTTCGATTTCCACCCGTCAAGCAGATAAAATGTCGACCGCAAACATTTATGTATTGGAACTTTGAGTTTTTTGTTACAAACCAACACAAAGGTTCTCTGGTCAGATGAGTATTAATGATCTTTTGGCCTCCATCCAACACACAGCCACCATGACTGGACCCTGAACACAGCCAATAATGTTGCTGCACGGCGCTGGCAGCATCATGCTGTGGAGATTCTTGTCATCGGTAGCGGCAGGTCAGAGTTGGTTTGAAGATGGATGGACCTAAATTCAGGACAGTCCTGGAGGAAAACGTCATGTGGACTTGAGATTAGCTCCAGAACAGAGCATAGAGAGCTTCTATGGATGAGTTTCCATGGCAGAGCAGCTGCATCCAAGCCCTACATGACCAAGAGCAAAGCGTTGGATGCTGTGGAGGAAAGCACAACGCCACTGGACTCTAGAGCAGAGGAGGCACCTCCCCTGGAGGAACGGAGGCTTCGGCAAACTAAAAGATTTTAGGCAACTCCATGCTCCCAACTTTTTTGGAGCAGTTTAGAGATGGACACTTCCTCTTCCAACATGGCTGAGCATCAGAACACAAAGCAAGATCCATAAAGGCATGGAGAGACATGCACAGAGTCCTGACCTCAACCCAACAGAGTAACTTTGGGATGAATCAGAGCGCAGACTGAGAGCCCGGCCTTCTCATGCAAAATGAGAAGGCCGGGCTGACCTCAAAAATTCCCTTAAAGGTGTATAGCCACGTTATATGCTTAAAAAAAGGCCAAAAACCATTTGATTATGATAAAATAAGGTTATATACACCAAGCCTCCATCCTGATAATGTTTTATGGTCCTTTTTGTGGATAAATAGCCTCAGCACCGGGCGCGATTAGATATAAACAGACGTGGCGCCATCTAGCGACAGTATCGCAGAACTACCATAATGCCAGTTTGCTTAATTAATAAATAAGTATTAAATAATGGCAGAATGAGCCTGACCCTCTGAAATGCCTCGCAGTAAAGCAGCAGCTCGGCGTGAACAAAGACCAACCGTTTAATTAATTAAATAAAACGATCTACAGCAACTTTAAGGGCCTCATATCAGAATATTTACTAATGTCAGTCAACTCTGCGTCACATCTGAGCCTCGGCAGGTTTAGCGTCTGCTTCAGTGAACACCAACGTTCAGACTGGATTCCCAGAGACATTCCAGTCTTTTCCCTCTTGGAATCATATTTTTTGCGTTTTTTTCTTCTTCACTGGATTTTGGAAATTTCTTCATTGTTACACCTGGAGATGCTAATAGCTGTACATAGAAGTGTGGACAACGCAACGTCCTTCTGCTTCATACTCATGTGCTACTTCTTGTTAGTCTAACACACAGAATCAAAATACAGCTGAAAAGGTTTAAGGTATATGAGCACGAGGCACCGGAGACGGCTGAAATGTGAAACTCTGGGTCTCGTGCCCCCACCTCGGTGCACGGCGGCCTCCAAGCACAGCAGCAGGTACGACAGGCGGGCCTCACGGGCCCGTGGCAGGCTGGTGTCCAGGCTGCAGCGCTGCTTCCTCAGGTCCAGCTTGCAGGCTTTGGCCAAAGAGTAACTGACCCGGTAATCCTGAGAGATCAGCTTCTGTCGGGTCGTCAGGGCGTCTCTGCACTGGGGACAGGAGGACGGCGTGTTTAACAGGATACAGCTGACCACATATGGGTCAGGAACAATTCTCCCGCTCTCTCACTCTGTGGTCGCTACCTTTTCAGACATGGCTTCCTCAAACTTATGGTTGAACAGACACTTGTAGACCTTTCCTTCTCCCGCCTGAACCTGTGCAAAAGTAGAAAACGACAAACATAAGCCTCCGCTTCTTGTGTGACTCGGCTCCGGCAATCGTTCTGTGTCTCGTGCGAAATCATGCAGAAGGTGGCGGCGTCTCCATACGTTCGGGCAGAACCTCTCCCGGTCGTCTCGGCAGGCGAAGTAAAGGTGCCTGTCGAGGTGAAAGTCATCGGACGAGAGCTCTGCGACCCGAAGGATGGCCTTCTGACACTCCTCTTTGATCGGGTGACCACGGTCCTGCTGCTCCGCCTGCCTCACCAGCGCCCTCTCCAGGCAGGAGATCACCTCGCCCTGGGAGTGGGGATCCTGTGAAGACGTCAACGATTGTGGCCTCAGTAAAAATAGCAAATGAGCATCCCCAACTAAAGGGACACAACTTGCTAAAAAAAAAAAGATGATTAATAGCCTGGATCTTCACACATTGGAAGGTTTCCCCGTACTCTGCTTACAGTTGGCCGTCACTACGCTGGACACCGCTCACCTTTTGTCCTACGCTGATGCTGCCGCAGCGCAGGCTATTTATGTCCTCTTTGCATTTATCCATGAAGCCGCAGATCAGCCTGTAGTCGCTGAAGATGATGCTGGTGATCTTGGTGATGTACTGGTTGCACTGGTACTCGCTGATGTTGCCCCTGTGATCCACAAGGCAGGACACTAGATAGCCCCGCCCACGCTCCTCCTCGTTGCACTCCTTTATCTGCACGGCAGGGACAAATATAGGTCCCTGAACGCATCAGGACAGGAATCCCCCCCCCCCCCCCAAAAAAAAGATGCAGACAGACCTCAGCGATGGTGCTCCTGCAGACCTCCGTGGCCACAGACTCAAACTTGGGATCAGTCGTCAGGTTTAGTTTGTAATTCCATAGAAGCTGAGGAGAATATTGGAGCAAAAGTTTAAAAACAAACAAACGAGAGGAAAAGTTAAGTCTGCTCTGAATTAACATGGAGGAGATCGATGGGCTTCATTCAATCTGCATTTATTGAAACCTTGCAAGGAACAACAGAGAGCCTTTGAAAGATGTTTAATCTGCTCTAAACTACAGTAATACGTTTTTCTTTTAGAATATCTGGCTTTCTAGAGGCAGCCTTGAAGAGCGACTCTCCGGCGCCTGCTGCTCTGCTTTCTGCCTGCCGCTATCTGTGCTTTTCAGCCTTGGGTCTCTCTCTGAGACTAAACAGAATCAAAAAAATTGAATTCTTTTGTCAGGGTATTTACAATTCTAAAGCAAGGCTAGTAAAAAGACATTTTTACTCAACAGCTATGAAAACAACTTGGGCATTTAGAAAACCTGAATCACAACCACAACAAAAGCCAAATGTGGCACAACCTAATAAACTTTTTATCAAACTAACACTCATAAAAACTGTAATATATGCATTAGATAACAAAAAATAGCAATATTTATATGAGTCAATCATTTATTAAAGCTCAAACTGTCACTATGGCTCCTCTAATAGACCCCGAGATGTGATTGGTTAGCCTCACCATCGGTTGAACAGCAGACCAATCACCTTTACAGGATTAACCCGCCCCCCAACCTTGATTGGTTACACTGGTAGTTAAAACGATCGCACCCTATGCTGCAACACAACACCAGGAAATACTCAAATAGTGAAATATTTATTTATACTTTTACCATTTAGTGATTTCTAATGGGTTTTATTCAATTATTCACATTTAATTATGTATTGTATAAATGAATGCACCATTTGAAAACTTATATGTTTGTTTAAGGTATTTCCAATTTTATTAAAATGATCTCAAATTTAAATACTTATTTAATCAATTGTGCTGTTTTTGGCCGTCCATATCCAGCTTCCCCACCTTGCATTCAGTTATTCCGCATAAATCAGCCATAAATCAGCCATAAATCAGCTCCTCGCACATCGGAGGAAAATACTCACATGGTTGCAGTCGGGTGCGAGCTCAGTTTCCTGGAGAAAAGAGAGAGAGAAGACTTTTCAGAGATTTAAACGTAAAGACACAACATCGCTGAAAAATGTGAGATTTGGTTCATTTATTTTAGACCGCCGTCTTATAATAAAGGCTTCTGATTGGTTTAATTCCTGGCAGATTAGAAGTTGCTGCAGGGTGAACCTGAGAGGTCTGACTGGGAACAAGACTTTTTAGAGTGGCAGAAAAATAAACTAGAAAGTGGTGGAACAAAGGAATCCAGGAACAAAATAATAATAATAATAATAATATTAATAATGTAAAAAGAAACCAAAGCCTGCCAGGACAGAACACACCAACACAATAAAAAAACTTGAAGCTGTTTATAAGGAAGGATTATTTACATATTTCTACACAAAAATGCTTTTTATGGTTAAATATGTACTGCAAAAGAAAAATTGCTTAAAAAAAGAAATAAATGATGGATTGAGAGTGAAGCAGTGAGCTGGCAGAAAGCCCCTGCAGCCCAGCCTCCTCTCTGCAAAAAGGGAGCTAAAAGTAAGTAAAATTTTCATCTTTATTTGAGCAGCTAAATAAGATAATCTGTCAATGTAATGGGTTTTTGACCCTTCAAAAAAGATAATTAGATACCCTGGACTTGACATAAGATGTTGGAGATGAGCTGTTCCTGTTTTAAGTGTAAATAATCTTATTCTATTGGCAGATAATCTTATTTACTTGCTCAAATCAAGGGCAAATGCCCTCATTTCAAGGTGATTTTACTTATTTTTGTTCCATTTTTGCCGTGCTTTGCTGCCGTCAGCCAGGACCGTGTAGCTGTGCCTTTAAAAGTGGAGGCCGGTCTGCTGTGGTGGAGAGGCGGCTTCACAGGAGCCATTAGCCTTTCCAGGAGGCCGGAGCTAGCATCAAGTCGGGCTTAATTATCTCTGGACTGCTTACGGCTACAGGGAGACAGAACTGGAGGAGGGATAAAGACAAGGAAAAAAAAAAAAAAAAACTGGAATTGGTTCTTATAAAAAGAAAGCAATAGGGTAAGCGTGAAACGTGAGAGAAATCGCTTGCAGCCCGGTGGACCCAGAAAGGCTTTTAATCAAACGTTTTGCCTCGAGGTTAAAGAAAAATGTCTCTGCTGAATTGTTTGAGCCGTACATTTACATCCCCAGCTTGTTACAGCGCGCTGTAAAATGTGCTTACTGTTAACACACTGATAAATGATTCTTCTATTTAAAGAAAAAAGCCATTTATTCTCATGCATCAATCTTCCTCGTGAATGTCGAACGGCAGGGAAAATTCCCTCCAAAGTCCTCGTGAGGCACGCGCGCTGCAGGCCTCAGCGTCTTAAACCTTAAACGTCACGAAGGCACAGTTAGAAAAAAAGGCTGGACTAAAAGGAGAAAGCCTAACAGCATATCCTCACACCAACCATCAAGCACGGAGGAGGAGGAGGGAGGATCTGGGCTCGCTTGTTTCACAGCTGCAGGATCTGAGTGCAACGTGAGGCCAGATGGGAGCTTAAATGAGACAATCATCAGCGGAAATCCTCCACAGAGCCACGAGACAGAAATCATGCAACAAAAAGAAACGCTACAGTGAATTATTGCTTCTAGAGACGGTTCCACCAGCTAATGAATCTCAGCTCTTCACCACATTAGGCCTCCCATTGCATTTGAGTTCATTTCAGGTCATTTATGCAGCGCCAGTACAGCCCCAGCTCTTCATGATATATATTGACCGTGTGGAATACACTGTGTGCTTTTTCCACCTGATGAAGGCCAGAAAATCTTTATTATGCCCAAATAAATAAAACCCGTGACCTGATTTAGGGAGTTTGAAGCTGGTGTTGGAAAGGAAAGGTCCGCTCGGAGAACTGGAGCTTTCCCCACGGCTCTGGGAACACTGAGACAACTTCTACCCTTCAGGCCGACCAACAACTTTTGGAAACTAATAATT
Organism: Fundulus diaphanus; assembly: GCA_037039145.1. NCBI lineage: Eukaryota > Metazoa > Chordata > Actinopteri > Cyprinodontiformes > Fundulidae > Fundulus > Fundulus diaphanus. The sequence continues at coordinate 6,288,383 of CM073122.1, read as the reverse complement.
GAAGTTCAAGAAGTCCAGATCCACAGAGCAGCCATTTAACCTTCAGGTGGATGTTTCAAGTTACACAATTTGGAAAGGGACAACTGCAGAAGAGAAAATGCTGAGCAGGGATGCACCGATATGAAAGTTTGGGCCGATATCCGATATTAAGATTGACCTTATGTCCTATAACTGATATTTACCGGCGTATGTGTGTGTGTGTGTGTGTGCATACACCCACGTTTATGTTTCTGTAAACATCGATTGTTAATATCGGCCCAGTTTTACTTATTGGACCGGTACCGATATGTTAACAAATGACTAGCATTGGCCGATTAGTCCTGTCGTGATAACCAATTAATCGCATGATCAATTTTTATCACATAATTAAAATAGTCGCTGTAATTTGCATGCTTGGTTATTTCCCCTTGTGTTTCCATCTCCTCTCTCTGAGACGGGATAAAAAAAGGTTTTAGTACGCTGCATTTCTGTCTGCTAACCCTTCCCTGCTCGTTTCCTCAGTGTAGGAGGAGTTAAATCTTGACAGGGTTTCCCACAGAAAATGGGGGAATCCTGGCGGTGGTAGTCTGATGGCTCATGGAAGGAGCGCTGCGTGATGCAGCGGCTCAAAGGAGAGGTGCAGTCCTTAACCGGGTGCTGTAGTGTGCGTTAAGATAATAACAGCTAACGCGTTAGCTTATTAGACCTGGAGGTTTTATTCCAGACGGGAACTTTACTGACCTTTTTAAGTTGCGGGTGTATTATAAGCCCGCTGTGAGCCGTGTCTGAAATTAACTTCCTGATTCACCGACCCAAGTTGGCCGGTAGATAAAAATAAACCGGTCAAGCATATTTTTTACGGGCCAAAATATTCATTCTGACTGAATCCTGCTAAATATTCTCACATAATCCCGCTACGTGATTAGCCTGAGCTAAAAGCTAGTTAGCAAACGGACATGTGCAAGTGTTTGTGTATGTTTGTTGTCTTACGAGCTGACAGCAGAGGAACATAAAGATGCATCCACCCAAATGATGACTTAAAAACACGATTTATTTGGTACAAATATTTACTCGCCATGTCGCAGCTAGCTCTCTGAAATTTACGCGCCAAACTGAAAATTTTCTCACATTTGGTGTCTGGCGAGTGTTAATTTCAGACTCTGGCTGGAGGGAACCCTTGGATATATTTGCATTATTATTTCATTATCATATTAGTTGAAAAAAAGGCTTAAAATGACAATAAAATAATTTATGGCAATAAGTTTTAGAAAAATGTATCATCCAGCAAAATTGGTTATCGTGACAGGCCGATGGCCGATGTTAATGCCGATATATCGTGCATCCCTAATTAGCAAACAGGAGTACCTGAAAGCAAACTGCACGCATCTCTGACTTCAGTGGTGGCAAATTAAGCGAAAGCTTTTACGCTTGAGTTGCTGGAACCTCAGAAAAATCACATATGAAACCGTCTGCGTTGGACAACTCGATGCCTATAAGCTGAGGTGTCAGCAGACGCTGCGTCTCCTTTGACCTCTAATGAAGGACCTCTGCACCATCAAACATGCCTGTTGCCATATTTGAGGAGCCGTGCTGGGTTTACAGAGATAACGGTGCAGAATCAGATCATAATAAGTGAGGCAGTCCAAAGGGAGCCCAGGTGAAAGGCACCGAGAGCAGACACACTGAAGGAGTTCCTGTCACGGAGGCAAAGAGACGGACAAAAAGCAGGCCGAATGTTTGGTTTGACTTCGACCCGTAAGTCAGCTGACGGCGGCGCGCCGGCGCTCACAGCTGCTCACCTAAAACCTGACCCGGTCAATAATTACTTCAGACGGCGGGGCCGTTTACAGCTCCAGCTGTTTACATGGAAAACATCGTTCAAGCCGTGAAATATGAACCAAACATGAAGCAGATGAAATGGTTCAGAGCTGCAACTCTTTAGTTTTTTTCCACAGATGACCAATAGATTCCTCTCTGGAGGCGGATATTATACTAAAATGCGTCTTACCAACCGACAGCAACCTGCCTTTTATTACTCTGGATCGTTTCCTCCTTCACTTATATGCCCGTTTTGACCCAATCTTTACCATTTCCTCCGCTCACGTCTCCATTCAGTCCTAAACCATTAGGAATTATTTCTCTTGATAAGCATTGTGAACAGAATATTTAGGTGGATAATCATTAAAAATGCTCAAACTTCACAGATGCAGTAAATTACTCCCTGAAGCTCTAATTTTGTGCTTCATTTCCACTGATTGTGCTTCTGAACCTGAATAACTCTAAATGACCTCCGGCTGGCAGATATTTTGTGTGCGTGATAAAAGTCTAGTCTGACCCGACCTCCTCCCTTCTGCTTTAACGAGATAAAACAATCCAGCTCCTTACATATCGGTGTGTTTTTTTTTATGCAGGACGTCACATTGCAGCTTCTCAACCTCTGTTGTCTGCTGGAAATTTCCCAGCAAGGCAAAAAAAACAAAACAATAGCAGCAGCCATAACGCACTCTGCACAGCATATTTTCCATCAGCTGTTTGCTGATGGAAAATATGAATTATGCAGAAAGATAACCCGTTTTCAGAGCAAAGCAACCTTTGTCCTCTGGTATTCACTTTTGACATTAACACGGCCGCATCACAGCCAAAACGTCAGCAAAAATGACATTTGTTGTCACAGCCCCTTTAAAAGAAAATTGACCTATAAGCTCACAAAAATTAACCCTAAAGTTCAAAAGAACAGCATGCATATTTCAGGGGAAAAATAACTTAACATTTATTCCTTAGATAGGACATTTTTTTGATAAATCTGTCTAATCTGATTGAATTTTGACTTTGGAAAGAGCCTTGAGATGACATGTTTCATGAATTGGCGCTATGTAAATAAAATTTAATTGAATTCAAATCTGTAGAGTCCAGCCAGTAATCGTTCCTTTTCAAGCTTCGTTAAGTAATTTCTGCAGGTTTCAGAACGTTCTGCAAAGTAAACTGTGAATGGATCAGAACAACCAGGTGAAGCAGTCCGTAAACTACAGAGACGACAACCTGCACGGTGAGATTAAATGCAGCAAAAGGAACCTGAAGGGTCCGGTTAAGAAACGGGTCAGTTCCACGAAAAATGACCAATAACTTCCACAAAAGTAACCCACAGCCATTGAGAGGGTGACCTGTGCGTTCCAGGGAAGTAGCATGCAAGTTCTGCAAAAGGAAAATAACCCAATAATTTTTTAATCTTCTACAAACATTAGCCTTTGGGGTTCGGAAAGTAAATCTCTAAACTCCAGGAAAGGTAACCTCTAAGCTGAAGGTAAGAAATCTGTCTCCTGAAGAGGAACCTGGATCCATTCTGTGGTGTCGATCTGTCACTAAAGTTCACTAAACTGTTTTTATGTTTAAAATATTTCAGATCGTTTATGAAATTATGTAATTTGCTTCCCCCAAATTGTCTTTTTTTTATCCCATTATATCCTATGAAAAAGCTATTAAAACAAAACACAGGAAGCAGGCCAGTAAACCGTAACTGAGTTTTAGGATTTACATTTCCGTTAAATTTGATTTTTTATTTTTATTTTTTATACATCTACTTTCAACATTTCCCGTTGATTTATTAAACAAAGTAAAAACGTGTAGAATGAACTAAATTAGCCAGGATTAAAGTCTTAATTTTATCAGTGACGAGTTATTTAATTTATCCCTGGGAGGTGAATTGATTTTAAACTAAATAAGAGGAAAAAGAGGCTAATGGGTCCCTTTAATTATAAAGATTATTTTAAGATCTTCAGCTTTTAGCGGAACGGGAAGATTTCCGGAGCTTTCTGGATCCGTAAACGCGTCGCAGGCCGGGTCAGAACCCCGCTGCGGGGGATGTGCTCGCCTCTCCGCCTCGCTGTCACGTTGACAGCCGGCGTCTCTTTTAGCCGCCGACCGGGGGCGACACACCCAGCAGATGCCCATCATCTTCACCATCACCTCCCGATGCGAACGCCCGCCGGCTCGTCCGCCAGCCGCTTACCTCTCTGCGGTCCTGCAGGCACTCCAGCACGGCTAGGTTGTTGGTCCAGGTCTGCTTGGGGCACAGGCGGGTCAGGTCCTCCCGGCAGGCCTCCTCCTCCGCCAGCTTCCAGCCGCTCGCCCTTCGCGGCGGAGAGGCCCCGGCGGCAACGGCGACAGGTGCATCCTTGGCCGCCGGTTCGACGGCTCTGACGTCGGGCTGTTTGGGCAGCTCGACCGGGCCGCTCGCCACCTTAACGGCCAGGACGGTTACGGAGCTCCAGAGACACAGAGAGGAGAAGAGCAGGAGCAGCGGCGGAGAGCGACTCAGGGCCGCCATCTTCACATAACTGTCAAGTCAGAACTGATACTGCGAGACCGCTTCATTTCCGGTGGCCCACACCGGAAGCGCTTACATCAAGTGGAAAACTTACCATTTCCGGCCAAATACAAGCTTTATAATATAAATGATATATATATATATATATATATATATATATATATATATATATATATATATATATATATATATATATATATATATATATATATACATATATAATATTATATATATATACTAAAATGTGATTTTGAGGTAAACAGGATTCCAATTAAGCTGTCCAACTTCCACAAGCAGATTTTGCAATATTTGAAAATGATATTCACCCACAGCTTTTCTCCCCATAATTCAACCCTATGGAACTATAGAGTAATAACACTTAATCGTAAATCTATCTTCAAAAAGGAATGGTTCAACAAAGACATTATTTATGTTACTGATTTAATGGATGATAACAGCGATATGTTAAATTATTCAGATTTAAAAAAATATATGATTTAAATTGTTCTCTAAGAGAATACAACAAACTGTGAAAATCGATTCCACTGCCTTTAATTCACTTCATCAAAAATTTTAGGTTATATAATTATTCCCCACCATTACTGCCCACTTTGTTGATTGCACAATGCAGTCTGTTTGATAAAAAAATGCAATAATAAATTCATTAGCAGTTTTTTAGTGCAGTGGGTAGCACTATTGCCTTGCAGCAAGAAGGTGCTGGGTTCAAATCCAACCCTGCATGGAGTTTGCATGTGAGGTCCTCAGCTACATCTACAACCTGAGCCTCAGCCTGGGGGTGGTGCCCACCCTGTGGAAGACCTCCTGTGTGGTACCGGTTCCCAAAACACCGCACGCCAGGGAACCGGCCGACTTCAGACCAGTCACCCTGACCTCCCACCTGATGAAGACCATGGAGCGCCTCATCCTAGCTCACCGCGCACTGTGGTGAGCCCCACCCTGGACCCGCTGCAGTTTGCCTACCAGCCCAACATCGGAGTAGAGGATGCCATCATCTACCTGCTGCAGCGGGCGCTAACCCACCTGGAGACCACCGGGAGCGCTGTGAGAGTCATGTTCTTTGACTTCTCCAGCGCTTTCAACACCATCAGACCGGTGCTGCTGAGGGAGAAGCTGGAGGACGCTGGGGTGGACAAACATCTGGCTGACTGGACCATGGACTACCTCACTGACCGTCCTCAGTACGTGCGGCTGCACGGATGTCAGTCAGAGGTGGCACTTTGCAGCACCGGGGCCCCCCAGGGCACCGTTCTATCTCCGTTTCTCTTCACCCTCTACACCTCGGACTTCACCTACAACACGGACAGCTGCCACCTTCAGAAGTTCTCTGACGACTCGACCATTGTGGGCTGTGTGTCTGAGGGGAACGAGCTGGAGTACCGGTCGGTCATCATGGACTTTGTGGACTGGTGTGAGAAGAACCATCTGTGCTTAAACACCAGTAAGACCAAGGAGATGGTGATCGACTTCAGGAGAAGACACCCACCTCACTCACCTGTGAACATCCAGGGGCAGGACATAGAAACTGTGGAGAGTTTCAAATACCTGGGTGTTCACGTCAACAATAAACTGGACTGGACACATAACACCGACGCCCTGTATAAGAAGGGCCAGAGCCGCCTCCACCTCCTGAGGAGGCTGAGGTCCTTTGGAGTGAGCAGGCCTCTGCTAAAGACCTTCTATGACTCTGTGGTGGCCTCAGCCCTCCTCTACGCTGTCGTCTGCTGGGCTCCTGGCAGTGCAGAGCGGGACAGAAAGAGGCTGAACAAGCTGGTGAGGAAGGCCACTTCTGTCCTGGGCTGCTCTCTGGACTCTGTGGAGGAAGTGGCTGAGAGGAGGGTGTTGTCCAAGCTCACATCCATCATGGACAACACCTTCCACCCCCTGCACCAGACTGTAGAGGAGCTGAGCAGCTCCTTCAGTGCAAGACTTAGACATCCTGTCTGTAAAACGGAGCGCTACAGCAGGTCATTCATTCCTGCTGCTATCAGATTTTACAATGCTGCACTGTAACTGCAACTGTGACCATAACTGTAATATTTAATGTGCAATAACCAGGGTGCAATAATCTATTTAATACACTGTCCTACAACCCGTGCAATAATCCTGATGTAGTGACTTCTGCTGCTATCAACACTTGAACATAAGTCAGTACACATGTATGTACGTATGTATGTACAAATGTATACAATGTATATGCACGTACATACGCGTAGGTGCGTATGTAAGTAGGCGCATAGATATATGTATATATTTAAGTATATAGATATGTTTATATATATATATATATATATATATATATATATATATATATATATATATATATATATATATATAGACCACTAAGAATGTAAATGAGACATTTACATTCCTATTTCCTTTTTTGTATTTTTTTTGGTATTCTTTTGATCCATTGTAGATATGAAGATTCGCTGTATATAACTGAATGCACCTTCCCTACTCTGCACCTTCTTGTATGAGCCGATGTGAAGAGTGAATTTGTCCATTGTGAGATCAATAAAGACTATCTTATCTTATCTTATCTTATGTTCTCCCTGTGCATGCGTGGGTTCTCTTCGGGTACTCCGGCTTCCTCCCACAGTCCAAAAACATGCCTGTTAGGTTAATTGGCTTCTCTGAATTGTCCTTAGGTGTGTATGTGAATGGTTGTTTGTCCTGTTTGTCTCTGTGTTGCCCTGCGAGAGACTGGCGACCTGTCCAGGGTGTACCCCGCCTCTCGCCCGGTGAACGCAGGAGATAGGCACCAGCGACCCCATGAGGGATTAAGCTGGTCAGAAAATGGATGGATGGATGGGTATTTGGAAGGGAGATATTCCTGTTAGTTCAGATACAGTTGATAAAGCATTCTCAAAATTTGTTAAATGGCCTATTCTACCTAAAGTCAAAGAAAACACTTTAAAGCCATAAATCATGTGGCAGAATAAGAAAAAAAAAGATTTGGTTTTGAGGTGGATCAATGTTTTACCTATGTCCTACTACACATCGCTTCTGGAATGAGATGAAAATTAATGATGTGCCCCCATTTACACTATATGATGTAATTTTTTATATGGACCATCTTCCCTTGCCTGTTTCTGACACTATTAATATCATCCTGCTGTTGGGTAAATATCATATCCACTGTGCTAAATGGAGAAATGCTAAACCTTCCATTCATTGGTTTATCAATGACTTTTAAACCTTTTTTTAATCTCTTAAAAAAAAAAAAGACAGACATGCTAAAAAATTTAGTTTTGACTTCTCCCAACTTCTGCTATTCTAATTCCATCCACCTTTCTTTGTTGTTCATATTTCAATGGCTCCTTCTATGCTTGACTTAAATAGTTGTCCTGACATAAATTCCCCGCTAATACTTTGTACTTTTCAATTGTAATTAATCTTCACGTGTTTATGTAAATTTTTGCCATCCTCTCTGAGAGTCTTTTTTCATGTCAATGTTAATTGACAGCAAAAAAAAAAAAAAAAAAAAAAAAAAAAAAGAATATATATATATATATATATATATATATATATATATATATATATATATACAAATGAAATGGTTCTTTCTATTGACGCAATAAAAATTTCTGAAATGGAAATGAAATGGAAAAGGATTGGGTTTATTTCTTGCATGGACTAACTAGCAAGGGATAGAACATATTTAACATCAACATTAGTATAACTTAGTTATTTATTTTCATTAACATATTCAATACATGCTCTGCGATGGACTGGCAACCTGTCCAGGGTGTACCCCCAGGTGGTATAGATAATGGAAGGATGGATAATATGATATTTTTTATTAATATGATCATATTTTCTAGAGCAGGTAAAAAAATCACAACATAATTTTGTTTTTTAAAAAATCTTTCTTTAATAATTTTTTTTGCCTTTGAGTACTTTTGACTTGACAATTTCGGCTCACCTGTCGAAAAGTTTGGACACCAATGATTTAAATGAAAGAAATCTGGTGAATTCAGTTCAACTAAATTCAATTCAATTTTATTTATATATCGCCAATTCATGAAACATGTCATCTCAAGGCACTTTACAAAGTCAAATTCAATCACATTATACAGATTGGGTCAGATTATACAGATTGGTCAAAAATGTCCTATATAAGGGAACCAGTTGATTGCATCAAAGTCCCGACAAGCAGCATTCACTCCTGGAGAAGCGTAGAGCCACAGGGAGAATCGTCTGCATTGTACATGGCTTTGCTGCAATCCCTCATACTGAGCAAGCATGAAGTGACAGTGGAAAGAAAAAAACACCCATTAACGGGAAGGAAAACCTCCAGCAGAACCAGGCTCAGTATGAACGGTCATCTGCCTCGACCGACTGGGGGTTACAGAAGACAGAGCAGAGACACAACAAGACAGACAAAAAAGCACAGAAGCACACATTGATCTAGTAATCTGTTCTACATTAGATGGTAATAGTCGGTGATCTGTCTTCCCTGGATGATGTCACAGCTAACAGAACGCCAGACCAGGTGTACCTACTATGAAGAAAAAAGAGAACAAAAAGTTAAAAGCTAAAATGACGACAAGCAATGCAAAACTGGAGAACAGTAGAAATCAGTAGAGTGAGAAAATTAGACCCTGATGTCCTCCAGCAGCCTAAGCCTATAGCAGCATAACTATAGAGGTAGCTCAGAGTAACATGAGCCACTCTAACTATAAGCTTTGTCAAAAAGGAAAGTTTTAAGATTAGTCTTAAAAGTAGACAGGGTGTCTGCCTCACGGACCAAAACTGGGAGTTGGTTCCACAGGAGAGGAGCCTGATAGCTAAAAGATCTGCCTCCCATTCTACTTTTAGAGACTCTAGGAACCACCAGCAGACCTGCAGTCTGAGAGCGAAGTGCTCTGTTAGGAACATACGGGGTAATCAAAGCTCTGATATATGATGGAGCTTGATTATTAAGGGCTTTATACGTTAGAAGAAGAATTTTAAATTCTATTCTTGATTTAACAGGAAGCCAATGAAGGGAAGCTAAAATTAGAGAAATATGATATGAACTTGTCTGTTTTATTAAACAGATTTTTGTCTGTCTGTACCTCTGCCCCCCTCACTTTCACTCTTCATTAAATCTGACAAGCATCGATAAACATCTAGACAAGGCTTTGAAATCACAGATTTGTGCAGGCTAGATATACATCAGTATGGCAGCTGTTTTCAGAAGGTCTGACACCTAAATGCCCCCCCCCCCCGCCTCTTTTTTATGGAAACATCAGTTTAGAACCCACGTAATGTTTTCAGCTGTGCTGCAATGTTAGGTTTTATTGTTATTTTTGCACCAGACCTTATTGGCGGTACCACAAACATTGACATTACTAGTCTGTTTGATGCTACAGGGCAGATAGGTGTGGCGGCTGCAGCGGTTGGGCCTGGCGCTCTTCACTGTATGATGACTACATGGAGGAGGACGGAGAGGCAAATTGGGGGTTTATGCAACGCCGTGAATCGGGTCATTGCAGAATTCTCATAAGGATTCAAATAAATTCCCGTCAAAAATCAAAACACTTTGAAGAATGAAGAAAAAAAAAAGGGCTGCAGCCCATCCAGGGCAAAAGGGCAATTGCTTGAGCACCACAAGGGTTTGAGCTGTGCAGGTGCCTACTACGCCTTACAAATGATTAACTTTAAGTGAGTTTTCAAGATAAATGTCTGCACCATTACTTTGTAGGAGTATTTTTCTGCATATATTTTTCTGAAGGACGCCTGAGAGCGACTGGTCTTGGTGCCAAACAGGGCTACATTTAGGAGGATGTGGGCCCCTGCCAACAAATGAGGCACTTTGCACTCCTCCACATTGCAGAGCGTTTCACTCCACCCTGTTCGGCCATATTTGTAGCATGCTGGGGGACGGTATATTAATTTTGTGTGGGTTAAAACACCAAACAGCCGAACATTTTCACTTATCCACTTGAAGCTTCGGCACCATCAGCTTTGAGTACAAAATTGCGGCAAGAAATAAAAATGGAGGATTTACGAAATTGGTTAGCCAGAAGTCTATGGCTTTGTTTAGCAGCTCAACAGCAAATACTGTAAAGTTATTGTTCAAAAAACATAATAGAGAAAAATAATAATTAACGACTTAAAAAATATGACCCAAACAGAATATAAAGATATTTACACAGCAGCTGGAGAGACTAAATTTATTTTTTCTGCATTTCTAGAGACTCCATAGACAATAAAATCTATTTAAGGGCTAAAAAAAAGAGGATTTTACATCAAATGTCCTGTTTAGGGAAAGCTATATGATACCTGAAATATTTCTGATCCACAAGCAAAGATTCCCAAATATTTAACCTTTTGTCAGGCCATAAATGTTAGAGCTGAAGAAACACCGGAGAACAAGTCAAGTTGTTATCCTCTGAAGCTTTTAAATTGTGTTTGTCACTTTCAATTGGCAGTTAATCTATGCATTTACTGATAAAAAAACAAATACTTTGAAGATTCATACAAAAAAAAGATATGAATTTCCTTTTCATGAAATTAAATCTATGCCAGCAATTTTTCAGATGAACTAACTCTGACTCTGGAGGTTTTTACAGACTGTGAAGTAATGTGGACCAATAAGGCAAGTTCAGTTTGATTTCTATCTACCTTGCAGAGAAACCAGTCTGTGAACATTTTTAGCTGTTATTTTCTGCTCTCTGCTCACAGGTTGGTGCTTGAGCAGCTGCTCAAAGTGAGAACCAAAAAAGAGGGGGAAAAATCCTCCAAGTTTAGAAGTGACAGCTGCTCGGAGACTTTTTGTGGTCCACTAGCAGACACACTAAAGCTTTCGGTCTTCACTGTAGTTTTATTAGTGACAGCGTCTTTTTTTGTTTCTTTTCCCATCATTTCCCCTTAAAATTAAGGAAAGATTCACTTCAAAGATCCAACAGTTTTTCGTTAGGTTATGTATTTTGTTTGCCCTGGTTTGGCCATTTTTTTATTAATCAACAAATCAAACTTTTAGTATCTATTTCATGACTTATGAAATATTCTCTTCCTTTAAAATCCCTGTTATTCATGACGGGATTTCCATAAATACATCTAAATTCCCACTGTGAGCAAAACAGCAGGAATTTGATGAAGGGAAATCTCGCTGGAAAGACATGAGCTTGAATTATGTTAACTATTCAAATGTAATGCTTATTTGTGTGGCCCACAAATGTATATAAAAAATACAAATATTGCATTTCAGTCAATTTAATTTCTCTTTCCTCTACATTGTGATTTATTTATTGGTAAAATTAAGTTTTATTCTCCCTTGTTTGTAATACGCTGTCAACAAAAGGACTTGTGTACAAACGTTTTAAACTAAACGTTTTAAACATTTATTCGAAGCAGCCGAACAGCCTTGTTACCAATTAACAAGTTTTTAGGGTTTTCTTTGGACATTGACTGCTTTTTCAACCACTTTCATCCATTTCTTGATCCCTCATCAAACCAGAAACAGACCTCCTGCTGGCAGATATTATTTGATGGGAGTCATGTTGCTGCATTTCAATGGAGCAATTGATGACTAAATGTATAGAAAGTACTTTAACCGATAAAGTTTTCCCAGTTATGGATATGAATATTGTGGTTGGTATGAAACAATCGGTGGCAGACAGCTTCTTTGTGTGCTTGAAAAAGAAATAGAGACCGGCACCCATCTGTTCTGTGTCGACACATCCCTGTTTAGAGCCTGAATGATTCACATGCCACTGTTAAAATGCTTGATAAACAAAACACAAAAACATTGTTCTAAAAAGAAAACTACAAAGCGGCTCAAATTAAACTAGAAACTATGAAACGTCATTAAATACTCTGAAGACGTTTTGGTCAACAGATGACAGGAAATTCTGACTGTTTGGAAGAAACAAAATACTTTTGCACAGCACAAATTTATGAACACCAGAGCTGGTTATCAATTAAACTTTAACGAGAAAATTCAAATGAAACTGAGCTAAATCAGTCGAGGCTCCACTGTTGTGCTTCCAGAAGGAAATTCCTGAAGCTCAGCTGCTGCCCTCGACTCTAGGGGCTTCATTTCAGACAACTGTCCCTGCCTCATCACACACACACACACACACACACACACACACACACACACACACACACACACACACACACACACACACACACACACACACACACACACACACACACACACACACACACACTAAACCCAACGTCTATAAAGAGACCAGAAACGGGTGGCGGTTTCATTCTTCTCTGTTTTCACCCACGGACGGCAGGAGGGGATCAGCTGCTGGGAAGATGGCCGAGTAAGTCTCTGCCTAATGATCAGCTTTCCTTGATTATAAATAACAAAACAAAATCTGTTCAAATAATTCCTATTATTTGTCCCCATTTATTTATTTATTTTTAAGTAAGAAGATGTCGCTGAGCCGCAAAAATCATCTCAAGGTATTTCAAACATTGGTGTTAACATGCTGGATCTTTGATTTTCTTTGAAGATACAAAATGTGAATGACTAGAAATATGAATCTATATTAACTGATGCCTTTTTTGACACTAACATAACTTTTCACTAGACTCCATTGATGAATGTGTACCAGCAACAGGCTTTTATTTCATTGTTTTTTGCTGCCCTAGGTTGTCTATTTAATTGGTTTAATGCACTTTTAGTGTGACTTTAGTCACATACTTTGCACTTCTGTATTAGTCCCATTTGTATTAATTAAATCATTAAAACGCAGAGCAGTCAAAAGGTACTTGCATCCTTGCAAATTTATTTGGTTTCCACATTTTTTCTCACTGCTAAATGTTTAGGATAACCAGGCAAGTTCTGCCATAAGACAAAAGCTAACCTACGTAAAGACAAGAAGCTATCCGTCCGTCCGTCCGTCCGTCCGTCCGTCCATCCATTGTCTTCCTCTTATCCGGGGTCGGGTCACGGGGGTAGCAGCTTCAGTAGGGAGGCCCAGACGTCCCTCTCCCCGGCCACTTGGGCCAGCTCCTCCGGGGGAATCCCAAGGCGTTCCCAGGCCAGCAGAGAGACATAGTCCCTCCAGCGTGTCCTGGGTCTTCCCCTGGGTCTCCTCCCGGTGGGACGTGCCCGGAACACCTCACCAGTTAGGGGGTCCAGGAGGCATCCTGACTAGATGCCCAAGCCACCTCAACTGGCTCCTCTTGACGTGGAGGAGCAGCGGCTCTACTCTGAGTCCTCCCCGGATGACTGAGCTCCTCACCCTATCTCTATTCAATTCAATTCAATTTTATTTATATAGCGCCAAATCATGAAACATGTCATCTCAAGGCACTTTACAAAATCAAGTTCAATCATATTATACAGATTGGGTCAGATTATACAGATTGGTCAAAATGTCCTATATAAGGAAACCAGTTGATTGCATCAAAGTCCCGACAAGCAGCATTCACTCCTGGGGGACCGTAGAGCCACAGGGAGAGTCGTCTGCATTGTACATGGCTTTGCTGCAATCCCTCATACTGAGCAAGCATGAAGCGACAGTGGGAAGAAAAACCACCCATTAACGGGAAAAAAAAACCTCCGGCAGAACCGGGCTCAGTATGAACGGTCATCTGCCTCGACCGACTGGGGTTACAGAAGACAGAGCAGAGACACAACAAGAGAGACAAAAAAGCACAGAAGCACACATTGATCTAGTAATCTGTTCTACATTAGATGGTAATAGTCGGTGATCTGTCCTCCCTGGATGATTTCACAGTCAACAGAACATCAGACCAGGTGTACCTACTATGAAGAAAAAAGAGAGAGAACAAAAAGTTAAAAGCTGAAATGACAACAGTCATTTCAATGTAATGCAATGCAAATCTGGAGAACAGTAGACTGGAGAACAGTAAAAATCAGTAGAGTGAGAAAAGTAGGCCCTGATGTCCTCCAGTAGCCTAAGCCTATAGCAGCAAAACTATAAAGGTAGCTCAGAGTAACATGAGCCACTCTAGTTATAAGCTTTGTCAAAAAGGAAGGTTTTAAGATTAGTCTTAAAAGTAGACAGGGTGTCTGCTTCACGGACCAAAACTGGGAGTTGGTTCCACAGGAGAGGAGCCTGATAGCTAAAGGATCTGCCTCCCATTCTACTTTTAGAGACTCTAGGAACCACCAGCAGACCTGCAGTCTGAGAGCGAAGTGCTCTGTTAGGAACATACGGAGTAATCAGAGCTCTGATATATGATGGAGCTTGATTATTAAGGGGTTTATACGTTAGAAGAAGAATTTTAAATTCTATTCTTGATTTAACAGGAAGCCAATGAAGGGAAGCTAAAATTGGAGAAATATGATCCCTCTTGTTGATTTTCATCAGAACTCTTGCTGCAGCATTTTGGATAAGCTGAAGACTTTGAATTGCATTTTGTGGACTTCCTGATAGTAAAGAATTACAATAGTCCAGCCTTGAAGTAACAAATGCATGGACTAGTTTTTCAGCATCACTCCTGGACAGAATGTTTCTAATTTTGGCGATATTCCGGAGGTGAAAAAAGGAAACTCTGGAAACCTGTTTAATATGGGATTTAAATGACATGTCTTGGTCAAAAATAACACCAAGGTTTTTTACTTTATTACCAGAGGCCAAGTTAATGTCATCCAGATTAAGTGATTGGTTAAGAAGTTTATTTTTTGAGGACTCTGGCCCAAAGATTACAACTTCGGTCTTGTCAGAATTTAGATGCAGGAAATTTAAAGTCATCCAGCTTTTGATGTCATCAAGACATGACTGCAGTCGAAGTAATTGATTGGATTCATCAGGATTTATGGATAGATATAGCTGAGTGTCATCAGCATAACAGTGGAAATTAATCCCATGCTGTCTGATAATTTTGCCGATCGGAAGCATATATATAGTAAAGAGAATTGGTCCAAGGACTGAACCCTGTGGTACTCCTCAGGTGACCCTAGAGTTTGAGGAAGATTTATTATTAACATGAACAAACTGGAATCTGTCCGACAGATAAGATTTAAACCAGCCTAATGCTTTCCCCTTAATCCCTACAGTATGTTCAAGTCTTTGTAGGAGAATATTGTGATCAACTGTATCAAATGCAGCACTAAGATCTAACAGGACAAGTATAGACACAAGTCCATTATCTGAGGCCATGAGAATATCATTAGTGACCTTCACCAGAGCCGTTTCAGTGCTATGATGAGCTCTGAAGCCTGACTGAAACTCCTCAAGTAGGTCATTGCTTTGTAAATGTTCACAAAGTTGATTAGCAACTACTTTCTCAAGAATTTTAGATAAGAAAAGAAGATTAGATATAGGTCTGTAGTTTACTAGCTCATCTTGATCAAGAGAAGGTTTCTTAAGTAAAGGTTTAATAACAGCTACTTTAAAAACCTGTGGTACATATCCATTTACTAAGGATAGATTAATCATGTCTAAAATAGGACCACTGATCAAAGGGAATACCTCCTTAAACAACTTGGTTGGGATTGGGTCTAACATACAGGTAGAAGGTTTAGATGAAGCTAAGATTTTAGATAGCTCAGAAAGCTCTACTGCTTCTAAACAGTTCAGACACAGCGCAGGTTCTAAAGATTCCTCCAATGCTGCCTTACTTACTTTCTCTCTAAGGGAGAGCCCAGACACACTACGGAGAAAACTCATTTCAGCCGCTTGTATCCGGGATCTCGTTCTTTCGGTCACGACCCAAAGCTCATGACCATAGATGAGGGTAGGAACGTAGATCGACCGGTAAATCGAGAGCTTCGCCTTTTGGCTCAGCTCTCTCTTCACCACAACGGATCGGTACAGCGCCCGCTGCACAGCAGACGCGGCACCAATCTGCCTGTCGATCTCCCGCTCCATCTTCCCCTCATTCGTGAACAAGACCCCAAGATACTTGAACTCCTCCACTAGGGGCAGCACATCCTCCCCAACCTGGAGAAGGCACTCTACCCTTTTCCGGTTCAAGACCATGGTCTCGGATTTGGAGGCACTGATTTTCATCCCGGCCGCTTCGCACTCGGCTGCGAACCGCTCCAGTGAGAGCTGTAGATCACGCCCTGATGAAGCCAATAGGACCACGTCATCCGCGAATAGCAGAGACGCAATCCTAAGGCCACCAAAACGGATCCCCTCAACACCTTGGCTGCGCCTAGAAATTCTGTCCATAAAAGTTATGAACAGAATCGGTGACAAAGGGCAACATTGGCGGAGTCCAACTCTCACCTGAAACGAGTCCGACTTACTGCCGGCAATGCGGACATGACTCCGACACCGGTCATACAGAGACCTGACAGCCCTTATTAAAGGGCCCGGTACTCCATACTCCCGGAGTACCCCCCACAGGATCCCTCGGGGGACACGGTCGAATGCCTTCTCCAGAAATGGCTATCCATTAAACATAAATTATCCCCTGAAGACAATCCAAAAATAGTGAAAAACAAGAAACATCTGTGATCAGGAGGTCAGACCACCAAAGTTTCAATTGGCAGTTAATCTATGCATTTACTGATAAAAAAACAAATACTTTGAAGATTCATACAAAAAAAGATATGAATTTCCTTTTCATGAAATTAAATCTATGCCAGCAATTTTTCAGATGAACTAACTCTGACTCTGGAGGTTTTTAGAGACTGTGAAGTAATGTGGACCAATAAGGCATCAACTTCTCACCCAGGAGGTCACAGAAGAACCCAAAGCATCGCCTAAAGCAGAGCAGGCTTCACGATTCAGCTATAAGAAAGAAACTAGACGCAGTGGCACCACAGGATCCAAGTGTGGTGCCACTGCTGACCGGGGTGGTAGCGTGGTGGACCGTCTGGGACTGCGGTGCTGCTTCAGGACCTGGAGAACCTCTCCTAATTAATGCAGCCATAAATTCTGCTCTCTAGTGGAAAATCCTGAAGGTGAAGGTCCATCCATCAACCTGTGACCTTAAGCTCAGCCGCCCTGGGGTCATGCAGCAGGACAGGGATCAGAAGCTCACCAGCTGGTCCATCTCTGAATGGCTCAAAAAAGGTGTTTAAAACTATCCAGCATGGCTAAATTTAAGCAATTCTGCAGAGAAGAGTGGGTCGAAATTCCTCCACATTGATCTAAAAGAATCATTACCAGCCATCACAAAGACGAGTTGCTGCCAAGAAGGGGAAACCCACCCATTAGGTTTAGAGGGGAATCACTTTTCACACAGAACCAAGAAGGTTTGGATAGCTTTTTGTTCTGTCATTGATAAATTAAATCATCATTTCTAAATCTTATTTACTCAGGGCATCTGCATTTGATATGAAACATATTTGACCATCTGAAGCATTTCGGTGTAACGTGAGAGCAAACAGGAAACCTAAAACACTTTTGGACGTCACTGTCAACAGTTTTAGCGGCTTCTGTCTGCTTCTCCCCTCAGAGTCTGCTGCTCCAGATCGGAAAGGAAATGCTGGAGGAGGAGGCTCGGGAGGCCGAGGAGGAGAAACTGAAGTACATGGAGGAGAACTGTCCCGTCCTCTCCTTCCCACAATGCACTCTGGAGCTGCAGGTATGCGCCCAAAAATCAGTCACTCGAGAGCAATTTGAAGAGGTCAAATTTTCCGTTATAGCTGCAGTGAACAAAACTCACAATCCAGATCATTGCTTTAGATTTTCCTCTCAAGCTGCCAGATTTTCTTGTAATGTCGATCATCAGCTCTCCAGGCTTTTCCTGAGACTCTTATGGTTGTAAAGTTTGCAGACACCTGGTTTATCTGCTTTTTTTCCCCTCTGCGGCCCGGCATAAAGACACAATTTTTTCACTTCTCTGGACATGAATCCATTGAAAAAAGTTTTGGGCGGTGGTGTGAGTAGTTGAAGGATTATGGATCACTCATATTTTTATTTAAATACTCTTCATGAGTTGGAGACTGTTTCTATAACTGTCACTCCTTCGGTTGTCTGTCACTTTAAATCCTTTTCTGCTGTTTCACCACAAGCACTGGCCTGGAACTGAGCAAAAAGCAGCCAAAGTCCCATAAACAAACCCCTAAAGAAAGCTTGGAGAACCACTGATGAGGTCACTTTATAATGTAAAACGAAAGTCTGGCTGCTTGACAGGAAAAACACAAAGAAATTGTCAATTTGAAACTTCACAATAACAATTCATGCTGACGTCTTTCGTACCGACTCTCCCATTTTCACTGTTATTAATCCAAATTTCCAAAATGTAACTAAATAAATAGTGTTGTTTAAACTTTATAAATATGTCATAAGCTGTGATTCAAGCATTAAAAATACTAATCAAGACATAAATTAAGTATCTAAGAAAAACCACACTTACTTATAAATCAGGTGCAACGTCTGCAAAACACTGATCCTATTTGTGTTTTTTTAGAATCCAGATTTTTATTTGCTGTCAGAAAAACCTCTGCACAGGCTGGGAAACTGGAATGGCTTTGTGGCATAAATTATTCAGAGGATTGATCGTCTGGAGTTTGGCACCATAGCTCACTGTTGCTTTGTTACACCAGGGGCTGTGTCGACAACTTCACAAGCAGATCGAGCTGGTGGACGAGGAACGATACGACATGGAGACGAAAGTGAAGAAATGCAACAAGGAGGTTTTCTATTTTATGAATGAACTTCCTGATTCTGTATTTGGCTTCTTCTTCTTTACTTTTGAAAAAAAATCATTTAGTTTAATGGGTTTTTATCTTTAACAGTACCAAAACGGTCAGACTGCACAATTTAGAAGCCTACTTGGGGTTTAGGAGCGGCATCTGGTCAGATGGTTGGATTGTAGATGAGCAAACACCTGAATGAGCGTTGTCTGTGTCAGATTGACGACCTGAAGATGAAGGTCCAGGATCTTAACGGCAGGTTTAAGAAGCCCACGCTGAGGAGAGTGAGGATGTCGGCTGACGCCATGCTGGCTGCGCTGCTGGGCTCCAAACATAAAGTGTCCTTAGACCTCAGAGCCAACCTGAAGCAGGTGAAGAAGGAGCTGAAAGAGGAGGTGGGTGCAGCAGGAGTCAAAAACGTTTACAAGAGAATTAGAAAAGCCGTGTTTGTTCGTGTTAATCTGCATGAGTCATTCTGCGTTTTTGTTTTTGTTTTTCTTTGTGTTCCTCTCAGGAGAAGCAGACAGGCGACTGGAGGAAGAACATCGAAGATAAAGCTGGGATGGACGGCAGAAAGAAGATGTTTGAGACAGAGGCTTGAATAAAATAGAGTTGATAACATGATTAAACATGTGTGTAATGTGAAACTCACCCTGTTGTTGCTTGATCTGCACGCGAAAGGCAGTAAAAACAGCAAAGTTCATGTTCAGAGTCTGGAAAGCAGATGTTATTCATGGGGAAACAGTGATTCCAGTAGTTAAAACAGCTGTTAAGGTTTTTGTTTTCTTCATGTTTGAGTACAACCAGCCCAATCGTATGTGGTGATGTACTTATTCACACTCAACTCCCTTAAAAAGACACAGATTCTACATAATATGTTTTTTTTGCATTGATTGTTTTAAAAAAAAATATTAAAAGCCTAACATCCAAACAAAATATATACATAAGTATTCAGAACATTAACTGTGAGATTAAGATTGAGTTCTAGATTATCTGCTTCAACTCATGCTAAAACAAACTTTATAGATGATCAGACCCAATCTGTATAATCTGACCCAATCTGTATAAATCTGATTTGACTTTGGAAAGTGCCTTGAGATGACATGTATCATGAATTGGCGCTATATAAATAAAATTGAATTGAATTGAAAGAGACGAATCTTGTGGTCTGATGAAGCTAGATTAGAATTTTTTGGTCTGAACATTAAGGGTCATTCCTGGTGAAAAACAAGCCCTGCTCATCACTTGGCTAAAGCCACACCTACTCTCTATCATAGTGGTGGCAGCACAATGCTGTCGGGATTATTTTTTCTGTATGAGGAGCTGGACAAGCAGTCTGGATGGAGCAGTGGTCTCAAACTCAAATCCTTGACTTCTGGATGTCCTGCAACTTTTAGATGTCTCCCTTGCCCAACCCACCTGAATCAAATAGCTAAACTGCCTCAATGGCATCCAGTCAAGCTCCACAGAGCTCTGCTAATGAGCTAATATATCAGTCAAGTGTGTTGAAACAGAGAAATCTAAAAGCTGCAGGCTTCAAGGTCTGAAGTTGAAGACCTCTACTTTAGAGGGTAAGATGGCAGGAACCAAACAATTCAATTAAGTTTTATTTATATAGCGCCAATTTACAACACACGTCATCTCAAGGTTCTTTCCAGTCAGACTCCATCAGATCCTCCAGGGTTGGTCAGAAAGTTTCCTCTCTAAGGAAACCCAGCAGGTTGCATCAAGTCTCTCCAAGCAGCATTCACTCCTCCTGAAAGAGCGTAGAGCCACAGTGGACAGTCGTCTGCATTGCTGATGGCTTTGCAGCAATCCCTCATACTGAGCATGCATGAAGCGACAGTTGCTGAGACTCATGGGCCCGTTCATGTACTACTGGCCGTCTCATTCATTCCGGTTCGAAGATTTGGCAAAAAGAGAGAAGTCAGTAAAATCAAAGGCAGAACAGTTAAAACATATTTTATTACAATTTGGAATTCCAAAAAGGCAGACACTTACAAATTTTATCACCGACGCGGATATCCTAATCTTATCCCGAAAATGCTCTCCGTGAGTTGTAAAGATGTGTCTCAGCGCTTACACTCGAAACAAGCCCTTTTACCCAGAGGCGGCTCTAAAAGGGGGCTGGACTAACCCCCCTCCGGGCAGCTCCCCTGAGTGCAGACGCTGAGTCTGGCTAAAACATGTGTTTCCTGACATTCGACCGTTAAAATGTAATCTATTGCCCTAGTTCAGTTCCTGGGAGTTAACAGAAATAACATTGAGACCTTGAGGAAGGAATTTTAAAAACACTATCTGCTCTGCTCCACAAGGCTCTCATAAATTACCGTTCCGCGCTGTGGCTGGTACGGCTTGCTGAAGTCTGAATCCACCTATTGTTCTGCACACATTTTCATCTTTAGGTTACTGGGTTGAAAGTTGATATCTGTATAACTTTAAAATACACTATTATCATATAAGTAATTATATATTTTCATAACACAGTGGAGAGGAAAACTCCCCTTTAACAGGGAGGAGAACCTCCAGCAGAACCAGAACCAGGCTCAGTGTGAACGCTCATCTGCCTCGACCCACTGGGGCTTAGAGAAGACAGAGCAGAGACACAGAAAGCACAGAAGCTCACATTGATCCAGGAGTACTTTCTATGTTAGATGGTAATAGTGGATGATCTGCCTCCCCTGGATGATGTCACAGCTAACAGAACGCCAGACCAGGTGTACCTTCTATGAAGAGAAAAATGACAGAGAACAAAAAGTTAAAAGCTGAAATAACAACAAACAATGCAAATTGGAGAACAGTAGGAGAACTCAGCAGAGTGAGAGAAATAGACCCTGATGTCTTCCAGTAGCCTAAGCCTATAGCAGCATAACTATAGAGGTAGCTCAGGGTAACATGAGCCACTCTAACTAGAAGCTTTGTCAAAAAGGATAGTTTTAAGCCTAGTCTTAAAAGTAGACAGGGTGTCTGCCACACAAACAAAGAGAGGTTCGACACAAAAACCTGCTCCAGAGGGCTCTTGAACTCAGACCTAAGAGGATGATTTGATTCATCTTCCACAATGACCATCACCCAAGGAAAAAAAGAATGGCTTCAGGACCACTCTGTAAATGTGGCCAAACCCAGAACCTGGTCTCTCATCCTGCTGAACATCTTTCAAAAGACCTGAAAGTGAAATCCAGGGCAACAAGTGGCCTTTAGAAACTGTCTGATTTATAAATGAAGTCCACCGGTGTGTGATACGTTCACGAGACCCATGGCAACTCTGTAGGAGCTGCAGATATTCACAGCTCAGGTGGGAGAATTTGTTAACTGGAAAAACATTAAGCATCTATTCCACATACCTGCCCTTTATGGTGGAGCGGCAAGAAGTAAGCCATTTTTAAAGGAGTCATAAGAGCTGTTTATAATTTACCAGAAGCCACACAGTTAACGTGACGTTCTTGGTGGTTGTGGTTGAGTATTCTGATCATGACCAGTATGTGTAGATATTTTACATCCTTCATTTTTGGTCAACATGGATCATAGATTTTTTTTTCTCATTGCTTGTGGTTCTCATAGCTCGTGGTTTATTTGAGGTTTTTTTTTTCTTGTTGTTGTTCAACGCGCGGTTAATTTAAGTTTTAGATGTTCTTCTTCTGTTTTTACGATTTTATTCCTTTATCTCTTTCTTACTTAATTGTGTTTGTAGCCTATTTCCATCTGTGCAGCAAAAAAAAAAAAAAATCAAAATTTCCTCCATGTTTGTGTAAATACTTCTCTTCTAATAAAGTTTTACCCCCTTCCTTTTTTGCAAGTCACGTGAGATTTTGACGTCACGACAACCCTGACCCTCCGAAGTGAAATTAGGAAGGAGTCCCAGCGACCAGACTAGGCGTTTCACCTGGTAAAAAATACAAAGGAAAGCGCTGTAGTTTCGCCGTGAACCGAACCGAACCGGGTTTTCCAGCCACCAGGTCCTCCATCCAACGAGCCACCATGACGGCAGCGGTGTTTTTCGGCTGCACATTCATCGCCTTCGGCCCGGCCATCTCCCTGTTCCTGTTTACCATCGCCCGGGAGCCGCTGAGGGTCATTTTCCTCATAGCGGGGTGAGAAAACATCTTATCTGGGGGTCTGTGCTGATGTCCGGTTGTTTTTTACTGGCGGTGAAAGAGTTTGAGGAGGATTTCTTGTCAGCTCCCTGAACGAAATAGGATTTTAACTGCTAGCCGGCTAGCTTGCCGGGCTGCTAATGCTAGCTTTTGTTTACTTTCTGTTAAACCAAAATACACGAAGCTGTGCATGCATTGACCTTTATTTGTAGAAAACCTGTCACCTAGCGTTTGTGGTTATCCTCAAAATGTCAAGATTACAAAGAGAGAGACACCGGTGTGAAATAAATCTCAGTATTAAGAGGAACAAAGCTAGCTAACAGTCAAGTACAAGCTAGCTAACTGCATGTGAATCAGCTATGTGCGATTCCAGTCCTTGATATTCAGTGAAAACTTCTTAATAATGGGATGCAAGTTATGTATTTCCTTGTAATATTAATGACACATTTAAAAATTATATATATTACACATGCAATATTACTACTACCAATAAAAACAACAATAAGGCTAAAAATAATGTGATAATACTGATGGTTCAAGGATGAAATTCATTTGAATGTTGAATGTTTGGAGATAGATTGAGCTCTGCGTTCTGATAACAGGCCACTTTCCTTTGGCCTTTGATGGGTGCAGCAAATACCTGGAAGAAGGTGATCTGATCTGATAAACCCAAAATTATACTTATTGGCCGAATAGCAACAAAGTTTTGGAGAAAAGTGACACTGCACGTTACCCTGAACGCATCATCGCAGCAGTGACACATGGTGGTGGCTGCATCATGCCGGGGAAAAGGACAGAGGTCAGAGTTGATATGAAAATAGATCTAAATAAAAGGCAAAGCCTGAAAGAGAAATCTGCTGGAGTTGGTTAAAGACTGAAAAATGGGGCAGAGGTCTGTCTTGCAGCAGGACGGCCGTAAAGCTACACCCAGAGCTCAGATGCAATGCTTTAGATGAAAAGATCTGAATGAGCTGAAATTCATGTTCAGACATTTTCCCTCAAACCTAACTGAGCTTGAGCTACTTTGCAAAGAAGAACGGGCAGAACGTCATTTGACAGCCACGTTAAAAAAGACCATAAGAACAAAATCACAAGACTTTTTATCCTTCCATGCAGCAAATGTTTTCATGCATGCTGGGATTTTTTATAATCTCAGTTACTGTATAACCTCCTGATCTCAGACAATAACAGCAACAACAATCAGACCAATGAGAATGATTTACAATAGAGCACCGAAAATACCTGACAGAAAAACTACACAATTGTGAAGTTTTGCAGAGGCTTGATTTTCTTAGTTTTGAAAACTTTGTGACGATATAGAAAAATAAGCACATCAGAATCAGATATACTTTAATACATCGATAAAATAGAAAGCATATTGATCGATAATTATCAACAAATTTAAACCATATTTTAAGTGCGGCCCCGACCATTTTATGCTGTTGCTTAGCGAAATGTTTTAGATACAGACACAAACACTGAATTCAAACTCAACCAATTATTCAACCAACTTTTTACCAAAACTGCAAGTAAAAAAAGAGAGAGGGGAAAAAAAGAACGCGTGCTCTCTTAACACTGAAGGGGGTGGAGCTTGGTTGCTGGATCTGCGTTTGTGATTGGTTGGGATGATGTAATGACTGTAATATTAACCTACATGCTAGGCTAGAATGCAAAAGGAAGGAAAACTGTTATTCTATTGAACTTTTTTTTGGCTTTTTTTTCTATCATAAATATACGTCTATCAATGGCTATATATTGATATTGAATTATCGTCCAGCCCTACTTCATAGTCCCACTCAGATCAGTGGGTTCATTAAACACGAGGAGCTTCAAATGGAAACATCAAAGTTCCCCTGAGAAAAAACTCCTTTGGACATTCGGCCTTCTCTGTCCAGGAAGCCAAACCGTAGAACTTCTTGATTTGGTGGCTTTTAAAAATTAACAGAAGCGTGTTTTAAAAAGGAATCGACACTGCAGGCATGTTAGATCCTAAATAAAATGATTTTAAATCAGACTTTTGTATGATGGTAATTTGTGAACTCTTGTAAAGTTTTTTTTTTCCCAGGGACGGACATTGCAAATTAACTGTGGCCATAAATGTTGTAGTTTTCACATGTTTAATGTGCACACTTGTCCCTATGAAATAAATAAACTAAACTAATTTAGCCTTTTGATTCTGGAATAGCTGGTCGAGAGACAAACCCTGAAAGACTCGCAGGTGTAATTTCTGCTTATTTAGCAGGCCAGCCTTCAAGGAAACCCTGGAAACCTGTTTAACATGGGATTTAAATGACATGTCTTGGTCAAAAATAACACCAAGGTTTTTTTTATTTTATTACCAGAGGCCGAGTTAATGCCATCCAGATTAAGTGATTGATTAAGAAGTTTTTTTTTTTGAGAACTCTGGTTCAAAGATGACAACTTGTACAATATGTGACATGATCAGGGCAGACATCAATACCTACTTCTGGGATTTTCTGAATTTTCAACAAAATGAGCAAAAACCTGAAATGTTCTCAACTTTTGTATATTTTTTCAGAGCATTTTTCTGGCTGGTGTCGCTGCTGCTGGCCTCCCTGGTGTGGTTCATCTCAGTTCAGATCAGTAATAAGGAGAGTGCGTCGCAGCAGAAGGGTCTGCTCATCTTTGGTGTGGTGCTGTCGGTCCTGCTGCAGGAAACGTTCCGCTTTGCCTACTACAAACTGCTGAAGTAAGCTGCTTTTCAGGGTCTTTTCACCACATTGTCATCATTCTCTGTTCAAGAATCAACAAGAGTCTCTATGAAAATTTTAGCTTTTTCTATATTTTTGACAAATATCTTACAAACATATTTATGGATTTAGTACATCCTGGTTTTACCATTCCAACTTGGCTTTCATTTATTGACATTTTTCATTTCTTATTGGATTTGAAGAGCACAAAGTAAGAAGAAATGTAAAACTAAATTGTTATTTTTCCCTGCAGGAAAGCAAATGAAGGTCTCCTTGCTCTGAGTCAAGAGGAAACTATGCCAATATCCATACGACAGCTTTCCTATGGTACGGATTAGCTGCTCTTCATGTTGCTTTTCCTAGATTTAAGACAGATAATCTATTAACACATTTTAGTTTTGTAAAATAAAAAAAAGTTTAAAATGGTTTTCAATTTTTTTTTTAAATTCTATATTTTTTACCCTGATACATCACCTATCAAATTTGAATCGATTCCAGTACTTAATGGTACCTATTTTCGGTACTTTTGTGTGTTTATGTAGTAATAAATCTTAGTTTATTAATAAAATCTCTAAATTTTTCAAATCAACATTTATTTCCCAATACATAAGCTTGTTTGGATCTACAAATGAGCCTTATTGTTTATAGAAGACTGAGCAGAGACACAAAAAGAGAAGAGAAGCACTGATCCATGAGTACTTTCTATGTGAGAGAAAAGTAAAAATGTAATTTCATCTAGGAGAGAAACAGCTGAGCAGAAGAAACTCTGAGCCATTTTTTTTAGTTAAATCTCTGAATAATTTCAGGGATAAAACAGAAGTCTTGGTTTTGTTTGATTGCCAGAGAGGTTTTCAAGTATTTCTTTTGTTTCTTTGTCTTAGTGAGTGGCCTCGGCTTCGGCTTCATGAGCGGCGCGTTCTCTGTGGTCAACATCCTGGCTGATTCTGTGGGGCCAGGGACTGTGGGCATCCACGGTGACTCTCAGCACTACTTCCTGTCCTCAGGTACCATTTCCTGAATCCTCTTTCTTAGACTGGTTACTTCTTTGTTTGTGGAACACACTGCATCGGTACAACACATTCAAATACTCATTTTCAACTCTGAAATCTGCGTGGTGAACAGAAAACACCACAGCCGTTCATCACATAGAAAACCTGTGTTCAAATTGAGACATTCACTTGTTTTTCTGAGCTAAGCTTTGTGATTGAAATTGTAGTGATTTTTATATAAAATGTAAAGACGTTTAGCTAAACAAAAGTCATGATTTATGTCATTAAAGACTTCAACGTGAAAATAAATTAAATTCAGATGGATATGCAAGTATATCCTTTGCTATCATGCAAGAATCTAAAAAAACAAACAGCTAGAGGAGAAGGCACACTTTAATACTACCATTTCCTCCCATTTCTTATGTCAGCCTTCATGACTATGGCCATCATCCTGCTTCACATGTTCTGGGGCGTCATCTTCTTCGATGGATGTGAGAAGCAGCGCTGGTTTGTGGTAGCTGCGGTCGTCGTCAGTCACCTGGTGGTGTCCTGTTTGGTGAGTGACCTCGCCATGATCATACGTTAGAATAAATAAGGATCTGCTGTCAGCTTGATCTATGCACTGATTGGTTGTCTGCACGATTTTTCTTTTTTCGTGCATTCTTTTTTGAATATTGCATAAACATTGAGATTTTTTTTGATAATTCAAGCTTAAAACATTAAAACTTTTTACAAGACACCTTTTCAGTATCGCCGCTAATGGGTGGACAGCTTGTTGCAGTTTTTCTTGTGTTTGTCAGTTAATCCCATGAAGAAAATATCACGCTGCCTGTAGCATCCAATTCTGGATGCTAAACTTTGACTATGTTTAACTTCTGCTCAGAAGTCAAACATAGTCAAAATTTAGCATCCAGAATTGGACTTAATTGGGCGCAAGATTCTGATCAATTATGGGTCTTCAAATGATTTCTTTGTCATGAAGCTGTCCGCTCTGCAGGCAGCGCTGAAGCCTCCAGTGGTTAAACTAAAGCAGGACTGCCCAACTCCAGTCTCTATCCTGCAGCTGTTGGGTACATTCCTTGTCAACACACCTAAATCAAATGAATCACTGGTTACAAGGCCTTTGCAGAGCTGAAGGACGGTTTGGGATACTATTGCAGGATAGAGGGCTGGACTTGGACACCCCTGCTCTAAAGAGACGGTCAGCCACCAGCAGAGCCTGCTCCTGTATTTTACAAAATGACAGCGTCTCACAGAAGGACGTTTGTTGATATAAGCGTAAAAAGTAATGTATCAAGTTCGAAGGGGGTCTTCTTGCTACTATTCACATAACCTGCATACATGTGAGTGTTACAGCGAGACAATCATTGATATAAAGCGCGAACAGTGACGTTCCTAGGAAGCAAATGATTTGTAATGCTGCAAAACACAGTTTATATGTAGCCCAAATTATGTCCAAATTAAGCCATTCTGCTACTATAAATTACATTGGGTTAGTTGTGCATACTTTCAGTGTGTAGCAATCTCTGATTTGATATGAGAGCAGTTTGTTTAAAAAAAAGTACTAAAGTACTAGATTCACAAAGCACTTTAATTATTTTTGCTTTTATTTTTATGTAGAGAAAGGTTTTTGTAACGTGTGTTGGCAACACCTCAATATCTTACTGGCTTGGTTAAAATCATTCTTAAAGAATAATCAGAAATTAAAATAATTTGTAAACGTGTGCCCCTGCAGACCTTCCAGAACCCACAGTACGTCTCCAGCCTGGTCCCCACCTACATCATCATGTTCTCGATGGGGATTTGGGCGTTTTACACTGCCGGAGGCTCCCTCAGGAACCTCAAGCTCTGCCTCACCTGCAAGGACAAGGACTTCCTGCTGGCCAACCACCGGCCCAGATAACGCTGCGAGCTCAGGAGTTTACGGGACTCAATCCAATGATCTCAACATTCAAACACACACACTGAACCTTTTTTTATTTGCTGTTTCACGTGGGAGCCCATTTGCCGTGCTTATTAGTCTTTTAAAAATGAGGTTTCTGGAGAAACAAAGGTGAGTCGTGTCAGGTCAGTGGCGGCGACTTTACCTGCTGGCGCTTAGAAAAGATTCAGACACTTAGATTCTGCTCACATGAATGCATCCTCTGACAAATGTGTGAAAACCTCTAAATGTGGAGGGATCCCCTTGTAAAACAAAAAAAAAAAACTTCTGTATATAAAGATACATTTGTGTTAACCATGATTCTGCTTGGATGCCTTTGAGCTGTGCTGAACACATGGTTGGTATTTATGTGTTTTAACTTGGTTATGTTGATCTCCTTAGACTAATTTGGTTTTACTAGCTTGGGGTTGCTGGTCTTCATCCTCCTTTCTTAGCTTACAGTCCAAACTGGAGAGAAGAACTTGCTGCAATGGTTTCCTTTCAGAATAGCTGATGGTTTATGATTATTTTTTAATGTTTATATAAACTCAACTACAACAAAGTGTTTGCTCAGTGATCTTTGAAAGCTCACATTCATCTGCTCTTCTTTTTTGTTTGTTTTTTTAAGTTTTGAGTCTGTGTAAAAAATTCTTCACACTGAATGTTTTTTCGTTGCACCAGATTTTATGTTGATTATCTTTATGTATAGTTTGTGAAAGATGAAAGCTGATGTGTAACGGATATGGGATGGACGTTGGATAAACCTGCGAGTTATGCATGTTTAGCTGGTTTTCAGTCCGTGACAGAATCAAATTTGCACAGGTGGAAAATCTGATGGGTACAGACCTGCAATAATAAATTTGATTATGTTCTTTGGTCAGTTGTTTCAAAGCGGTGAGATTTTTGGAAGATGTAGATTTGTTGGTTCAAATAATCGGGTTTCTGGTTTGCACAACTAAGATGCACTGAAAAAAAAAACAGGAGGGGGCGGTTTGGGAGCGCCAGGCTTTATTGAAACTCTGATATCTTAAGCATCATTCAATTCAATTCAATTCAATTTTATTTATATAGCGCCAAATCATGAAACATGTCATCTCAAGGCACTTTACAAAATCAAGTTCAATCATATTATACAGATTGGGTCAGATTATACAGATTGGTCAAAATGTCCTATATAAGGAAACCAGTTGATTGCATCAAAGTCCCGACAAGCAGCATTCACTCCTGGGGGACCGTAGAGCCACAGGGAGAGTCGTCTGCATTGTACATGGCTTTGCTGCAATCCCTCATACTGAGCAAGCATGAAGCGACAGTGGGAAGAAAAACCACCCATTAACGGGGAAAAAAAACCTCCGGCAGAACCGGGCTCAGTATGAACGGTCATCTGCCTCGACCGACTGGGGTTACAGAAGACAGAGCAGAGACACAACAAGAGAGACAAAAAGCACAGAAGCACACATTGATCTAGTAATCTGTTCTACATTAGATGGTAATAGTCGGTGATCTGTCCTCCCTGGATGATTTCACAGTCAACAGAACGTCAGACCAGGTGTTCCTACTATGAAGAAAAAAGAGAGAGAACAAAAAGTTAAAAGCTGAAATGACAACAGTCATTTCAATGTAATGCAATGCAAATCTGGAGAACAGTAGACTGGAGAACAGTAAAAATCAGTAGAGTGAGAAAAGTAGGCCCTGATGTCCTCCAGTAGCCTAAGCCTATAGCAGCAAAACTATAAAGGTAGCTCAGAGTAACATGAGCCACTCTAGTTATAAGCTTTGTCAAAAAGGAAAGTTTTAAGATTAGTCTTAAAAGTAGACAGGGTGTCTGCTTCACGGACCAAAACTGGGAGTTGGTTCCACAGGAGAGGAGCCTGATAGCTAAAGGATCTGCCTCCCATTCTACTTTTAGAGACTCTAGGAACCACCAGCAGACCTGCAGTCTGAGAGCGAAGTGCTCTGTTAGGAACATACGGGGTAATCAGAGCTCTGATATATGATGGAGCTTGGTTATTAAGGGCTTTATACGTTAGAAGAAGAATTTTAAATTCTATTCTTGATTTAACAGGAAGCCAATGAAGGGAAGCTAA
This sequence comes from Fundulus diaphanus, assembly GCA_037039145.1. Lineage (NCBI taxonomy): Eukaryota > Metazoa > Chordata > Actinopteri > Cyprinodontiformes > Fundulidae > Fundulus > Fundulus diaphanus. The sequence goes on along the minus strand of CM073122.1, from coordinate 6,257,742 downwards.
AATTGGAGAAATATGATCCCTCTTGTTGATTTTCATCAGAACTCTTGCTGCAGCATTTTGGATAAGCTGAAGACTTTGAATTGCATTTTGTGGACTTCCTGATAGTAAAGAATTACAATAGTCCAGCCTTGAAGTAACAAATGCATGGACTAGTTTTTCAGCATCACTCCTGGACAGAATGTTTCTAATTTTGGCGATATTCCGGAGGTGAAAAAAGGAAACTCTGGAAACCTGTTTAATATGGGATTTAAATGACATGTCTTGGTCAATAAAAACACCAAGGTTTTTTACTTTATTACCAGAGGCCAAGTTAATGTCATCCAGATTAAGTGATTGGTTAAGAAGTTTATTTTTTGAGGACTCTGGCCCAAAGATTACAACTTCGGTCTTGTCAGAATTTAGATGCAGGAAATTTAAAGTCATCCAGCTTTTGATGTCATCAAGACATGACTGCAGTCGAAGTAATTGATTGGATTCATCAGGATTTATGGATAGATATAGCTGAGTGTCATCAGCATAACAGTGGAAATTAATCCCATGCTGTCTGATAATTTTGCCGATCGGAAGCATATATATAGTAAAGAGAATTGGTCCAAGGACTGAACCCTGTGGTACTCCACAGGTGACCCTAGAGTTTGAGGAAGATTTATTATTAACATGAACAAACTGGAATCTGTCCGACAGATAAGATTTAAACCAGCCTAATGCTTTTCCCTTAATCCCTACAGTATGTTCAAGTCTTTGTAGGAGAATATTGTGATCAACTGTATCAAATGCAGCACTAAGATCTAACAGGACAAGTACAGACACAAGTCCATTATCTGAGGCCATGAGAATATCATTAGTGACCTTCACCAGAGCCGTTTCAGTGCTATGATGAGCTCTGAAGCCTGACTGAAACTCCTCAAGTAGGTCATTGCTTTGTAAATGTTCACAAAGTTGATTAGCAACTACTTTCTCAAGAATTTTAGATAAGAAAAGAAGATTAGATATAGGTCTGTAGTTTACTAGCTCATCTTGATCAAGAGAAGGTTTCTTAAGTAAAGGTTTAATAACAGCTACTTTAAAAACCTGTGGTACATATCCATTTACTAAGGATAGATTAATCATGTCTAAAATAGGACCACTGATCAAAGGGAATACCTCCTTAAACAACTTGGTTGGGATTGGGTCTAACATACAGGTAGAAGGTTTAGATGAAGCTAAGATTTTAGATAGCTCAGAAAGCTCTACTGCTTCTAAACAGTTCAGACACAGCGCAGGTTCTAAAGATTCCTCCAATGCTGCCTTACTTACTGGGGACGAGGTAATCATGTTTGGGAGGATGCCAATTATTTTATTTTTAATGGCATCAATTTTATTTATGAAGAATCCCATAAAATCATTACTACTAAGAGCTAAGGGGATGGCTGGATCAACAGAGCTGCAGCTCTGAGTAAGTTTGGCAACTGTACTAAAGAGAAATCTAGGATTATTTTTGTTCTCCTCAATTAATGATGAAAAATATGCTGCTCTAACTCTGCGAAGGGTCTTGTTATACAACAATAGACTGTCCCTCCAGATTAAGTAGGATTCCTCTTGGTGTGTAGAGCGCCATTTTCTCTCCAATCATGAGATCAAATTTAGATCAGAGCATTTTTTAAATCTCAGTTCTAAACAAATGGTTAATTTTCTACTAAAAAAACAGATTAAACAAGCAATCAACAAGTGAAGAAGGAGCTAAAACGTTTGGTTCCTTTTGTTTTTTGTTTTAGCATCAATAAAATTAACATGCTGGAAGTGATACCCCACATTAAACTAAGGAGTCATCTGAAAGCACTTCACAAAGAAATGTTAGCAGGGTAATGGGACCCTTCTGGGGAAATGTGCACACACCTCCAAATTGCACATATGCCTGCTGTAGATTGTGGTGACTGAAATGATTTCCCTCAGCATTCGACTTGATCAATCCAATTTCTCCAAAAACAATTTTTTTTTTTTTTTTTTAGAATAAGCCTTCTTGCACATCTTGTGCTACAGAGCTCAAAGCTGTAGAGAAGCTCCAGAAACTAAATTGCACATGCAGATGGATAGTTGGAGCAAAAGGACTTTAACAAGCAGCTGAAATGATCACATCCTACTGACTACAGATAAAGCCCTACTGTGCTGAGACCTTTGCACATAGAGGTGAGAATGCCATGCAGCTCCCTGAAATGGGGTTTAGGATTCCCAGCTGGGGAACCTTAACCCAACCTGACTCCACCAATCACATGTTGGAGCAGAAGTCTTTTGTTTTATGAATAAAATCATAAATTCGAAATAAACCAAGACATTACAATTTTAAACCATAAAATGTCTAAATTGCTCCTTTGGACCCCTCGCCCTGCATGTTTACCTGCTTACCGGGCTTCTGCAGAACTTTTTCAAGTTAATTGATTCATTCAAATCAGGTCAGCAGGTAATCATGTGAAACATGCAGGATTGGTAAACACATAATTGATTGAGCAAACTGCGCCATAAAGCTGAACTTGCAAGGAATATTTGTTACTGGGATATTTTGGTGACTAGACAGACGATGGAGATTAGTGTCATTACTGAAATGTTGCAGCAATACATGTTGGGAGTTCAACAGCATGTTTCCGTCTGATTCATCTGTCAAATGCAGCTTTTTTGCATGAGTCTCTAGAAATGCAAAGGAGGAAATCGTTAATTACATCCACATTTCCTGTAGTAACAATCGGTTCCTGCAGACAGCAGGTTTCTTTTGTTTCATCCATCCATCCATTTTCTGACCCGCTTAATCCCTCATGGGGTCGCGGGGGGTGCTGGTGCCTATCTCCAGCATTCACCGGGCGAGAGGCCTTTTGTTTCATGTGAAGGTATAAAATAAACCAAATATGCCCCAGTTTCCAATAAAACTTGTGAGATTTAGAGACTGAGCCCACCAAAGTTATGACTTGCCGGCAGATTTTCTCATTCCTCTGCACCCCGGCTGCTCTACTCAGGTCTTTCCATTTATGAAAGCAGACACCTCCTGGCTTGGCCACACAAAGCCTGAGAGGTCTCTGAGGGCTTCAGTCAGTCAAAGGCCTTTTTACTCAGACAGGCACGCTGACTGATAGACACAGGAAGTGTTTCCTCTGCCTAAAACCCGACTTTCACATGCAAATGCAGGGCTTTACTGCTGGTGACACTGGGGTCACGCTGGTAATATTACAAACGTAACTTCTGAGGTATCGGTGACCATTTTGATCCTGAAAGGGTCGAGCCAGATGAAACGTCATCAAATAAAGGATAATACTTAAAATACTGCATACCTGCACTTTTCCCAGGTTATTTAGATAACCAGTTGTTAAAGAAACAAGACTAAATGGAGAAAAGTGTCCATAGCTCATGTGGGAGAAACATATTTAAGAAGACTAGTTAAGACATCATTTATTTCATTTATTTTGTGTGATTCCTTCACTTTATTCTTTTTTTCTTTTTTGTAAAAAAACCTTTATGTGTAGTAAAACAATTAATGGACAACAATGGCACACTTTGAATACATTTAAGTATACATAATACAAACACAAAATTAATTATTTCAGTATCCAGTTTTGCAACCAGCAGGAATTTATCTGTCAGGCTATCAGTCTGCATTTACGTTGACCTAACATATTTATATTACTAGTAATGTTTTTAGTACTAGTAGTAATATCTGTACTATTAGCAGTGGTTAGCTGCTGAAACATATCCAGTATTTATTTTCTTTACACTGTAACATAGCTTTTTTATCATTATATTTTATTCTATTTCATCAACTGAAGACTCCAGAAACACATAAAATCCTATTTAAGGAGTTAAAATTATTGAAATATGGACATAAATTTTAATTTGGGGTTTTAGACATAAATTTATTGAGTATTTATTAAATTATCAAGACATTAAATTACATTTAGTTCATTTCAAAGTTTAAGTTAAAATGTCACAATCAAATAGGCTACTCTTTCGACTAATTGGCTCCTGCTACTTTCGTCAACTGTCGTTTCCTTCTTTATCGGATCAAAAAGATCAGTGAATTGACCACCAGGTGACGCTGCCTGCCGTTCAAAACTCAGAAAATACCTGAAGGGATTCTGGAGTTAGTTCGGAACGTTTCAGAGAGGTTACAGAAACACATAAAACACATTTAAAATAAAACGGATGATTTATGTGAATGAAAATACGGATTCCCCCCACAGTTGGGAGTTTTCCACCCTATAATGACCGCAGGTGAGGTTAGACTCCGCCCACCTGCGCATATTTTATGCTAATGAGCAGGTGCAGCGCTTCTTGAGGCGCGCGGCGGGCCGCTCGGGAATGAGCCGATGGAGCGCCGCGTGGAGTCCAGTCGGAGGGTTTCCACCAGGTGATGCTGTCCAAACCCGACTGATTTACCGACCGGATCACGAATGGATCCCGATTTATTCACACGCTGCTGGAGGAGGCCGCTTCACTCATTGATAACCGTGTATGTGATCCTCATTTATCAAGGTGAGTCTCACCTGCAGCTGGCAGCAGCGACAGTTGCTGCTGATGGGAGGAAAAAAGAGAAATAATTAGAGAATACCCCGAAGAAGAAGCAGCCAATGAAGTGCTTAATGATTTTTCTCATCTTTACTTACTTTAGTTGCTCTTGCTTCACTGTTTTATTTTATTTATGCTTCAGGGACGGATTATTTATTCCTTTTATTTCAGCGCATCTTTCCCGCGGTGTTGAGAGAGCGAACGTGTCAAACTGGGATGCATTAAATAAGTGAGTTACATAATTTAAATACTTTTCTTTTCACCATGTTCTGATGTATCTTTTGAAAAAAACGATCTTCCTAAAATAATGGCCCAAGTCATTTTTTCGTTTTTTTTTTTTTTTTTTTTTTTTTTTTTTTTTTTTTTTTTTTTTTTTTTTTTAGAAAAGCAAAATAGTACGTCAATACCATAAGTTGATTTAGGTAAAAAGATACCTTTTGGCAAAAAAAGGAAAGACTTATGCCATTATATTAGGAAGGAGACGAATTCTGCTCTTTATTCCAGGGGCAATCTAATTGCAATCTAATGTAGCTGAAATGTTGAACGTACTTGTTAATTCTTGAATGTAACTAGCTGAAGAAAATCTAAGTAAGCAAAATGTTGAAACTTGAAAATTGAGAAAATACAACTGACGTTTTTTTTTTTTTTTTTTTTACTATTTTACGATCCCTTAATTGATTAATTGGTTGCTAATTATACATATTTGAAAACGCTCCCTGGTATTAGTTGTTTTGCTTTTTTGTTTGTTGCATGGCGGGGATGGGTCCTGGGTTGGTGGGTTTCTGCTGTCTGAGGGGGAAGGGGGGATGCTTCAGCATGAAGGAACAAACCTCTCCTTGTTCTCTCTGTCCCAGCAGCGGGAGCACCAGGATAAAGCATCAGAAATGGGACACCGCTTCCCAGGGAGGGCAGGTAGGCTGCTGCATTGATCACTGATGCTGATGGAGCTGTGCTTGGAGCGGCAAACACACACGCACAGATCACAGAGAAATCAGCTTTGCTCGCATCTTCCAATAGGATATTTTACAGCTTGCTGCAGGATAAGCACAAGAATGCAAGTTTTCCACGTGTAAATGTGTTTTCATCCATAGAATCAGCTAAGGTTAAACAATATTTAGAGGAAAAATTATAAAATCTGATATTTGGTTTCATTATATTTAACATAATGTTTATTCGTTTACAGTGGCCTGCAAAAGCATTGCAAAAGTATTTCTACTTTTTCTACATTTTGTCATAGACAAACCACAAAATTCAATATATTTTTTTCTTTAGTTTTTATGAATTAGACCAACACAATGTTGTGCATAATTACTAGGGGAAAATGATACATGGATTTATTTATTTTTTACTACTAAATTGTTAAAATGTAGGATTTTCCTTTGTGTTCAGCTCTCTTTTTACTGACACCCCTAAATAAAATCCAGCAATCCAACAAATAGGATTCCAAAGTTACTTATTTAGTCAATAGTGTGTGCCTGTGTGTAACCTGGTCAAAATGCAGCTGTTTCTGTGCTCAGAGGTTTGTTAGAGAACATTAGAGAACAACCAGCATAATTAAGACCAAGGAAGTCAGCAGACAGGTCAGGGAGAAGGTTCTGGTCCAGTTTAATGCAGAATCAGGTTCTGAACATCTCCCAGAGCTCTGACCAATCCATCATCTGAACATGGAGAGAGGATGGACCACCTGCATAACATGGACGTCCACCTAAACAAATAGTCTAGGCAAAGAGAGGATAAGTAAGGGAATCAGCAAAGATGTTTAGGACAACTCTGGAAGAGCTGCAGAGATCCAGAGCTCAGGTGGGAGAATCCGGTGCATATATGATCTTTTTCAAAGACTTGGAAAATTATGCAAGAATCAAATGCGTCCATACTTCTCAGCACTTTATAGAAACTCAAGGTGTAAAATTCCTAGATTCACAAGTTATCTAAAATAATAATGTGACTTTAATGTTTTCGTAATAGTCTCAGAGGCTGCAGAGATCCATAGCTTGGGTGAAAGAATCTGTTGACAGGACAACTAACCAACGCTTTGAACCACATGCCAAAAAAACTAAAAAACCCTAACATTGCACACCCTCCTGGAATTTAATTTCCCTCTGAGATTAATAAAGTATTTTGAATTGGACACATCTTCATAGGATGATTTTATTCAACAGCGAAAGGGAAGCTGGTCAGTGCCAAGTCTCAAACCGATTTGGGACTGGGGTAGATGTTTGCCTTTTACCAGAAGAAACACGGTCAGAGCTGCAATGGAATGGTTTACATCACAGCATATTAACGTGTTAGAACGGCCCAGTCAAAGTCCTGAATTAAATGCAGCTGAAAGTTTCAGCCCCTATTGGGAAAAGTTGTGATTTCAGGGATAGTTGATTCCACATAGTGTTTACTCAGAGGAGATGAATCCTTGGCTTATTTTTATTTGTAAAAACTAAAAAAAAAAAAACATGTTTCCCTTTCCTTCTACTTACAGTTATGCACAACGTTAAGTTCATGTATAATAGAAAATACTTATACAATCGACAGTTTGTTATGTGACAAAATGTGACACTTATCCAAGGGGTATAAATACTTTTGCAAAGGATCTTTAAAGTAAACATATTAGAGTTTTTTTTTAATTCCAATCAGAGCAGGCTGATTGTGTACATAAACTCAGAGTGCCAAGAAGTGAGCCATTGTCTGCAGTAGTAAAGTTATTCCACAGTGACATTTGTAGACATGTGAGTGTGTCCCAGCAGGAATATTCAGTAGCTACGCTGTTGTCTCACTCTTCCACCACCCGAGCCGCTATCTGGTCTACCTTTTGTCTGGCCTCCCCTCGGTACAAACAGGCGTGAGAATCCAGTCCAAACTATGGGAGCTCATAAATGAACAATGCAATTAGTAGCACCGGGTGACAGGTCAAAAGCTCATTTTTACCTCATGTTGGATCTATGAGCTGAACTCAACACTACCATGGGTCTGGTCTGTTTCCAGATCTGTGATACTGATCAGTGATTAATAATTCGTGGTCACGCTCCCACCGTAGCCCCCTGCCATCTGCTTTGTTCATGCTCATTGAGATGAAAGCCTCTTTTTCAGGGCTCAGGTATCAAGGGAGGCTCAAATTATTGGAACAAGGTGGTCCAGTGGTTTATGAAAGCTAACTTACAAAAAGTCAAATCTGATGATACGATGCTTTTCCAACTGCTGAGAAATCTAATCCTGAAGTGTTCCTATTGTATCCTTGGAGGTGGTTCTGATATGACGCCTCTCGGCTACCTGAATCGAAGTAAGAGCCGAGAAACGGTTCACAACACCAAAAGCATCCCGTGATTGCAAATTTCCGACGAACAGACATCGCACACCTGATGATGCCTGAAAATGGAGAGAGGGGTTCAGATAACCAGAGTGAAAAAGACATGTCACAGAGAATCATCAACAAAGGCTTCTTCTTTTAAGCCTCCGCTGTTCTCAGACCTTCTTTTGTTTTTAATTCAGAGAAGAATATTTCCCCCCAAAACACATCTGTTGTTAAACATAAGACCTGAGTTTGTTATCTGATGGCATTTTTAGATCTAATCTATATAAATAATGAAGTGATTTAATTGTTTAGGTATAACTTCTGACTAATTGGTAAAATCTTTTGCTTGAAACACCAAATGTTTTTCTCCTTCAAGGATCTTCACACAGCCACTTCTGCCTTAGAAACAAATACTTCTGCCTCGAGGCGATCGCTGGTAAACGGGACTGTTGCATCCAACCTGACGTCTGCCAGGATAGAGAGGACACAAAACGACTTATGGAGCCAAAGCGTTAACCAGTCATCTGTACCCCTGGTGGAATCTGGTCAATCATCCTCAAGAACAACAACCGGCAGCCAAGATGTAGAGAGCAATACCCAAAATAGCACCCAACCATTCTTACAGTCAGTAACTGAGACTAGACAATCAAACCAATCCCCAACCAGCACAGTACCAACAACACAATCAATACCAGCAAGTCAATTAACGGTCAACACAACCTCACCTGATCAATTATCTACTAAGACTGCACAGCTGAACCAATCCCAAACTGATCTATCAGCCATCCAACCACCAACACCCAGCCAATCAACACGCAGCAGCACCTCCCCCAAACAATCTGTAACCGAGACATCAAACCAGTTCCAAACCAAATCTGGTCTGTCAGCTGCGGGGATTGCAAAGTACAGCCAGTCAGAAGCTAGCCCAGTTTCACCCGTTCAACAAAGGACAGCAACAACATCAACCAGCCAAACAACTGACCCAGTCCAATCTCAGACCAACCCACCACCATTTAGTCACTTACTCACAACCAGCCAGTCCCAAGACATTGTGGACCAAGCCAGTCAAGCAGGAAGCACCTCAGAGAATATCAATCACTCACCAGGCAGCACAGTTTCAGCTGGTCTATCATCAACAACTTCAGCATCCAGTCATTCAGAAGTCATCCCAGTAGTACTGCTCGAACAACCGTCAACAACAGCACCAACCAGCCAACCAGCTGAGACAACTCAGTCAGACAACACACAAACCAGTATCCAATCCCAAACAACCAGTCCGTCAACCGTAAGTAAGGTACCAACCAGTCAATCATCAGGCATCACAACAGATACTAAAACGTCAGCAAGCAGCACAGCTTTCTCTGGTGAAGCATCAACTGAGACTTTAAAAACCAGCCAATTACGGGTCAACCTAGTACCACTGACCCAACAAGTAACAACCACAACATCTACCAGCCAATCAACAGACAGCTCACTGCAAACCATGACAACCACAGAACCATCCAGCCAGCTGTCAACCACCAAAGAGATTTCCAAGCAAATCACAACCACTGTTGCGTCAAAAAGCCAAACATCTGACTTTGCAAAAAATCAACCGCCAACTTGGACCAATAAAGTAAACCAAACACCCACCAACCGGACACCACCCAGCTGGACGCACAACAAAGGAGGACCACACAGCCAACCACCAGCTACCAAAACAACAGCCAATAAATCACCCTTCTCAACAGCCCAAAACAGTGAATCAGCAATTTCCAGACAACCAGAACAGCAGACGTCAAACCAATCAGTCAATAAAGGACTGGCGATTGTAACAACTGCAACAGGACAAGCGCCAAGCAGCGCAGCATTAGAAAGCCAGGTCCTAGATAGATTAACACAAACCAACCAGTCTTTTACTACAGCCCCATCTCAAACCACATCTGTAATGTCCAAAGCATCATCCAGTCCAAGGCCAACCAAAACAACAAATCTCAAACAGTCACAACACAGTGTAACTGCACCAGTTCAACCTGTACACTCTAGCCAACAAATAGAAAGCACATCAGCCAAAAAGCCACCAGACAGTTCCCTAAAAGAAAAACAAATGCCTCCTAAAGCACCGTCCAGAAAATCATCATCAAAGAAGACAGGGTCTTACAATCCTTCAATAAGCACAGGAAAATCTGGACAGTCACTGAAAGGCACAGAGCCTGTTAGCCAATCACCAGTCAGTAAATCGCCTCACAGGATCCTATATTCAGTGGGCAGTACAACAAAATCAACCCAGTTGTCATCCAGCCAAGCACCATTGAGTCCCTCAGCGACTTCATCAAACCTAACAAGCCAGTCCTTCCTCACAACTACAGTTTATAATCAATCTCCAGCTATTTCAGTCCCACCAGATCAATCAGCGACAAGTTCAGTGACTTTAGCAAACACGCCTCACAGCAGGATATCAAATAACCACACCTTGCTAGATTTGATAAACACAGACCAGGCACTGAATGGGTCGACTTTATCGCTGAAGCATCTGGCATCTGGTTCAACAACACCTGGAAACTCAGTCAGTGGAGCCCTTCCCTCAGATGATCGTCCAGTAAATGTCTCGCAGCTCACCAGGCAGGCCAAGGAAGCCCTGAAGTCATCGAAACGTAGATTTCCAGGTAAGATTGCAAAGGTTTAGAGGAAAAAACCTGAATGAATGTTTTCTGAAGTGCCTAAAGTGATCAGTTTTATTTAGGTCATGTTTTCCTTACATGACCCAATATGTTGCCATTAGATTTAAAGTCTAAGTAAAATCTACATTTGCGTCTCGGTGTGAGAGAAATTTAGAAATTTAATGTAAAATGTAAACATTTTCTTTTTATACATTTATGTTGGAGTCACATAACGTTTAAACTAATGTAGAAAATTACTTTAAACTTTTGGTTGTCAAAGACAAACAAGTTGATGCTTGGCCAATATAAAAGAGAGGTGCTTTTCATACCTCAAAATGTTTGCCATGAAATGGTGAAGGGCAGAAACGGCCATCAGTGTGACAAATACACCGGCCCTGCTGGTTATCAGGTAGAATACAAGCTAATTGCGTTTAGTAGAAACTCTAGTTTTTTTTTATAATTTATGAAATTGTTGTCTAACTGTGAAAGGAAATCTAAAAAATCTAAATTTAGGAAAAAAAAGCAGTACATATTAACATGATTATTGTGTTTAGGTCTGTTGACTTGCCTGCATTTAGCCTAATAAACCATAACATTACAAATGCAATACAAATGTCAAGAAAATTTCAATAAGAATCAAGTTGTATTTTAAAACTTGCTTTATTATATTACAGAATGAAGGGCTTTAGATTAGTCTGGCTTTGCTTTTTGCTATTTATATCTGAGGCTTTTTTTCTTACATCAGATGGTACCATTAGGATCCTTAAGCAGTGGCCAGCTTTATGGTTTGTGATTAGACTAAACTTCTTCAATTTAGCTCCATTTCAGTTTTTAAGACATTCACATTTGTGAAGCATTTTTGCTATTATTTAGTGGCTTCAGTGACAAATGAGGCATCACTGTTACCTTCCATTCACAGAAAGGACAGAAATAAAATAGCATTCATCTGATGTATTAACCTCAAATGATCTCCACCGTCCCTTTCATCAAACCTGTGCTTTTGTGAATGATGTGCTTGACTGGCCAGAGAAGCCAGAAGCCCACATAACAGATGGTTTTAATGAAAGTTGAGGGGACCATCTTTGGTGGTCGGTGGTGCATTCACTGACCAGAACGTTAACTGAAGCTCAACAGAGCCATGTAAGTTTCAACAGAAGGAGGGAATATTTCCTTAAATCTGAGCAAATAAATGAAATGGGCATTTTGTTGTTGTCGCAGTACAAATAAAAGAGACTGAGGAATTTCTTTTGTGGGAATCTGATACGTATGTTGTGCAAAACTTGAAATAAGATGAAAGGAGAAATAATCCTCTTTAAATGCTTCAGTCTCAACTAACTGAGTGGTAATTAGTCTGTTTTACTGTTTTCTCTCAGGGGAGCCATGCGAGTATCCCTGCCTCAATGGAGGACAGTGCATTTTATCGGAGTCATGTGACTGCAGCTTGTTTCAGGCCACCGGGCACAGATGTCAGACAGGTGACCTCGGACCTCACACCACACAAACCTCTCCAAATTCACTGAATTTAAACAAGTATTTATCTTCAACTTAAACAAGTCATATAGAAAAGACAGAAAATTAAAGTGAGTTTGCTTTGCAATATGTTGGGAGTGACCTTTCTTATTTTTAAAATAATTTGTACACAAACCCTCATTCAGTCTGTTTAGGCACAGAGAATCTCACATACATTTCAGACATTTTCAGATTTCATAGTTTGAGAGCCCGGCTGATTTGAAATCAAAGCTGTTCAGGGGGATATGAGTTTAATCAAAACATCACAATGTCATCTGCAAAAGTGATCTTCTCACTACTCTCCTGGCTAAAGGAAATATTTTGGTATTGATTAACATCATATAAGTTGAAGATACAGTCACAGTTTAGCTTGTGGGGATAGCGGGACAGTGAGTAGCTGTTTAATTTTCTGACTTCAGTCCGCTGGACATTCATTGAGCAGGTCAATAGAAACATTACTGGATGCAGATCCAATACTTCAAGTTAAAAGAGCTTCTGTCATGTTAGATTAGGTTGAATATTGAGCTCCCTTGTCATGTTTCAGTTTGTGAAAGGACCAAAGTGCAGAGACTGAACTGGAATAAACAGAGTTCTATAATAAAACATAGAAAAAGCCTACAGATTGGCCTTGCACAAGAGGAACAGGTCATGGAGAACGGTCAAAGAAATAGGTATGGTACAGACAAACAGAAGAATCCTGCAAAGAGAGATGACAACCAGTGAGCTTGAATTACAGAGCCAGGGATGGAGCAATCATGAGCAAACCAGAAGACAAATCTGAGGACATGTGGAGCAGCTGTGACTGATAGGAAAGCAGGGAAGCTGAGGGAGAGAGACTAATTAATACAGAATGAGCTAAGTGGAGCCCCAAAGAAGCTATCAACTAAATATACAAAGAACCGAACACAAGAATAAACTGAGCACAAAAACGTAAACTAATATAGGAAGATCTAAATGAACATCATTAAACACACAAAAAGAAAATCAAAACCCAAAGACCTACTAGACCTGGGACACCACTGTAGCCAACAGGTGTGGCCAGGTTTAAATACACTCACCTTGAGTTTTAATGTCATACATTTTTTTGCTATTATTTATTTATTATTTATTAAATAAATAATTATTACAAACATGCATATGCAATCAATTGTCCAAACAAGAATTGGTTGCACAAGATTTTCTGCCATGGACACAAATCTGATGCATAATCCACACATTTCTAACAAGGATTTGGAAACGCCATTCCAGTGACTAAATGCTGGCTCACTTGATCTGCTCAGAGCCATTTTGGATGGATTTATTTTTGTATTTGCAGGAAAACAAGCACCACCATACTCAACGTTTGGTAGGTTCTGGTTTATACAGCTTCACATTGCCTCCTCCAAGCATTCATGTTGCCTCTTTGGTCAAGGAGCTCAATCTTTTGTTTTCTGAATATAAAACTTTTCTCCAGATTGCATTTAGTTTTTCTATCTGGGTAGCTTGAAATTTCAGTAAATGTTCTGGGTGTCTGTTTTGGAGCAGTGCCTTCTTTGTGGTTGGCACTCCTAAGTCCATGATGGTGTATACTGGGTTCACTGTGGACCGTGACTTTATCTGTGAGAGGATGATTTGCTCCAGATTGATTCAAAAATTGGCCAATAATGAAAAAAAAAAAAACACAAACTTGTTTAAGAATTGATAAAGCAGGCTAACATTACGGTAAGTTTCCAAAGAGGTGACTCAGTAATAACTTGAACATGCTATTCTTTCAACGGATGATCTTGAAACCTGTAGCTGCTCAGAAATGTCCTTAAAGGGCTTTTGTAAGTTTGTTGGATGCTCTTCAACAAAATTCGTAATGTTGGAAATAAAAAAATACGATTAGTCATGAACACTTTCCACAGGTTAGTAGGAATTGGCCAATTTGGGGTCAGCACAAATTAAAAAATTGACCTTGGTGAATCTGTTTTTATGTAGGAATATGGAGATTGAAGAAAATGCTCAGTAAAATTTAAAGCTGTGCATCTTGATCCTGTTTTTAAAGTTGTTGCAGTTACACGTTGTGTAATCATTTCACCCCGATTTTTCCAGGATTTTGTCTGCTCTTACACATTATTAGATGGAGCTCATTGCATTTTCATATTTTCATATGCCCAGTTCCAAATCTTGGCTTTGAGAGGGAGATGACGTGCCGGACGTGGGGCCAGTACAACTTTGAGACCTTTGATGGTCTTTACTTCTACTTCCCTGGCCGATGCACGTACACGTTGCTGAGGGACTGTGAGGAAACCACCCAAGCCAGCATTGTTGTCCAGGTCAGTTCAGACTAATGAAATCCTCCTGACTCTGAGAAGCTCAAACGTTTTGCTTTTGGTTCGTTGCCCTGTTGCAGATTGGGAAGCTTTTGGCTCGGTCAGGTTTGGATTCTGCAAGTATCAGTCCCAGCCCGAGGAAAGATTGTCCTTAAGTTAATTCAAAGGGCAATTAGAGTCAATTACCTTTAAATAGTGCAATTTCCCTGACTGCCTTGAAACTAACTGGAACAGACGAGGTCTTTGTTTCCATCAAAAGGAAGCAGACGCTGTATCTTTGCCTGGGAAAACCAAAATATGTACGTTATTGTGTTTGCTGATTATTAAAAAAATATGATTTTATCACAGGCACGAACATGATGGCAAAAGTTTAGATCACACCTTCTTCCGGGGAGACAAATCTGATGCTTTTGAAACAACACCATAAAATTATAAACCATATAAAGATCAGGTTTCATCTTAAAAACTGTGCATTAACTGTGGTGGTGATATTCAAAATCCTTGAATTTAGACTTGTCCTCCTCTGTATGTCTGCAGCTGCCATTCCATTAAGTCTTTTACAAACTGCCTGATAACTTGAAATCATTTAGCTCTGTCTTCATAAGGGCATGTTGGCTGAGAAGTCAGACAAAATGATGTTTTTAACTATTTTCAATTGTTAGTTTGGCTGTTTTGAGAGTATTTTCTACACAATTGGGAGTGTATGTGACACACAAAATAAATCAAAAATTGTGTGCTGTGAGGACCAAGAGGTCTGATGCCCATCAGATTGACAGCAGAGAAATACGGTTCGTAGCAAATGTATTTTCCCCCCACTTTTTGTTTTGTTGGATAAAATGAAAATCTGAAATGTGTGGAGTGCATTCAAAAGACACTAATTAGTAAATAGATTTTGTCTGTGCATAATTTAATCTCAGTGTAAATCCAGCTGTTTAGTGAAGGCCTCAGACGCTTGTTAGAGGGCAATAGTGAAACAGCAACGTTAAGACCAAGGAACCTTGCAGACAAGCCAGGGAGAACATTTAAGGGGGGGTTTAAGTTATATATATACAAAAATCCAAACATCTCAAAGGGATTTGTTCAGTCTATCATACTAAAACAGAAAGGGATGTGGCACAGGTTCAAATCCACAAAGACATGGCCGGCCACCTAGACTTACAGGGACGGACAAGGAGAAGAATGTAGGAGAAGGTGCTTTCATTAGATGAGACCAAAATGTAACTTTTAACGCTGCACATCACCCTGAACGCCCTGGAGCTAAATGCAGGCAATACTGGAAGAAATAAGTCAGAGCCTGCCAAAGACTTCAGTGTGGTTTGGAGGTCTGGGATGGTCAAGACCAGGACCACATGTTCAAATGGTCAATTTGCAGTGCAGAGCATGATCCTTGACTTTAATATTGATGTTCAGAGAACCTGTTCATCCAATCTGCTGTGACTGCATGGAAAGGGGGTTCTAAAAACGACTGACCCAGAGAAGCTGTTTACAAAGGCACACCACACCTTTCAGAATTTTATTGGTTAAAAATGTTAGAACTGCTTTGTTATGTATCAAATTAAAGTTTGTGCAAATAAGTTAAAAAAAGGAACTGAGGGGAGGTGAATAATGAGCAGGATCCCAGAAGAGGGAACCACAGGTAAGGAAAGAGGTCCAATACAAAATATCCAAAGTACAAAAAAAGAACCTAAGACATATTAACTAAAATGATTAAAACTAGAGAACATTAAGCAGCAGAGAAAAACAGATATAAATGAAAGCCAAATCCTCAAACGTCCCAGGATTTTGACAGATCTGTTCATTATAATTCATGCAGGCCTACTATAGCAATAGCAACTGCACACATGGACTTTAGCTTCTTTATGCTTTTTTGCATAAAGAAAGCTATAAAAGTTCCTTAATTTACAGCTTTAATTCATTCCCTCATTGAACAGTGTTTAATGTGGTCAGGGAATGTTCTGCTTAGTTCTCCAAAAACGGTATCAGGCACCCATCTCAATGCATGTCTGAAGTCAACATGTTAGCCAGACCAGACTTGTCGTGTTTAACTGAATGCTTTGTTCCTGGATCTTTATATTTGCAGGTGCACAATGACCCAAACTGCAGCTCTGCTCCTTACTCCTGTCAGAGGTCTGTTAGCGTCTTCCTGCCGTGGGAGGGGGAGATACGACTGCACGCCTCCAGCATCACTTTCAAAGGCCAAAGGTTAGCTGGTTAGCCACACTTGCTATCTAAATGCCCCACGCCACGTCTTCAGACATGAAAGCATGTCCGCCGTCTGTGTAGTCTGCAGCTGCCTCATCACATCCACGACCTGCAGCTGCAACAGATCTCCCAGTATGTGCTGGTGACGCAGCAGCAGGGTTTCACCCTGGCCTGGGAGGGACGGAGCGGCTCGGTCTACATTAAACTCAGCCCGGAGTTCGTGGGCCGCACCTGCGGCCTCTGCGGCAACTTCAACGCAGACATTCAGGACGACCTGAAGACCAGCTACGGTGAGACGGTTAACTGAACTAATGCAGAGAGAATATTCATTCACCAATTACCAGCCAGACTGAGTGTTTTCCCGCCTCCCAGGTGTGCTGACTCAGGATGTGGAGATGTTTGGGAACAGCTGGATGGAGATGGAGCCCCATCAGGACAGATGTCTTCTGGTTCCCTCTGCTTTCTCGTCACCTTGTGCTCATGTCGAAGCTCAAATCCTTCTGGTGAGACAAGAGAAAAAAAGGAAGCATATTACTTATGAGCCAATACTAAAACAAGATCAAATTTAAAGGGTTCTCAGGAGAAACATTTGTGTTTGATTTTTTTTTTGGCTGCAGAAAGTGGAGGAGATCTGTGCAATGCTGCTGGACCCGCCTTTCCAGCGCTGCCATGACTTTGTAAGCCCGCTGCCCTACATGGCCAGCTGCTCCAACGACCTCTGCATGTAAGAACAACTGATCGCAATCTCCGCTGTTGAAAGAACTTCATTTTATCCTCTTGGAAACTCAAGGCTTTGACTCTATCATCATTAATGAATATGCCGTAAACTGACCATTATCCACATCAGTCATCATTTAAGAAGCAGTAGTATAAATTTATGTTTATGTGGTAATTAAATCAGGAAATCCAGAAGTTTTAATTAGCCTCTAATAAACATTTATCTAAACATTGGCTTTTTGATATCTGAAAATGATCAGTTTTTCTTTAGACATATAGTTTTTTTTTCTCCTGACACATCTGTAAATAAGGTTGACAATTGATCAGACATATATGTGTTTTCACGTGTCAAGAAGTCTACGTTTGAACTAAAATCCTTGGGTCTTAAAGTTTAACAAAAACAAAAAATTTGTCACTGGCTTCCTCAAGAGCATCAATATCCAAACAATGTTAAAGCCTTGACAAAACAACAATTTCTCAAACAAGAAATGTACATACAAATTTTTATTTTGTATGGACTTCCTCTTATCCTCATAGAGGTTTAATTCTATAAATCTTCACAGACCAAATCTCCATTAAAATGTATATAAATGTCCTCAAGCAGGTTGCATCTCAACCACAAACATTTTCACTGGCTGTCTGTTTGAGCCTTCTTCTGGAGCTCATTTAGTCCGCAAACCTTCAACAAAGTTGAGGTCAGGCTGTTGGAAAAAGTCATCCAGTCCATGTTTTAACTCATCTGTTGATTTGAGGTGAAGCTGAAGAATTTTGAGGTAGCCCCCCTTTTCTTTTGATATTGTATGGCCATTTTGCAATGAGCTAGCACCATGGACAGGGAAACAGCCCCACAGCATGATGCTGCCACCACTGTGCTTGCCAGTAAGAAGGTTTCAAACCCTCGCCTTGACCTCTGCAAACATACTTCTTGTATATGTGACCATTTATTTATTTTTTAGACAGAAGGTTGTTCTTCACCGACACACTCAACCACAACTTCATATAAATAAATAAATAAAACAAGTCTTTATAAAAAAAAGCACAAATTCACAAAACACCATATTCAATAAAAACAGTTGGTTATAAAACGTTAATTAAAAACTGTGAAACAGTTCCAGATTTAGTATCTTCCTGGTCAAAGGAACAATTTATGTAGAAAATTTGAAAATGTTCTAATTAAACTTTACAGGCTTCACGGCCATCTGTTTGTCTCCTACTGAGCAGTCATTAACGAGGTCAATCTTTTTCTCATCTTTACCCAGAAGACATTTTGCTTAGTTAGTGCGGGCAGATGTAAATCTTAGATCAGGTTTAAGGTGTTGATGTTGCAGGGGCGTCTTTCTTGGTTGACACCCTCTCAGTCCATGGTGATATTAAACTGACCCCAGCAGTTTCCTGGGTTGTTCCTGATCATATTAACCAATTCTTACTAATCTGGCAGTGACTGTTTGGGTCAGGTGGTTGAAACTTTGGACACAATTGGGTGTTCCAACAGGACAATAATTCCAACCATCAAAACTGGTGTTTCAGAGTCTCTAAAAGTAGAATGGGAGGCAGATCCTTTTGCTAAGAGGCTCCTCTCCTGTGGAACCAACTCCCAGTTTTGATCCGTGAGGCAGACACTCCGTCTACTTTAAAGACTAATCTTAAAACTTTCCTTTTTGACAAAGCTTATAACTAGAGTGGCTCATGTTACCCTGAGCTACCTCTATAGTTATGCTGCTATAGGCTTAGGCTGCTGGAGGACATCAGGGTCTATTTTTCTCACTCTACTGAGTTCTCCTACTGTTCTCCAATTAGCATTGCTTGTTGTTATTTCAACTTTTAACTTTTTGTTCTCTGTCATTTTTCTCTTCATAGAAGGTACACCTGGTCTGGCGTTCTGTTAGCTGTGACATCATCAGGGGAGGCAGATCATCCTCTATTACCATATAACATAGAAAGTACTCCTGGATCAATGTGAGCTTCTGTGCTTTCTGTGTCTCTGCTCTGTCTTCTCTAACCCCCAGTGGGTCGAGGCAGATGAACGTTCACACTGAGCCTGGTTCTGGTTCTGCTGGAGGTTCTCCTCCCTGTTAAAGGGGAGTTTTCCTCTCCACTGTCGCTTCATGCATGCTCAGTATGAGGGATTGCTGCAAAGCCATCAACAATGCAGACGACTGTCCACTGTGGCTCTACGCTCTTTCAGGAGGAGTGAATGCTGCTTGGAGAGACTTGATGCAACCTGCTGGGTTTCCTTAGAGAGGAAACTTTCTGACCAACCTGGAGGATCTGATGGAGTCTGACTTTGTAAAGTTCCTTGAGGTGGCAAGTGTTGTGAATTGGCGCTATATAAATAGAACTGAATTGAATGGATAAAACAGGTTAATACGAAGCATCTGGAATGGCTTCCCTAAAGCACCCTCCTCAACCCTAGTAAACATTTGTGGACCATGTTTAAAAGCTGCATTTCTGCCCTTTTACAGTTTAATTTCATAACTTTCTGGAGTTATATTTGTAAGGATCAAGCACATCCAACAACATTAAATGACCTAGTGCCAAGAGTGGTTTAGTTCGACAGCTCATTGTTATATTTACCCCCATTTCTGTGTTTGGGGAATTGATTTTAAAATTCCGATCCAGAATAAGATTCTCCCCAGTAATCTGCTCCTACTACAATGATTTGTCCTCACAAGCATAATTCTTCCCCAGGAACATCTTTTCGTTTCCAGCGTCGCAGGCTTTGCGGGTTGTTATTTTGAGCTGCACGGTCGGATCGGCCCAGTGAACCAGGTTGTGTAACCACACGTCTCCTGGCTTCGCTCGAACAGTCCTTTTCTGTCTTTGAAGGTCGGGTCCCAGTGGCGATGTGGTATGCCAGGTGTTCAGCGAATACGCCCGAGCCTGCGCCCATGCTGACCACCCACTGCACAACTGGAGGCAGCACATTCCTCAGTGTGGTACGCTTTTACATGCATTAAACCAAAGAGGTCGTAGTCTGATGTGTCGCTTTGTAGTCGGTAAGATCTGATTTTCTATCAAATATTAAGGTCAACATGAAGCAGTGCTTTGCAAGTTCTTGAAGCCCTGCTGGTCAAGCCTTTTGGATTTATTTCGGGAAAAACAAAAACAAAAAATCATTCGGTTTCTGACTGGTTAAAGTCAAAGTGATGGGTAAAAAGATTTTGAATCCATTGTATTTTACTTTTTGTGAGCAGTGAAGCCGTGTCCTCTCGGGCTGCAGTACAGGGAATGCATCAGCTGCTGCCCAGAATCCTGCAACCTGGAACAAACATGCATAGATAGCAAGCTGGCCTGCTTAGACGGATGCTACTGTCCTGAAGGTAACGTGTTGAATCTATTATTTATTCATCTGAAACCTGTGGCCCCGTCACCACATCTTTGGTCATTTAAATTCCCCTTTTTCAGATTTTTACCATAAGTTAACAGCCTTTAACATTACAAAGCTCACGGAAAAGATAAAAATTTCGAAAACTCGACACATGCCTTCTAACGAGACACTTTCTTGTATTCTTGCTCAATAGGTTTTTAAATGTAGCTTTTTTCTGATTTTCAGAACAAAGACATGCAAAGACATGCTTAACTGTGTGATTGGTGTGTTATGTGCATCCATACGACAGAAAAATGTCAAAAACCATGCGTTATAGGTGAATTGTCTGTTGATAATAGAATTAGAATAGAATAGAATTCAACTTTATTGTCATTGCACTGTCACAAGTACAAAGCAACGAAATGCGGTTTGCATCTATCCAGAAGTGCTATACAGGATATAAATATTATTTATAAGTGTATGTATAAGTAAAAAGTAATAGTAGGGGACTATAAAATGTTGTGTATAAATATAAATATGGGAGCTATATGCACAGATTATACAGAATATACAGGAATATTAGGAGAAGGATTATGTATGTATTAGCGGGTTTATAATACAGATAAATAATGGCAGATAAGATTTGCAGAATCTATACAGATTGTATACAAATTGTGTATGTGTGTGAGGGGAACATAAATTGATAAAGCGAAGGTGATGGTGAGTGTGCATGAATGTTTGCATGTGTGCTGGCTGCCAAATGGACCGGGCCAGCTGTATCACACCTCTTATCTGTTATTAGACTCCAGGCAGGAAAGCCGAGTTAGATTCCTATTCTACTCACATAGGGCTTCTTCTTTTTTCTATTATGCCTGCTACCCTGGTTGTGGAAACATAGCATTTATATTCATATTTTATCAGAATCAGAATCAGCTTTATTTGCCAGCTATGTGGAATTTGACTCTGGATTGTGCAATGCTGACGATGTGCTACGATAATACAATAATGCAGTAATATGAATCAAACACAGCTTACACTATAGAAAACACATATGCAGATGACTCTCAGGTTTATTTACCAATTAAGCACACTAGTGAGTTTTTGACTCCAAGAAATGGACGGTAAAAATTAATTGATAAAAATACTAATTCACGTCACTAATTAACAGCTTAATGCAGTTAATGGATGTCAATGTATTAGTCATGTAACTGAAGCATAACTGCTTAAAAAAAACACTGAAATATAATCATTAAATCATGTCATCAAACAGCTTCTCAGCAACACAAACTGAGTTTGAGTAGAGTTTCGACTCTCAGCCAACTGCAGTGTTAGAAGGGCTCAGAAGCAGAAAGAACCAATAAATAATGCTAAAAATGCAGTTATTGCAACTTTTATCCATTATGTTGGGGAAGACCAGAAACACAATATTAGTTTACTGATCCAAGAAATCTTTGATTTATGAGAGAGGAAATGTTCACCAGACTTTAGGTGGAGATTTGTTGCAGACAAAATCCGCCTGCAGGAGTCTGAGAACTGAAACTGGTTTTAGTCCCTAGCATCGGGGCAGAAGAAAACTTCGTAATGGATCAGAGTTTTTTCATAAAGCTTTCCATTCTGAGCTTTGATTTTGTTTCTGCTTGGACTTCTGAGCGTTTTTCCTGAGCATGTTCTCAAACATTTAGATTTTTTTTCAAGCTGAATTTGTGGCTTTCCTCAAACACCTGATAGGAAGAAAAAAACGTCCCAAAACCCAAATTAAATTTATTTATAAAGCACATTAAAAGAAAACAGCAAGTTCATCCAAAGTGCTGTTAAAAAATAACAAGATGATAGCAGAAAATGTTCTGAAATCAACACTGAAGCCATTTTGTTTAAACCCAACAGCAACATCCACATGACGTTGTTTACTCCTTGGACACATTATAACAAAACCAGAATCACATATTTCAGCTGTTTCGAGTCCAGGCACTTGTAAAAAGAAAACAACTTCTAAACTTATTTTGTCTAAATAAGTTCTTGGACGGATGTAAAGTGGTGTGTGGCTTGATTGACTAAAATAAACTGAACTGGGGCTCATTTGTGGCCCTTTAAGCTTTGTAATTGACTGCCCCTGTAATAGTAAATGCTTTAATAAGGTCTCTTGTTCTTCTTTTTGCACTGAGTCAGGGTTTTATAGATAGTTTATATCTGGTTGCAGCTCGGTTTAACTTATTTTCCACATTAACTTTTTTAAATTCTCTGAATTTTCAGTCTTTTACAGTTGTGCTCCATTTTATCTATCAATCTAATTTAAAAGAAGAATTTTACTTAGTGTGAGATTTGGACAGATGGTTTCTATTTGTTCAACTTGTTTTATATTTCTTGCTTTTCACCTTCTTACAGCTCTTGTGTGTTTGTCTTTTAAGTTTGGTTTTATTGTGCAACACTTGGGTCGGACATTTTGTGGTTTTTAGAGCCTGTATGGTAGTCCAGATTTATTGAATGCTACAAACTATGTTACTGCTATTTAATATATATATAAAAAAATATAAGAAATGGTTCAGCTTTAAAGGATCTTGAAATATTGTTTCCACGTTTCCACGTTTGACTGAATTACATCAAAAATATGTGAATTTGTTTTTGTAGTTCATCAATTTTGCACGTTATTGTTGAAAATCCTTAAAGATCGTCTGCATATCTGTCTCCAGGTCTAATTTATGAGGATGGGAGCTGTGTGGCACCGGCGGACTGTCCCTGTGAGTACCACGGCATGTTTTACCCCTCTGGACAAACACTGCAGGAGGAGTGCAACAACTGGTGAGCTCTAAATAACTTCTGTTTAGTTTTGTTAAAATATCTTGGATTTTTACCGCTTGTAAGTGTTGCATTAAATCATTTAAGCCTCTACAGTCCTGTTAACTTAATAAAGTTTTAAAAAAGCATATGTTTATATTGTTTTTACATATTCTAACCATGTCTGACGAAAAACTTTTATCATTTATTATTTGATTTTTTTCCCCTTTAAAAAGATTCCTTTTCTGCATAGACACCGTGTTAAATATACATTTTATTACAGCTTACAAAGTCCGATCTATTTTCTAACGGCTGCTTTCAGTTCCTTTAATCTCCTCAGATCTGACCGCCCGGGCTTGATGTGTCCAGTTTCTGTCAGTAATCCTGCTATTAGCTCAGCCTTTCATGTAGCACCACCTGTGGACCTCTCTGCTTTCTGTTTCAGCACATGTGTGGGTGGAGCGTGGAACTGCACCGACAACAGCTGCCCAGGTTCGTGCCTCTCTTCTGTGGGTGATTTTACTCCAGCCGCGTGCGATTATCATTGTTCTAATATACCGGATTAGAAAAGAACTGAACAGTCTGGAGAGGTTTTGCAAGATAGACTACAGAAGGAACCACCTTTTATTGTTTTGCTGCTGCCAAGTAAAACTATTTTTGGCAAAGGGTGGGGATTGTAAAGAAACATGAATCTTGGTAAAAAAGCAAGAAATAGGGAAAACCATTTCTCACATCAATATTTGACAATGAGGAATTATCTCTCAAGGGAGCAAGTGAATAGAAACGGATGTTTTAAAGTTTGAGATTCACAAAACACTGAAATAACAGGGCTCAATAGGAGAATAGTCCATCAATAAAAGGCCTGCAAAATCCAAACTAGCTTAGAGTGGTCACCTACTGGATTGAACATAAATGACAGTTCAGAGTGAGTAAAAAAGATAAAAACAGACATGATATACTATAGTAAAATACAAATATTAGGGAGGAGGCTCATTATTTGCACATGTATGACTATAATTTTGAGGAGCTTAGACAGCTATAAATTAGGATTGAGTCTTTTTAAATCATCACCCGAAATATTTGTATCAACATCAGTGTCGGCTGATGTTAAACATTTCTGATGTTAAACATTTCTTAAAGCAGCACCGTGCAAGTTTTGACCGAAGTATTAGCTGAATTTGAGATATATTACATGAGTTTTCAGGTCAGTATACAGCACTTGGAGTGTATCGATGCTCCTTGTGGGCGGCCCTTTCTCTATTCACCCTGTGACTTGAGAGGGTTGGATTTGTTGCTGAAGGGTCATGTGACCGAGAGCGCCGCTTTACGGCAGTCCCCCGAATACTAAAGAGCTAATCGTACGTGCTTCTACTTTTCTCATTTTCGAGTTAAAGTTTGCCGAGGGAAGCAAAAAGAGGAAATCTATGTCTGAGGAGGCCAAAAAGAGAAAGCGAGACAGGGATCGCTTCTGAGGGAAAACAAGAGTGGATCTTGTGAAAGAATTTGTTCGTTGGTGTTTGATGAAAGGCGTATGTGTGTTCATGGACGGATATTTGTGTGTTCATGGACTCTTCATAGGTCTCGTTTATGGCGTCTTATTTTATAGGCCAAATAAACAACCTCACGGTGAGAAACATGCCCAAAAAACTGCATCCCACGACTCACGAAAATTACAAGCACTTTTAGAAAAAAAGCTTAAGGCTGCAGCAACACTGGGAGCGAGGCTGTTTGATTTTGCGACAGTGCAGTGCTGCCAGTGGCCTTCGGGGGCGCTAAACCCAGAAGTTACATGTCTACCGCCCCTAACGGCTAAAAGTTACAAGCTGCTTTAAAATATTGCCAATCATTTTATTTCCATCTTGTTACCATTTGTGTGTGGGTTTCTGGGGAGGGGTTGGCCATGAGGTATTTATCTGGACTTGAAACGTGTTAGTGATGCAGTGCAGGATTCTGGGGTGTTTAAATGAAGCGGCGTGGTTAATTATTAATGATGTCATAATGGCAGAGAAATAAGAATAATATACATATTGATAAATAACAGTTAAAACAACAACAGTAATATCGTATAACGATGTATTGGTGCATCCGTCATATTCAGCATTCAAAAGTCCTCATACTTTACCTTTAAAAGGTCGTAAGGAGCAGTTAAGAACGTCCAAAAGTCCAACAACAGCAAGAACCAGAGCAGCTAGTGCATGAACATTGGTTGCAACGGTGATTCCCACCTTTTCAGAGGGACAGGAGCCCATCCATCCTTCGTCCTTGGCTTATCAGTGATCAGGTCACAGGGGCAACAGGTCCAGGAGGAAACCCTGGACATCCCTCTCCACAGCAACATCCTGAGGGATCCCTAGGTGTTCCCTGGCCAGACAGGAGATATAGACCCTCCAGTGAGTCCTGGGTCTACCCCGGGTTTCCCCCAAGTGGGACGTGCCTGGAAAATCTCTGAAGGGAGGCGGCCAGGGTCCATCCTGATCAGATGTCCAAACCACCTCCATGGACTCCTTTCCTCATGGGGAGTCCTAAGCAAATATTTGTTCACCAGACCGGCTAACAGAAATTAAAGCAAGAATTGAAGCCTCCAAGACATAGTGTAAAAATATAAAATAAGTTGAACAAAAGTCTAGGACTCCAATCATTATGGAGAAAACACTGTGGGCATGAAATGAGTTTAAACCAAACATTTTCTGAATGTTTCACCTGATCAAGATCTAGAGTGAGAGACCTCATCACCATAAAATGAATAATCTGACCTAAAAACACTAAAGAAATCATAAATACCAATCTGTGGTTGTGTAAAAAAACCTAAAAGGTACCAAAAATGCAACTTTGCTCAGTCAAAAGGCAGCTTTTTGCCATACACTTAAACTTTAAACGGTTTTTCTATTGGAAAGTCTGAGCAAGTCGGTTGTTTGACACTTTATTTGTGAGAGCGTAAATTGTCTAGCATCTGTCTTTTTTTCTCCCTCCCTTTCCTGGATGTTGTTGCTATCTTCCGTCCTTCAGTTTCCTGATGGCGCCGCGAACGGCTGCCACGGTGTGTTGGTGCGCTGTCTGCACCATCATCACCAAGTCAAATTCCTTGTATGTGCAAACCTACTTGGCGATTAAACTTGATTCTGATTCTGATTCTATTGAGCTCCAAGTGCTAGTTTTGGGAAATGTGTCTGTTGGTTGTGAATTTTGTTGACTTTGCAGAATCTATCTGCACACCAAAAGTCACAACACGGTATTAACTAATAATTAGCACTTTCCTTTTTTTTAGGTCTAGCTTATTAAAAATGCAGCATTTAGCTTTGAAAGGAAAACTTATAGAATCTGAAATGTTTAACCCTTTGTCATGATAAAAAAATAGGTTCAATTAAAAGTAAGTAAAGTTTTTATCTATAGTTGCCTTAGGTATGCCTGTAATGAGTCGGCCCTATTTTCATGAAATGCTTTAAAGTTTTAGTTGTCAGAACTGTTGTTCTGTGTTTAGAAGATTTTAAATCGGTTGTAATCTGTACCTCAACATCCAGATGTTGCACAATTTTACACAAAAATTCTTTGTAGAATAAAGAAAAAGCAGAAAGGCAAGAGGGGTTAGGTTAATTAACCCTAACCCTTTCATTACAAAACATGCTTTAAAGCTTGGAAGATAGTAGAACTGCACAATACATAGGATTTGAATACATTAATGCAAAGGCAACTACAGTGTTGTGAAAAATAAACCTTAAAATATTTTTTCTGTTTTTGCAGTTTTTCATCCGTTAGTGTATTAGATCATCAAATTTTATTTTAAGCCAAAGATAACATGAATAAATAGAAAAACACATATTCAAATTATGATTTAATTTATCAAGAAAAGATCCAAACCCACCCTCCATGGAAAAATAACCGGAATCCCCCATTTTAGATAGAACCTGTCTGATTACATGAAGTAAACTAAAAGGTCTAAAAAAAAATCAACACATTCAGCCCCAATATCAATAAATTCAAGAACAGATGAGAAACAACAAAGTGTCACAACGTCATTTCTAAGGCTCCAGAGAACCACAATTAGACCCATTATCGACAAACGGATGTCAGAGCATAAACTGTTGAAACGTGTTCAGTCAACTAAACTCCTGTTTCCTGAGAGGCCCAGACCTGATAAAGATGAGAAGCAACCTTAGCATCATGATTAAAAAGATGTGACGGTGGCGTTTAAAACTATTGTGCATGTCACATGTCTTCCTAACACCCTGCAGAACCACCAGGGTCCATCCCAACATCAACACGTGTGCAGAAGCAAAAGCTGAAAACCAGTGAAAAACAAAAAGCTGTTTTGTGCTTTACAGGAGAGTGCTCGGTGACCGGCGACATGTATTTCCAGTCGTTCGACGGGAGGATCTTCACCTTCCCTGCGACGTGCCAGTATGTCCTCGCCAAAAGCCGCAGCTCGGGGAAATTCACCGTCACCATCCAGAACGCCCCCTGCGGAGCCGTGAGTTGCTCCTAACCTGCTGGCTCTCCTTCTTTTGGCCTCTGACTGTCCTGTTTGGCTCGGGTTGCAGCTTCACGCAGTTTGTCTGTCATGTAGATCATATCAAAATTTAAGTGCCCAATAATCCCCGCCGAGCCGAGCGGGCTTTTTGTTCGAGAGCAACCGCAGGAGCAGATAATGAGCAAGAAAAGTGACAAAAGACCGAGGGCTTCTTCTCCTCTCTGCGAGCCCTCGGTTTCCCAGCAGAGGGGGGGGGGGGGGAGGTGGTGACATATAAGATGTCCCACTCATCAGAGCAGAGGCCCGAGACCTCCAACAGCCAACTGAGCAGGATTACCTTATCTGCCCTGACTGACAGAGCTGTGGACGGCTTTGTAGTGAAGAGGGAGAGGGAGAGGGAGAGGGAGGGGGAGGGGGGGGGTCGGTTCTGGACAGAGAGAAGGTTATGCAGGAGAAGCAGGAGGTGAGTGATGGGAAAAGGAGGAAAAAGTGGGGAGGGTAGAGGTGTGGAGCTGTGCCGCTTATCAAAGAAACGCTTCATTGAGGCAGATCGTTAGCTGTCAGCAACGTGCGGGCTGAATCATTCGCTTAAACAAGCTGCAACATCTTTAGCTCAATTAACTTTTTTTACATCATCTAAGATTTTATCATGTCAGTCCTGACAAATATGAAAAGTTATGAAATTAGTTTTTACATGCTTTACCAAGTCTGGTTAAATATGAAGCACCTGAAGCAAGTTTAGGCAAAAAGGGCAGAGTAAAAGCGTAATAATTAACAGCCGTTTAGTTTAGACTAGTTACTCAGCTTCCTCTTTATGCAGAATTGTCAGCACTTTTCCATGTTACTGATCTTTTTCTCAGCTTGAAGGAGATTATGTGCTTCAGTTTGGTGCCGTTGCTCTGTGTCGACTCCTTAACCCAGAATAGCAATTTTACAACAAATATCAAGCAGAGGAAGATCATATTTAATAAATAAATAGCACGCATGCTAAGATTCTAAAATTGTTTTGCATTTTCAGTTAAACTGGGTAAAATCTGGAATTTTAGAGAGGACAGGGAGTAAAAACCTTAATTATCACAAAGTGGAGAGCCATCTCCCGTCCAGCTGTCATGAGCTTTCAGCTTCATGCACTGACACCATTCGTCGATGTGAAAAGGAGTACAGTTCCTGTTTTCTCCCATCATGTGTTTCAGATTGAGCCAAACCTCAGCAGTATCCGAAATTAACTTCCTGATTCACCGGTAAAAATCAACCGGCCGAGCATATTTCTTACCGGCCAAAATATTAATTCTGACTGACTCCTGCTAAACATCTCCACATAATCCCGCTACGTAATTAGCCGGAGCTAAACGCTAGCTTTTGGCAAACGGACACAACGTAGCTGCTGTCATTCTCGCATCACATGTCTGCGTTTGTCAGACGAGCTGACAGCTCAGGGACATAAAGAAACATCCACCCAAATGATGACTGAAAAAAACTACATATTTGGTACGAAGATTTACCTGCCACGTGGCAACTAGCCCTCTGAAACCTCAGCAGGTACATCTCACAGGGTCAGTGGGTAAGCATTAGGTGAACATTGGTCCAGGTTTGGGTAGAGTAGAGTAATGGATAGAGTAATGGGTAGAGTTCAGTCAGTAATGGACTGATATGTGTCCTGTGAAGACCTCCAAACAAAACTGACACGGAGGTGAGGGTCTATGGTGGTTCTCTGAGCAATGGAAACGACAAACACAGGTTAAATAAATCTCCAGAGAAGCTTCGGTGTTGATTTTAGCTGCAGATGCAAGCAACTGTGACTCTGTCTCAATAAAAAGGCAAAAACCGCTGCAGCTTTTTGATAAATAACTGGTTTCTAAAAGCCCTTTTCACTCGTTATTGGAACAAGTGCTGACAACATAGCAGCTAATTTAGAGTGTGATCTTTGTTTTGTTAAGGTATGTAATTGATGTAGAAGTAGCCAAGAACCTTGAGGCTTGCACTTTTATCACCAAACAGTGGATGTTTGGACCTGTCAGTCTTCCTGCGTGGAGGTTGCATGTTCTCCCTGTGCATGCGTGGGTTCTCCCAGGGTACTCTGGCTTGCTCCAACAGTCTGAAGCATGACTGTTCAGTTGATTGGTTGCTTAATTTCCCCTAGATGTGAGTGTCTGTGTCTTTATCTCCCTCTGTGATGAGCTGGTGACCTGTCCAGGGTGCACCCCGCCTCTCGCCCAGTGACCGCTGGAAATAGGCACCAGTTCCCCATGACTCTGAAAGGATACGGGGGTTTAGAAAACAGATGGATGGATGGATGGATGGATGGATGGAGGGCTTGTTTGAAAGAAAACTTAACTTGTGTCTACAGTGCATTTAAAAAGTATTCATTCCCTTTGAGGTGTTTCACATTTCACGCTGTTACAACCACATACTCCAGTGCATCTACTTAGGATTTCATTTGATAAACCAACACAAAGTAGTGTATAATTTTGAAGTGGAAGGAGAAATGAAATTGTTTTAAAAATAGTTTTACAAAGGAAAATCAGCAAAGTGTTGTACACATTTAAATTCAGCACGCTTTCCTACTGACTTAAAGTATCCCCACACCATGATGCCACCACCACCATGTTTCATAGTGGGGGATCTTGTGTTCAGTGTCATGTGCAGTGTTTTTTCTTTCTTGCTCATGTTGGTTTTTTTACATTGGCTGCTTCTTGGATCAATGGCCTCCCTGCCTGGTCCGTCCCTTTAAGGTAGTTTTACAGTTGTGCCATAGTCTTCAATAGCTATGTCTACATAGACAAAAGTAATCGGAATTAAAATGCGTCATGTAAACACATCATTCGGAATTTTATGATCAGATTAAGCTCAATTTGAATGAAATTGTAACCTGAATGAGAGGGGCGGATTATGTTGATTGATAATCCGATCAATGTGCATATAAACGCTTGTGAGGATAAAGTTATTCCGAACGTGGAAAACTTACACATTCGAGTACATATGTGGGCCCGACGTAAACGTGACATATTTCCGAGTTGTTGAGTGGCAGAAAAACGTCTGGAAGCAAAATTGTCAGAGATCCTGACACAACCTTTCTGTTTGAAACATTCAAAGCAGTATAAAACTGCTTTGTTTACTATTTTTGTTGTTCAGTAAAGATGGAAATTCTTCTTCTTCTTTGGGTTTTTTGTAGGAAATTTGATAATTGCGCATGTCAGAGTAGTTCTATTCTGAATCATGATCGGTTAATTGATTGTGGGCCCACATAAACGGTACAATCTGACTATTTTTTGATTTTTAATCTGAATATATTTCAATCTGATCGTGAAATTTTGTGGATGTAAACATAGCTATTGTTAGATGAAGACTTTTCCACAACTTATCCCTGACCTGTCTGCAATGTTGTATCTGGATATTATTTAGGGGTATCAGAGTGTAGTGGGCTAAGTCCCTGTCTTTCAAATGGGAGACGCGGGTTCTGATCGCGGTCAGTAATCAGGAAGAGCATCTAGCACTCTGCCACATCTCTGTGCAAGTATGACTTGCTATGGTCAGCCCTGAATAATAGAACAGCTGAAATTACTCAACAAGTAAAGGGTGCTGAATACAAATGTGTGCCACACTTTTCAGATTGAGTGAAAATGTTTCCCTTTAACTTCACACTTTATGCTCTGTTTTGTGATGATCTGTCAGTAAAATCCCAGAAAAACACATTGAGTTTGTGGCTATGTTGTGACACAATGCAAACAACAAGAAAAAAAAAGTTCAAGGGGTGTGAATACTTTTGCAAAGCATTATGCTCAGAAGGTGGTGAAGTACTACTAATACTGTATTGCAGGCTGATGCGGATTTCCAGTTTTCCCTCAGATTTGAATTGGAATCTGAATTTGGCTGATTTTCATTGTTTGTTCTTATGCAAACATTTTTTTTAAGAAACATTTGCGCTAATGGTTAAAAACTTGTGCTGCAGATTCTTTGATATTTGTATTAATTTTGAACTGATAAGAAAATCAAGGCCTTACAACATTATCCCTATTCGTTCTTCAGATCATAATGCACGTCCCTCCCCTTTAGCGGGTTTTTAATCAGAAGGCAATAAAACATGGCATTTGCTGATTTCTTTACAGGCCATAATCATGTCAGCTGTCAGTTTTGATGCACTTAAGGGGGAAAACTGAAGGTTTTGGCATAGTTATGCAAAAATTAGCAGATTTTCACAGAGACACACAGGACAGGCAACCATGCACACACAATATCACACCTAAGAGTGATTATGTCTGCAAAATACCCCTCTGTGCACGCAGCTTGGAGCCTGCGAGGAGGCCGGCGTTTCCACAGCGAACCCATTCGTGCTTGGGCAGAACAAACAAACTCCACACTGCTTACACAGCCCACACTGACATCTAAATCTAAGATCTGCTCTATCCTAAACCCTAACAATGAACCCATAGAATAAACACCTTTTCGTAACATTTTGTTTCCTTTGTATTAGCGAAAACAACCAAATCCACATTATCTCAGATTCTCTTCCCTGGCTTGTTGCTCTTTCTGTTGCTCTGCAATCTTTGTGTCTCCTGAGTTGCTTTTTTGTCTGGGGAAAAAGTCAATTTTGTCTCAATTGCAGAATTTAGATGGGGCCTGCATCCAATCAGTTAACCTGGTCATTGACGAGGATCCAAGGACAGAGATCACACTGAGTCACGTCGGCGAGGTCTTCATGGCCGGGCAGTACCGCATCTCGCTGCCCTATTCTGACGGTACTGTCCCTCGCCTTTTATTGCTGTCCAGCATTGTTCACATCCAGGACGCTACGTCTTTCAGCACTCTGTGGGACATGCTAGACACCGATTGAATGACAGCTGTGCTATTGAGGAAATATTTTCCCAATGCAGCACTCTTTAGTTCCTACAGTGTGCTGCAGAAAAGGCTGTCCCTCTGAGTGTTGCTCTTATTACACGCCGCCATCTTGGTGGTCAAATCAATGGTCTTTTGTGTGTTTTATGTGAAACTGTGCGAGGATCATCTGATACTCGGTTCATAAAAGAATAACATTTATACTTTATGTTCTGTTCCAGGATCTGGCTGATAGCGCCACATCCTCAATCTATTCAAAAGATTGTCTTTGTAACCAATATCATGAGTCCTTTAGATTTAGAAAAAATGCATTTTTATTCATTTCATCAAACAAGAACTAGAATAAGTGACATATATTGAAATTCAACTCCGTTTTGTTTATTACGTATCCACTTATATAGAATCCTATTTAATTTGTCAATCAAATCCTATTTCAAGGAGTTCAAGTCAAGCCAAGACAAATGCAGTCCAGTACAGTTCAATGAAACTCAGATGACCATTTAATGTACCGTATTTTTTTTTACTATAAGGTGCACCGTATTATAAGGCGTATCATCAATTTTTGAGAAAATTTAAGGATTTTAAGTGCGTCTTATAGTCCAAAAAGTATGGTAGGTTGGGAAAGAGTTCTCTATTTAGGAAAACCTAGACATTACATGTCCTTTCTATGGGAATGAAGACTTAAACATTCTGAACTAAACTTATACTCCTAACTTTTAGTAGTTGAGCTATTCAAAAATTGTCTTTATGACATCAAATCATCTATACGATGAGGTGTTGAAAGTTTATAAATGATATATTGCCTCGGTTTGAAAATCAATTATGTCCTTATGTATGATTTGCTATCTGATTTTTGCAAGCTTGCTAGCATCGTATACATTTAATTCTCTTGTGTTTACAAATAATTATTCTGGTACTTCACAATGTCTGCTATTAGATTGCAAAAAAAAATCAGATTTTTGATTGTGTCTTTTGAAAAACTTTGTTTACTGTGTAACTTTTTAAGAAAACAGGCCCAAAACTTCACAGATCCAGCATCATACTTAACAGTGTTCATAAAGGGCTTTTTCATAAATTCATCCATGTAAAAAAGCAGATATACCTGAAATGTTTGTTGCTGTACAAGTAAAATGTCAGTCTTGTCTGACTCAAGCACAACATTTTAGTTAAGTCCTGGCAGCAGTTAGCAAACTCAGCATGTTTACCTTTGTAGTGCCAGCTCCAGTTCCAGTTGTTTAAGGGGTTTTAATCCACTACACTGCAAAAAGGGAACTAAAAGTAAGTACAATTTTCTTGAAATGGGTATATTTTTCTTTGATTTGAGCAGCTAACTAAGACCATTTACCAATGGAATGAGTATTTTTACCCCTAAAATAAGATAATTAGACATCCTGCTCTTGAAATAAGATCATGGAGATGAGTTGTTCCTATTTTAAGTGCAAAAATCTTATTCCATTGGCAAATCATCTTATTTACCTGCTCAAATCAAGGACAAATACACACATTTTAAGGAAGATTTTTCTTACTTTGAGTTCCCTTTTTGCATTGTAAAACTGCAGTCAGAACCAAAACAACCGTAACGTGCAGGAAGTGGCGCCGGGATTGTTCCATATAAGCTCTAGAGTGGTTCATTTATAGTGTGAATATGATCCGACCTCGTTTCGACACAGCTACCAAGTGTTTGCTGTAAGCCTGGTTTGCATTGGATTGTTGGCTGTGGTGGAGTAAAAAAACAACAACAACTAATAAACAATGACTAAAGTAAAAAGCCCTCTGCAATCTTCAGGATGTCTTGTCAAAATAATTTAGTACTTCTTAGATAATTTTGTCTGAAGTAGTAACTGGAAACACACTCATTTAATGAATTCTCCATGTTTTTGGACTAGCTCGCAGCAAAGCATCTGCCACGTCTTTACATTTGGTATCGGACGCATCGGACCAATAAACAGATCGAACGTTCTCACCCTAAATTTTTAGTGACAGGTTTTGGTTCGTTTAAAGTTTTGTCTTTGTGAAACTGAACCACGGAAAAAAGTTACAAGTTAACAGACTCATCAAGTGATTTGGACCAAAATAAATGAACTATAAGCGTGAAAACAGCCTTAAGCCTTTAATTATTGCTCTAAGGGCAAGTTAAGCTGTTTTTCATGTAACTCATGCTGATCAGCACACATCTGCCTTACATGACAGGAGATCATGGATTATTAATTAAACTTTCCTAGACAAATATTAAGTTAAATATGTAAAACTTAAATTACAAACATTTAATTTTATAGGAATTTTCATAATGTAGCACCAATGATTTTGTCAAAATCCTTTACTTCTTAATGGAGCATGTTTTTACCCATGGAATTAGCGCGCTTGATTAAAATGTTAGACTTTTCTGTGTTATGGAGCTATAATAACAGATGACTTTATCCTTATCATCTTTCACATCTTTGTCAGGGTTGTCATTGAGTATGTAGTGTGCTGTATGTGGCCGACGGAGCGAAAAGCAGCAATAAAGGAGTTCCTCGGCATGTGATGCAACAATCGGTGTAAAAAGAATAATGTAAAGAAGCCTTGCAAGCAAAAAGGAAAGTCTAAAGGTCCTCCTTGTACTTCTCCCACAGACATCTTCCACATCCAGGAGCTGTCGTCCATGTTCCTCCAGGTGAGAACGGCGTTGGGCCTGCATCTCCAGTACAGCTGGACGGAGTTTCGTCTCTACCTGCAGGCGGACGAGACGTGGAAAGACGACACGGTGGGGCTGTGCGGCACCTTCAACGGCAACATTCAAGATGACTTCCTGTAAGTGTATGGCGGCTGGCCTTTGACCCCTCTTGCACCCTCCGTTAACCCCTCCTCTCTTCTCTCCAATGATTAAGCGCGAGAGAGCACGTACTCCTGTTTCAGGTGATGGGAGGGAGGTGAAGTGCTCTTCCCCTCTGTAATGCACACGAGTCGGGGGCGGCTGCGGATCAAAAGACTCGCTCTCTGATCAGCTCTTTTAGGCCGACCAGATGAGCGCCCAACTGGACACGCCACTTCAACAAGGAATTTACTGTTAGTGGAAAAGGGGCTCCACTGTGCCGACCATAATGGCCGGATGTTGTCTAACAGCTGTAAATGGATCTACATCAGGGCTGGTGGCTGAAGTAGCTGCTTGCTGCCTGAGGAGATGCTTGTTATACGCAGTGTCCTCATGCCGGGCATACAGCGTCCCTTTACGTTAAAGCTACGATACTAGTTTACATGTAGTTTTAAAACCGTGCTCATTTGGTGTCTAAGAACAAATTTTATATTCATTATTTGGGAAGCAAAGACACCACTTGCCTCTTCTAATCTTATTTTAAGGAGAAATATGTGAAAAGAGATGGAAGAGACGGGGACACATCAATCAGCTGTTAATGGCCACAGGTCCTGGTATCAACCAGCCGACATCAGCGATGGGTCAAAGTGAAATGTTTCAAGTGAAAATCTACTTTTCATGGGAACTAGGCCTGTTCTGAAGGAGTTTTCGCGTGTGAATAAAACATTTGGATAAGCTAATCAAAACAACATATGTTAGTCTCCAGCAGATGAATGGTAATGGCGTGAAAGTCTTTACGAAATGCGACAGAATACAGGGGAAGATCGAGAGACGGGTCAAGCTGATGAATCTTATTGTTTCAAAACTACTGGCATTAATAAAACGTGTCTTTGTGAGTCAAACTTCCACCTTTAGCCGCTAGCTGTTATGTTCTGAGAACCCGATAATTCAACTGAGTTACGATTAAAAGATTTATTGAAAGACGGAGAATGAGGCAGGCGAACAGAAGCAGACTTGATCAGGAGCTCACAGATGTGACTAGACTTGATCAGAAGCCGTGGACAGAATCTTGATAGCAGCCACAGATGTGTCTCCGACGTGAACAGAGCAAAAAAAAGAAAAAAAGAAAAAACAGAGTCCAGCATTAATTCCTCCCTTAAGCCGATGCACACAACAACTAGCAGGAGAGCTAGCGAGGCAGAGCAAGGACGCAATCAAGGGAAGCCACAGGAAAAAACAAAGGGGAAGCTGCTGGAGCGAACACACATGCAGGCAGGTAACAAGACGAGATGTTCTGGCAGGGATGGGTTGGCTGAGGCAGGTATATGTAGAGGACCAGGTGAGCAGAGTAAACACTGATTAGTAGCAGCAGGTGGAGCTGATCAGGTGCTGAGTGGTAGCTGGGAGATGACTGAGCTGATTGGATGGTGACTGGTGGTTGAGAGGATACAGAGCTGGTTCTAGAAAAGTCCACACAAAAAACAAACAAAAAACTAAATCATGACACTAAGAACCCTTTGGTGAAATTCTAAATGGACTTTTGGTCACTCTTTTTGGCAGAATAAACCCTCACTGGTTGGTTTTAGGTGTATTCAAGTGTTGGTTTTTTGGTTTGAGCTCAGCGCTTTGAAAGGCCAGTCCAGAAATGGTAAATGGACTGAATTTGTACAATCGCATTTCTAGTCATACTGACCACTCAAAGTGCATTACACTATAGCTATTTATTCACTCATCCATTCATACACCGATATGTAGATCGGTAAGGAACTTAAGGTCAAGTGTCTGACCCAGGAGCAGGTCAACATGTGACAAGGGGAAGCTGGAATCAAACCCACTTCCAACAACTGCAAGACAGCTGCTCCACCCACAGTAGCCCCAGCGTTATATTTGCCTGTGTTTTCCATCAGAAACCAGTTTCGATGTGTTTGGGGTCGCCCGATAAGGTCGGCCAAGTTTCAACCATCTACCTGTCAATGTAAGACTGAACAATTTGAAGGCAGTTTTTCTCCCTCTCTATTCCATCCACTTTGTGCAATGCAGCAGCAGAACAGCCCCTCAGCATGATGCTACCTCCACCATGCTAAACAGTATGATGATAACATCATCTTTAATTAACAATTTTAAAATCCTCATCATTGTTATAAGGTCGAATAATACTTCACGATGCTGACCTGAAGCTGTGTTCTGGTTTTCCTGCAGATCTCCATCAGGAATGATCGAGAGCACGCCTCACCTGTTTGGAAACGCCTGGAAGGTGTCATCAGCCTGTTCACTCAGCCTGAGCACACCTCAGCTTGACCCCTGTGACACTCACCAACAGGCCGGTTAGTTTAGTTTTTTTACGTATCTGTTGACAGAAGAGGTTTGTTGTGCTTAATATGTGGTTCTGTTTTGATCCATTCTCAATTTTGTCGGAAGGATTAAATATAAATGATATGCATTTTGGAGAATGTGATGCCTCATTTATCTTACTTTTTCCATCAGTGGCCTAGCAGATGTAAAAAAATCATTTTTTAGGGAATTCATACAATTCTTATATGAGTTTGGGGAGCAGAGCGAGAGAAAGCTCTGCTCCCCAAAGACTGCAGGAAGGTGTAGAGATGTGAATGAGATCAAAAAGGTAGGGGTGAGCGAGGATGTGGATGCACTTGAATGTGTACGGAAGGATTTTGAATCAAATTCTGAATAAAAATGCAAACAAATTAAATCTGAACCACTTGTAGTTTATGGAGGAATCTTTGAGCAAGACCAAAGAGAAGAGAGTTACAGTAATCAATGCGGGAGGTGACAAGGCCATGGACAAGAACTGATGCACAGTGTGAGAGGAGAGAAAGGGAGGGAGGTGATTAATATTGCATAAATGAAAATAGGCAGAACGGATGATGTCATTGATGTGAGAGGTAAAGGATAAAGTGCTATCGAGGTTGACACCCAGACTTTTAAGCTGATTTGAGGGGGAGACTATAGATCCATTCAGTGAAAGGGAGAAACGGTCAGCTTTGGATAATATGGATTTGCTTCCTACGAGGAGGATCTCAGTTTTATCACTGTTCAATTTAAGGAAGTTGGAAGTAGACCAGGATTTTATTTCGGCAGGAGGTAAGTTAAGGGGGTGGGATAGTGGAACTTGGCTTAAATGAAAGATAGAGCTGGGTGTCATCCGCATAACAGTGAAAATGAATTTCCGGAAAATAGTGCTGATGGGAAGACAGTGAATGATAAAAAAAAATAGAGGTCCCAGGACAGAGTCCTGGGGCACGCCGGTTGTGACAGGGGATGGATGGGAACCAAAGGATTCAAGTTGAATGAACTAAGTGTGGCCAGTATGGTAAGAATGAAACAAGTCATGGTAGAAAGCGCAAAGGATAAAACAGAACAATTTTGTTGTTCTCTATTTCCGAATCCGAATCCGACATACTTTAATAATCCCAGACGGAAATTACTTTTGTTACACGCTCCAGATATACACAAATTTTTATATATATATTTACAACATTCATATTAGCCTTCCTGTTTTCCACTAAAAAGTCCTCTTTCTCTCCTTCCATGAATGAAACAGACATATCGTATCGTGTTGTAGTAAACATTTGTTTGTTTTAATAGCTTATTATATATGTATTCTCTAACTTTATTTTTAAACCCCTCACTGCTAGATATAGCTAACTTTTATTCTTCTTCACTGAGTAACAGCTTCCTTATTAGAGAGGGTTGTTGTTAGCACCACTTGGCAGCACTAACTTATAGTGCGTTCACTAATTGGAGAAAGATGAGCTATTTAAACTTGAGAGATGATGATGGGTCAGGCTCAAAAATGACCACTTCTTATTGGTGCATCTGTGGGGTATACAGTTTATGGGTACTTAATATTGTTTAATATATATTTTAAAATCCTAACTTTTCAGATACTTCATTATGGACTTTTCTTTCTCACATGACTCACAATGAATCATATTTCCCTACTGTACAATGATTTATTGTAATAATAATTCTCTGTTGTACATCTGAGGTGGGGAATCTTCTTGCAGCGGCGCCACAGAATACCTCCACTCCTTTCGGCTTTACTGTTCCACCTGTTTCTCTCTCGCCTCCACTAATCCAGGCCCTCTTCTTCCTCCTTTCTTACTTGAAGCCCTTGAAAGCGACTTGGTTTACACTCAGTAATAATTCAACAAAAAAGCAGGTCTGAATCTTAAAACCTGTTCCCAAGAGAGCTGCATGAGGGAACACACGTTTGAAGTGATGTGAAAACCATGATATTAACCACGACCCTGTGTTTTCCACCAATGCTCAGTGACCTACGCCTCAGAGATGTGTGACATTCTCAATCAAGATCTGTTCTCCGCCTGTCACGAGTACCTCAGCCCGACACCTTTCCACCAGCAGTGCCACGCAGACACCTGTAGGTGCGGGACGCCCTGCTTCTGCTCCTCCTTGGCTCACTATGCTCGGCACTGTCGGAGATTCTCCATCATTGTTGACTTTCGATCGCACGTATCGGACTGTGGTGAGGATTCAGCCAATGTATTTCTGCTTTTCTTACCTTATTGTAACCTGGCAAGCCAGATCGATAATATTGTAGCTCTCTACATTCTGCACATTATCACTCTGGGTCTGCTTCCATCGAATCTGTTTCGGGTAAAGGAGGAACATTCAGCAGAAATTTCAGAGGTGATTGGGTGAAGCCACAACTAGTGCCCGTCTACCAAAGGTTGGTTTTAGCCAATCAGGGTATCAAATTAAAAACCATGAGAAACCACATGTTAAGCTAGTCAAGGCACTTCTGCGATTTCTTTCAAAGAAGAAATCGCAGGCAAAAAGCTATTTTTTCCGTTTTTGAATAACTGCGCATGCGGAAGATCGCTCTTTCACTCTACAGGGGGATCCCGGGAAAAGAATCTCCCAAATCCACTCTGGTCTTATTTCTTTCTACTGAGGCCTTCCTCTCCTTTTCATAAATTTGCTTCTCGCGACTCTCAGCTATGTTCAAAGTATACGCTGAGAACAGCGAAACTACAACGAACAGCTAACACTGAAGCTAACCGCTAAGCTAGCCGCTAAGCTAATCGCTAAGCTAACTGGATACATAAACATTAGAAGTGCGCATGTGCAGCCAGCAAGCGGAAACTAACAAGGAACGAGCGCGTACACTGGTGTTACGTGAGCGCATCAGAATGATTGGCTGGTGGGACAACCAACGGACCGAACGCCAGGGATTGGTCAGAGTTTTTACAGGCCTGCAGCTCTCACAGATGATTTTTTTACCTCCTTATTCTGAATACATAAGGTATGTACTCCTTTGTGGATGTAAGGACGATTTTACCCAGTATAATAAGTGTTTCTGAACAGGATTACCCACTATAGCTTTTGTATGTAATTTTCTTTCTACTTTACAATCACGCATTACTTTCTTATCAAGCACTTTGCCCTCTCCCAGCTGTCACCTGTCCTGACACCATGCAGTACGGCACCTGTGTGTCCTCCTGCCAGCGGCGCTGCGCCTCCCTCTCCGTCCCGCAGCACTGTGGCGAGGACTGCGAGGAGGGCTGCGTCTGCCCCCAGGGGTCCTTCTACAACCACCGAACACACACCTGTGTGCACAGGTAAGACCTTAAACAGAACTTTCTGTACGCTCTGTTTTACCGATTCGTCGTTTTATGCACAAGATCGTTTTGGTGTCGGCTCAGGAGCCAGTTTCAAGCTCTGCCTTTGTGGTGCGGACTGGAGCAGCTCCAGCCTTCCCTGCTGCTTTTTTCATGCAGGCGGCTGCTAAACTGGAAGCTCTCCACCAAACAAATCCTCTCCGAGTGATATTTGTATCTCCTCTGAATCTGGGGTCAGTCCTTAAGTGGAAAGCCTTGTAGAGCTTGAGGACCTCATAATTGTGCTCTACCTTTCAGCGTGCTCCGCCCTGGAAGAGTCCCGGCTTAATTCCTCTTAAATGTCCCAGGTTTTTACATCCCAGTGCAGCACGATGCCTTACTTACCATGTGATAGAGTTACATCCAGGAATCCACCCTGAAACCCCCTTTTCATTCCCACTCGGGCCCGGGACGACACAGATATCTGATAACCAGTGAGAAAGAGTTTGTAGTAAAGAGGCTGCTGGCCTATGTGGCTTTCAGCTTAAAACAGCTTAACATAACATATGGCTACTGTAAATATTTATTTTCTGTGTTAAATCATTATTATCTATACTAGTTTGCTTTTAAAACAGGTTTCCTTGCTGCATCAAACACCTCCAGCTCACTTCTCATCTCCTAAATCTGCCCCCTCTCCATTTACAGCTAATGCTCTGTTTTGGGTAACACAAACCCCACTTTACCGTAATTCTTCACACATTAGGGCAGAAATGTTGCAAATCCTCATATAGTCTTTGGGTTCATAATCTTTGTGTAGATTTCTAGCATAACACATATACAGACAGAATTGTTAAACCGAACAAAAACTGTAACAATTTCCCTCTACACACTGCAACATTTCTGTTTTTATAGCCTTTCCACCCATGAATAATATTCATTTTTTCAATAAGTATTTGTTCTGTACCATTTCCCTGCATTTGTTTGTACAGCAACATTACTGTCACCCAGGATCGTTTACAGGGATAAAATCTGTGCAGGTTGGTGTAAATGAACATGTTTTGTACTGTTTCAGGTTTATCATGCTTAGTCACTGGGAGGGATCGCTGCAAAGTCAATGACTCGATGCGATCAGTTGTTCCTTAAATAGAAAGTTTTTAAGATTGGTGAAAGAAATTGAACTTGACTGCATTATATCCAACTAGGATTATGTAATTTATGGAATTTATGTAACAAAAGTTGATTGTATCTCAATGATTGGATTGTTTTGATTGCATATTTCTGCATATACACTGAACCTGTTAGTCTTGTGCACTGAGAGGATATTTGTGCACAAGTTTAAGTGACATCTTGATATCAGTGATATTCAGCAGGATTCAGTGTTTTGTTGTAATACTTTTCTCTTGTTTTTAATCAGGAGTGAGTGTCCCTGCAGTTTTCTTGGAGCAGACTACGAGCCGGGAGACGTGATCTTGACATCAGCAGGTGTTCAGTAAGATCTTCTTTAAAGTTCCTTTCTACAAGAGGCTTACGGTTTTCATGTGTTTTTACAGATTTTCAACGTCTTTGTTGAATTCACAAATTTTACAGATTGTTATAAGAATTATATTTGTTTAGTTTCCTAATTTATGTTGAACGCCTGCCATTCAACTTGGCTTTTCTAAAAATTGTGTGAGCTGGCACATGTCGCAATGAGCAGGCTAAAATCTGGATAACTCAAGTCAGACTTTACAGTCAGGGACCGTCCATCCATCCATCCATCCATCCATCCATCCATCCATCCATCCATCCATCCATCCATCCATCCATCCATCCATCCATCCATCCATCCATCCATCCATCCATCCAAACTGTTCATAATTTTGCCAACTAAAGAAGAGAACTCAAATTGTGCTTCATTTGTCAATTATTTTACTCAGTAAAGAAGAATAAACAATGTGAGGTGTTTGATCAGTGCTTTTCTGCTCTGTGTGGATGATTTTACCGGATGAATGGATGCATATAAAACAAAACATTAGATAGAATGAGGAATATCGGAGGAGCTGGCCCTTTAGCATTTCATGCTAACATCATGATGTTATAAGGATATGTTGGGGCTTCAGGGCAACATTTACACTGGAACAAGTTTTTTTTATTATTTAATTATCAAAGCATTGCATTAAAGCTCCATTGTGTAAGCTTTTCACACTGGGGAACCATCTAGTGGTGCGTTAAATGAATTACAAACGACCTCGCCGTTAAGCGTGTAATAACTACTACAGAAGCTGGGGAGTGTCATAAATATAACA
Source organism: Fundulus diaphanus (assembly GCA_037039145.1). Lineage (NCBI taxonomy): Eukaryota > Metazoa > Chordata > Actinopteri > Cyprinodontiformes > Fundulidae > Fundulus > Fundulus diaphanus. The sequence continues at coordinate 6,214,539 of CM073122.1, read as the reverse complement.
ATGTCAATATGTCCTCCATGTATTTTGTACCAAGCTACTGCTAATAGCTACTATCTACGGTAATCACGTAAAATGGTTTTTGGCACTGTTACCAAGTCCGTTTGTTATAAGTGACTTTGGGTTTATTTTTTATTCTAAAGCCACTTGTAAATTTTGAGAGTCGCGTTTTTAGTGCTTGTTTCTGAACGTGAAGTTGTTGGACTACGCTGCCCTGTTTCTAACATAACGCCAAAAATAAACTTCTCTGTTAACCTCTGCGTCCGTTTTAAATCCATGCTCCCTCATCAATTGTCTCAACCTAGTAATAATAGCTGCGCTGATATAGACGCTCATTTTCTCCCAGTTAGTACTTCTTTTTCTTTTCTTGGTCACTTTCTCTTCCCTCTTGCTGGGCAAAGAATATGAATGGTCCTCCATTTCAACAGAAAACGGCAAATAGAATGATCTACGGTCATCTTTGCTTGTTTATACTCATATAGAAGAGGGATAGAGGAAAAGGGTATGGCTGACATGTTTGTCCCCTTTCAGATCCTGTAATCAGAAATGGCAACGCAACATGGTGCCTCTCAGTGGGTGCACCACCACCTATGTATTTATAAACTACTAATTATAAGCTATGAGAAGGCTTTCATTTGTGATGCGATGTTATTAGACTTTGGCAGAATATGTATTTATAAAAGCAATACTTAACTTTTGCCAATTAAAAACCAAAAAAGCTACACAGTGTCCCTTTAAACTATGATAATAAAGAACATTATATATTCTCTGAATATCTTCTCAAAAACTGTTTTATTATTGTTATGTGCAGTATATGAAACTTGTAATGATTGGTGCTAATATTCGCTGATCATATGACATCATGTTCCCTTACAGGCTCTGTCTTAATGGTAAACTGGTGTCCCAGACGGCAGAAACTGGTAAGATGACTGTTAGCCTGATTTGGATTTTTTTTTTGTGCTTTTCCAAAGTGTTTGGATGTTTTTGATCAAACTTTAATTTCTTCCTAACTCCCTGTAGACCGGCTGTGTCCACCGGGTCAAGTCTACCTGAACTGCTCAGATGGAGAGGACAGCCTAATGCCAGGAAGGGGCGTGGCCTGTGAGCGCACCTGTGAGTCCTTCCTGCTCAACATCACCTGCTCTGCACACGAGCCATGTGCCTCAGGATGTGCCTGCCCTCCCGGGTGAGTTGTGGCTTATTTTTGTATTTGTGTATGGAAGCTGATTAGATCCCAGGAGGTGCATATTTGTTGAACCAAACTCTGAACCAGGCCCAGGAGCCTTTATCGCTCCTTTCAGCTGGAAAATAGAGCAGCGTTGAGAAGAAGTGTAGTACAGAGCATCAACTTCTGGACCAAACCCTGACCCATGGTGACCCGTTCTTGTCTTATGCGATTATTTTAAGGTTGTTTGGTTCCCTTTATCGCTTTTCCTTTTGGCACAGTGCTCTATCATGCAGGAGAAAACAGATCATCACTAGTTTGTCTGTATATTTGATCTCCTGTGCAGCATTCCTAGGCAGACCTGGGAGTATATCCCTGTATTTTTGATGAAAGTAGCCCCACACATGTATGGCCTCGGGGTGCTTCAGTGTTTACACCACACAGTATTCACGGTAGTTCTTTGCTTTTCTTCTCCAAATGTCTCTAACAGTCACAAGGAGGATTCTTCAAGGAGAAAATAATGTTGCGCTAGTCTCATGTTGTCCATCCTCAAACAAGACACTGAAAAAGTATTTTCCCCCTTTCAGATTTCTTCTGGTTTACTCTATTTGTTAGACTTACACTTTGTTATTTCAGATCATCAAACATATTTTAAATTCTGACAAAGCCTCAGACAAATGGGACTTTTCCATGGCCCCTGTCTACTCTGCACCACTCGTCCTGCCGGAAAATGTTTGGTTGACCCGGTAACACCGTGGCTTTAAGCCCCACATTCTGTTTTTGCGCCCTGCTGCATTACTGTGTGGCATTAACCAAAGCGTAAAGAAATCATTATTAATAAAAACACAAAAAATCTAAATAATGCAAGAATGAATTTTTCTTTTGAAGGATAAAATAATCCACTAGATAAATATCTGGATCATCCACCAGGCTCTGACAGGTCCGTGTGTCTGTGTGTGTGTGTGAGAGAGAGAGAGAGAGACGCTGAATTAGGGCTGGACGTTAATTCAATAACTATATATATCGATAGATAGACGTGTGGTTCAGTAGAAAAAAAGGGGTCAATAAAAAGTTCAATAGAACATTTTTGCTTGCATTCTAGCCTATCATGTAGGTTAATATTACAGTCATTACATCCTCCCAACCAATCACAACGCAGACCTAGGAACTAAGCTCCGTCATCAAGCGTCAGAGTTCAGAGAGCATGTGTTGTTCTTTCTTTTTTAAAACTTACAGTTCGGGTAAAAATTTGGTTGAATAAAGGGTTGTGTTTGAATTCAGTGTCTATCCAAAAATAGGCCATAGAGAAACAGCATAAAATGGCAAATGCACTTAAAATATATTTATTGATAATTATCGATATCTGAGGCTGATCTGTTCCAAACTGTTAAAATTTAGGGCTTTTTATTTTTATATGTTGGATATTGGGTATTCGCATTGAGCTGTGCTGATTCGGTGAAGTCTTTGGGTTAGAACCACAAAGACAGAGGAGCAAAGCTCCAGCAGCGACAGCCGCTGGGGGAAGGAGCGAAACGCAGCAGGTGCTGAGAGACAAATCGTCCCGCAGCCGCCGCCCGTCGGCGCCTGGGCTTCAGCCATGCTGCCTCTCTCAAGCCTTTTCTCTCCCGCGGAAGGCGGTTGCTCTGCCCTCTGCCACACACACAACACTGGTTACATCAGCGGCCGTGAAGAACAACTTTTTGAGCAGCACAGTCTTTATAGACACAACTTCACAGCTTTCAGTGAATCCAGTGTTTCCCTCTCTGTAGTACTGAGTTATTTATTTTTCTCCTGGCTCCGCTGTCGACTGGCTGACTGGTCACACCGAAGGCCAATCACTGACTAGCAGTCAGGTCACCTAAGAGCTCTACGCTACTCGATAACCATTGTATTACCTACCGGAGTCATGGATAAAAAGCCCGTAGAAAAACTGTCAAAGCTCGCGTTGTGGAGTAGAGTACGACCCAGTGGAGTCCACGAAAAAGTCCCAAAACATGGTGGTGGTATTGTGAGCGTCTGTCGGGTTGACACCAGCTTCTGTGCATCCCACATCTTCCAAAAAGTTCCACTTTCATCTCATTGTCCATTAAATATTTTCCCAAAGGTCTCAGGGATCATTGAGAAATGTCAGGCAGGCTGAATTTATGTAGCGAATTTATGTAGCGTTGTCAGTACCGACCTCTCAATGTGCTTTACTCTAGAACCACGTTCACCCAGTGCACACATTCAGAATGCCCCTGAGTGCCTTGCCCAGGGGCACATTGAAAAGTGACAGGAGAAAGCTGGAATAGATCCTACAACCTTATGATTGCAAGACGCTCTACCCGCTGATCCTCCGCCGCCTGTCTCGTCTGGGTTGGCAGTGGTTCTGGTTGGGAACTTTCTCATGGAGGCCATTTTTGTTTTTCTTGTTGTTTAATCAGAAACCTCAACCTTAGTGGGGAACAGTGAGGCCTTCAGGGGTGTAGAGGTTGTTCTGAGTTCTTTTGTGACCTCCTGGATGAGTTATAGAGGAGCTCCTGGAGTAATCTGAGTAGGCTGGCCACTAATGGGGAGGTTCACCACCGTTCCTTGTTGTATCCATATTTCTCACTGTGATTGGCTGGAGTCCCAAAGCTGTAGAAAAGGCTTTGGGACTCAGACTGGTCGATGCTGATGACTTTGTTGGTCATCTGTTTTTGAACTTCTTCAGATCAGGGCGTGATTTGTTGCCCTTTGAGATTATTTAGTCTATTTCCTGTTGTTAGACAACTAGGACATATATATTTGCCCTCTCTGCACAATGATACAACAATTCTTTGGCAGTGCTGAAGAATAATCGCAGGTCAGCAACAGTTAGCAAAACTGTGACAAACGGAGGACAAGTTAACATCTTTTTTAGGGTTTGGCTTCTTGTTTTTGTGTCAAGTCTGATGACCTTTGACCATTCTGGCAGAACAGATTAATAGGGAGGCATTAAAAGAATGACAGTGGTTTACAAAAATGTAATCTTTTAATTAAATTTCTTGTCATTTTTAAAAATGAAAGGCAAACCAAGCTTATTTATATGATGCCATTTACAGACAAAGCCATTCAAAGGCGTTTGCAAGACATCAAAGGAGAGACAGGAAGAAAAAATTAAATCAAAGCATGAACACATCGCATAAAAGGATGTTTCAAACAGTTCATTAGTCTGATCGTTTGATCAAAAGCTGCTTTAAGCAACAATGTTTTCAGTCTGGATTTAAAGGAACCAAAGGTTTCTGCACATCTCAGGGTTTCAGTCAGTTTTTCTAGAGTTTAGGAGCACAGAAACTATGCTGCCTCACCTTGTTTGGTCCTGGGAACACTGAGTTTCTGAAGACCTGAGCGGTCTGCATGGCTCATAATTTGGCTCATGACCGTTTAGTGTTTATGCACTGCAAAAAGGGAACTAAAAGTGAGTAAAATCTTATTGAAATGAGAGTATTTGTCCTTGATTTGAGCAGGTAAATAAAATTATCTACCAATGGAATAAGATTTTTGCACTTAAAATAGGAACAATTAATCACCATTATCTTATTTCTTAAGTGCAGTATATCTAAATATCTTATTTTAGGGGTCATAATACTTATTCCATTGGCAAATAATCTTATTTACCAGATCAAATCAAGGACAAATACACTCATTTCAAGAAAATCTCACTTACTTTTAGTTGCAGTGGACCAATTTTAAAATCTGTTCTGTGATAAACAGGAAGCCATTGCAGTGATGTAAGAACTGGTGTGATATGATCCATCTTTCTGGTGCTGGTTAGGACTCTCTGATTCATCTGTTGGCGACAGAGAAGTGTTTAAAGCTAGCAGATGATGCAGACAGACAAAATGAAGTCTGGGTTAGCCATCTGAACCTTGTAGGAAGGCACTTTTGGTAACCCCACATTAGTGTGCCTCTAATTTCTTTTTTTTTAAAACATGTATTTATTGAGATTTTGTTATTTAAACGGAACAACAACAATACAACCAGGCACATTACATAAAATAGGAAGACATTAAAGGGGAAGTCCGGTCAACAAGGAAAAATCAGGGTATCATTAGCTATAACTAAAACTAATACGTTCGTGGTTATTTAATGAACTTATCTTTAATCAATAAGAAAATGAAAACATAAATTGTTGTCTGAATCACTGTGTATGGGGGCTGACATTACTGCCCATATTTGGGCAGTAAGGGGTGTTTGACATCACATCCTGCGACGTAGAAGAGCGGAAGCGGCGACAGCATTTCTCTCCGCTTTCCATGCAAAGTCAATAGGAGCCGTTCTACACAGCTGCGATCATCAATAATTATTTTGGATTTCCAGAGGACTTCACCGCTGACATTCCCAAGAGCTATTGCTGAAGCAACAATGCCCACATGCATGGCCATCGGATGTTCCAACACAACTGGTAAAAGAGGAAAAAACATTGCTTATTTCAACTTCCTGATTCATGAGCCACCGGGCTCGGCGCTGGATTGCCAACTTGAAGAGCGGATTTGCCATCTAACTTCTGGCCAGAGAGAAAACACGTCATATGCAGTGACCATCTCGAAGAAGAATGTTTTGAACATGACATGAGGGCGAGGATTTTCAGTAAGTTATTTTTAAATTTTTAATTTTTAATTTAGAAGTTACGGGGATGGTTACCGACCAGAGGGGCGGAGGGATACAACATGGTATCCCTCCGCCCCAGCATGTGCTGGAATGCTTTTATATTTTAATACTTATACAATAATGACCACCTGCCCTATTTGCTAGGGGGCAAATATATAACTTAAGTCACTTCAGCGCGATCTCTCCTCCGCTGTGTGTGTGTGCGTGCGCGCGCTCCGCTGCAGCGCCGGCAAAGCCGTGCTCCGCCCAGCATGTGCTGGAATGCTTTTATATTTTATTATTTATACAATAATGACCACCTGCCCTATTTACTAGGGGGCAAATATATAACTTAAGTCACTTCAGCGCGATCTCTCCTCCGCTGTGTGTGTGTGTGCGCGCTCCGCTGCAGTGCCGGCAAAGCCGTGCTGCGCGGAGCGCGCACACACACACACACACACGCGCGTGTATATATATATACTGTAGGACCCGACTGAGTTTGCAATGGAAATAGGTACGCTGGATTCCGTCAAAAGTCCGGTTTCTGTCAAGAAATTCTTCTAAAACATCCATATTGCTATCAGATGATGATGACTCCACAGAACTCTCATCACTGTCACTAAATACTTCATCACTCTCTGCTTCGTACAGAGCACCAGTCGTCGCCATCTTGGAAAATAGTGCGCCGTGACAAACAGAGCGTTGAAACTTGCTCAACAGCGGGTCCGCCGAGTGACGTCAAAAAATGGGAGGTGACAGTACTATTCTTGACCAAGATGGATTCCTCCACATAAACATGATTAAATGAGAATTATTCTTAATTAAAAAAACATATAATTCTTTGCACAGTATGTAGTAGTTTTATATTTAAAGTACTTTCAGCAGTTTGAATTCTGATTTTGACCGGACTTCTCCTTTAAGGATCAAAGTAGAGTCTGTAGCATCCAAAGACATAAAGACATTTATTACGTACAGCAGTAATTTGTCACATAGACCATACAGCCCATACAACACCATCAACAACGGTATATGTCTTACCTTAAAACTGAAATAAAAAATGTAATAAATAAAAATCCAAATAAATAAATTAATTAAATAAAACAAAATTAGATTAAGTAAAATTAAAATACACATGTTTCCAACTAGTTATCAATACAACCATTTACATCCATATTGTTATATTTAAGAAAATTATAGAAAACGTTCCATCCTCATTTCCAAGGCTAAGTAAAAAAATCATTCCCCTCAACCATTGTACTGTGACTCTGTGTGTTTCTGAGTTCCAAAAAAAAGCTATACATCGTTTGACTTCTAAAAAACAAATATTCAATAAAGACCTAATTCTTTTCGAGGTTATAAAGCCATCTGGGTAGTGATTTAATAAACATAATTAAGGACTAATTGGAACATCCTCATTGATGATCTGGCTCACCAGATCCAACACTTGCCTCCAAAATGACAATATCAGTGGACATTCCCACATACAATGAAATCAAGTCCCTTTGTGATCGTTACATTTAACACAGGTGTCAGGTATGTTAGATTTAAAGTGGTGCAACTTAGCTGGGGTTATATACAGTCTGGTTTTCAATTTTTTATTGGTTGCCACTAATTTCTAGTTATTTAAAATTTTTTATCCAGAAACAATTCACAGTTTTGTGTCTGTAGCGAACTGAAATCCAGCAGAAAAGGTCAGTGATGTGCAGAGAGACCTTATAAGACATCCAAGAGCTGCAGATTGCTCTGTAGTGACTCACTTGTGTCTATTCACGACATGTATTAAGATGACCTTTATGATGACATCAGACTCTGGATCTGATGTCCAGGCCTCGATGAGAGCAGTTAATAACTCCCAGAAACCTGAGTCTTGCGGTAAACATGGTCACAAAGGCGTCTCAGTGATGGTTAGTGACGATGTTGCTCTAATAATCTGTAAAGGTTGTGTCGCCACATCAGCCTGAATCACCAGTCTGAACTTAAAAAGCTAAACTACTCATGGAGGATTAGCATGTGGTAAATTGCACAACTAAACCTGGTCAAAGGTTAAGTTAGAATATGAGACACTAGGTAAAAGTTTGAGTGTTTGATCTACACTCCATGATAAAGCATTTCATATTGATTCGGGGTTATTATTGATTTATTTTAACCATTATTTTCTTTGGTGGAATGATCATATGACACAGAACTGCAATGATTTTCAAAAGCAAGAATCTGGTCCTCCTGTTTGAATTGATTCCGCTCCTTCTCCAAAATGTTTATACATACTGAGTTAAGTCTTTGGGTTAAGTCTTTAATATTTGGTGCTGAATGTTTTAGAATGTCTTTTAACTTGAAAAGCAAAAGGCACATTAACACCTTGTTAGTGATGATTGGTGAAGCTTGGAGTTTTTTATTGGAAAACCTCCAGATTTATGCAAGTTGGGATGCCTTTTCAAACCAATTTATTCATAAGATCCGAAGGTAAGATCCAACCTGTCACTCCCAGATGAGTGGCAGCAACCAAGAAAGAAGGAGCTGCTCTAAAGTTAAGACTTTTTAGCTTAACTTTAATTTACACATCAACAAGAACTACGTCTGGAGGAGTCAAGGAGAGGTTTTCACAGCTAAGCGTTCTTTAAAGCACGGTGGTGGTGACATCATGCTGTGGGGCTTTTTATTTGCCAGGCATGTTGGTGTATCCCATCCAAAACTGTCAGGTTGGTAGTTGGACACAGTTGGTTGTTCCAAGAGGACAAGGATCCTGAAGACGATCAAAACAGGTTTTTGGATAAAGCAGGCGGACACTAAGCTTCAGGGATGGTCCCGACCTCAACCATGTTGAAAAATCCATGCATTGTGTTTAAAAAGGGGAGTTATTGCCAGGTAACCAACACAATTATTATTAGTAAGTTATTAGGTTGTAACTTGGTCTTAATGGAGATTTGCACAGTGTCAGTAAAACTGGAACTACTGACCCTGGATATGTCGCAGTTTACTAAGATGTTTTTAATGTGTATCATTAAATACAAAAGGCTGGTTTGTGCTGAATTTTGCTGCGTCAGCTTAGTTAAGAGACTGAAGATGCATTTAAGGAAAGCCAACACGTTCAAGGAGAGCACACACAATGCGGAGCAAGGCTGTGTCTGTGTGCCACCCTCTTAGATTAAAGTAAAAAAAAAAGATGAATATTGAAAAAGAAACCTCAACTCAACTGCATTTATCTGCAGCAGAACTCTGAAAGCTCTAATGGGAAATAATTAGCTGCCGTGTTGACTGAGGACTCCATTGTATTTGCTCTTCCACAAAGGAACACTTTGTTTATGATCAAAATGTCAACCATTCATTCCCCCGTTCTGTGTCAGCTGAACTCATATAAACCTGAACTTTTAGGTCCAAAACAGAAGCCTGCAGGTTCCTGGAATGCGGTATCGGTTTACAGTTTACATGTACACATCATGCTGTGCAAAAGGTTTTAAACCCCCATCCATAGGCTTTATGTTTTGTACCCAGATAGCCGGACTTTGCCCCGGTTCTTTTAACCGCTCTGGATCAGAGGTTCTCCACAATGTTATTTCAAAGTTTCTCTTTTGACTTCACCTTCTTTTATTTTAGGATTCTTGAGTTAGTCCTTCCATATTGGGCAGAATGGTTTGTTTAAGACCCTTACCTCTGACCTGTGAATCAAACAGGTATATTAGAGGCTTCTTGTACCTGACCGCGGCAGCAGATTGTGCAGACTCCGCTTCAGTGGGGAAATCAACAATTGGGAGGCAAATATGTTACGATCAAACTGTTTAGATCAAAGCTGGAAGGGCCTGCTTATAGTCCAGAGCTAAATCCAATTAACTTCTTATATTGCTATATTTTGTGCAGTAATGTTGGCTCTGCATCACACCAGTGCTGTTCAGAAACATTTGAGTTGCCAACCTTTTCTGACCATCCGCGTCCTCATCGATCGTTTTCTGCTTACCTGAGCGGAGGTCACGTTGGTACTGGGTTTAGGAAGGTAACCCAAACTTCTCTCTCCTTACTGACACTTCTGATGGATCCCAACATGTCTTCACACCACGCTGAATACAAAAACTCTCTAGCTCATTCTGGGTCTGTCTTTTCCTATTAGTGATGCCTCAGGATCCCAGAACCTCTGAAGGGAGACATCCAGGAGACATCCTGCTCAGATGCATGGAGCATCTCAGCTGAATCCTTTTGAAAGGAACGTACACCTGCGATCAATGAAAGCTGGTTATTGGCTATTAAAAAATAGATCTCAGGTATAATTAGCCTTGCATGGCTTTCCAGACCCTGCCCTAGAAATTCTGCTGCCTAAGTTATAAAAACATCTGAGTGAACTTGGAGTGGAGCTGCTGTTTATTTACATAAAAAGAAGACGGATAAATTGGCTGTGGAAACTCTCAGTTATCATTGCAACAGCAGTTGCAATGATCAGGTTAAATCGAAGGCAACCGGACTTTCGCTCAGCTTTTCTATGAACGTATCGACACCTATCCAGGAGTCTTGGTAAATTCTGGCGGCTCAGGTGTGAGCCAGAAAAAGTATTGACTCAGGGGGACGAAATAGAGATGCACACCAAACCTTCTGGACATTTATTTTCTAATGCAATTTAAAAATGTCCAACATATATTACCACAGATGTAAATAGTAGGTGAGCTCGTTTCTGAACCTACTGTCGACTTTGCAGGCTTCAAGTGTGCAGCCTAAAACTCTGCTCAGCTCAACTGTTTGGGTAATTTGCTTCCTCTTCTTCTTTCGGTCGAACAGTGAAGTCATCTTCGGTCACTTTTACATTGTCCCATGACAATGTACATTGTCCGTTCTTTGTGACATGTTCGTAGGTCAGGAGGCTAAGTGATCGCAGAATCTTTGATCAGAGTAATCGATACAGCCGCTTGGCGTGTGGATAAAGGAAGCTGTTAACAGCGTTTTATCTGTCGTGTAACTCTACTCAGATGAACCTGAGGTTTATGGCGGCACCATTCAGTATGTCACTTCATTGTCTGCTGCCTCGCCAGTGGATGTAGCTCAGCTCTGCATATTACAAGATACTTATCAGCTCGGTCCTGCAGAGTGGAGGAGAGAAAACGCAGGGATCCGGACAAAGGCTGTTTTTCTCTCCCCCATCACTGAGAATCCCAATCGTCTGGTTTTCTCATGTAGCCAACGAGCGTTATTCCTTTTCACTCACAGCTGCCCACCCTGCTCTCTTTCATTTGCTCGGATTGTCCTGCGGTGGAAGCCAACCCGACTTGGCTTTGCATCTGTCAATGTTCTGGCAAATGAGCTTAGCTAGAGACAAACTCAGGGACCTTAAATGATAACAGGTCGACGACATGGTTTATCCCAACTCTTCTTCAGCATTAAGTCCCTGTATTCGGTCACCAGCTGGTTTAGGATTTGTTTGTTTTTGCAGCTAGTTTAAGATGGTTTATCTTCTAAATGTATGGCTGAAATTGGTCATAGACCATTGGATTAAAAATACATGTATACGTCCATTCATAGCCTTCTGCTTCACACAAGAACAGTTCACAGAGGGAGCCTGTTTGGGATGAAAAGCCAGGCACCTCTCTCTCTCACGCTACACACTCCAGCTCATTCTGGGGTCCACAGGAGTTCCCAGGCCAGCGTGTCGTGGATCATCTTAGAAGTCCCCCCTCAATACATCCGGAAAACCTTCAAAGCGGCCCGAAACCACCTCAGTTTTCCTTTGATGCACAATCCAGCCATCCATCTCCAAGAATCGAGGATCTTTATTGTCATTATGCAGCCTTAATGAAATTTTGGTGAGACGTCGGCTCTGAATGCACACACAACACGCAGACACAAATCAGAAGCACCAACGAAAAAGGGAATAATAAGCATTCCTAGAGAAGACCCTCAGAAATGCAAAAACACAAAATAAAAACAAAAATTATTGAAGGTTAAGCTGTACAACAGAAAAGAAAGACTTAGCAGAAGGCAAAACATATTGTGTAATTATTACCAGATACAGCATATTCTTACCATCCTTGCAAACAAGACAACAATTAGATGTTTTTAGATGTTTCCATACAAACACACCTAAATTAAATTACCCGGCCAATAGCAGGTCCTACAGAGGTTGTAATTTAGTTATGTGAATAAGGTATGTTGGACTCGGGCACTTAAAACATGCAGGACACCAGTCCAGAAGGTACAGGATTGTGGATGCATCACAGAATATACACTCATCGGCCACTTTATTAGGTACCCCATGCTAGTAACGGGTTGGACCCCCTTTTGCCTTCAGAACTGCCTCAATTCTTCGTGGCATAGATTCAACAAGGTGCTGGAAGCATTCCTCAGGGAGTTTGGTCCATATTGACATGATGGCATCACACAGTTGCCACAGATTTGTTGGCTGCACATCCATGATGCGAATCTCCGGTTCCACCACATCCCAAAGATGCTCTAATGGATTGAGATCTGGTGACTGTGGAGGCCATTTGAGTACAGCAAACTCATTGTCATGTTCAAGAAACCAGTCTGAGATGATTCCAGCTTTATGACATGGCGCATTATCCTGCTGAAAGTAGCCATCATGGGTTGGGTACATTGTGGTCATAAAGGGATGGACATGGTCAGCAACAATACTCAGGTAGGCTGTGGCATTGCAACGATGCTCAATTGGTACCAAGGGGCCCAAAGAGTGCCAAGAAAATATTCCCCACACCATGACACCACCACCACCAGCCTGAACCGTTGATACAAGGCAGGATGGATCCATGCTTTCATGTTGTAGACGCCAAATTCTGACCCTACCATCCGACTGTCGCAGCAGAAATCGAGACTCATCAGACCAGGCAACGTTTTTCCAATCTTCTATTGTCCAATTTCGATGAGCTTGTGCAAATTGTAGCCTCAGTTTCCTGTTCTTAGCTGAAAGGAGTGGCACCCGATGTGGTCTTCTGCTGCTGTAGCCCATCTGCCTCAAAGTTCGACGTACTGTGCGTTCAGAGATGTTTTTTCTTTTTTGGACCATTCTCTGTAAACCCTAGAGATGGTTGTGCGTGAAAATCCCAGTAGATTAGCAGTTTCTGAAATACTCAGACCAGCCCTTCTGGCACCAACAATCATGCCACGTTCAAAGTCACTCAAATCACCTTTCTTCCCCATACTGATGCTCGGTTTGAACTGCAGGAGATTCTCTTGACCATGTCTACATGCCTAAATGCACTGAGTTGCCGCCATGTGATTGGCTGCTTAGAAATTAAGTGTTATCGAGCAGTTGGACAGGTGTACCTAATAAAGTGGCTGGTGAGTGTATAAACTTCTGGGTGGACTTTACTGTGCCCCTTATGAAGGTGAGGTGCTTCTCCAACAGCGAGCCTCGGATTCACCCAGAGATAAAAGGGGGAGGGAGAAGAAGGACTGAGAGATGTGCAGAAAAGAGTGAGGAGGAAGATCAGAGAAGGGAAAAAAACAGCTATTGGAAGAAAATGGAGGCGCAGCTGCACCACAATAAGACATCAGTAATGTTTGGAAAAGCCTGAAAACCATTTCAGGTCACAAACAGAAGGCCCAGGCTGTAGGTGACTTGAGATGGGTGAATGAGCTGAACCAGCACTTCCTGAGGTTAGAGCAGCCTGCCCCGTCCCCCAGTTCAACCTAACATGCTGCAGACACCTTCATCCTGGACGTTTGCTTGTTCTTCCACCCAGAACCGCACATCTTTCAGCTCTCAGCTGTCGTCCACCCCCTCTGCTTCTGATTACTCCACTATTGAGCCTCCCTTCACCACCCTGTCCTTCTCAACACTCCAAGTGAGGAACTTTCTGCAGAAGACCAAAGAGAGGAAGGCTGCAGGTCTGGATGGCATCAGCTCCAGGCTCCTGAGGTGCTGTGGGGATGAGATGTGTGGCATCATGGGGAACATCTTCAACATCAGATTAAAGCAGAGGAGAAGACCATAGCTGTGGAAAACCTCCTGTGTGATACCAGTGCCTAAGACCATACATCCCAAAGACCTCAGCAGCTACGGGCCGGTAGCACTAACGTCACACCTCAAGAAGACCCTGGTGAGGTCTTCACTGGTTCCCCTGCAGTTTGCCTTCCAGTCTGCCATCGGGGTGGGTGATGCCATCATCTACCTGCTGCTCCAAGTTCTGGTCCATCTGGAGAATCCTGGAAGCACTGTGAGGATCATGTTCCTTGATTTCTCCAGTGAGTTCAACACCTTCCATCCAGGACTCCTGAAGGACAAGCTGGAGCGGTCAGGAGTGGACCACCACCTGTCCCAGTGGATGCTGGATTACCTCACTGCTCAACACCGGTATGTGAGGACACGGAGCTGTGGTTCTGACAGGATGACCTGCAGTACAGGAGCGCCACAGGCAACTGTGCTGGTACCGGTTCTGTTCACCTTCTACACCACAGACTTCTCCATCAGCTCACCAGGCTGCCACCAGCAGATGTTCTTTGATGACTCTGCAATAGTTGGTCTCATCACAGACGACACAGAGTCAGAGTTCAGACGGTGAATCCAGAGCTTTGTAGACTGGTACCGGCAGAACCACCTCATGTTAAATGCAGCAAAAACAAAAAATCTGCTGGTGGACATTAGCAGACGCAGACTCACCTCTTTGACACAGGAGAACATCCAGGGAACTGATGTGGAGATAGTGGACTCAGTACCTGGGTGTTCACCTGAACCATAAACTGGACTGGACCCACGATACTGATGCTCTTTATAGGTCGGGACAGAGCAGACTCTACCTGGTGAGGAGGCCAAGGTCTTTTGGACTGCAGGGGGTGCTCCTGAAGACCTTCTTTGACTCTGTGGTGGCACCAGTTATCTTCTATGGTCTGTTGGAGCAGCAGCTTAAATGTAGCTGAGATGAAGCACTTGGATAAACTCATTAGAAGGTCCTGGGATACACCCCGGACCCGGTGGAGGTGGTAGAAGACAGAAGGACTGTAAGGAAAATCATATCACTGATGGACAATGTCTTCCCCTCCATGCATGGAGCTGCTGCAGAGCTGGAGAGCTCCTTTAGTGACAGACTGCTGCATCCTAGATGCTCTAAGGAGCGCTTCTGCAGGTCCTTCCTTCCGGCTGCTGTTAGACTTTATAATCTCTGCTGCTCACAACAGAATCAATAACTGTTTACATCACACTAATCGTTGCACTGGTTCTGATCCAACTATTAATTGGTTACACTGTTCCCAGATGCTATGGTAACTTGCACACGCCTTAGCTAGGGATGCTGCTGCACTATTATGCATATTGCATATTTTATTGTCGTGTTATAAAGATTTTCTGTGGAGCTTTTTGCCACTGTTAAATATTTTCCACTGTCCAATATTTACTCTGGTATTTACTTTCATCTTCTACTCTTGGTGTTTGTTTAGAGCAATATTTTAGATTAGACCGGTTTGTCCATTTTTGTTCTTCTCTCAATAAAGGAATTCTTATTCTTATCTCTGCATCAGACTTAGAGGAGTTAACTCTCATTCCGGCTGCAAACTACTCCAGCATGAGCTCAAAATCATGTCGTCAAGATGCCAATAGAACTGCATCATCTGCAACAAGTAAAAAATAAGATCCCGAGGTCCCAAAATCTGCCAACCCGTCTCCCCACTACTACCCCTTGAGATGCACAAATACAATCAAGGACAAGGGGCATCTCTTGCAGAGATCATGATAAACCAGGAACAAGTTCTAGGAAACGTATTTAATGGTCTAATCCTTGGGGCTCGATTGGTGGTATTTTAGGATGCCCCATATAAAAAGTCCTTCCTGAACAATGAGAATAAGGCTTGGTATGTATTGCCTCTAATAACATTTGATTGCTGTTAGTATTGGACTCCACCAGTCTGGCCGGTTGTAATTGATTTTGTTCATAAATTTTATGTTCAGAATTTTTAGGGGGGCTCCTCGTTCAGGAGGTTTCAGACTTTATTGAGTTGTCTTGCAGCTGACGGGGTTCTGTTTATGTAATTGACTTCATACCTTCAGCAAGGACTGGATTTGCTTAAAGCCCTGGGACATCCCAACATTCCCTCCCTATAGGCTGATGAGCTGTGAGGATAATGCAATAAATATTAGCGGCAGGGTGAGCTTCCTCCATAGAGTGGGGGATTCATTCTTCGAGACAGATTTGGGGGCCTTGGGTTTTCCAATGGAGTGCGAAATGGGATCGCTATTTTTGCTCTTGTTTTTTTGGACACCTTGCATGAGAGGTAGAAGAGACTCTGGTACCGATCCAGTCTTCACTGGAGCGACTGTATCCTGTCTTTGGGAGAGCACGGACTCCCTCGGGTGAGCTGTATGAGGTATTTATGGTGAAGGAAATCTAAAGGTAGGCTCTTTGCTTAACCTGATGCTCCCATGGCCCAGTCCCATATAGACGGGTGACCGGACAGATCAGATTTTGCTCTGGGACATGGTTAACCATCAGCTAGGTTTAACAATTGATCCATCCCCACATATTCCTTGAAATTCAGCATCTTTTCATTGTACTCTGAGCATAGCTTTAGTCTTATTTGCTATCATACAGGAATTCCTAATCTCCTGTTTTTTTTCCTTCCAGGTTACTGAAACATGGGGACGAATGCTTTGAGCCTGATGCTTGCCCCTGTTTGTGGAAAGGAAAAGAATATTTCCCTGGCGACAGAGTTTCCACCTCCTGCTACCAGTGGTACGTTCACACGTATAAAATTATTATAAACAATACGATTCTCCTTTTGTGTGTGTGATAATGGCGTTCGGAGTGGGTGGGGGGTCCCCCAGTTTCTTATCACAAATTTGAGTCCTTCTACCCAAGAATTATCCCAGAATGAAGACAAATCTGCAATAATTTTTCACTGAAAGGTTTAGACTGAAACCACTGAGTCCCAAGGCTATCAGAAAGTTGCCATCTGATATGTGTAATTCTCTGTTATCACGAGGCAGAAAAAAAGGCCTTGAAAGGCCCTGAAAACAGAGCGGGCCCTTGTACATGTCTCTGATTCCATCTGCTTCAATCTGTTCATGGCTGGTGAAAGAAACCACCCAGTGATCTCGGTTATTCTCCCATCCTTCTCCTTTAAGTTACGGCCAGGGAAGATGATGTGGATGACAGCCTAATGGCAATGAAGCGATCCAGCCTTGGCCAATTTACCAGCGCTTTTCTGCCTTCAGTAGACCAGTGGCTCTCAGCAAACGGAGACAATTAGATGTGAAAAGCAGTTCCTGCACTAAGTGGGAACCGGTTGATGTAAAACCACTAAAGCTTCTCTTTCCTCGTAGTGTTTGCCAACACGGGACGTTCCAGTGCGTGTTTCGTCCTTGTCCGTCTATGTGCACGACTTACGGTGATCGCCACTACAGGACGTTTGATGGACTGCTGTTTGACTACGCCGGTGCCTGCAAAGTTTATCTAGTTAAGGTAGGATGACCAAACATCCTCTCTTGCCTGGACATGTCCCCTTTTTACCTTCTGTACATGGCACCTGGGGAGGGAGCTTTCTCTATTTAAAATGTCTAGAGTGGTGTGGACAGACATTTTGAATTGAGAAAGCTTCCTGGATAGGAAACGAAACGTCTTCAGCTTCAGAACAGAAGTCCAGTTGTTTTATTTTTAACCTTTTTTGGATTGATCATGACCTGATGACTGAGAATCTTCACCTATAGAGTTAAAGCATATATTTAAAGCAGTTTAGGCCCTTTGATGAAGGCGTATTTTGAGTGTGGCTCCTGTGTGTTTCAAATATTCCCCAGCTTAAACACACACAAATTATTGGGTCATTACACTGCTCCTGCAAGAACCTGTTAGAGAATTTGGTGGAAATTTATAACTATTTTAATCAGGTCTTTCCAGCAGTAACGACACTTGGTAGACTTGGTAGAGCACAAGCATGACTAGGATGGATGGTCGGTCTGGAGAAAATATCAGAAATAAATCTTTTCAAACTTAAACATTCTGGCCGTACACTAAGGTCAAACAACTTATTTCTGCCAAATTTCTTAGCTGTTCAGATCTCTGCAGTAACTAAGAATGTGTCCTCTCATACACAGAGCAGTGCTGACGTGATGCTGAATGTTTTGGTTGAGAACGTTGACTGCTTTGACAGTGGAATCATCTGCAGGAAGTCACTTCTGATCAACATCGGGGGATCTTTCATATCTTTTGACGATGACTCTGGGATGCCAGTAAGCTCCATCTTGACTGTGTTTCATAAGTTTGTTGTAAGATCGAGAAGGTAACAGGACTCTCCATCCCATGCAGAATCCGTCTAGTGTGACGGACATTAAGCAGCAGGTGTTCATCTGGCCAGCTGGATATTTCACAATAATACACTTCCCAGAAGAAGACGTGACGATCCTTTGGGACCGCAAGACCACAGTTCACATCCAGGTTGGACCCCGCTGGCAGGTAGGACTCCATTTTGAGCCCTTTTTTACTCTTCAAATCTTCAGGAAAAAAACATCATAGTTCTTGTTCGTATTCCTGAGATCTGACCAATTTAATGAAGCTTCTATAGCAATTTTTTAACCTCATGGCCCAAACCCTAAAGTTTTTATCCCCAAAAATCTGCCAGAAATAAAATGTGCTTTCTTGTACTTTTGTTGACATGACACCAACTGTGCAGAAGTTTGCCCCACGCAGATCTAACCTCTGACGAACAAAGACCTTGTTAATGGCAGTGATAGTGAAGCTCACAGCGTTAACTACCATCATTAAGGCAAAGCAAATAGGGAAATTCTTTTCAAACTAGTCTTAATAAACATCATTATAGGTTGATTACTGCAGAGTTACTGCAGACTACAGTAGATGTTTTCATGCTGCCATCGAGCTATGCATGGCAGGAATACAACGAAATGCTGTATTAGGATTGCAGCGTTTACATTGCACTACCCATTAAAAGCTTTGTGCAAAATCGGAGTCCTGTCAGAGCAAAGACTCAGCTTATGCAACAAGAAGTCGCTATATATATATATATATATATATATATATATATATATATATATATATATATATATATATATATATATATATATATATATATATATCTGTGTGTGTATGCTTGGGAAAGGAATAAATATTCCACCCTTGAAACATTTGGTGTATCGCATGTCTGAAATGGACTTTGCCCAGTGACAACGTTTAACGATTTTTACTAATGTTTTTTCATGAAATCCCTCTGATGGTAATGTGTTTGCAATGCAAAATTCCAACAATGTTGTCAGATTAAAAGGTCTCTGCAGCTCCCGCAGATAAGAGGCATTTTACTTTGGGATAAATTCAACCCATGTCATCTCAAGGCACTTTACACAGGAGAGGAGCCTGATAGCTAAAGGATCTGCCTCCCATTCTACTTTTAGAGACTCTAGGAACCACCAGCAGACCTGCAGTCTGAGAGCGAAGTGCTCTGTTAGGAACATACGGAGTAATCAGAGCTCTGATATATGATGGAGCTTGATTATTAAGGGCTTTATACGTTATAAGGAGAGTTTAAAATTCTATTCTTGATTTACCAGGAAGCCAATGAAGGGAAGCTAAAATTGGAGAAATATGATCCCTCTTGTTGATTTTCATCAGAACTCTTGCTGCAGCATTTTGGATCAGCTGAAGACTTCAAACTGCATTTTGTGGACTTCCTGATAGTAAATAATTACATTAGTCCAGCCTTGAAGTAACAAATGCATGGACTAGTTTTTCAGCGTTAGTTCTGGACAGAATATTTCTAATTTTCTAAATTGAAATTGCTGATTGGTGAGTTGCTGATGAGCCTCCAGGATTGATTGACGGATATTTTACATCAATTGGCTCATTGTCAGTGAGCTCCGTGCTGCCACTGGTGGTCAGACACTGTACTCCA
Source organism: Fundulus diaphanus (assembly GCA_037039145.1). NCBI lineage: Eukaryota > Metazoa > Chordata > Actinopteri > Cyprinodontiformes > Fundulidae > Fundulus > Fundulus diaphanus. Next base: position 6,194,972 of record CM073122.1, on the reverse strand, counting down.
AGATGGCGCATGAAGATAATAAGAATTGTGTACTTGACTGTCGCGTTCTGTACAGAGGCTTTAAAGGTTTTATATCAAAAGCCAATCAGATTCCACCACTGTCACATTTTGGCTAAATTTGGCATTTTGGACTTTCCTTATTTTATAAATTATAATCCTAAATTAAATAGTGTTTAATTGGATATGCACCTACACCATTAAGCAATTGCATACAGAGGTTGCAGGGCAATAGCAAATCCACTACAGCGGCTTCCGATGGAAATTGTAAGGTCCCCTTTCGAAGAACCACTTTTGCTCAAAGTGCTCTGTCCGTGAGAGGATCTGCAGTTTGGAACTCACTTACTGTTGATTTAAAGTCTATAACCAGTTTTAGTATGTTCAAAAAACAAACAAAAATCTGGTTATGTCAAAAACAGCACTGTACCCATTTTTGATGTTTTAATATTTCAGTCTTTGTTTGTAGATGTTGTCAATATTATGATGCGCTATTTCACTTTAATTTCACTTTTTAAAAGCCCATCTAGGGAGTGCTGCGAATTAGCTGTTGCTATTGCACTATGACGCAAACATGGGACTCCTGTTTTGTTCAGTTTGTCTATGTCGATGTGTGTCTGTCCCTACCAAATAAATTTAATAATGAAAAAAAAAATTTTGATGTGAGGAAAAAGAAAATTACGACACTGTTATGTTTTCAGGGGAAACTCAGCGGCCTGTGTGGGAACTTTGACCTGAAGACGGTCAACGAGATGCGGACGCCCGATAACATCGACTCTCCAACGCCGCAGGACTTTGGAAACAGCTGGACAGCAACAGAGGTGAGCGGAGCATCCTCTAAATAATCTATATTTCAAACTGAGTCACTCTAGAGAAAGAGAAAGCTCAGAGTCATTTCATCACTTTCAGTTAACATATTTTATCAATTGTTATTTTTTTCTTATTTAATCTTTATTCATACAGCTAAATCTACTTGGGACCAGAGTTCTCATTTTTCAAGAGCAATTTTTAATTTCATAAGACATAACTTTAATATTTCGTTATGATAAATCTTACAATAAGACTGAATGTCCACTTTTGTGTGTTTGTGTCTTCAGTGTGTGAACAGTCCAGACATCAGACACCCCTGCAGCCTCAGTCCGCTCAGAGAGCCCTTTGCAAAGCGCCAGTGTGCCGTCCTGCTCAGTGAGGTCTTTCAGACCTGCCACCCAGTGGTGAGGAGTGGTGCAACCACAGCCCTCTTTTTGTCAGATTAAACAGCATACAGATGTTATTTCAGCCAATCAGTTCAGAAAGTGAAACTTATATAACATGTAGATTCACTCACAGAGCGGTACAGACCGTTTCAGATGTTTATTTCCTTTTAAACTGATAATCGTTGTTTATACCCGATGAAAATCCAAATTTCAGTTTCTTCGAAAATTACAGTATTACGTAAAACCAATTACAAAGAGAGTTTTAATACAGAAATGTTACCTACACAAACATGGGGATGACTGCTGACATTTGTCCAGGTAAACTATGAATGGTAACTCCTAAAAACAGTCTGGCTGCTCAAAGAGTGCTGCATGCAAGCACATTGTTGGAAAGTTACGCGGCAGGAAAAACTGTTGTATAAAAAGGTGCTCAAGCAACAGGGGGAACTACAGCATTAAAATGAATATGAAGCAAAGACCATGGACTGTAGTTAGATTCAGTTCTTCAGCAATCATCGCACATGTATCCAGAATGTGGGCTAAAACTGTTGCATTCCTTGGATTTAAGTTATATCATACCATATCCCTGCGATAGACTGGCGACCTGTCCAGGGTGTACCCTGCCTCTCGCCCAATGACAGCTGGAGATAGGCACCAGAACCCCTCACGACCCCAACAGGGATAGGCGTGTTAGAAAATGGATTGATGGATACCATATCCTCTGTTGGTGCCAGTCCACTGGTTTTTCTGAGGTCCACAGTCAACGCAGCCATCTACCAGGAAATCTTAGAGCATTTTATGGTTCCTTCTGCTGACAACCTTGATGGAGATGCTGGTTTCATTTTTGAGCTGGATGTAGCACCTGCCAACACTGGAAATGCTATCGCTCTGTTTGATTGGCCAGTAAACTGGCCCGACCTGAACCCCTTTGGAGGATCCATGGGGTATTGTCAAGAGGAAGGTGAGATAGACTAGACGGAACAGCACAAATAACCTGAAGCTACTATTACAGCAAACTGGGCTTCTTCAACACCCCAGCAGAGCCTGGATTGGTGCCCTAATGAGGCTGCAGTAAATACACTTTACAGTCCATTGGCATACATGCCAGTAAGCAGCATTTATGAGGCAACGCCCAAGAGTTGGTTTGCGCAGTCAATATGCTGCTGCTTCAAGCGGGATCCTTTACACTCTGCAGATTACATCAAACAAAATTCACCAATTTGGATGGACTTTTTAAAGTGTAAAGCATCTTTCTGTATTCTGCGTATCCCGTGCTGCTGCTGCCAGCTTCTCTTCAGCCCCACCTCCACCCAGCAGCCCCCTTTGGCCTAGCCTGGCCAGCCAGAGCGACTGAAGTCTACTCTCTAGTCTGAAACAGATCGGACCAATCAGAGCATGGGAGGCGGGACTTTACAATGGGCCACTCTCAGTGCCACAATTACCCATAATGTAATGCAGAAGCGCTTTTCTGAAACAGTCAAAATGCAAACCAATATTTTTTTTAATAAAGTACATGTGAGTAAACCATGTATCCTCAGATTTTTTTTTTTTTTACACAAAAGCAGCAAAAATCGTTCATTGGAAAGTTTGCTTGATGACATGGCATGTTTCACGTACTACAAATGACAAAAACCGAGCTCGTCGCTTGGAGTTTTTACGTCACATCCGTAGTTATCTGACTGATTCTAACCTGTTGATGCTGACGCTGTTAGTCCCGCCTTTGAAATCGGGCCCTACCCGCTGCTTTCCTTACCTTTCCCCCACAGTCAGAGACCCTCTTCAAACTTCCTGACCTGCAGAACACATGTTTAGGATGTAGCGCTCATGACTCAATGACATTTTGAGCAACATAGTCATGGAGGGATGAGCCAAGACACCAATCTAAATGCATCAGCTGCATTGAAAAATATTTTTGATCTGGTCCAATATAGTTTTCGCTATTACAGTTTTCTGACAGACAGAATTTTGTTTTATTATGAGCTGTAAGTCTCGATCCTTAAAAAAACACCTAAAATATATCACTATGTTTTTAAATAAAAGATAAAAGTTTGATATTTTTGATTGAGTTGCTGAAAAATTTAACCCTTTGAAAATGTTCTGATCAGTTAAGAAGCACATGGTAAATGGTGAAGCTAGTATTGCAAGTTATAGTTGGAAGCTCTCCAGAAAGATCTGTTCAAACAGGATGATTTTCCATCAATGCTACAGATTTAAACCCTTTTTTGAAAATTCTACATTTAAATTTAAATATTTAACCACACTTTGATTGTCTCTTCTCAAAATTTGCTATCTGTTTGTTCTCAGGTGGATGTTACCTGGTTCTACATGAACTGCCTCGCCGATACATGCGCCTGCAGCCGTGGGGGTGACTGCGAGTGTTTCTGCACCAGCGTGGCGGCGTACGCCCAGCGCTGCTGTCATGAGGGCATTCCTGTCGACTGGCGCTCACCCTCTCTCTGCCGTAAGGGAGAATCTTTTTTTTTTATCTTTCCTACCTGAAAGATGTCAGGACAGTAATGAAAAATTGTATTTAATTTTTTTCATTTAAATAGCACCAATTCATAATACACATCATCTCAAGGTTCTTTCCAAAGTCAGATTCCATCAAATCCTCCAGGTTGGTCAGAAAGTTTCCTCTCTAAGGAAACCCAGCAGGTTGCATCAAGTCTCTCCAAGCAGCATTCACTCCTCCTGAAAGAGCGTAGAGCCACAGTGGACAGTCGTCTGCATTGTTGATGGCTTTGCAGCAATCCCTCATACTGAGCATGCATGAAGCGACAGTGGAGAGGAAAACTCCCCTTTAACAGGGAGGAGAACCTCCAGCAGAACCAGAACCAGGCTCAGTGTGAACGCTCATCTGCCTTGACCCACTGGGGCTTAGAGAAGACAGAGCAGAGACACAGAAAGCACAGAAGCTCACATTGATCCAGGAGTACTTTCTATGTTAGATGGTAATAGAGGATGATCTGCCTCCCCTGGATGATGTCACAGCTAACAGAACGCCAGACCAGGTGTACCTTCTGTGAAGAGAAAAACGACAGAGAACAAAAAGTTGAAAGTTGAAATAACAACAAGCAATGCAAATTGGAGAACAGTAGGAGAACTCAGCAGAGTGAGAAAAATAGACCCTGATGTCCTCCATAACTACAGAGGTAGCTCAGGGTAACATGAGCCACTCTAACTATAAGCTTTGTCAAAAAGGAATTTTTTAAGCCTAGTCTTAAAAGTAGACAGGGTGTCTGCCTCACGGACCAAAACTGGGAGTTGGTTCCACAGGAGAAGTGTGAAAGTCTTGAACCAACCATAATTTCTTTATCTACTCCTTCCAAGCAACTTGAGCTTTTTACAATTATCTTTTATTGTTCTTTTAGGGTGTCTAAAGGTCATTCAAAGTTTTTCTTTGGACTTTGGCTGCTTTTTCACCCATTTATGTATCTGAAAATTTTAGGACAAATTGTGCATTTGTTCCTTTAATCTGACATTAAATTCTGAGGCATGAAAAGGCAAATAAACAAGGAATGTTCCGATGTTTTATAGACACAGAACAGTATAGAATCAACCTTAAATTGGACCTATAGAGTCCAGCTAAAGTCCAGTTCACACAGATAACAACAGTCCCCTTTCCCATTCCAGGGATTTTCAGCAATAATCTGGGATTCTGAAAGCCCTCCGTGGATTTTGATACAATTTTACCATGATAATTTTGATTCCCCAGGTCTACACTTTCCTGGACAAATGGTCTGTGGGTAGGACTTTCAGATTGCCCTGGGATTGATGAGGGGCGGGGTTTTATGCTGAGTGACAATGATTGGTGGAGCCTTTCTCGCAGTGCTTCTTCTCACCTGGCATATTTAAGAACTGCACGTTGTTGTTTTTTTACTTGATATGACATTCATTTTTAAGCACAGACCCAAGGACAAAGTATGTGCTCACTATCATCTTGTTTTGTGAACAAATGGTGGGATACAGGCTTCCAGGTCAGGCTTTCCTGTTTGGCCTTTGGTTTCTTATTGCTGCCACCCGCTGGACTGGAGGTGTAGTGCGGTTGTCTTTCATCATTTGGCTGATTGAGATAAATTTTTTGCTGCTTTCAGAGCAGCGGGAACAGAAAGCACACAAATTACCCTGAATTTCTTTAACCCAGATAAATAAATCCCAGGTATTTAAATCCTAGGAGATTTGATAGAAAAGGGGCTGATGTCGATACGATTGATACAAGCTCTACTCAAGCAAAGTTTTAAAATCATAGCCTGTTCTTGAAACCTTAATTTGTAGTCTTTCGGTATTTAGTAAATTAAAGGAATCTTTAATTAATTTGTATACCTGTTTGTATTTCAGAGAAATAACATGTTATAAGATTGTTGTAATATGTTTTTAACAGTCCTCTCATTGATAATTCTCCTGTTTATTTCTGCAGCGTATGACTGTGAATTCTACAACAAAGGTAATAAAAAACCAACGCCTGTTTATGCTGACTTTACATTTAACAGTTTGGGTTTTTGAACAATGTTTCCTTTTCCCACAAAACTATAATTCCCATAATAAAACAGAAACCTGCCTTCTCCTGTAATTAACAGCTTTACTCACTTTGTACAGCTGATACATACGGTTAACTGAGCAACACTTTTTTATATTTTCCCAGCTGCTGATAAAGAGTTTTGTTAATGAAATGTTGGTGATTTTATCTGGGGGATGTTACTTTTCAACACTAAAGACTCAACATCCAGAATAAAGTGTCGCATTTAAACTGATTCTGAAGAAGAAAAAATTAAACCGTAAACTGTGTAAATATGTAAAAAGTAATTCATATTCAAAACTTGCTCATTCAAGTGTTTTTTTTGTCTGCCAACGGACAGAAAAAACTGACAAGACGAATGAAAAATGGGAATAAAATTTGGAACAGGTTGGATTTGCTGTAAAAAATCTTCCTCGTTTCTGCAGTTCTGGGTAAAGGTCCATTCAGGCTCTTCACCTTCAGGGATCAGACCACTCTGGTGTCAGCCAGCGGATCCAGCGGCTTTGTGTTCCTGCAGCGGGTCAACAGCAGCGCCGATGCTGCTCCTGGGATCTTCTCAGAGTTCATGATGACACCGGGCCTCAGCAGAGCTCGGCCACACGGTGAGCTCATGTTTATTATTTATAGAAATCAAGGATTTACCATCAGAAATCTGCTCCTCTGTCTCTCAATTTTCATGAACCTAGACCAAAGTAGATTTATCTCCCTTGACTACTAGGAAGACGTCATAAAGCCATTTAAGTTCTTGAATATGCTGTCTTTCCTGACGTTGCCAAAATTCACAGATTCTAATTTAAGTAAACACTGATAACTGCTGACTCAGCAATGTGTAATAGTTTTTATTGAAATGCATAAATATCTACTTGATTTTATTTTAATTCCCAACTGTCTTTTCTGCAGTAATTCATGGCTTATTCTTTAATTGATATTATGAGCACAATTACCCCGTGATATAAAATTGAGTGTCCTCACCATAATGCTAAATGATAGAACAGTCCCTGTCTGCCAAATAAGATCTGAATCAATCTACAGTGCTACCATAAAGTCTCACTCACTTTTCCTGCACATGAATCACTATACAGTAACTAGCTGTGTCAAAACAAGCACTGAGACCCAAGTATAAGATATTTCAAACCTGTACAAATGTTGCTCCGGGCGGCCGTGTGATTAAAAGCCTTCCTGGAACACTTCACATTGAAAAGCCTAATTTTGTTCAAAGACTTAATCTGTCGGGTCTTAACCGGTTTTTAGTTATACTTGAATCAGATTCTGTGTTCAACTATTTTCTGAGTGAAGCCAGCCAGGCGTTGCGCCTGCAGTTTCCTTTACTTTTATACAGTTTGGAGGGATTTGAGCTCTCCTGTGAAAACACTGATGAAGGCGCTGGACCCTTTGTGAAAGGGTTCAGAGATCAGATTGGCAAACACTCATATAGCAACTCAAGTACAAGGCCTGACAGCCAGCCAAACCTGGAACAAGCTGATCTCACTTGTAAACACTTCCAAGCAGCTCTGCTTGCTTCTTTTAAGCACTCCTGATCTTATTTAGTCAGTTTCACATTTAGATTTTTGTTTCTTCAATGTTGATTACCTCAAAATATTAACTTTCAGCTGCAGATATAACCCCATCTTTAAATTATGTGTAAAATGTCAGTGTTCAGGAAAGGTTAAGGATTTTTTAGCTTTTCTTTTATTGTGTTGAATCACTTGAATTTAAAGAGCATTTTTAAAGCAGTGTGAGATGCTCTATTACCTCCTGACTATAGTAAACTGTTTAAATTGTTGCTGTATTCTCTGCGGTGCTCATGCTTTTCTTTTTACTAGAGCAGGGGTGTCCAAACCTTTCAGCACCTGGGCCGAAATTGTCATGCCAAAAGTACTTGAGGGCCAAAATAATTATAAAAAAACAAAATAACTCAAAAAATTAAACAAATTAGTTTTTAATTTAGCAAATTAATTGATTCACTGTAGGAAAGGGATTTGTAAATCAATTTAGATCCATAAGTTAAAAAAGGGCTTCGCTCATTTGTTGTAATAAAAGATGGTCACCCAGTTTGCAAATAACTCTTGATTTTATTGATAAAAAGCCAAATTCCTTTAGCTCTAGCTGTATAAGAACATGATTTGAGTCGGTAATTATTTTAAAACATCCGTTGTATTTAGCCAATTTTAATACATTTAAAACAGACATTAATGCACAAAAGTCTACATTTGAGTAAAGGTCATCGGATAGTCTTATTTACTATGAAATTAAAGAGGATTTAAAGAGTGTGGTTATTAAAAGACAAATACCCTGTGTGATTTTATCTTGTCTGTAATAATTTTGTCCTAATCCACCTAAAGGTCGCTCTGTTTTCCTTCCGCTTACTTCTGTAAATGAAAGGTGGTGTCTAAGATAATTAAAAGATAATTAAAAGCTCAGGCGTGTGTTTTAGCTTCTTGTTTAATGAATAAATAATTCTTCCTATCCACAGATGCATCGCGTGTTTCCTTTGAAGCAGCCGACAGACCAAACTACTTCCTGCACGCGAGTCCCAGCGGCCAAGTGAGGCTGGCCAAGTGGGAGGATAGTGATGCCTTCTGGGATGGAGCCACCTTCATCCTCCACAGGAACACCTGGGTCTCAGGCTACGACTCGCTTGAGTCGCACGCAAAACCCGGCTTCTTCCTGCACGCCACGCTGCCCCGCCTCCACCTGCTCAAATTCAGACACACCTACAGTTTCCGCAAAGCCTCGCTGTTCAGACTGACAGGTCAGCGTCAGAGGACGTCCTTCAGAGTCACACCCTGAATCACTACAGTTGCTGCACCCACTCATTTTTACCCAGTGTCTTCTCCATATGTGTCTCTTCACCAAATGAAAATGCTGTAAATTTTGCTGAATTTCAGCGGGTGTTAAAAACTACATCTCAATTTGAATTAGCAGTTGCTTTCTGACAATCTAAACAGAAATCTTCCACAAAAACTTGCAGTAAACCACAGGGATGTCTGGCTTTTTAGACATTTAGATTTTTATTATTTGACGTAATTGAACTCAGTAGCAGCTGGAATATTCTATAGTCAGGTTTATGATCTGATTATAAAACAGTAACAACTGCATTAGATGCACTGTTTAGACTAATTGTTTGTAGAATAATTAGAATTTTTGATAAACCATATTTTTTCTGAAACACTCCGCCTTCTTTAATGCTAATTTAACAGTCAATATCCTGCCCTAGATCAAATATAAGGTGATGGTATATGAAATATTACAGTGAAAGCTGAGAATATTTACTGATCGTTTTTATTGTTATTGGCAACTGAAGCGTTAGCTTGAAATCAATGAAAATACACTTGTCTGATTAGCTAAAATCCAAGTTTTGTTGGACTTTTAGGTAGTTAAAATGTAAATAAGTGAACTTTCCAGATCTCAGATCAGTTTTTATGTATCGATAAGAGGTTAACTTGGGAGTGGAGAGAGTGGTGGTTGATACACATCTTGATTTGGTCTACAGATAGTGGTCAAGCTTATCGCTTATTGCTTCTTTAATGACAATCCGAAGGTTAAAATGTTTTTTTTGTTTTTTGGGTCAGGCTCCAGATCAGACACCCCACCAAGCCCTCGGTGTATGTGGCGGTACGACTCCTGCATCAGCCCCTGCTTCAAGACCTGCAGCGACCCGTCCGCTGAGTCCTGTGTCACCATCCCGCAGTGAGACCTTTGACCTTTACTGACTTTTAATGAGCCGTGTTCATAAAATGATGTTAACTGGAGACTCTGCTCCAGGTCTTTACATTATAATCTGACTGCAACTTGGATCCTGTTATTCTCACCACATTCAGTTTTACGGTTTCGCTAATCAGGACAAATTAAGAAAAACTAACATGAAGAAAAATTAACTATTTAACATCAATTGTATAAAAAAACGCAAGTGTTTCCACACTGTTGTTGTTAAAGTGGTGGGTAGACAACGTAAGAGCGCCCCATGAATCAGGAACATGTAAAACCACCTTTAGCTGTCCTCCACTGCATTTGAGGTAAAATTAGGTCTGGGCTTTGACTAGGCCATTGGTTCTTTGATTTGCTGCTGTATCATTGTGTTGATGACCCAATTTAGGTTAAGCTTCAGCAGATGAACTCAATAATATTTTTGCATAGAGAGGTTCATGGTCAACTCAATTACTGCATGTTACCCATTTCCTGTGGCTTGGAAATAAGCCCAAATCATCAGGCCTCCAGTGCCATGCTAGACGGAGGGTTTTGGTGTTACGCAGTGTCACGTTTCCCCCAAACATCTCATCTCATCATTGGACATTGTTCCAGAAGTCCTGCCTAAAATACTTTCCGCTTGTAAATAATCTTTCTTTCTGCAGAATGATGAACTTTTTGAAACTGGCTTTATGAGCCTTCCCTGATTGACGGGCAGCAGGAGTTGTTCAACGTTTTGCTCCAAAGTGGACAAACACCTGCCTTTAGTGTTTATCATCACTAAAATCCTGTTTACACATCATTTATTACCTAAATCCTCTTTTAAGAAAGAACTAAAGGCATTTTCATTTAGACGGGTCTTTGTTTCATGTGTATTAATTGCTTTGCCTTTGTGAAGCACTTTGTGATGTTTACGTATATCTGGGAAAGGAGCTAAAGAAATAAAAATTTTACTTTAAATTTTAACCACCTGGCTTGAGCCTGTGCGTTAGCGTCAAGGATGTACCTAGTTTTCCACACAGCTTTTTCTTTGTTAAAATGTTAATAACAGTGTGATATATTTTACTGTGCTGTAAATTAATGTTTAGAGTGATAAAGAATAAGCTACATTCGTATCTTTCTCCATGTCTAAAGTGAAACAGTACAGATTTTTATTGATGTTTCTCAGTTTTATTTACAAGAGGAAATCTGTGGTTTACTGCGAGTCGTTTAGCTTTGGCGTTGGAGCAGACATGTTGAGGTTTTCCTGTTGTAAATCGTCTTCGGATCTTCTCCTGTACAGAGTGGAGGGCTGCCTTCCTGTCTGCCCCCCAAACATGGTCCTGGATGAAGTCACCCGTCGATGTGTCCATGCTGAGGACTGTAAGTAGCTTGAAATCTGCTTCACTGCCATTCAGTTTTGTGACAGAACAACAGCACAACCCAAAAGACCAGAAACCCGTCAGATCACTTTTATATGTACTATGTTTTTCCGCTCTGCTATAAATAAGGGATGCCAGTATTTTATGCAGATGAAATAAAGATGTAGAAAAAAAACGTATTTTATTTTACAGGTTAAAAGCAATTGCATTTTGTACATTAGCTAATTAAGAGAAAATCAGATTTTTCCAGCTGATTTTATTATTGCAACTAATTTCACCAATATTTATACATGAGGTTCAATTTTAACAGCCTACTTAGAAATGTTTCAGATTTATTTTCAATATATTGACATAATATTTTCTTCCCTTATTAAAGGCTGAGATATTTTCTCCACTTTCTCCTATTTAACTACTGTTGGTTTGTTATTCAGTCAACACTGCCAACTACTTTGTTCTGAAGTGTGTAATCCAAGCAGGATTTTTAAAAAGGAGTTTAGCAATGTGAGGAAATCATGTGTTTTTGTAATTATGAAATTATTAAAGTTTATAGAGGGTGATTTTTCCAGAGATGTAGGTTAGAAGCGCCCTTATTCCTTTTTTGAATAACTGCCCCGGAACTCAAAGCTGGAAAAGTACTTAAATACTAAGTACTTAAATATTTTTTAAGCCAATAAACAATTTTTTTGTTTTGATTCAAAAGTCATATAACTTTTAAATTAAAACTATAAAAAATGCTGAATAACATGTAACTTAACATGAGGTTTGAGGTTGACAAAACCTTAAATTAATTAATAGATAGATATTTAGCTATTTATTACATTTTTATAGCCTTACTACATATTCCTGCTTTATGTACAAACATAAAGGTTAAATGACACAGCTATTGTTGCTTTATAAAATAAGTTACCATCAGCAACAAAATTGTATTATTTTGCAGCAGTGCCTTAGTTTATAGTTTTTATTTCATTAAAGAAGGTTCTCTGAAACACTGAGTCTGTCCGATCAGCAGGCCACTCTTTCATTTATCTTCTATCCATTTTCTTCATCACCTTGTGAGCGAGTTCCATCAGTAACTCTTGTTTGTCTTACAAACCCTCTAGTGTTTAATTCATTAATCATGTTTCATTTTGTGAGCTAAAATAAGGGATTTTAAGGTTTGGAAATTGTCACAAGGTTTCCTGAAGATATTCAAGAATGACAAACTTTTTATTTGTCACCGTAGCAAAATATCTCTTTGGCTACTCCAGTTCACATTACACATTATGAAGGCAAAAAAACTGACAAACAAACATGCAATGAACAAGCGTTACATTTTTTTTTAGGGTTCAGGAAAGTCACAGATAAGTTTTTAACAAAATAATACATATGGATGAATATGTTTGTTTCTAACTATTATGTTTATTGCCTCTCTAACACTTGTTTACATATAATTTCAGGTATTAGGGTCCCAGATTCTGTCCCACCTCCCTCGCCATCCACTGCGGCTGAAACTTCTGAGACCACCACATCATCCACACATCACACAGTAAAGGCTCCCACCAGCAAATACCCCATCCCATCCCAAGCACCACCTGGTCCTGAAGAGCTGACCCGACCTGAGACCCTAACTCCGTCTGCGGCTCCTGAAGATGTCAGAACTCCTTCTGGGCCAACAGCGCCCTCTGCAGACAGGCCAGAGGTGGTGGAGCCGCCGTCCACAACCAGGGTAACTGAGACTCCGCCCACAACTTTAACCGCTGCAACAAGATGGACAACCAAGCTGATGAGCACTACCGGTGATTCAGTCAGCCCCACCACATCCAGGACAACCAGAGCTCCTTTTGACACCTCCTCCACCAAACCGCCTGACTCCCAGGCCTTGGCACTCACCACCACAGCTGCAACCACCACTGCAGCCCAGACTGCAACTTCTGCTGAGAGACCGACCACGATCAGCACTTCTACCGTTGCACATCCACACAAAGACGCAGCAGAAGCCACGAGTTCAGCAATTACTCGGACAACAACGACTTTAAGTCCAGTTTCTTCTTCACTCTCAGAAACGTCTGTGGATACGGGCAGAACCACTGTCTCCAGTACAACCACTGCTCTCCTCGCAGGCACCAGCACAAAGGCTTCACCTGTAGAGGAAATGGAAACAGCACCTTTTATCCAGCCAGAACTACCAAGCACAAGCTCTACAACAGCCTCTCCTGTTCCCACCTCTCCTCCTGTAGCAACAGGAACTTTATCTTCAACAGCGACTTCAACAAAGACTACAGAGCCAGTTGGACCACTTACTCCTTCCACTACAAGTCAAGCAACACAAACTGAAACCACAGAAAGGACTTTGCACATAATCCAAACTGATCATACAACTTCTTCAACTGTTTCTTTGTTATCCACAACCACACTCCATCGTGTTACCCCCTCTACAGCTTCGCCGTCTGCCTCCACCTCAGCTAGTACAGGGCGGCAAACATCAACCACAATGAAAGTCACCATCCCCGAATCTCCTGCACCTAGAACCCCTGCAGTCTCTACAACAGCTTCACCCCCACCTGAAAAGATGACAGACAGCGGCACTCATTCTGGGTACACGTCAACAGCTTATTCTGAGAGGACGTCCTGGTCCACCGATGTCCCAGTGACGGGGAAAAGCACCACCAGCAAGCTAACCTCAAGACCCCTTGTGGTTCCAGAAACATATACAATGTCCACAAACGTTCTGCTCACCACAAAACCTTCTAGTTTACCACAATCTCCAACAACAGAGACCACTACTCATCCTCCATACCCTGAGCAAACCTCTGAGCCTTGGCATCCCCTTCATTGGGAGACCACCTCCACCTCCACTGCTACCTACAGACCCCCAATGGAGACAACATCCGGGGTGGCCTCTGAATCTGCTGCCATGTCTACTAAAACCCTTGAAGCTCCTGATCTGCCAGTAACATCTAGGACAACTTCCACCTCGGGAGCTACTACTACCACCACAACAGGAACAACAACTCCAGAAAGTGGAGCCACAACCAGCAGGAAGCTGATTACACCCCCAGCTCCACGTCTCCCTGGCTCTGCTGAGACTCTCCTCACCACGAGCCCAGCAGGAGCTTTACCCTCTAGTGTGCACACCACTGTTAAACCTGTCGTTGTTGCGCCGGTTACAGAAACTTCCCAACCAGCAGTGAGTAGAGTGTCAACTACAACAACAACCACATCTTCTCCGTCTTTGTCTTGGCTCCAAACAACAACCTCTGCAACAGCTCCAGCTGAATCTACCGTCCTGGACAAGGTCACAACCAGACTGGTGTCCTCTTCAAGAACTACACCCACCATTGTGAGGACATCCACCTTCACAGCAACACCCAGAGTTCCTGGGACTACAGGAATTACTCCCATGATCACGTCGACCTCAATCAGGCCAGTCACAAGGGTCCCCATTGCAACGAGGCCCACCAGATCAACCACTGTCAGCTTAACGGCTGTTTATCCTGCTACCACGTCTACGATTATTCCATCATCAGCAAGCAGGACTGATGATGTTAGGGCATCAGCAGCGAGTCCCCGTTTGACAACCCTAACAGCTCCAGTGATGGTCCCTTCACCACAAACCGCTGCATCAACCACAACCAAACCAGCTGAAATACCACAGTCTCCATCCCAGCGACCTGATTCCTTTGTCTCGACCCAGGATTCCGGTATTCCAGTTCCAACAACAACTCCACAAGGACCCACCACCACCTTCTCAAAGAATTATACAACTCAAGGTTCAACATCACCTTGGAGTTCTCCTCACCCAGCAGCGGAAACACCAAGCCCCTCAGTTGAGCGGTCAACATCGATGACAGAAACGCCTATAAGGACATGCACTGTAAGTTCAGATCTCTCTCTCTAGCTTAATATGAAGCCTCCAGTTCATATTTCAAACAAAAGGTTCTAGATCACAATTTTTAATGAGAATAGCACTGTTCGGGTGCCACATGGCTCAGTTGTGTGCAGACGCTACAATCCTCAACGCAGTTATCCCCGGCTGGATTCACAGTCCTCAAACATTTGCTGCATATCTCCCTTTTCTCTCTGCCCATCTTCCTGACCAGCTTTTGAAAAATGTCTCTGTTCGCTTGTCTTTTCTGTTTGCAAGCATTTCTTGCTCCGGGTTTCATTTTGTTGTTTCTTCAGCCTCCGTATGCAGAGATTGTCGACGAATGCACAAAGTACATCTGTGTCAACAAGCAGCTCATCCTCTTCAACAAATCCCAGAGCTGCCCCTTCACAACTGAGCCTCCAAACTGTGGCCTGCTTGGTTTTGCTGTTCTGGTCAATGGAGACAAATGCTGCCCAAAGTGGGATTGCCCATGTAAGCGAAAAACATGAATTTCAAAGCTTTTTAAGAGGCCTTCTTCAGAAATCTGCTATTTCATTGTTTTCTGTCTGTCCTAGGTCGTTGCTCAATGTTTCCAGATCTGAATGTGATCACGTTTGATGGGGACAGCTTTGCTGTTTTCAAAGCTGCTTCATACGTTGTTACCCAGCTGCCCAATGAGACTCTTAGTGTCCTGATTCAGGAATGTCCGGCGGACTCTGAGCTACCGGTGAGAGACATCATCTCAAAGATCCAGTTCCTTTAAGACACTTATGCCGACTCGTTAACGTTTTTCTGATTCTTTCTGAAGCTCATCTGGAATTTCACCAACTTGTGTCTGGTCTCACTCAACATCACGCACAAATCTAATCACGTTGTTATCAACAGACTGCAGAGGAGAGTAAGACACGCTATTGATAGATTAAACTAAATGTCCTGCAGTTGGTAAATATCTTGCACTCTGAATATTTTCTTCTTCTTCTTTTTTAAATCAGCTCTACGTAAACTCCCGATATGCCAAGCCCCGTTTTAAAAAGTATGGTTTTGAGATCTACGACACAGGCAACATGTACCTGATCCGCAGCCCGGCTGGTCTCAAGGTGCAGTGGTATCACAGCACCGGCATGATGGTGATCGACACTGATGGATCCGGCAGTAAACTTCCTACGATGGGCCTCTGTGGTAGGAAGGATTGCATCGATTGTAAAGTAGCTTTTCACTTTGGCTCCAAGGAACCATATTTTCTCTTGCAATGTTCAACATAGGATGGATCAGTAGCTCTCCAAGGCTATCCGAAGGTCTTTCAAAGATCTCACAACTGTGCATTGCATAATTAACCCAGGAAGGTGAATGGGTCTGATAGAAAAGACCTGTGAGGCCTAAGATAAACTTTCTACAGCAAATAAACTATAGCAGACCGTTATTAATCTTTAAGAAAGAGGATGAAATCCTAACTAATTCAATTAAATTCAATTCAATTTTATTTATATAGCGCCAATTCATGAAACATGTCATCTCAAGGCACTTTACAAAGTTAAGTTCAATCATATTATACAGATTGGGTCAGATTATACAGATTGGTCAAAAATGTTCCTATATAAGGGAACCAGTTGATTGCATCAAAGTCCCGACAAGCAGCATTCACTCCTGGAGAAGTGTAGAGCTACAGGGAGAGTCGTCTGCATTGTCCATGGCTTTGCTGCAATCCCTCATACTGAGCAAGCATAAAGCGACAGTGGAAAGAAAAAACACCCGTTAGCGGGAACGAAAAACCTCCAGCAGAACCAGAACCAGGCTCAGTATGAACGGTCATCTGCCTCGACCCACTGGGGGTTACAGAAGACAGAGCAGAGACACAACAAGAGAGACAAAAAGCACAGAAGCACACATTGATCTAGTAATCTGTTCTACATTAGATGGTAATAGTCGGTGATCTGTCCTCCCTGGATGATTTCACAGTCAACAGAACGTCAGACCAGGTGTACCTACTATGAAGAAAAAAGAGAGAGAACAAAAAGTTAAAAGCTGAAATGACAACAGTCAACCAACTAAGCCAACCACTCTTTGGAAATCACCTTTTTTGGAGCTCAAGTTCTATTTAAACAGTCTTTAAAACAGTTATTTTTGGTGTTTTTCATTAAATTTGCATATTGCCTGGATTAGTTCTTTGCCATTATTTTGAAAACTCAGGTTGTGGGCATAAAATAATTTAAAAAGCAGCCAATGTAGAAATAGAAATAATTACTTGAACAAACACTGGCTTTTAACTGTGCTGTTATGAAAATGTTACTTATAAAGACACTGGTAGAAGATTCAAAATATTAATTTACAAAACCTTTCTTGGATTAATCACTGAAGTACTAAGAAAGCTTAATGTAATGTATAAATGTATATATACTCTATAATGGTGAATCAAACAGGATTTATTCCACCTTCAGGGCAAAAATGCTAATTTGAATTACTGTCCATTTGGTTCTAATATGGTTTCAAATATAGGAAAAAAAAATTATAAAATGGATCTGGACCCAGTTTCTTGTTTATGTCTCTAGTATTATGTTAGATTGGTCTTATAAGAAATATATTGCCATTATTTATTTACTTGCCCCCCCTCCACCCCCAGGATTCTGCGATGGAGACCTGACCAATGACCTTACTCTGCCCAACGGTACCGTCTTGGGCGTAGGCACGGACCCGGCTGTGTTTATCGACAGCTGGCAAGTTCCCAACACCACCAGCTACGTCAGCTACAGCCGCCGACGTGAGCACAACTGCTCTACCAGTGACTGCTCACGCTGTCTGGCCATGCTGGAGGACAACACCTTCGCCCCTTGTCACACGTTTGTAAGTTTACGCTAAACCCGTCATGAAGTTTATGTGCTTGCTAGGTTATTTTAGAATGCAAATGGACTGGTCTTCATTTAGAAGACCAGTCCATTTGCATTTAGAACATTTAGACATCAGGACAGGATTATGCACATTTGCCATATTATTTTAATTTCACGGTTGCTTCCTTGTCTCCAGGTGCCACCCAGCACATTTTGCGAGGTTTGGGTGAAAGACTCAGAGTATGTGAACAACCAGTGTGTGGCTCTGGCTGCTTATGTGGCAACCTGCCATAAATTCAATATCTGCATCGAGTGGAGGAGACCGGATTACTGCCGTAAGGTTCCTCTTTTCATGCCAAGCGTTCACAGCATCTATGTAAGATCCAGTAAAATAAGGGAAAGAATTTTAATGTTCATCTAAAGGGCTCAATTTCTTTTTCTAATTCCTTAAACTGGAAATGTAATGTCTAATTTGGTTTTAAATAGGAGAAATTAAGCAGAGTTATTGTGCTTTTAGGATAATTGTGGAAAAAGAAGTTAGATTTCCCAGTCTCTGCAGTAAATTCCCGGTGACTTTTTGTAAAAATAACTTTCTTTCCTGCAGCCTTTGTGTGTCCCAGCTCTCTGAGCTATCAGGCCTGCCTACCAGCCTGCACTTCTCAATCCTGTCCAAACCATGACTTTGACTCGGATCCGGACCACTGCTCGGGCCTGACGGAGGGCTGCGTGTGTCCCAGAGGAACCCTGCTCCATCGGCCGTACTCTGCTCTCTGCATCCCCCCTGAGAAGTGTGGTGAGGACCCCGCTTTAGTTACTGCCATTTCGTGCTCACACCATTTTAAACATATGAAACTGTAAAACAAAAAAGTGTCCTGGTATGTGTTAAAATGTTCTAAACCATTATAAAAAAGTAACATAAGATTAAATCAATGGAAAAGGTCAGGTATCTTTATACACGTTGCACAGTTTGAAAAAGGGAACTAAAAGTAAGTCAAAATTTCTTGAAATGAGTGCATTTGTCCTTGGTTTGAGCGGGCAAGTTTAAATGATCTGCCAATGGAATAAGATTTTTGCACTTAAAATAGGAACAACTCATCTCCATCAAATGCAGTATATCTAATAATCTTATTTTAGGGGTCAGAATACTCATCCCATTGGCAGATAACCTTATTTACCTGCTTGAACCAAGAACAAAAACACAAATTTCATGAAAAATGTACTTACTTTTTGTTCCCCTATTGCAGTGGTATATCTATGTTAAGATAGATGGCTTGTGACATGAGGTACCTGAGCTTTTATATTGAGATTAATTAAAATCACCCACTTAATTTTTTATGCTGTGGTCGGCTTTTGTTCGGATTTACGTTAGTATTAAGTGAATTCTGTATAATTCGGGCCTTTCTGTCTGAGCTACATGTTTGTCTGCAGCTTGCACCGACAGCTCCGGCGTTCCTCGTGCACACGGCGACGTGTGGAAAGCCTCGAAGGACGGCTGCTGCATGTACCGCTGCGACAATGACACCATCGTTCCCGTGGAGTACAACTGCTCCAGCACGCCGGCGCCGGTTTGCCATCGGACGGGTGAGATGATCATCAGCATGTCTGACGACGCCAGCTGCTGTCCCCACAAAGTCTGCGGTGAGGCTACGGAAACGCTTGTTTGGCTTATTTTAATTTGTTTAAGCAGCCTTGAACATTAACATAATGTGGTGATCTCATGTTGCTCTGCAGTGTGTAACCAGACTCTGTGTGATCACGTCCCCCCTGAGTGTAAATATGGTGAAAAGCTTGTGTCTTACTACAGACCAGACTCCTGCTGCCCCGACTACGTCTGTGGTGAGTTTCCTTTTTACTGATTAAACTCTCCATGCATAGTAGAACTTGAGTTTTACATTATCTTCAAAAATGAAAGTTTTATCACATAAGTAGATACTCCAGACAATTACAGTCATGGTAAAAGAAGAGTACACCCCCTTTTCTGTTTTAGAGGCTAAAACCAAACCTTAGGGGTAGAAAGACGCATGGATCCCAACACAGCAGCAAAGCTAAAAGAGAGTGGCTGGAAACGAAACGAGTGAAAATGTTGTAATGGCCTAGTCAAAGTCCACACATTTGCTGAATTAAAGGACTGCGGGGGGAGGTGAGAAACTAATAAAATCAGTTAAAAGGGCTACTGAAGGTGGTTCTTCAAGTTTTTAGGGTGAACTTAGTTTTTCACTAACTGCTTTTCCCTTTTAACCTCATCTGTGTTCAATAAAAAATGACAGCTTAAATTCTGTTCTATTTTTGAATTTAGATAAAAATCATTCAGAGCCTGGTGAAAAATGTACAATTTCTATTATGTCCTGATAAAAACCTAGAATTGAAGCAGTAGTTTCTTTTTAACTTGACTCTAGATATATTTTATCACCTATAGACAAAGTAGCACTCTCTACTACTACTTTTGACATCTTGAGCTGTTCTGTTTACACTCTGTGTTTTCCAGAGTGCGATCCTGAACTTTGTGAGTCTGACATCCCCGCCTGCAGAGAAGACCAGACTCTGATCGCCACCAGAGCCGAGGGCAGCTGCTGTCTGGCCCACATCTGCAGTCAGTTCATCACTTTTAACTATTCCATGTCGCCTTCGTTGAATCCTTGTCAGGTGTAACAGTTTGGTTGATCTCTTCCAGTGTGCTCCTCCTGTGTGGAGCCACCTCCTTCCTGCCAGGAGGGTGAGGTGCTGAGCGTCGACAGCAACAGCACAGATCGATGCTGCCCATCCTATCAATGTGGTGAGAGAACACACATAAGCCCTTTTCCACAAAAAGTGCAGGGATTTAAATAAGTGGGACTGTTTTTAACCAAGGTAACTGGAATACCGTGCAATATATGTGCTTTCCGTTTCCACTGCTCTGAAAGGCAGCGGAAGATTCATTAAAATCAGCCCAATAATTTTGTCAAGTTGTCAAGTTGTGACTGCATTACACCTCCAGGCCAGCGGGCCTTAAATATCCCTGGTAAAGGCTGAAAGTCTGCATTGGAAAAGGGGCTACATGCCTTTTAAGTTAACTTTTTTTTTTAAATAAGTTTTACATGCAAATTAAACCAAATTAAAGCTGAGGAAAACAAACCCAATAGCATTCACTGTGAATGGCAACAAAGTGGGAACCGTACAGTTTGCTGAGACAGGCTACAATGTTGAAGTAAAATCACTGTCATGAAAATTGCTACAAAAATATTATTTGAAAAAACAAACCTAACATTTATTTGTCCTTTTGGATACAGTAGTAAATAAAGTCCTGCTGCGATTGTCAAACCCTCTGACAAGTACACTGTGTGCAGTCTGTGAGCCCTACAGGTGTCCTCAGCTGAGTTGTCCTGTCGGGATGTCAGTCGTGTCCGTTTCCAGCCCAAATCTCTGCTGTCCAAACCAAACATGCGGTAAGGTTCCCAACATGCCACCTGCTGCTCTGCAGGTGGCATGATCAGCTTCAGTTTAAAAGATAAGCGTGGTGATTCCTGTGTTTTCTGTTTACAGAGTGCACTTGTCATAAGGTTGCCTCTCCAAAGTGTAGCCTGGTAAGTTCTGCGGTTCAAAACCCAGCCTGTGAGAAATAATATTCAGTTATGTTTTCGAACAGAAGAGAACTGAGGAAAGGTTTCCTGAGCAGCATAAATTTCAATATGGAGTTGAAAGACTGGATCTAATACATCACAACCTCATCCCGAGTCTGTGCTCTCTTTAGGGAGAAGCTGCACATCTTGATCGGGCCTTTCTGTCCGACCCACAGAATCAGTGTGCCTGCAAGAGATACACGTGTGGTGAGTTCTCCAGTTCTGCTTATACAAAACACTGCTGCATCTGTTGTGCAGCAGAAAAACCAGACCTACCAAACACTGGTCACCCTGTTCAGTTCAACTATTATTGTTCTATATGCTGCTAATTAAATTAGTAACCTGATCCTGTTCTCCAATCCAATTAGATCAAAACCTAATAAATTTTTTTTTATTCATTTTATTATTATCATGATTTAGTCCAATAAAATGATGGAAGCACATTTGAATTCAATTATTTACAATTAAATTAATTAATATGTATTTGAAACAGTGAATCTGATGTAAGATAGTTAGAATTAAAGTTAGCTAAAATAAAACACAATAAACACCTTACAAATGTCTTCTAAACCACTGAATTCTGATTTAACACTGCTTTGTTATCATGATAGATATCAGCTAAACGTAATACAAGCAAATACAGCTCTGGTAAATTAAATTAATTAAAACATACAGTTTTATCAGATTATTCTTGATATTTTTTTCATACAATTAGAAATATCCTACATTTTGTTAGGCTGACCAAATATAGTTTTCTTGAATTCTTTGTTCAAAATATATAAAACTTTTTTGTTAAATTTTACATATTTTCTTTTATTCAGTATTGTACCATTTGATCAGTGATTTATCATTTTTACAGATCTGCGAGTTAAATCTGAACTTTGTGTGTCCGTGTACAGTGCGTGAGGCTGTGTGTGTGTTCGGTGAGCGCGGGTTGTTGCAGCCGGGTCAGACTCTGGTGGAGCACGGAGTCGACGGCTTGTGTTACAGTCGCCACTGCAGCCAAGTTCTAGACCCGGCGAGTGGATTTCACCTGCTGCGGACCTCCACGGTCAACTGCTCTGCCCACTGCCAGCCGGTAAGACAAACATTATCAGTTAAAGTCAGCATCAAGCCTCCTGATAACTGCTTCTATTTTGCGAAAGTAAGAATATTAAGAACAGTGTCCGATTTAGAATAATCTAAATTAAAAACTTTTTCAGCAGTAATATTTAAAAAAGAATTAACAAACAAGGCCAATAAAATTTTAACAGTGGCTTTAGATTTTGATAGGCAGTGTCCAAAAATGAATTTGTCTTTATTGCTTTATGTAAATAATCAGGTCAGTTTTTAGCAAACAAGCTACTTTAGTACTGTATCTCAGTCCAGAAAGGTTCTGGAAATACTGGAAGTTCATATTTGTTGATATATTGCAGCATAACTGCCTGTAGAACATATATGAGCTATCTAGATCACAGAAAGCCTCTATAAATACAGATATTTGTACATTAGTAGGTAGTTATTAGTAGCGCAAACATGTATCTGGTTCCAGATGATTCCAAAGAACATTCTTACAGTCTCAAGAAAAGTGTTGCAATTTTCTATTTGAACATAATAATAGGAAAAAAAGTTAAAACTATAGTTAAACTATTAGACGCTTTAAAAACTGTTCAGTAAAATCAATAATGCTTTAGCTGAAAAGTCTCAACAGACATTCTGCCGAAGAGAATCGGGCCGGTGGAACCAGAACCATGTCACTTAAAAGAGTTAATTGTGATGATTAGAATTAGCTGTGTGTCATTTTAGCACCCGTCTGCTGATGCGTAATGTCAAGTCTGGTGTACACGGGGTATCACAGAATTTGCATAACGTGCTCTGCAGGTGTTTCTTTACTGATTTGTGCAAACATTTGATTTATATTGCATGTGCAGACGGTCTTTATATAAAACCTCGCCTCAGGTATTTCCCAAGCTTCTCCAGCCAGATGCCATGATATCAGTGATTCCTTTGTGGTTTCTGCAGACATCAGTTTGTGACGCCAGTTTCAAAGAAGCAAATGTTAGGGTATTTGGGGAAAATGCAACTTTTGCTTTCTTTAAAAATGTGTTAAAATTCTAAATCTTTGTGCCACATGTGATTTACTGCTAAATACTGATAAAGTTATCAAAATTTATGTAGACAGAAAGTGTCAGCTTGAATCTTTCCCATATTTTGGTGGCTGCACACAAAATGTTCACAGAGCTACTCCTTCTTGTCACCATAGTCTTGATCATGTGCCGACATATTATGCCACTGAGCGTGAAAAAAGACATTACTTTCTTACATCTCTGTCTTGTTTGACCGTTTTTAACAGTCTTTAGGGATATTGCCATTGCCAATAACAGTTTATTAATTGCCATATCTGTAGAAGTTTTGTAAATCCTTTTATGGGATAACAGTAACAGATACATAATATACATGGATTCAGTATGTACTTATGCAGATAGATAATGCAAGAACTAGCCCCTATTTTCCATTATTTTAAGAAAACTCTACTTGCTTGTTCGTATTATCCTGAACTTTCAACAAGAACAAATACAATTTTGACTTTATCATCAAAATAAGAGATCCTACAATATAGTTAATAATAATTCAAATACCACTGTTAGATGCAAGATTGTCTGCATGTGAGCGAACCCTTTGCCCCCTGAGCTTTTCTGTTGCTGTTAGGTTTCTGCAGCCAGGAAGGCATGACTGATTCCTCTTTGCCTTTGACAAGCAGAGCATAAAGCTGCGAGAGGAGCTGGTTGATGACTGTTTGGCAGCATGTGTGCCAGATGAGCTTGGTGAAGGCTTGTTTTGGCTAATGCTTTTCAGGGCTTGTTCTTAGACAGAGGTGTTTTGTTTAAGCCCTGGATTTTAAGGTCTGAATTAACCCTTGGGTAGCATAACACCACCAGGTTTGTGAAAATGGTAACAAAAAGACAATAAGGAGATAAGGAGGAATTTAGGAGAGTGTAGGCCATTCCAATTGTAATTTTAGAAATTATGAGATTACGAAGGGTATTGGGAAATGTGGTTACACTGTGAAATTGAGTCTTGATGAGTCTACGTTTACTGGCATTTTGAAAGTACTGACCACAGGTACTGAAACACTTTGACCCATCTCTGTGGTGCACCCGCAACTGGCATAAGACAGTAGCTATGTTGTGATTGGAATAAAGGGCCAATATGAATAAATATACAGCCTGTAAACATCCCAATTGGTATATTGTGATCGGATTAAACTCAATTAGAATAAAATTGTATTTGTATCCATCTAAACACGCGTTCCGATCATGTCATTTGGATTGGTGCAGACGACTCTAACTGTGCATGCGTGTCCTATGTCAATGAGACGTATTTCCATCATCAGTGGATTGATGCTATGTTGGGGAAGCAAAACTGGTCTGTTGGAGATACAGCATTTTTATTAGAAACTTTAAGAGAGCTTAAATTATTGAATCCTCTCATCTCAACCGTTCTTGGAACCTGAAACGGGTCCATTCTGAGTGCTCAAAAAACAGAACGTACACTTTTCTGTTTTTTTTTTTTTTTTCTATCAAGCACAAATGGAAGTACAGCCTCTTCTTCTGTGGTTTTGAGGAGATTTGACAACTCTGACAATGTTAGAAGCCTTCTATTCTGAATAAAGCCTGTTTGTGTTTCAGAATCAGATCTATGTTCCTCCCAAAGATCAGTCAACCTGCTGCGGCGTCTGTAAAAATATTTCCTGCCTTTATCAACATGAGAATGGGACAATAGGCATTTATAAGGTAGGAAAACCTTCCTTTTGCATATTAGTCCTTGCTTACAAATGAAAGAGCTAAGCAGTTTTATTTTTTTTGTGAATGTACAAGTACATCTAATTAAATAAGGGTATTGTGAAAGGTTTAATGTTTCTTAACTCCTTTCAGAAAGTGAAACTCATAGATTTATACAACATAGAATTATATATTTGAAGACTTTATTTATTGTAATATTGATAATTATGGCTAATGATCAATCTGGGAATGCTCCCATCCAATTTGTTTGGGAAAAAGAGAAACATTCAGTAGAACTCTCTAAGCTGATTGGGTGGAGCGATAGTTTGTGCCCGCCTACCAGGGGTTGATTTTAGCCAATTACGGTATCAAATGAAAATGTTGAAAGCAGCGGGTACCATGAGAGATCACAAAAAGTTACACTGGTCAAGTAAGGCACTTCTTGCTGTTCTTCTTTCAAAGACAAAATCATGGATTCAGAGAAAATAGATGTATTAGCAGCAGCTAGGCATGCATCCTCCTGCACATGCCATGTTTATGTTGGTTCGGCTGTGGGCTCGGCAGCTCCTCCTTTTGTCACAGCTGGTATGTCCCGCCTTAATCCATAATACTGCAATGTGATTGGCCCGAACCGTTTTTAGTTTGGGCCCAAACGATTGAGATGGGAGCAGGACAAGAAGAATTTTCATGTGTTTGTGAATTGAGAAATACCGTGAGAATTGACCTTGGAGGCAAGGTTAGATTATGAATTTCAGACCAAGAAAATACAAAATTCTGTCTCAGAAAATCTG
The DNA here is from genome assembly GCA_037039145.1 of Fundulus diaphanus. Taxonomy (NCBI): domain Eukaryota; kingdom Metazoa; phylum Chordata; class Actinopteri; order Cyprinodontiformes; family Fundulidae; genus Fundulus; species Fundulus diaphanus. Next base: position 6,169,401 of record CM073122.1, on the reverse strand, counting down.
AGCACTGGCCTGGTTCTCTTTGTCCTTTTCCCAGATAAAATGGTTCTACCGTTTTCTCTGGTTCAGGAGTGGCTTGACATGAGGAATGTGACATTTGTAGCCTATGTGTAGGATTCAGCTGTCTGTCGTAGCTCTTTATGTGCTAACTTCAGCTTGGTCTACTCCCTGTCAAGCTACCCCAAATTTTTGAATGGATGTTGCTCTTGCACATTTTCCTACCACAGTTTTTCCTTCCATTCAACTTTCCATGAAATGCTTGAATATAGAACTCCCTTTATGACTTGCACTCCTGGTGAAGGGTGTCTTCTGGACATTTGTCCACTTGGCAGCCTTCCCCCACGATTGTGTCCTCTACTGAGACTGAGAGACCATTTAGATGCTCAGGAAACCTGTGCAGATGTTTGGAGTTAATTAGCTACTTGCAGTGGGACACTATGAGTTTCCAATATTTAACATGTTCCACAATGTTCAAATTTTCCAAGGGGCTAAATTTTGGGTTTTCATTGTCTGTAATCATCAAAATTCTTAGAGCCAAATGCTTTAGAAATTTCACGTGTGTGTGTGTGTGTGTGTGTGTGTGTGTGTGTGTGTGTGTGTGTGTGTGTGTGTGTGTGTGTAATCAATATATATAGTATACAACTTCCACTTTCTGAAATGATATAAACTTTTTTCAAATGTACCTGCATTTTCAAGGTCAAAATTATTGATTAACGAAGACTAAACCAGAGAAACCTTTTAACTTCATTCTGACATAAAGTGAAATACCCAGCAGATTATTTTAGAACATTCCACATGTTTTAAATTTTGCTATCTAGAACTCTAGACTGTTGTACACTGAGCATCCAAAATTAGCATACGTTACCTTACGGCAAATTAAGTATTATATTTGTATCGCTCGTAAATGTTTAGGAGGTAAACTGATTATGTTGATGTTTTCAGCCTGGAAGGTCCTGGGTATCAAACTGCAAGAAGTTTGACTGCTCCGACACATCATTCGGACCAACCCTCATCTCCTACTCCTACAGCTGCCCTCCCTTCAATGAAACCGAGTGTACGAAGGTCAGCATGATACAAAAACAGAGACACAAAAGTGTTGTGCACCTCATGAAATTTAAAATAAACTTGAATAAAACAGGATGAGAGCTTAACAGGAGAGGACAATGTTTTTAGGATGGATTCTACTTTGACACAGTTGTTTTAGAATCTGCACCTTTTTTGCAGCTAGTTGAACAAAATAAGTAAATTATGAAGTTATAAAATAATTATGAGTATGCAGACAGCAGCGACCGAAAGGTTTCTGGCAAAACTTTGCCAACATCCAACGTGGAAGAAGAGGCTTGAAGATCTGATGAGGTGAAAACTTCAGCAACACTTGAAGTACTTAGAACCATCTTTATTGACAGACATTCATTCCGTAGACAGCTAAACATACACATGGTTATAAATGTAACTTAGTCCCAAAGTAACTAAGTACATGGGTACCTAAATAAGTAACTTAGTAAATAGACAAGTGAATAACTAGGTAAGTAGCTAAGTAACCGACTAAGTAACAAGGCCAGTAAACAGGTTAGTAACTGACTAAATAAAAAGTAACAAATCAATGAATCTACTAAGGAAGTAAAGGCTGTCCGCAGCCTTAAAGGGATAGTGTGTAACTAATTTGGCTTTTAATTACCAGAAATCAAGTATTGCTTTTATAAATACATATTCTGGCAAAATGAAAGCGTTCTCATAACTTAGAATCAATAGTTTATAAGTGGTAGGTGTCGGTGCATCCACTGGGGGGTTCCCATGTGGCGTCGCTATTTCTGGTTTCAGAAGCCGAAAGGGGACAAACCTATCAGCCATACACATTTTCCCTATATGTCTCCTAAATGAAGACGTGCTGTCGGTGTAGGGGTTTAAAACAAGCAAAGACGATCGTAGATCATTATATTAGCAATTTTCTGTTGAAATGGAGGACCATCCATACTCTTTGCCTAGCAAGATGGAAGAGAAAGTAACCAAGAAAAGAAAAATAAGTAATAAACGGGAGAAATGAGAGTCTATATCGGTGCAGCTATTATTAACAGGTGGAGATAATTCATGAGGGAGTATGGACTGAAAATTTATGCGGAGGTTGCAGGCTTTCTCCTGGACAGGTAAGTTAATTCAATATAGAGGTGAAGTTTGTTTTGCCGTTATGTTAGAAATAGGGCTGCGTAGTCCAGCAGCTACTCTGTCCCCTCGGCAGAGACAGCAAGCTTGTTCATCTCCGTCTCCCTCTCACTATGTGTGTACGCGGAGGCGCAGAGGGATATCAGCCGGCCCGTTTGCTGTCTGTAGTGCAACAGCAGTAAATGGGTATCTTTACTCATGTTTATAGTTGCTTATATTAGAGCCTAAATAAGCGATTACATGTTCAGAAATGAGCCCCAAAAACCACCGCTCACAGAACTTACATGCAAGCGAACTTGGCAACAGTGCCAAAAACCATTTGACACAATGAGTATTAGCAGTAGCTAGTACATTGAAGACATGTTGACATTGTCAAATTTATGACACTCCACAGCTTCTGTAGTAGTTATTATTAACTTAGTCCCAAAGTAACTAAGTGCAAAATGGGTACCTAAATAAATAACTTCGTGAATAGGCCTGTGAATAACTAGATAAGTAGGTAAGGTTAGTAAAGTAACAAATCAATGAATCTACTAAGCAAAGGTTCTTAGTGGCTTTAAGTCCATGAACAAGTTTGGGCAATGCTCAGTTTATATGACTGTATACACAGTGTTACACTATCAAGTGCTTGGCGAGAAAACGTCTTCACATCAAACTGTTTTATATGTAACACTGAGCTGATATACCAAGCAGCTTTGAGCAGCCAGTCACAAGGAAGTGCACTTTGCTGCACACTGACAGATGTGTGGTGGGAGCATGGTGGAGAAGAAACAGCGTTAGGTGCTCAACTAACTCATCTAACTAGCTACCATCCACTCCCCCGCTTCGTCCCACTGGCAGAAAGTGTGGGAAATGTAGGAATCTCTCACAAGAAATGTAGGTGAAGTATGAAGGCCTAAACGTCAAGCATATAGGAGCCTTAAATAGGCAAATCAGTACATAACTAAGGAAGTAATTAGATAAGTAACTAAGGAAGCAGCTAACTAGGTTCATGACTGTCAATAAATAACAAAATAAGAAATAAAGCTATTAAACAAATAGGAAACTAAGTAAATAAAGTATCGTAAATAGCAAAGTGCCCAAGTGACTAAGCAACTAGCAAGTAAAAAGATAAGTTAATGACTAAATAACTGACAAAGCAGTTAAGCTAATAAGTAATTGGGTAAATAAGGAAATAAATATGTATTTAAATATGGCAATAATTTAACTAGGAACTAAGGAGTAAGTCAGTCACATGTCACTAAAGAATAAATGAGAAACAAAGTTACTATGTAAGCAAACAACTGTAATGTTGTAATTAGTATCTAAGCTAGACAAGTCCTGTGCAGGGGTTTCTTACACATCAACATTCAACATGTTTCAGGAGGAAACAAAGTTTTGCTTTACATTTTTATTGTAAGGCAAATTCAATTCCTCAGCTGTGACAAACCTTTCTGTTTGCAGTTGGGTTAGGAGTGTGAAGAAAATGCATGAATGTGTTTGTGATGGGGCTGGAAGCTTTTTAGCTTTGCTGTTTTTAGCTTTTCTGGCCAGACAGGAAGCTCAAGGTGTGAAGCACACTGTATTCAGGATTTTGTACATTTGTGTTTACCACAAATTCCTTTTTGTCTTGTTATACAGACAAGAATAACAACACATGCTTTATTCTTGGAGATTTTATAAATGTTTTCAAGGAAACCCTAAAATTCTTGATCTGCAGAGTTCAAATTTAACGGAGTACCAACACTGGCATTTGGTGTTATAATAATAATAATAATAATAATAATAATAATAATTTTTTTGTAATGCACTATACATTTTCAACAAATCTCAAAGTGCTACAGTCAATAGAAAACAGATAATAAAATAAGAAGAAAGACTTTAAAATGTAATTAAAACACACAAGTAAAGGTTTTGAGGCAGTTACATGCAAGAAAACTAAAAGCAAAACAAAGCATTTAAAGGAGACCATTAAAAACGTTGTGTTAAAATGACACACGGTCTGTAGAACCCTCTGACGTGGAGGCAGACTGGTGTAGTGTTAATGAGTCAGCTTTAGAGCCACTACTCCAGAACAAATTAACTGGACGTCTTATTAATATCTGGGGGAGGGGGGGGGGTGAACTGTTGAACATGCTGACTCTTGTCTCCACTCAGATCGGAGGAACTGTCGTGAGTTACATGGACGGATGCTGCAAGATGTGTGAGTATCTGATCTGAGCGTAGCAGCAGTTCTGTAGCTAGTGTAGAGCTGTAGGCTGCAGCCGACACTGAAGAGCACCTTCGTCGCCTGCCGTTCAACATGTTTCTAACATGTTTGCACTTCAGTTTGTCCACTTTAAACCCTAAAATCCTGCTTCACATCATCTGAATTGGCTCAGATCTGGATCCCAGCTGCTGTTTTCACATATGTTTGTCTGCTGCTTGTTCAGATTTCTACGCTTCTCAGTGAATTTACACAATACCTGTCACTGAGAAGCGTTTGATTACGTGCAAGTGGGTTTGTGGTTTGTGTGCTTCACCTTACCATGATGTACCAATCCCACCAGGTACTGGATTTCATCTGTTCCCCTTCCCAGTTAGCCAAATGACTCCCACAGTTAACACAAACTGTGAACAAGGTACCACAACAACAAGGCTTCTTAGTGCCATTGTTGATATTCAACAATGTACTCCCTTTAAAAAAAGTGATGATATAAGATACAGGAGGGCCCAAGAAGTGCAACTGCAACCTACATCCCTCTGCAGAAACGTCCTCTCAGCTGTCACTTCATTTCATGGAACATCTTTTGAAGTAAAACTGTAAATAAACCAACATTTACTCCTCATAAAACTGATCATTTGGGAATTTCATTTCTCAGTATTATAATTTAATGGAAATTAAGGGTGTAGGCAACAAACAAAATGAAGTCACACTTGAGAGGACACAAAGCCATGTGTAGCCCTTTCTCCTCCAAGTGCATCACGCACCTAATGGATCAGCTCCCTCCCCATTAGCACTGTCTGGGCAGTGCATTGTTGATTGCCAACAATGTACTGTTGGTAGTGGCCCTGTAGTCGGCCGTAGACGTCTGCATGTTTCGGTAGATTCAGAGTGTTGGTGTTTGGGTTCTTTTCAGCAAACTAAAACATTTTCATACCCAACTCGTCACATGCTGGCTTTCCCATCATGTTTTAGCCCATTTGTAACCAATCTTTGTAACGCATTGGGAGCTGCTCTGCAGCTGCGTCTTACAGACTCTTCTTCATTATTGGTGAAACAGTCACTGCAGATAATCACAGGAGGCAGCAGATTATTAACCAATGTCTAAGCATTGGACTAATGATGTTTATGTACTTTCTTCTCCAATTCTTTTCTCTGCTACTGTTTTTGTTTTCTATTAAACTTACTTGGTTTAGATCATAATTCATTTTACTACCTAAAGTAATGTTCCTTCATAACACAACATATGAACAGGTTTAGAATCCTATTTTCCATTTTTGGCCTAAACCCCCCCCCCCCCCCCCTGTTATCCATCCATTTCCTTTGCAGGGCCTTGGAATAGTATTTATGCCTGTTTAACTTGGTCTCAGATGTTTTACACATTCGCCCCATTTATTGTATGTGAATAAATGGGGCGAATAAATAAAAAAAGTCCATCTGTGTGTGATTTCAGTATAAAGGCAGCTGTTCTGTTTCTGGGCTCAGAGTTTTGATAGAAAAAAACTAGAACAGACACCATCATGGAGACCAAGGAACCCAGCAGACAGGTGCATGGGTCATGGGAGCAAGATGGACCAACAGCAGATCTACCAAGACATGGATGTCCACCTACACTGACAGGTTGGGCGAGGAGAGCATTAATCAGAGAAGCAGCCAAGCGGTAACCCAGACGGGAACCTCAACAGGACAACTACCAGCTGTGGTCCCCCTATTCTGGTCTTTATAGAAAGATAGCAAGAAGAAAACTACCGTTGAAAGAAAACCTCCAGAACATTGGTGGCAACTATATTTCCAAGTGAGTGTACGCATGTATTCAGTCAGCCAGATGTGGCCTGCGGGCTGTGAAATGCCCAGATCTGTACCAGACGGTGAAGCTGGGGAGAACTGACTGGGAGACGGATGGAGCTAAATACAGGACGATCCTGGAAGCAAACCTGTTAGAGGCTGTAAAAGACTCGAGACTGGGGCAGAGGTAACCTGGCTGTAGTTCTGACGAGCTCCACACGTCCATCTGGACTCGCTGCCATTGGGAGGGATTTCAATACCACATAAAATGGACGAGCCAATCAGGATCGCCGGGCGGGATCTCTGTAGATGTGATGTATCAGAGAAGCAACTGTTTGGATTCAGACAGCAATGGTAGCTCACAGCGAGGAAGCAAGCGTAACCAGACGCCCCCAAATTCCCGTTTTGGATGACCTGTCCCCGGCAAGAGTTGTCCCCGGAAATGTCCCTGATTTCAGTGCATCATTATGGAGTAAAAAGGTTTAACGTAGCAAGAGGCATTTACCCGGTCCTGCCGCTGTCCTGATGTAGTAGAAGAGCAGAGCCGAACACGCCTTCCCCGCCCCTTAGGCTTTGCAGATCGGGCTAAACAAACCAAACCCCCAACAGAGACTCTGTGCCCACCCGCTTAGCAAAATCAGAGACATCAGAGAGAAATCTGGTCACTCTGTAACATTGATGCTGCCATTTCATCAGTGTTGTCCAATCTACCAAATATTAAGTCTTTAAAAGAACACCAGAGAATGGCTTTGAAGCCTTTTGTTACTAGAAACAATGGTTTTGGTTTCGATGTGAGTGGTTGAAGTAGCGCATAAGTAAAGATGACGGACAAGTTGGGTTTATCCAATCATATGCATGGATTTTTGATAAGGCTCCTCCTTCTGAAATACATCTCCTATGGAGCGAGTCAAAGTCCAGACTAAATCCTACTCAGACTCTGCGACAAAAGCTTGAAGCTTGATATTTACAGACAGTCCGCATTCATTCTGGCTGGGCTTCAGCTATTTTTTATAGAGACACAGTTAAAATATGAGCTGGAGCTGTAATTGTTGTGAAAAAGAGTGGAAAGCACTCTAGAGAGAAAGGAATTTAGTAACCCCAGAGAACAAACTTCATCTTGAAGGTGCTCTGTTTCACAAGGTAAACAGCGCTGTGTAATAAGTTCTGAGTTATTCTGCAAAAGGAGGGCACTGTTCATCGGCTTTGAGCTCAAACAGGTTCATCTATCGACGTTCTGCACGCTGTCGTGACTTCTAGTCCTTCACCTTTCACTTCAGGGCTATAATGGCGGTAGAAACGGGCAGTGAGGTCCTGATCAGGTGTAAGTATGTGACGATTTGGGAACGAAGCTGTGATCGAACACTTCTATCGAGGGTAATTCTCTCCATACAGATTTCTTCTGTGTTCGCTATTTATTTATTTTTGGTCACAATTAAATGTTTCAGATCATCAAAGTAAAGTTTAATGAGATAAAGAAAACCTTTGTGAGAAACTAAAGCTGATTTGTGTGGCTGTTATTACAACTTTACTACATGACATTAACTCCACTTCCAAGGGTAAATGGACATCCTACCAGTGTCATTAATGGCAGACAGGTATCCAGCCTGTCTGTTTATGCAACATTTTATTGTTTTACAAAAAAATAATACAGATTCATGTTCAATTGAATTCACAGGAACAGCAGAAATGAGAGCTGTCAAGAACCACAAGTAAAAAACGTAGTGTCCTCTCATATGCAGAGTGATGAGATTAAAAGCTGATTTGTTTTTACCCGACAAATACCAAACTATGATCCATCCATTCATCTTCTAACACGTCTATCTCTCATCGGGTTGCGAGGGGTGCTGGTGCCTATCTCTAGCTGTCAATGGGCGAGAGGCGGGGTACACCCTGGACAGGTCTCCAGTCTGTCGCAGGGCAACACAGAGACAAACAGGACAAACAACCATTATTGCACACACTCACACCTAAGGAGAATTTATTAAACCAAGAAGACACTGAAATGGCCTTTCAAGATTAAATGCCACACAAAGCATCTTTAGTTGAGCATCATGTGTGTCTTGGTTGGACAGAATTTGTTTTTTTTGTTTCAACACAGACTTGTTTTTGAATTACGATTATATTGCACCAGAATCTTTTAGATCCATTTTATTTGTGGTATAAATGCATGGCACATCAGTTCTACTTGTATAAAGTTTGCATCGTTTTCCTTCAGTCTAACCATGAAGCTGACATCGCATGATTAACTCCTCCCGTTTCCCTTTTTCTTGCCTGTCGTCCTCGATTGCTGTGTTATTTTCTGTGATAATCGGGCTTCTGTGTTAATTTTCATCTTTGTTGCAACAGATTTGTTTTTGTTTTTGTCTTTGAACAGGCAAAGAAGATGGGAAGTCGTGTCAGAAGGTGACGGTGAGGATGACGATCCGGAAGAACGACTGCCGCAGCAACCGGCCGGTAATTATCTGTTTCTTTAGTCCTGCAGTTAGTTAAACGTTTCTGCTCTAATTGTTCTGGATCAGCCTGAAGACTCAGATAAAACCTTCTAAAGAAAATAATTTCCTCTGTTTTCTGCAAACAAAAATCTGCAGTTTTAGAGATTAAATCAAAGATGGCATTTTTTGCATCCAAGCTGACGTCTTCACTGTTTGGTGCAGGTGAACATCGTGTCCTGCGATGGGAAGTGTCCCTCCGCCAGCATCTACAACTACAACATCAACACGTACGCTCGCTTCTGCAAGTGCTGCCGGGAGACGGGGCTGCAGCGGCGCTCCGTGCAGCTTTACTGCAGCAGCAACGCCACCTGGGTCAGCTACACCATCCAGGAGCCAACCGACTGTGCCTGCCAGTGGTCCTAAACACAAACACAATCTATGAAAGTACGCTCACATTCAGCCAGAAAGGTCTCACCTGGATAAAGATCTTCAAGGTTCGCAGACCTCAAGGTGTCCATGAGGAGGACACCTTGACGTTGGGGACGTTGGGACTCATTGATGTGGAACTGTGAATAACACCACTGCAGGATGCTGGGAGGATGTTAGTGATCTCAGTAAGTATTTGTAGTACCTCTGCTGGCAGGGAGGTGGAGTAGTAGAGCAGATGTCCCCAGGTCCCGTCTGTCCCACACAAAGATTGCACTGATACTTTCCCAACAATGGTGTCCAGAAGAGAAAATAATTAAATAACAACACACCGGAATAAAGGACAGCTCTGCTTCATTGTGACTACAGTTAAAACATTAGATGCAGTCTAAAAGCCACAATTTAAAACATTCTGTTCCATAAAGTTTGCAAGATTGTCTAATAATAATAAATTGTGCTGCTTTAAAGTCATTTGGTTCTTCTTTCCATGTAAAAATTATCCAACAACACTAAAGTGACGCCTTCTGAGCCAGTTTGAATTTTGCACAAATCTCAAAATCACTCCTGCACAAAAAGGCTTAAATAATACTACAGTTGATTTTGAGCTTTTAGCTCCTGGGAATTTAGTTTGCATTAATCTCAAAAGTCTGAAAGTGTATTTAAAATAAACCTGAAAAAGGAAAGTGAGTCAAGGTGGCCAGAAGAGCAGATGGCTTTATGTTCAGAAAACCAAACTAGGGTATTAATGCACAGCACAAAATGACAAACTAGGATGAATTCAGGCATAGAAAAGTCTGCAGGTTGAATGTTAAGTCAGAGCCGTATAAGCAGATTTGTCCAGTGATGAGGAGAAGGTCTGGCAAAATGTTGTCTGAGACTTTAGCTTGGAAATCTAATAAACCAATAATGTACCCAGAGATTTATAAGATCACTTGAGATAGCTCAGTTTGCTAATAATTCAGCAAGGTGGTAAATAACCCTTTGTGTCTTTACATTTAGAATAAAAAACTGGTGTGTGTTCTTTACTCACCAAGTACTAGTTTTATAAAAAACGTTTCACCGCTTAACTGGACTAAACTTATGTTGCTAAGAATGCAGTCTATCTGCCAATTCAAACTCTAAAGGACCATTTTGGCACTAAAAAGCCATTTAAAGCATGAGTTGCATATATGGTGGATGAAGGGAAGGGAAGCAAAAATCCTGACACGTAATCTCAGTCATTTGGCTCAGACGCTGAGAAAAAACAAAGTTGGTAAAAAAGGTTGGCGCTCCATTATTATGGGTAAACATGATGTCAGCAGATATTTTCTGCTTAGAGAGCACACATGAACAGTAAAAACCGTAGAAAAACAACAAACCCTTTTACCTTTAAACTTTATGCTCACAAATGTCGTCTTCCCTCACCTTGATAGTCTCGCTGCCGACTTTCCTTCAGCTGCCAATCATCGGCCCGGCATGATGAGCCGTGTTAGGTCCTCATCCCTCAGCCTAGAATTATTCCTTCTCTTGAAGACCACAGTCTTATTGTTTAATCATCGTCATTATCGCGGTACAGAGACACCGTTTTGGGGAGGTAAGGCAAATGAAGGGAAGGTGAAGTTTGATTCACAGCTAGAAGTCACATCAAGTGTCGAGATAAGAAGCCCACCCTCTTTAGTTTTGCAAATCTCCCCGATGTTTCCTCAGAAGATAATAGCTCTAGCCGTCCTTTTCTGTGTTGCCAAAAAGTGGCAACACGTCAATAAATCTTTTAATCAGGAAGAAAATCCTTTTGTAAGCAACTGGGCTCTAAGGCTCTACATCATCATCTATATATCATGCCTTTTTTGGGCTCCAAAAGCCCTGTTTGTGTCACAAAAGTCTTTAAAATTAGCCATCTGATTTTAAACTGAATGTTGGGGCCTTTTAGTGATTAGTTTCTTTTTCATACTCCCAAGAGCTTTGGGTTGCTTTTGCTGTAAAATACATTTGTCCTTTAATTAATAAAAGAAGACATAAATGGCTCTCAGAAAATGTTGTGAACTGATTTTATTTTGTTTGTGTTACCTTTAAATGAAGATTTATCATACACATTTCAGAAAACGTGGAGGAGAAACTATTTAATTCTTTCCTCGTGGTTAGACCATCTTGGGAAGGCTGCAAGGTACGGGGTTTGAATCCCACAGACTGCCACTCTGGGTCCTTGAGCAAGACCCTTATCTCCAGAATACTCTCCGGGGCTCCACAGGAGCAGCTCACTGCTGCCTAAGGGATGGGATGAGTGCAGAGGACACATTGGATCCAAAAGGTTGCAATTACAAAGATGATTATTATACCTTCTTACGAAAATGTATGGATAAAACAATAATGCATTGCCTGCATTGAACCCAAGGCCCAAGCAAAACCATATAAAACAATGTCTTAATATGTTTAAAACAATCTTTCGATTCAGACATTGACGGAAAACTTTCTATTTGTGGGATATTTCATGTCTTTAAAGTAAAGATTATTTCTGAAAGAGACAATTTCAAATATCATTCTGATCATAATTATGTAAGACTTTAACACTGTATTAAGAGGTGTCTTAATACAGTGATTTCTCATCTTTAGACACATTTCTATTAGAATAAATCACTGATAAATTGCGGTTGCTGCTGCTTTGCTGTTTCCACCTCCCTGCCCTCCTGCGGAGGTCGTGCCAATTTGAAAAGTCATCTGTCTTTTAGAGGAGCATCCTGCCATCTGCGTCTCATTTAGTTTAAAAGAAAGAGTTGGGATGCAGTCATCGGGAAAAAAAAGTGTGGTTATTTAGTGAACACCTCCCAGGTCATTAATTTTAAATTTGACCCAAAATGTTGTGTGTCGTTTTTGTAAATAGCTAAATTCAAGTGCTCTTTAATTTTTTTTGCAGTGCATAATTTAGATTTCTCTCTCGTAGAAAGACTGACTTAAAAAAAGTATTCTCTGTGATGTGGACTTTACTCTCCGTAATCAACATTTCTGAGGTCTTGTTAGCTGATTAAAATCCAACTGTTTGCGGAGCACTTTATTTATTTATTGGAGTTTGATAGAGCACAGAAGTTCTGTTTTATAAGTATACGTTCGACCCAAAAGGAGAAGAGACAACACGATGCAAAAGTCTGATTTGGTTGCTTCTCCCATCAACACAGCTTCTCTGTGGATGAAACGTCTGATAGCAACAGAGTTAAAGAAGATTTGTAACATACAGATGTACATTTGACTTTTCAATAAATCTTTTTGGACACTCAACGGTTTGCTGTGATTATTCAGAAACCAGAGAAAAGAGTTGGATCATGTTTGAGCCCTCTCACGGCCAAAGTCTGTACCCGGTGAGTCAAGTCTGAGTGAGAGCAGCTTTCCAAGTTTATCAGTGAGAAAGTAAATGTTGACGGATGTCAGGCTGAACAGCAGGAAGAACAGAAAGCATGCGGTTAGATGGCACGGCTACAGGAGCCATAAAATAGTCTGTGTCCGACTCACTGCTCTTGTGAGTCTGAGCCGAGGGCCGGAGAGGCGCACACACGGATCATCTGATCAGGACGGATGTCATGAAGTTCACGGTGACACAGCTGCTGGTTTAACTGCTGACACTGAGCCGTTTGGAACGCGGCCCAAAGCGAGTTCTCGTACGTCAGCAGCCATGTAGCTCCTGCTGAGTGACGCCACGGCAGCATCTGCAGCAGCAAAACAAATCTGAAGCCCGAGTGGGCACACACAAGGATTAGGATCAGAATCGGGTCGCCTCCATTACGACTGGGCTGCCCTTCTTCCCGGTGCTGCTGGGATTTCTGGATGAAGTCATGGCCTCTTTTTAATGTTGAGCAACAAAGCAGCGATTCGGCTGTGGGCAGAAAGCTCTTTTAGTCCCACTGCATCAGCTCCGTCAGCCGGTACCCACCTAAAACTGTCCCGACCATTCATTAGATTCTTTCTGCGTGATATCAAGAAACTGTCGGCCTCTATCATCATTAGGAAGGAATTTTGGCTCTCTTCTTTACAACATTGCTTTAGTTTCTGGTTGTTTGGAGGAATTTACATCTTCCTTCTCTATTCCTCCATTCTTTTGAGCTCTAATCACAGCATCTCGATCATGTTGACGTCAGGATTTGGGCTGGACCCATTGCAGCACCTTGCTTCTTCTCTTATTCAGCCACTGCGTTGTAGATTCCTTGATGTATTTCGGATCAATGTCCTGTTTTAACCAAACTTCAGCTGTTGCAGAGATGGCTCCACATTTGACTCTTTGATCAAACCAGGGACTTCTCAGCTTACCACTGAGTCCAAAACAAGCCCATATCATCATTCCTCTGCCCCCATGCTTTACAGTTAGGGAAGCAATTAGCTACAGGTGGTTTTCCTTCCACTTAACTTTGCTTGGTTAGATACAACAATGTATTTAACAATCTAAATTTATTTAGGAATGACCTTGCTCATCCTCCTTAGTGATGATGTCAGTGACAATTGCCTTTCTTCCAAACAGTCTAGTGTAAGGTATAATGGCACAGTTCTGCATCAATAATGATTTTTGTTGGTTTTACTACTATTTCAATATGACTTATTATGCTTCCTTTTAAACATTTAGGATAGGTCTATGGGCTTTGTAGGAGCACAAATGAATTAGTTATCAGTGTATGGGGTAATCAGCGGTCATGACTAGTTTCACCCAGAAGGGGAAAACCGCTGAAGAAGTTGTACAAACAAGTCTGCTTTCTATGTTGGAGATATGTTTATATTATGATGGACATTTGAGAAGATGGAAAGAAAATAAATGGACCAAGTGTTCAACAAGCCACAGCAACTCAGACTTTAATCAATCGAACAAGGTAACAATCAGCGCCTCAACTGTTTTACCTTGGTGCAGCACCTCAGTTGTCTTGGCCGCTACAGGCTACAAAACATGTTCAATACTTTTTTTTTTTTTTTGCTCAAAATAATTCTCAGATAATCAGATTTTACCTCCCCATATTCACCTGTTATGAGCTCCTTTCAGAATGAGCTGTTTTTAGGCTCTTAGTTTTACGCAGCAGCTGCCTCTCTCACCCCCCGTACGCATGAAAATGGCTGCAAACAGATGCACAGTGATACAACAGTGCATCTTTGACTTTGAGTCAGACCCAGTAGTTGAAGAAGTGAAGCTTCCTGCACATCCAGCAAAGATGTTTCTGAATGGTAAGTAAGTAGCCTGTTCCTACAGAACCCCTTAGACTTTAAGTTACAGCAGTGTTAAACTGTCCTGTTAAATCTACTCAACTGCCCAGAAACATCTGTCTGTCACTGTTATGTTTTTATACAGTGTTGGTTCTTGTAAGATACTTCTATGATGCATTTTGGTTAAATCTGAGACAAAATAAGATGCTCATAGCACAAGATTTTCAATATCTACATGCTCCCTCTATGTCAAATCTTAACAAACAACATCAGCTACCATAACTATGCAGACGACATGCAGCTCTACATCACCATGTCACCAGGTGACTATGAACCCATTCAAGCTCTGAGTAAATGCTTAGAAGAAATTCACACATCAATCTGGACTCGCTGCCATTGGGAACTATTTCAATACCACATAAGATGGACGAGCCAATCAGGATCGCCGGGCAGGATTTTCGTAGAGGGGATGTATCAGAGAAGCGACTGTTTTGGATTCAGACAACAATGGTAGCTCGCAGTGACATTGATGTTGCTATTTCATCATTGTCGTCCAGTCTACCGAATATTTAAGCTTTTGTTAGTGGAAACGATGTTTTTGCCCTTCTCCTGACCGGGTTTGGCAAGAGCTTGTAGCCCGTCAGTAAAGATGAAGGACACGTGTTTTATCCAATCATATGCAAGGATTTTTGATAAGGCCCCCCCTTCTGAAATTCATCTCCAATGTAGCGATCTCAGATGGATGTGGGGAGCCATGTGGAGCTCACAGAATTACATCCATCTGGTGAGAGTCAGGTTAACTTAATTGTCCCCAAAGGGAAATTTGCCTCCACAGCCTGTTCGGACATTTACAGAAACATACAGCGCAGGTAAATCGTACGACATGTCAAGTATTTTAATTCAATTCAATTCAATTCAATTTTATTTATATAACGCCAAGTCATGAAACATGTCATCTCAAGGCACTTTACAAAGTCAAATTCAATCATATTATACAGATTGGGTCAGATTATACAGATTGGTCAAACATTTCCTATATAAGGGAACCAGTTGATTGCCTCAAAATCCCGACAAGCAGCATTCACTCCTGGAGAAGCGTAGAGCCACAGGGAGAGTCGTCTGCATTGTCCATGGCTTTGCAGCAATCCCTCATAATGAGCAAGCATGAAGCGACAGTGGAAAGAAAAACCACCCATTAACGGAAGGAAAACCTCCAGCAGAACCAGAACCAGGCTCAGTATGAACGGTCATCTGCCTCGACCCACTGGGGGTTAGAGAAGACAGAGCAGAGACACAACAAGAGAGACAAACAAGCACAGAAGCACACATTGATCCAGTAATCTGTTCTACATTAGATGGTAATAGTGGGTGATCTGTCTTCTCTGGATGACGTCTCAGCTAACAGAACGCCAGACCAGGTGTACCTGCTATGAAGAAAAAGAGAGAGAACAAAAAGTTAAAAGCTGAAATGACATCATTGAACAGTCATTTCAATGTAATACAATGCAAAACTGGAGAACAGTAGAAATCAGTAGAGTGAGAGAAATAGATCCTGATGTCCTCCAGTAGCCTAAGCCTATAGCAGCATAACTATAGAGGTAGCTCAGGGTAACATGAGCCACTCTAACTATAAGCTTTGTCAAAAAGGAAAGTTTTAAGCCTAGTCTTAAAAGTAGACGGGGTGTCTGCCTCACGGACCAAAACTGGGAGTTGGTTCCACAGGAGAGGAGCCTGATAGCTAAAGGATCTGCCTCCCATTCTACTTTTAGAGATTCTAGGAACCACCAGCAGACCTGCAGCCTGAGAGCGAAGTGCTCTGTTAGGAACATACGGGGTAATCAGAGCTCTGATATATGATGGAGCTTGATTATTAAGGGCTTTATACGTTAGAAGAAGAATTTTAAATTCTATTCTTGATTTAACAGGAAGCCAATGAAGGGAAGCTAAAATTGGAGAAATATGATCCCTCTTGTTGATTTTCATCAGAACTCTTGCTGCAGCGTTTTGGATCAGCTGAAGACTTTGAACTGCATTTTGTGGACTTCCTGATAGTAAAGAATTACAATAGTCCAGCCTTGAAGTAACAAATGCATGGACTAGTTTTTCAGCATCACCCCTGGACAGAATGTTTCTAATTTTGGCGATATTCCGGAGGTGAAAAATATTTTAAGAAAACTTTGTTAGATTGGTAGCTGCTTTGCTACGTTCCAAGTTTGCTGAGGGTACTGAGAGCTGTGATGGTGGAGGGGACACAGCTTTTCCCAAGGCGAGATGTTTTAAAGGATATCTTCCTGTATAGGAAGACATGTTATTTTGGAACGTGTATGACTGATTTTTTTAAATGTTGTTTTTTTTGTTAATAGCAAGCATGATGAACTAGTAAACTAGGACAACAGAGCAGGATGGACAGTAGATGCAGGAGGGGCTTGATGGAGAGGGTTCTGATGATGACTCGGTTTGATGATTAAAGGTCAGTTTACTGTCAATTGTGATCCCAAGATATTTGAAGCAACAATGTCAATCAGTCACAATGTTAACTGGCTGATAGTCAATGCGTACGGGATGATGTTGTGTGGTCTTTTTGTGGTAACCAAAAATGAGCTCTTTAGTTTTAGGGACATATCCGTTGTCAGTTTTGGATAAGCATAATTATTGTATTTAAATGCTGTTTGTACTTTCAAATAATAACCCAAGGATGAACTAGACTTATGGAGGTCCATAATTTTCTTTGTCTTTTGATTTTTCCACAATATCACACAAGGAAGCTGCATTTTAAGCCATTACCTTAAAATACATCCAAAGGTTGGGCTCCATTTAACTCAAATCTTGTAAAGTAGAAGCTGTAAAATTATCATCTGGGCTTTCCCTAATTGTTTATAAAGACATAATAAGTTTCACTCCTGAATTCGAAGACAATAGTAAAAAAATCATGTCCTAAAACAAGAACGTTTAGTCTGATTTCACATCAGACAGTGAAAACAATGATGGTTTCTTTTATAGTGTATATAATAATCTTGTTTCATCTGTGGGTCCTATCTAAAATTAATAAGAAAGTGAATTTTGGGCTTTTATTCGCTCTAAGCTACAATTATTTTGGTGGAATTTGACTTTCTAAAGTGCCTTGAGATGGCATGTGTTGTGAAGTTGCACTATGTAAATAAAATTCAGTTGAACTGATTTCCTCAGGATGAACAGGAATAAACGCTTTACATCAAACAATCTCCATTAAATGAATCAGAATGCGTGTTTTCTTTTGAAATGATTTACTGAAATAATTACTGTTTAATTGATATTCTGCTTTTTTAAATATGCACTTGTTCCAGTATTTTCTTTCCAAAATTGCAGATTCAGGAAAATAAAAAATCAAAAGAACTGAATTCTCTTTTATTACAAATGTCTGATTAGAAGAAAAGTAGAAAGTAAATGAGAAAAGAGGCCTGAAACTAAAATTTTAAGATTTACTGCCAATTTCTTAGATCTTTCAAGAGTTTTCTCTTGAATTACTTAACTTCACAACCAAACAGCATAAAACGGTTTAGAAAGTCATTATGTATAGATGAGTGAGGAAAAAAACAAAATGTTTGAAAAAAAAAAAATAGCCTCACACTTGCCTCTGTTGGGATAATTATGAAATGGAGATCCTGTAAATATTTTGGGATTTGTGTCACCAGCGCAGAGATTTCCATTAATACCAGTCATGTTCCAAAAACCGCCGGTAAACCGAGCCAGTGAGAAATGCCCGGTGGGTTGAGGCTCTCAGTGACTTCAGTGGAAACCAGCTGTCACTTTGATGAGTCTGAAGCAGCTGCAGAAACACACACACACAGGAGCGGATCTGATGTAGCTATACTGAGCAGGACTTTAAGCACTTTGTATTTTTCTGCGTTTTCCTACCAACTAGTTTGGCTTTTTTTGATAATATTTATAGTTTTCTATGCTTTCTGAGGGTTCATCTGTCTAATGTGGCTGTTTTTTTGGCTAATTTCAGACTAGCACCTTAAACTTTTTAGAGTAATATGTTATTTTTTAACATTAAATTGTTTAATCTTGATTTTTATCAGCCTTGGTTGTGTTTTTTGTTCTGGATTCTTACCAGTTTTCTTTCCTATCATTTGGTAAAGCTTGTTCCTTCAGGTCACTTTTTCCTTCTACCTCAACAAACAGCATTTGTTTATCAGAGGTCAGAGGTCATCAGACTGTTAATTTAAAATATCTGTTAATTCTAATGAGTTTTAGGCGCCGTGCACGCTAAAGAGGTGCTCGTGTAACCTGGCTAGCCAGACTGATAATGTGTAGCAAAGTGGGACATTCAGCAGAACTCTTCAAGCTGATTGGGTGACCAAAGGTTGGTTTTAGCCAATCACAGTATCAAATCGAAATGTAAACAGCAGACGTCATGAGAAACCACAAGAAAGTAAGCTGGTCACAGCACTTCTTGCTGTTCTTCTTTTAAAGAAATCATGGATTCTGACCAAACAGATGTGATAGCAGCTACGCGTGCGTCCTCTTGCGCCGCCATGTTTGTGTTGGTTCGGCTGTGAGCTCAGCAGCTTATTACACTGGTATACTTAAACCACAATACTGCAACGTGATTGGCCCAAACCGTTTTTGGTTTGGACACAAACGGGTGAAGCCGGACCAGTACAAGATGGATTCTCGTGTGTGTTGTGAACGCACAAATACAGTGAAAATGTATTTTGCTGGCAAGGTTAGTGCTCGTGGTCCTTGGAAGAGAAACAGGTCCACAGCATGATCCCCTGCTATACTTAACAGTGAGTATGAAGTGCTTTTCCCTATAGTCACCCTTTGTTTCGTGCTAGACTCACCTGGAGTGTTTGCAGCTAAAAAGCTAAAAAAGTCACACACCTCCAGATAAATTCCCAGTACAGTTTTGCAAACTCTGAACATTTACATTTGTGATGGTAGGACAGTTTTTTGTTTTTCCTCTTGGTATGTACAGGATTTAAAGAGTTCTTCTGTTTTCTTCTCACCCTTTTTTGTCACATTTAAATGTTTCAGACCATCAACCAACTTTTAAAGTCAGAGAAAGATATCCCGAATAAATACAAAAAGCAGTTTATGAATATTTTCATTCATTAAGGGAAACAAATCTATCCAAACCATCATGGGCATTTGTGAAAATAACACAACATCAATAACCGGCAGCGGAGGAGTTCTGGTCCACTCTGCTTTACAGAATTGCTTTAACTCAACCCCAGTAGAGGATTTTCTAAACTGAACTAAAATCTTTGGGTTGTTGTGTTGCTTCATACCCCATGTGCGTTTCAGCGTTCCAGCTGTCCAGTTCTTGAAGCAGCCCCACACCATCCTACTACCACCCCCGTGTCAGTGTGATGGTCTGTTTCTGAAATGCTGTGGTAGCTTTAGATCAGGTGTAACACACCTTCGTAAGAGTTTCACTATTGTCTTTTCAGTCCACAGAATATTTTCCTACAAGTCTTGGGGATCATCAAGGTGGTTTCTGGCAAATGTGAGACGAGTCTTTGTGTTGTTTTCGAGCAGCAGAGGTTTTGGCCTCTCCCATGGAGGCCATTTTTACCCAGTTTCTTTGTCATTGTCCATGAACTCTGACCTTAATTAAGGCAGTTAACGCTTGAAGAGCTTTGGATTTTGTTCTGGGCTCTTCTCTGACATCCTGGACCTTGGAGCATCTTGAAGTAATTCTAGTCCACTGGTCCATGTGTCCTCCATTTGTGGATACTGTCTCTCACTGTGGTTCCCTGCAGTCCCAAAGCATCAGAAATGTCTTTTTAACCCTTTCCAGACTGATAGGTGCCAATGACTTACTGTTTTCTCACCTGTTCATAAATTCCTTGTTCAGGGCATGATGTTTTGCTCTTCAAGATTTGTTTTAGCCTGCCTCATGTTGTCGGGCAGGTTATATTTGAGGGATTTCTTGATTCAACAAGCCTAGCAGTGATTAGGACAGAGGACCGAAAATGTGATAATTATAGTTCATTTAAGATGTAAGAAGGTGGATAATTACATTCACCTGTAGTGCTAAGTTGGGTTTGACTGCTTGTTTATCTTAATACATAAAATCATTTTTTGGACATTCTGTATCTACTCAGTTTGTCTTTGTCTGATATTAAAGGTTGTTTAATGAGCTGAAATATTTAAAGGAGCAATAAGTAATGACCCCTAGTGTTTCAAATCGGAACAACACATACACAACAGCCTGCCACCGACAACAGTCTATGCAGTTTCCTCAATGGTCCGTTGCTGCTGTGAAACCCCACTGAATTTTTACTTCCACAGGATATATATATACGTAGCCCCTAAGGGGACATTGAAGGGAAATAAAAATAAAAATTCTCTTCAATGTCCCTTTAGGGGCTCAGTAGGTTTACGATGTTATATTCTGTTCTACTTCTGGTCCGCTTCTCTTACTGGCTTCCATGTTAGCAGGCTGCTGCTCTTTTGCCAACATAAAATACCAAATGTGGATCTCTGTGTTGGGAACCCTGAGAACTTTCATATGATTGGCTCAGGAACCAGGAAGTAAACAGAGGCTACACTCTGAACTGAAGTAGTTCTGCACCGTACCACTTATTTTGAAAGGAGAAAAACTTGACTAACACATTGTTGATGGAGAGGACCGATTGTTACTTTCACCCCGGGTGACATATGAGAATGATTTAGGCTACGTTCACACTGCAGCCTGAAGTGACCCAATTCCGATTTTTTTGCCCATATGCGACCTGAATCTGATCTTTTTATGACAGTCTGAACGACACAGATCGGATTTTTTCAAATGCGACCCAGGCCACTTGGATATGTGGTCCTGAATCCGATACGTATCTGATCTTTTCAAATGCGACCTGTGTCTGTACGGCCAGGTCGCATTCATCCGACCTACACGTCATTGATACTCGACAAACGTCACTAACGGTGGACCTGGCTATGCCAAAGAGGTTGGCTAAAATAAAATAAAAAAAAAAGAGGTTGGCTATTGTGCGGTAACAAGCAGCTGTTGCAAGTCAGTACAGCCCCACGGCAACGCGTTTACTTGCTGCTATGGCCGCCGAAGATGTGTTTTTACGTGAGAGCGCTAAAGAGAGCCGTTCAGACGCACATAAAGGTTGCCTTTGTCATTCGAAAATTATGAATGAAGTCCGTATCAGTAAAGCCGCTCACCTCGCTATAATCTTCCTTTTCGATCTTCTTAAATGGATTGCGTTGGTAATGTGCTGGCTCCGGTTGGAGAATAACATAAAGAACGCAAGATACGCTGCAGCATTACGATCCCTGTTTACTTCCGCAAACAATGAGAACGCTTGCTACGTATGACGTCATCGCGTCCTCTACTGCGCATGCGGGACACTTATGTGTATGAACGCAGTCCACACAGGAGATCACATACAAGTCGCATATATTTGGAAGTTTGAACGGACTAGCAAAAAAATCCGATTTCACAAAAAAATCGGAATTGAGCATCAAGGCCTGCAGTGTGAACGTAGCCTTAGATTGATTTTACAGTAATTTTTTTTTTACTTATTACTCCTTTAAGTGTGACAAATAACAGCAAAAACAGAAGAACTGCAACGAGGAAAGTACTTTTTTAAACCATACTGTCCAGGTTGCTATGAAGACTTGATGAACCACTGTGTCCCCTAGAAATCCGCTTTAAATATCATAGTTAGTCACAATTCAGTTGTTTTAAACTGTTTTGGTAGTTTTCTAACTGCAGAGATGGAGAAATTTAGACAAGCAGCATTTTTCTTGTTCATCTTTCCTGACAGAACAAGACAATGACACACGCCAGATTTCTAAGATGGCACTTTCTTTTCTTTTTCCAAATTTTGAAGAGATGCTAAATAAAATATGCTGTTTTAACCCACCACATTCATCCTGCAGGGAAACAGAAAGTCAAAGATTACTTACTGAAAGTTCCTGAATACTCTGATAACTCAGATAAAGTGAAATATACATTTAAGAAACACTTATGTTTCACTTTTTATGGAAGTTTGAGGGATGTCAAGAAATATTGGCTGCACAGTGGGGCAGGTGGTACCACTACCTTGCAGCAGAAAGGTTCTGGGTCTGAATCCCGGCCTGGGGTCTCTCTGCATGGAGTTTGCATGTTCTCCCTGTGCATGCATGTGTTCTCTCTGGGTACTCCTGCTTCCTCCCATATTCCAAAGACATGACTGTTAGGTTTATTGATATCTCTAAATTGTCTGTCCTGAATGAATCTACGTAGTCCTGTGATGGACTGGCTACATGCCCTGGCTGTATCTCTTGCCTAGTGACCCCTGGAGATACCCTGCAACTCTATAACGGGCGGGTATAGAAAATGGAGGAATGGGTGGAAGAAATTAAGACATTTTCCATTCTGACTGCATGTAGATATTATCAAATTAAGGCAGGGCCACATATTCAGTGTTAGATAGTGATACTGCATCAAAAGATGTTATTTTAGATTTCTATTACTCACATTTATCATTGGTGCCACTGAATAGGGATTATATTGTTTGGTGACATTTTGTTTAAACTGTTAATTTTTCATGGAGAATTCCTTCTGACTGTTGGAAAAACAGACAGGAATTACACTATGAAACATGCATTTTCCATTAATAAGCTTCTTGTTGTCTTGCAACGATGAGTTTTTTCCCCCTTTAAGTGGATGCAGAGAGATAAAGTTGCAGCGTGGAAGAGAATAGCACACACCCTAAACTCCTTGAAGCTTCATGGCGAGGCTCTCTGTTAAATTTAGCAGCTCATGAAATCTAAGACCTGCGTACCCTTCTAGAAGAGGCTGAGCAGTGGTATCATTTCAGCAGATCTGCAACTCCCAAAGCTCATTTAGTCTTTGGTGCAACTGCAAACATGACTGCAAGGCAAGGAAATACTCATAAACAACGTTGACTTGCTTGACATCATTTGATGTATGCAAAAAAAAAAAAAGAAGAAAAACAAATATGTATTAAATCAAGAAATTATGATGAATTATGCTAGTTTGGTGCTTGACATTTAACCTTTTTTGTTTTGCTGCAGATTTTAAGAGGGTGGTTTCTGATCAGGGTAATTCATGTTTTGTGATCTTTATTCTCCAGTTAACTGAATGCACAAATTATCACAATGCTCGTAAACAGCTGTAAATAAAAACATACAGTGTGATGTATGAGCTTTATTTGAATATAAGGTGGATAATGTTATCCCTCATGGTGCAACATAGTATAATGATTGTTTTGGTTGTATTAATGTAGAATAAAGACAAAATAAATTAAGCATTTGCTTTCAAGGCAGCATGCCAGTATTTTTTGTTTTTACTGTTCTGCTCTTCCCTTTGGGAACTGGTTCCAGCACCAAACCTAAAAGCAGAAAATCTAACCCAAGGAAAAGTGTAGGAGCTTTATTTCAGCCTCCAGACCAGCAGTGTGCAGCACCAAAAGAAAAATGTCGTTTCTCCAGCCTCTCCTCTGACATTAAAAACTCACATTAACAAAGTCACGTTTGTACGAGATCAGGTCACCAACAATGTGACGCTTACAGACACATTGGGACTATTTTAGAGGAGAAATTGAATATTGGAGCCAACTGTGAGGCAGTGTGCAAGAAATCACATCAGCATCATCTGTTTGAGGAAACTTTGCCATTTTAATATTGACCAAACCCCAATTACCCTTTTTTATTGAGCTTTTATTGCATCAGTCGTATCCTCTTCAAGAAGCAGGTACTGCGGATGGCTACTTCTGTTTTAAATTATGACTTTCATCCTTTTAGATGGAACTTCAGGTTCTTAGCTCTAAACGATGGATCAAAACAGTTTTTTCTGACTGATGTTACTGAAATGGGCCAGCTGAAATAACACTGCCACTCTCAGTGAGTTTTAATGGTTTTAGGTTATATTTTTTTAGTTTTAGTTTAGATTTTATTTTCATTCTTCACAAAACAGTAAAAACACAATACAACTTAAAAGGAGCAATATGAAGAAAGTCTTATTTTATCTGCCCCCTAACACAAATAGTTAAGCCAATAATAACTTTAAATTTTTAACTGAACGCTGAAACTAAAATCGGAAACAAAATCGTCAGCAGGCCGACCAGCAGCCTATTTACAGCTATGTGAACTTTTACACCCTTCATGTCATTTCTAAACATTTATATCAAGCACAAAAAATGAAAATTAACCCCATTCACCACTATTCAGCCTAGCCTAGCTTTAGCTCCACAATGGCTTCTTCTCCTACTATTACTTCAGCTTCTCCGTCTCTGTCTAAGTCTCCCCCTATCTGCTGCTCTCTGTGTCAGATGTTTAGCTATTCCTCTGCCTCCTTTAGTGATAATGGTACTTGTAATAAATGTAGTGTTTTTGTAGCTTTGGAGGCGAGGGTGTCAGAATTGGAGACCCGGCTCCGTGCTATGGAAAAACCAGCTGATAGCCGCCCCTTTGCTAGCGCGGAGCCACATAGAGTAACTTCACGTAGCGGTCCTCCAGCAAAACCCGAACAGCCGGGTAACCAGGCCGGCTGGGTGACGGTTCGTAGGAAGCATAGCTCTAGATTTCAGCCCCCAGGTCACCACCAACCTGTCTGCCTTTCTAAAAAGGTTTCCCCACTCAGCGACACTGAGAAGCCGAGCCTGATAATTGGCAGCTCAAGAGCCAGAAACGTGGCACTAGAGACACCAGGGACCATAGTTAAATGCCTGCCAGGGGCTAGAACGGGCGACATCGAATCCTACCTGAAACTGCTGGCTAAGGATAAGCGTAAATACAGTAAGATTGTTATTCACGCTGGCGGTAATGACACCCGGTCACGCCAATCGGAGGTCACTAAAGTTGGTGTTGCTTCGGTGTGTAAGTTTGCTTAAACAGACTCTGTAATTTTCTCTGGTCCCCTGCCTGATCTGACCAGTGATGACATGTTTAGCCGCATGTCGTCATTCAACCGCTGGTTGTCTAGGTGGTGTCCTGAAAACGACGTGGGCTACATTGATAACTGGCGAACTTTCTGGGGAAAACCTGGTCTGATCAGGAGAGACGGCATCCATCCTACTTTGGATGGTGCAGCTCTTCTTTCTAGGAATCTGGCCGGATTTATTAGTTCTCCTAAATGCTGACAACCCAGGGTCCAGACCAGGAAGCAGAGCCGTAGTTTAACACACCTCTCTGCAGCTTCTGTACTGTTACCCACCCATTACTCTATTGAGACGGTGTATTTCCCACGGCCAAAACTTAACAGATCAAAAACTGATCTAAAAGGAACAAATCATAAAAATCTAATAAAAATCAATACGGCTCACCTTGAACCAAAAAATAAAACAATTAAATGTGGTCTATTAAATATAAGGTCTCTCCTTTCAAAGACTTTGTTAGTTAATGAATTGATTTCTGATAATCAGATTGATTTATTTTGTCTCACAGAAACCTGGCTACAAGAGGACTACTTTACTTTTAAATGAGTCAACTCCCTCCAATTATTCAAATTTCCACATTCCCAGATCTGTGGGAAGAGGAGGAGGAGTGGCAACCATCGTTCAGTCTGATGTATGTTATTAATTATTAATTAATAACATAAATCAGATATTAATTTATGTTATTAGTTATTAATTAGTCACAGGCCAATTAATAACTACAGTTCTTTTGAACATTTAACCCTCAGTTTCCCTCATCCAAATTGCAAAGCAATAAAACCTCTTCTGTTTGTTGTTTTGTATCGTCCACCGGGCCCTTACTGTCAGTTTTTGGATCAGTTGTCAGACTTCTTATCTGATTTGGTGATAAACACTGTCAAGGTTATTATAGTGGGGGATTTCAACATTCATGTTGAGACTGAATGTGATAACCTTAGTGTAGCCTTTAAAACTATCCTAGATTCAATTGGTTTTGTTCAAAATGTGCATAAACCGATGCACTCTTGGACCTTGTACTGACATATGGCATTGATTGTGAAGAATTAACAGTATTTCCTCACAACCCTGTCCTATCTGATCATTTTTAATAACATTTGAGTTTAATCTAACTGAGTTCTCCACTCCCAAAAGAGGGTTCCATTATAGTAGATCTTTATCGGACAAAGCTGAATCAAACTTTAAAGAGTCTTTCCCCCTTTTAATATCGTCAGTATTGCAGAAATACCCTGCAGATAGCAGCAATGTTGTTTCTTCCCATTCACAAATAGATGTCTTTGTTAACGGTGCGACTTCGTCATGGCGTTCTGCATTAGACAATGTAGCTCCCTTGAAAAAGAAGGTGATTATTCACAGGAAGCTGGCTCCCTGGTTTAATTCAGAGCTGCGTTCCTTGAAGCACAATGTTACGAAATTGGAGAGAAAATGGCGCTATACACACCAAGAGGAATCCTACCTAATCTGGAGGGACAGTCTATTGTTGTATAACAAGACCCTTCGCAGAGTTAGAGCAGCATATTTTTCATCATTAATTGAGGAGAACAAAAATAATCCTAGATTTCTCTTCAGTACAGTTGCCAAACTTACTCAGAGTCACAGCTCTGTTGATCCATCCATTCCCTTAGCTCTTAGCAGTAATGATTTTATGGGATTCTTCATAAATAAAATTGATTCCATTAAAAATAAAATCATTGGCATCCTCCCAAACATGATTACCTCGTCCTCAGTAAGTGAGGCAGCGTTGGAGGAATGTTTAGAACCTGCGCAGTATCTGAACTGTCTAGAAGCAGTATAGCTTTCTGAGATATCTAAAATTTTAGCTCCATCTAAACCTTCTACCTGTTTGTTAGACCCAATCCCATCCAAGTTGTTTAAAGAGATATTCCCTTTGATCAGTGGCACTATTTTAGACATGATTAATCTATCCTTAGTAAATGGATATGTACCACAGGCTTTTAAAGTAGCTGTTATTAAACCTTTACTTAAGAAACCATCTCTTGATCAATATGAGTTAGTAAATTACATACCTATATCTAATCTTCTTTTCTTATCTAAAATTCTTGAGAAAGTAGTTGCTAATCAACTTTGTGAACATTTACAAAGTAATGACCTACTTGAGGAGTTTCAGTCAGGCTTCAGAGCTCATCATAGCACTGAAACGGCTCTGGTGAAGGTCACTAATGATATTCTCATGGCCTCAGATAATGGACTTGTGTCTGTAATTGTCCTGTTAGATCTTAGTGCTGCATTTGATACAGTTGATCACAATATTCTCCTACAAAGACTTGAGCATACTGTAGGGATTAAGGGGAAAGAATTAGGCTGGTTTAAATCTTATCTATCGGACAGATTCCAGTTTGTTCATGTTAATAATAAATCTTCCTCAAACTCTAGGGTCACTTGTGGAGTACCACAGGGCTCAGTCCTTGGACCAATTCTCTTTACTATATACAGTATATGCTTCCGATTGGCAAAATTATCAGAGCATGGGATTAACTTCCACTGTTATGCTGATGACACTCTATATTTATCCATAAATCCTGATGAATCCAATCAATTACTTCGACTGCAGTCATGTCTTGATGACATCAAAAGCTGGATGACTTTAAAGTTCCTGCATTTAAATTCTGACAAGACAGAAGTTGTAATCTTTGGGCCAGAGTTCTCAAAAAATAAACTTCTTAATCAATCACTTTATCTGGATGTTATTAACTTGGCCTCTGGTAATAAAGTAAAAAATCTTGGTGTTACTTTTGACCAAGACATGTCATTTAAATCCCATATTAAACAGGTTTCCAGAGTTTCCTTTTTTCACCTCAGGAATATCGCCAAAATTAGAAATATTCTGTCCAGGGGTGATGCTGAAAAACTAGTCCATGCATTTGTTACTTCAAGGCTGGACTATTGTAATTCTTTACTATCAGGAAGTCCACAAAATGCAGTTCGAAGTCTTCAGCTGATCCAAAATCCTGCAGCAAAAGTTCTGATGAAAATCAACAAGAGGGATCATATTTCTCCAATTTTAGCTTCCCTTCATTGGCTTCCTGTTAAATCAAGAATAGAATTTAAAATTCTCCTTCTAACGTATAAAGCCCTTAATAATCAAGCTCCATCATATATCAGAGCTCTGATTACCCCGTATGTTCCTAACAGAGCACTTCGCTCTCAGACTGCAGGTCTGCTGGTGGTTCCTAGAGTCTCTAAAAGTAGAATGGGAGGCAGATCCTTTAGCTATCAGGCTCCTCTCCTGTGGAAACAACTCCCAGTTTTGGTCCGTGAGGCAGACACCCTGTCTACTTTTAAGACTAGGCTTAAAACTTTCCTTTTTGACAAAGCTTCTAGTTAGAGTGGCTTAGGTTACCCTGAGCTACCTCTATAGTTATGCTGCTATAGGCTTAGGCTACTGGAGGACATCAGGGTCTATTTTTCTCACTCTACTGAATTCTACTGTTCTCCAGTTTTGCATTGTTTGTTGTCATTTCAGCTTTTAACTTTTTGTTCTCTCTCTTTTTTCTTCATAGTAGGTACACCTGGTCTGGCGTTCTGTTAACTGTGACATCATCCAGGGAAGACAGATCACCCGCTATTACCATCTAATGTAGAACAGATTACTGGATCAATGTGTGCTTCTGTGCTTTTTTGTCTCTCTTGTTGTGTCTCTGCTCTGTCTTCTCTAACCCACAGTCGGTCGAGGCAGATGACCGTTCATACTGAGCCTGGTTCTGGTTATGCTGGAGGTTTTTTGTTCCCGTTAATGGGGAGTTTTTCTTCCTGCTGTCGCTTCATGTTTGCTCAGTAGGAGGGATTGCTGCAAAGCCATGGACAATGCAGACGACTCTCCCTGTGTCTTTATTCTTCTTCAGGAATGAATGCTGCTTGTCGGGACTTTGATGCAATCAACTGGTTCCCTTATATAGGAAATTTTTGACCAGTCTGTATAATCTGATCCAATCTGTATAATATGATTGAATTTGACTTTGTAAAGTGCCTTGAGATGACATGTTTCATGAATTGGCGCTATATAAATAAAATTGAATTGAATTGAATTAAACCAGACAGAAGAAAAAAAAGAATAACCTCCATATAGAATCGAAAAAGCTAAATTATATGTTATTGTTCTATCTCGATTAGATTTTTTTATTCATGGTTCCTTTAAATTAAACAAAACACCAGATTTAGGTCAAGATAAGGTTATTTTATCTCTTCCTCTAAACCTGGTCATTTTCACACACTGTTCAGCATATTCCAGATGCCTTCTTGCTGATTCAGAGGAGCAAATTAGTTCAGCAGCTCATCATCAGGTTGTGCAGAAGCTTCGAGATCATTCATCAGTTTAAATCAAGCGTACTGAAACCTTTGAAAACACGCAGAGCAGTTTGCAGAGAACTTGATGCTTCAACCATAACATTGCATCAATTCTGCTGCTCTTAGTTTCATGGAACAGATTTATTTATAGTTTATTTATAGTTGTTTCATAAGGAGTCTCATCCAGGACAAAGATGAGCTCCCCAACTAAGCTGGTACAAAGAAGTGAATATGTCTACAACAGGTTAAAGCAACAAACTGTCTGATTGGGTGAAAATCTAAACGAGAGAAACAGGCTTTCCGCCAGAACAAATAAAATCTGACCTGGTTTTTCTTTTATTCTCCTTTTTATCTCTTAGTTGAGAAGAATCTGCTTCATGGAGACTTTGGAGACATAATGTTACAAATGTAATTGGAATAATGTAGTTATTTAAGGCTGTGTTTAGTTTTGTTACTTAAATTATCAGTAAATATTTTGGTTTTATGTTTTTTTCTTACTTAGAACAACAAGTCAAGATTCTGATAGAAAACCTAAAATCCCTTTCTAGGTTATAAAAGCAACTGTGAATCAAATCAGATCCTGTGGTGTAATGTGTGTGTGTGTGTCACTGATTATCTCACTCCTCCCTAATTCTACAAAATCATAACACATCTGTGGGTGTGACAACTGGGAAAATACACTCCTCACATCTTGTCACGCTACACCATCATATTTGCGTTGAGTGGGAGGGATGCAGATTGTGCGCCTGCAGGTCAAAGTGGACTAAACTAAATGTGTCTTCAGACGTTGGAATATTGTTTCCCTTTTCAAGTTTCAAAAAACCCAAACAAGTTGAACGTGATCCCGTTTAGAAATGAGCAAGAAAAACCTGTGCAGACATCGATGTAATGATCTTGAGCTGTCAGGTTCTGCTTTGCATTTTGTCCTGTTTATTATGTCCTATAGGTCTTGCCATATACTGTTAGTTCTAATTCAATTTCCTTGAGTTCATTAATTGTCTGGTGTTTTTACTTTGTTATCCCTGTTCTCTATTGTTTATATTCTCTTATTGCAACCGTAATCCATTTTTTTAGATCAGTCTATTTGTTCATCTAGATAATCACTCTGTATTCTCTACCGCAGGTTTCTCTGGTTCATTGGTTCCTTACTGTTGTCCCATGCTTCCCTTGCTTGCTGTGGCTTTATCCTCATCAGTTGTACCTGTACCCAAGTTGTAAGGTTGCAGAACCTCAAGTTCCCTCCCCCACCCCCTGCTAAAGCCAAAACAATTCAGTTTACTGACCCATCAAACATTTTTTCTGTCCTGCACCTTCTCAGAATGGAGACAACCCTAAGTGCTCAAATAAGGGCAAAAGTGTTAAAACAAGTCACAAAATTTGGGTGTAATAATCAATAGTGATCCAAACTTCAGAACAGACAGGACAGGACAGCAGATGTTGACGGGTTGGACGTATGGTGTGAGTTCCTGCAGGAGTTCAAGCAGCTGGGAGTTTGAGGTTCTCGGGGTAAGAAGGTTTATCAGGGAGAGACCAAGCTGCCAAGTGAAGGCTGGGGGGGTTGATGCTGCAGAGGATGATCGTGAGGTATCCATGGTCCGGAGAAAACTGAGAGGACTTGAACTGGGGATCGACAACTGGAGTGGTAACAGACAATAGAACCATAGCACCGATGGCACAATAGGCCTGACTCTACCAACTTCATCAGGCCAAAGGACTGATCGTCCTGCAGCTCTTTATATCCCCAGTGGACTGATGAGGGAATTACTTAGAGGTGTGCAGACACAAGCCCGCACTAGCGGAGATCCTCTATGGGGAAAGAGGACTCACAACAACACAAACACACCAGGATCATGACACATGGGGGACAAAGCCCAGTCCTAATGTGGAGGACCCCCATAATGTGGAGGAACCCCATTTTGCATCATTCAGTCACTCATAAAAACAGACGCAAGTCATCACAACACAGTCCTTACAACTAACACACAGAGATGCCGTTGTTTTTATGCCTGATGCCCTTCCAGGCACAACTGGGATTACAACCCGGGACCCTTAAATTAAAGACATATACTTAGCCTGGTTCCTCCCAGAGGGGCTCCAGGGTTACGTGTAAATACTGTTGGTAAAATAATTAGAAGTCAATAGAGTCCTAATAGGATTTTATGTGTGTATTTTGTAGATTTATTTATTTATTTATTTATTTGACAGGGACAGTGTACATTAATAAGCATTCCTGCAAATGCACCACAATTAGCCAAAAGGCTATTTTTCATCTGTTGTCCTACCTACCTAAAGACACAACAGTAAGTATGTTACAGTGAACAATACAAATATAAAAAGAAATAAAAACAGCTATAACTTATGAAGGTTATTTTGTTCCAATACGATTTGTGCATTGTAAGTGTGAATTTGAAGTTGTAGAGGGAGTTAAATTCTAAAAAAAAAAATTTACAAGTACAAATTTTTTTTACACCTCTTCAAATTTTGAGTACAAGTACACAAATTGTGTTCTGTGAGTTGCACATCAAAAACCTCTTACATTCTCAGTTTTCCTCCAAATGGTCCAGAACTATTGTTGCTAAACTATTTGTGCATTGTAATTTTGGTGTTTTGTAATTGTAGATTTTTTTAAATCTGTCACAAGTACAAAACAAAGTTACACCTCTTCAAATTCTTGAGTACAAGTACACAAATTGTGTTCTGTGAGTTGCACATCATAAGTGTCTGTCATTCAGTTCTGCTACAGTTGATCTAAATCAAAAGTTGCAAAACAAATTCAAACATGTGTATTAAAATCTTCAAAAAAATATTTTTTAATATTTTTTCCCTTAACACAAATACAAATCAACAAGTACAACTGCACGAATCTGCTCCTGTGAGTCACAAATTCATCTTTACAAGTTACGCCTTCATTTTCACTTTTGACACAACCGCCCCAACGGTAAAAAATGATCTGTGACTTGTGGGTAGTACCCTTGATCAGACAGCAGGGGGAGCTGCCTGCTCGGTCAGTCTGTACCAACCGGAAATACACACTGCCTTGTTGCCTTTTAAGTACTCTGCACGCATATGCCTTTGAAGGACGCAGCTGTCACTGTCATAAACAAAGCCATGTTTTTCTTTCCTGTCACTACATTTTTGAACCGAAAAACCAGAAAATTTTAATGAAAAAAAAAACGGCCCGTTTTTGGATTTCCATTTCATTTCATTTTCCATTTTCTCCTTCGGCCGGTTTCACGGCTGACCCGGAAGTGCAGGAAAATATTTCAAAATAAAAGCATCGATGTAACATAATGGAAGCCTGAAGAAAAAAATAATAATGAAGCGTAGAGATGTCTTGAATAAAAAAAGGACGGTTTTACGTTGCAACATGATAGTTTATTGTAGAGACATGAGCTTTATTACATTATTGTGTGTTTTATTAGTGGAACATGAAACATAAAAGCAAATCACATGCTGTAAGCCAAAAATATAGAAGCAAAGTTTATTTTTCTCATCAAGCAAACCCCCTCAAGCAAAACCCACCTTCACTATTGGATTGCTGTCTATATGTGTCTTGATTTTAGTGAACAGTACATATTTTTGAAGCTAACAGAGAAATTAAGATTTTTTTCATTGATTTATTTGATTTATCTTCACTCACAAATAAATACAAATAGGGGACCCAGCAAACACGTCCAGGTGGGGCCCATGTGGGCCTCACTTGGGCTAGATGGGCTTCAGCTGGGCATGGGCTCAGGGTGGGCTGTGTTGCTGGGACCCATGTGGGCAGCCCATATACTGCCCACATGACTCATGGTAGATAGACCAAGCATGGGCAATAGGTGGGCTCCAGTTGGGCAGCCCTTACAAATTCAAAATGGTCAAATCGACATGTTATATAACAACAGACACTGAAATGTCTCCTTTTTATGCTATTTTATTTATTTATTTTTAATAAGTGAAAGTCTTTAATCGCACACTAATCCAGCCTATTTAGATGATACATTTATATTTTTTTAAAATTATTTAAATTTAAATCACTTCATAAACCCCTTTCAGTGAAGCGGCTGAAAATTTAGATCTGAAAATTTTACTGAGATGACAGATCAATATGTTTCATAATAAACCGGCCCTGATCAGTATTTCATATTCTTAAAGTTTTTAATGTCTCTTCCTTTATTGTTTTCACACAGGTGAATTCTACTTTCATATTGATACACTGGAATTAATGTCAAACCAAAAAGTATGTGCTTTGTTGTTTTATTATTTTATGTATAGCGTAATGATTTTGTACACTTTTCATTAAGTTAATTCTGTTCTAACATCATCAGCTGTGGATTAAGTAGCTTTTAAGAGCTTTTTTTAAAAAAAACATGTTTTGCTAAGATGTCTTGCAAACGAAGGATGCTAAGAATTTAGTATTTCATTAATTGTGGCCTTTATTAACAAACTTTAGAAAGGGAAAAATAAATTACCACAATTCTCAATTCAGTCACTAGGGGGCAGTGAACACGAGACAGGGGAACGTTTATAATGTTCACATTTTAATAATTTCACAACTAAATTAGTATCTTGAAAATCACCCAAGCTAACTAAAAAAATACGAAAATTGTCTGAAACAGAACTAAACCTTGGATCGTCCAGGATCATCCAGTATTCTCTCTAACAAAACAATTCTATTTCTACCGGAAGTGGATTCCGACACCATGCTTAGCCGGAAGTTAACAGGCGCCATCTTGTTGGAAGGATGTTGTTTTTATCTTTGGAGACGAGACGGTATCTTTCGGACGACATACTGGTAAGAAGATAAGATAAGATAAGATAAGATAAGATAAGCTTTATTGATCTCACAGTGGAGAAATTCACTTGTCCCATCGGCTCAATAGTCAAAAAGTCAGAAGAAGGTGTCAAAGTAGGTAAGTAGAATCAGTTAGATACAGTTATACAGCTATATACAATATACAATTCTGTACACTCCTATGTATAAATATGTTATTGCACATATGTTATTATACAGTTTATACAGGACTATTGCACAGGCTTATTGCACAGTTTATACAGTTTATACAGGATTATTGCACAGGCTTAATGCACGGATTGTAGCACCTTGTTTAAATAGCTTATTGCACATAAGTTATTACAGTTATTGTTGCAGCTATGGTGCGTGGTTGCAGTCGTTACTCTAATAGTAGGTAGCAGCAGGAATGAGTGACCTTTATAACATAATAATATAACACCGTAATAATAATAATAATAATAATAATAAATATGCCTCTACATCTAATAAATACTGTTTTTCGGAAAGTAACTATAAAGAGAGGTTGCAATCTGCCAGTAAACAAAAAGAAGAAGTAACTATAAAGATTGCAGGAGCTAGGTTTATAGTGTCTGCTGCAGACATAGTTTAGAGAATGCTACGGGTTTGAGAATACGCTGTCGGCTCTGCGGCAGATTCTACCGTCTTAAGGGAATCAGAGCTGGACTTACACTATTAGACCTTATAGCTGCTTGGGCTGTTTAGTGTATTTATTTATTTTGGCAGTCGGTATTTGACTAAAAGTTAAAAGGGCCGTGAGTATACCACAACGCCGACCGTTTTTAACGCGCGTTAATGGCGCTGATGTGTTTTTCCCTCGCCGCGCTGGACTTTTTTTTTTTCCCTCGACACGGTTGTTCCAGTGACCCGCGCTCATTGTTTCCAAGCCGGATTATTTCGTACGACTGAGTTTTTTTTTCTATTTGCAGGTTGCTGTTCTTTGGGTTTGTTTCTGAAAGTGAAGTCGCTTTTTCACTCTTAAATAAGTGACGATGCAGTGCATATAACCAGCTGAAATCCCTCCGCCTTACAATGCACACATTAGCATATAGTCACCTCTGTGATGCGATAAACAAATCTAGCTTCATTTTACATGGACTTAGATCAGAAACAAATTTTCTAACCAAATCATTTGCAGTTGTTGGTTGGAGTTTGTTATCTCCCGTGTTTGTTATCATAGTTGAAAGCTAAAACATTTCTTTTTTTTTTCTTTTTTAGAAATAATGGAGTCTTCAGAAAGAACAAAGAGGAGGAAAATATTGGCAAAAGCGGAGGAACATTTGCTTATGCTCGAAAAGCAAAACCCTTTAAGACATTTTTAGGTAAATTGAAAAAACTCTATCCGTCGACCACAAAACCCTGTCCACCAACTCGTCAGGCGCATCCAGAAGCAGAAAGTGGCAAGCAAAAAGTCTGACCAAATGGTTTATCGGGCCTGAGGAGGATGAATGCTACTGGCCACCAGCAAGAGTTAACATTGCAAAGGCGGTCATAGAGCAACAGGACCCACACTCTGACTGGGCAACCTACACGTTGACTGTCAAGAGGAAAGCAGGTAGTGTAACCATCTTTCTTAATGTATGATATGATGCGACAAGAAGAGCTCACCATTGATTTGGTTAGAATTTGTTCTCTGAAATGAAAGTAATTGTAACTCTTTCTTTTGTATCTTTCGGACAGCAACATACGAGATAGCCCGTATAAAATTGGTTGAGTTTGAGCAGAACACAGATGTCCCGACTGTGTCTGATTCTGCGGAGAACATGGGAAGGGATAAGCGCAAAAACAGGTAAGGCTATTGGGATTATGCATGCATGTTAGTGTCGTCTCCCAGCACCACACACACTGACAGTCTATGGAAACACTGATGTCTACATTGTATGATTATATGCACAACTGCGTCACCTGTTGTACAAAATATATTGTTTTAGTATTCTGTACCAAACTACTTTTAAAACACTTCAATTCACTTAACTGTAACAAATGAATTATCTGATTGTGCTGGTATATTTTACAGGTCTAGGAGAGTGATTCTGTCCAGCGGGGAAGAAGATGATGATGACCCTACACCTCCACTACCTCCATCCTTCCTCAGGTCTGTGCTGACGCCCCCATTGCCTTCATCCACCCACAGGCCTACACCTCCTCTGCCTCCAGCCACCCTCAGGTCTGCCCCGACACCTCTACTGCCTCCAATTCTGACATACAGTGATGTGAGTGAAACTGATTGGAATGTGTACTTTCAATCGGCCCGTTTAATTGTCTGACTGAAGTGTCTGTGCTGACATCTCCTTTGCTCTATCCAACTGGTCTACAATGACACTTTTTTGCTTGTACTCCTCCTTAGGTCAACCATTTCACCACCCGAAACCCCGCAAATGCAAATAAGGGACAACATCCTTGTTCACATCCTGACAGTCCTCGAGGAACTCAAAGAAGACAATCGAGTCACTAGAAGGATGCTACAAACCATGGCACAGCGTGGCAGCAGTGGTGACATC
Organism: Fundulus diaphanus; assembly: GCA_037039145.1. NCBI lineage: Eukaryota > Metazoa > Chordata > Actinopteri > Cyprinodontiformes > Fundulidae > Fundulus > Fundulus diaphanus. The sequence goes on along the minus strand of CM073122.1, from coordinate 6,132,796 downwards.
CTTTCTTTCATCCCAGATGGTTTCCACCTAAAGACAGTTAGGGAGGTCGAAGTAATGGAGGAAAAACTGTCTGACCCAAGCTTCATGTCTGAACTGGTATGTATGTAAAGTCTAGGCTAGTGAAATTTCATTCAGTTTTATTGGGGGGCTGGCAGTAGATGTGATCTGAGCTGCAACAAATCATCAATAAATTGAACAGTAATCAATAATTCAATTAACTGGCAACTATAGTTTTCTTAAAGCAAAAAAGTCCTAATTCTATGATTTCAGCTTCATAAATAGGAATATCTTGGTCTTCTTTGTTCATTCATGGCCATAAACCGAGTATCTCTTTGTTTTGTGGACAGAACAAGAGATTTGGGAAGCACCAACATATTTCAAAATGTTTTAACATTTTATTATTATAGCAACCAATCACAATGTTGAAATAATCAACAATTATACATTAATCTATATCGATAGATTTATCAACAATGAAAATAATCTAGATCCAGAGTTTGTCTTTTTGTCAGGTTTACTCCAGTGGTTATAAAATGATTTAGCTGGGGGTGCGCTCGTGGCGTAGATGGTAGCGCGGCCCATGTTTGGAGGCCTTTGGTCTGACCCGCGGCCCTTTGCCGCATGTCTCCCCCCTTCCTCCGCCCCTTTCCTGTCAGTCTACTGTCAATAAAAGCGAGCCATTAAAAGCTGCAAAAAAATTAAAAATGATTTAACTTTGTACTGACTTTGTTCCCCCTTAGGTACGGAATGGAAAGCGGGAATTCAGGACTTTAAAGCTGTTTGAAGTCATATTTGGTAAGTGCATGATGGATAATAATAACTGTAATATAGTAACTTTAGTCCAGAGAAATTTATACTAATTTATTGTGACCATAACATATATTTCCTGCAGGAGCTTTAAAGAAGAACACCTTAACCAGCGAGATCACCAGGAATGATGTGAAGATGGCAGTTTAGAAATGGCTGATCGGATCAAGGGACAGGGGAGGCAATGGACAGGTCCGACAGGTCCCTCCTTCTCCCACTAGATCCACTTCTTGCTCAGCGGAAGAAAATTTGTTATGGGACCTTTTTTTTTCCTGTTCCATTTTTTTTCTTGATTGTAGTGACTACTTGTCTATGAAAAAACTTAAAAGTAAACAAACAAAAAATAAATTTAAATCAAATTGTCTCTTGATGAATAGTGGGTTTCTGGTTTTACGCAGTACAAAAAAATTCTCAAAATACGTCAAAATGCAGTTCCGTGAGTTTATTCCAGGTTTCTTCAGGAAAAAATAAACTTGATACAAACTGAAAAAACTACTTGCAACCTCTCCTGGCCTGGTTTCCTGAAAGGACTGGTAGATTGACAGACTGCAGCACTGGAAGACTGGTAAAAAATCATAAGCCTGGAGTACATGTATTTATACACCAAATGAACTAAATAATCTTGAGTTCTAAAACAAAAATAGGGAAATAGCTCCTACATTGATGTATAACACTTTCATAACTGGTTATAATGGTTATTATAATCTGTATCACATTGTGTGTGCGTGTGTATTATGCATCTTATTTGATCTGTAAAATACTATTATTGCTTTTCATTTAATAAAAAACGCTTGATTAATGGCATGGCATTTTTATTTTATATAGTAGATAGAGGCAACTCATGCTGCTTGACAAGCAGCACTCACATAAAAAATAATACATAATACAATGATAAAACAAAATAAAAACCCACTCCAAAATTAAATAGCCTGAAATAAAAAGGCTAGCCTGGGTACAGTGTAGGACATAAGCAAAGATAGGCAATGCAGCTAATCTAGCTATTGGTTAGATTGGATCTCAGTTGTCTTATGAATAAGAATCTCCATCTATAGGCTATTCAATAAGGGAGATTGTAACTCTTGTTTAGTACAAATGTAATCAAAAATTTCCATCGTGGAGAGAGAAAACACTGAGGAACTCACGTGAAAGCTGCTATAGATGCTTTTCTAGCCCAGACACGGAACAGTGTAACTTTTTAATTAGCATCTTTTGTATGACAAATATGAAATACATGAGGCACTCTATCCCCGTGGCAGTATTTGTATGTATTTGTGAGTAAAGATAAATCAATTATATCTATGAAAAAATCTTCATTTCTCTGTTAGCTTAAAAAATATGTACTGTCACTAAAATCAAGACACATATAGACAGTAATCCTATAGTGAAGGTGGGTTTTGCTTGATGAGAAAAATAAACTTTGCTTCTATATTTTTGGTTTACAGCATGTGATTTGCTTTTATGCTTCATGTTCCATTAATAAAACACCCAATAATGTAATAAAGCTCATGTCTCTACAATAAACTATCATGTTGCAACGTAAAACCGTCCTTTTTTTATTCAAGACATCTCTACGCTTCATTATTATTTTTTTTCAGGCTTCCATTATGTTACATCGATGCTTTTATTTTGAAATATTTTCCTACACTTCCGGGTCAGCCGTGAAACCGGCTTTATCTTTTAAATCCGAAGGAGAAAATGGAAAATGGAATTGGCGAAATCCAAAAACGGGCCGTTTTTTTTTTTCATTAAAATTTTCTGGTTTTTCGGTTCAAAAATGTAGTGACAGGAAAGAAAAACATGGCTTTGTTTATGACAGTGACAGCTGCGTCCTTCAAAGGCATATGCGTGCAGAGTACTTAAAAGGCAACAAGGCAGTGTGTATTTCCGGTTGGTACAGACTGACCGAGCAGGCAGCTCCCCCTGCTGTCTGATCAACGGTACTACCCACAAGTCACAGATCATTTTTTACCGTTGGGGCGGTTGTGTCAAAAGTGAAAATGAAGGCGTAACTTGTAAAGATGAATTTGTGACTCACAGGAGCAGATTCGTGCAGTTGTACTTGTTGATTTGTATTTGTGTTAAGGGAAAAAAATATTAAAAAATATTTTTTTGAAGATTTTAATACACGTGTTTGAATTTGTTTTGCAACTTTTGATTTAGATCAACTGTAGCAGAACTGAATGACAGACACTTATGATGTGCAACTCACAGAACACAATTTGTGTACTTGTACTCAAGAATTTGAAGAGGTGTAACTTTGTTTTGTACTTGTGACAGATTTAAAAAAATCTACAATTACAAAACACCAAAATTACAATGCACAAATAGTTTAGCAACAATAGTTCTGGACCATTTGGAGGAAAACTGAGAATGTAAGAGGTTTTTGATGTGCAACTCACAGAACACAATTTGTGTACTTGTACTCAAAATTTGAAGAGGTGTAAAAAAAATTTGTACTTGTAAATTTTTTTTTTTAGAATTTAACTCCCTCTACAACTTCAAATTCACACTTACAATGCACAAATCGTATTGGAACAAAATAACCTTCATAATAACTCTTCAAAACTTGTTTAAAAATACAGAATTAATGTTTGCTAGACTATAGATTTTAGGTTAATAAAATAGAATAAAACATTCAAATAAAAACAATTACACTATATATATATATATATATGTATATATATATGTATATATATATATATATATATATATATATATATATATATATATATATATATATATATATATATATATATATATACAAACAGCAGAGACACAAGTGCCAGCATGGTTTGGTAATGGAAGACATTAAATTAATGCTGACATGACTGATATGTTATGAGCCAGTTTTTTTTATGCTTTTTGAAAAGAGTGCATGTTCTAAGTTCTCTGATGTTCTGAGGGACAGAGTTCCACTCCTGAGCTGCTGCAAAGGCTTTTTGACTAAAAGCACTTTTACGCAGAGGAACAACACAGTGTCCTCTGGCTGAGGAGCCTGTGTTACTCTCAGTGTGTTCCTGATCTTTACAAACTGACTGAATGGAGGAGATGACAGACCATGGATTATTTTGTGAAACAGCCAGAAGTTTGAATACTTGATGACATTTTCCCAACTTAAAAGCTTATGTTTTAGTGAAATGTCACAATGGTGATATTTTGATGTGTTTTTATCCAAAATTTTGATTGTTTGTAAAGAGATTCTAAGGTTTTAGTGTTGTTTTATTCGCCTGTGACCAGGTTGTAAGACAGTGTGATCTTATGAAACGGAAATTTGCAATATTGAATTTTACTCTATTGCACACCTTTTTTATCTGGGATTTAAAGGTTAGTTTAGAGTGTATTAGGATGCCTAGGTATTTGAATTCTGACACAACTTTTATTTTCCCCCCTGTCACATTAATATCTTCCACATGATTTGCACTGTTGGATTTAGAAAAGTACATTGAAACTTTTAATTGTATTTACATTAAGTTTTAAGCAGGATTGATTCAGCCATTCAGAGACATGGTTAGTTTTTCAGCAACTTGTTTTGTGTTTTTACCATGGGTATAAATTACAGTATCGTCTGCATACATCTGTATACAGACATCTGAACAAACTGAGGGGAGGTACCTTGAGGTACCCCAGTGGACATGGCGAGAGGTGGTGAGAGATAATCACTGATCCTGACTGACTGTGAGCGATTCGACAGATATGATGTGCAGATCTGTACATTGTGTCACCACATGTTATACTGGGAACACAAATTTGCCTTTGCATTTTCATTTTTATTAGCGTTTTATAATTTGATGGGAAGCACCTTGTGTAGCTTTGTGCATGAAATGTGCTACACTGTATAAATAAACTTGACTTCCCTCGACTCAGTGGAACTGAAACCCACCGAAGATGCTTTTGCTTCATATTGCTGACAACGGATGGGATCACTGGACAATGATTTAGAAGGAAAGGTATTGCACCTTTAGCTTTGTTGAAAAGTTTGAAGACATGAAGTCTTCCCCCCACCTCTAATGTACCTCACCACACCGACATGACCCACCTGGAGGATCTTCTTTCTACACAGGACAAGGAAAATGACCCGGAAGACATGGGGCCTCTGGAACTGACGGAGGAGCTACTGCAGGACATGAACAGCCTGCAGGACTAAACTACCTTGTCGGCCTGGGAAAAAGAGAGAGAGGAAAATAAGTAAGGAGGAAGCCCTGACCCTCTATTACTCTCACAACAACACCAACGACCCTTCCCTCCCCTCCCCTGCTCTCCCAAACCTCTTCCATCTCCTTCAAAAAAGGTTTAAATTTTATAATTTTTTTTTTAATTTTAGCCCTGAATTAGGTCTTCTTGAAGGAAATTGTGTATGAGTGGAAGGCCTCTGTAAGGACGGGCAGAATCAAAGATTGCTCCCCTTTAATAAGGCAGGGGCTTTGTGCACCGGTGATGTTCTCGGAGAGCCGACCTGAAGGCCGACAGGTGCACAGCTTGGGACCTCCAGTGCTGAGCTGTAGGTTATTGTATCCTGTCATGCTGATGTGGTAGCTGACCTCTGGCCTCTGCTAACCGGCCGTGACTGATTGCCGTTGTGACAAACCTGCTTGGACACCTAAATTGTTGAACCGTGCTTCAGCTGCATCTAATCTCAGCTCAACTGCAATACATAATTGTTTAATATGCACATTTATATCATAAAAACAATAATAGCTAAATGTAACTTTGCATATGTAATGCAACATAGTATTCAAAATGGTGCTTTTCTCCAAAATAATGCATTTACAATTTTAAATGTACTATCTCTGTGAGTGGAAAGCCAAAACTATTAATATTAAATCAAAAAAATATATATATATAGCACAGCTATTTTATTAAAGATAGATCCATTTTTGTCACTAATAAGAAACCATACAAAAAACTATATTGTGTCATTAATAGGAACAGAAGCCCCAAATTTAGGGAATTTGTCAGAAATTGTTGAAAAAGATTTGTGTGCATAATGTGCTGAAATTCCTGATTTAAGGAATGGATTTTGCTGACAGGATGATAAACTTGGGTCTGCAGGGTTAGCTTGCACAGAACTTGTAGTTGGCTCAATATGTGACAGACATTTTTGGACCAGTTTTATTTATAATAATAATAATAATAATAATAATAATAATAATAATAATAATAATAATAATAATAATAATAATAATAATTGATTTTGAAATAATGGACATATATCATGAATCTTTTCTAATCTCAAGCATCATTTGTCAGTAAGTTTCATTACTGTATGGCCACTTGTTATTTTTTGTTTAGTAACCAGTTTATTTTAAGATCTTTGATTTCTCTGATTAGTGAAAATTCCTCTTTAGAGGTAATTAAATATCCCATATTTGTAGATATGGTTTGCTTTGGTAGAAACACTAACTCAGCATAATCCTTTGCTCAAATTACTTTCCAGTTTCACAATTTTTAATTAAATATCTAATTGCCTTTTTGTATCTTTTAATGTTTAGTTTTGGTGCCACTAAGGAAGTTTGTTTATTACTAAAATTTAAAAAGAAAAGATCAAAATAAGACAAAATGTTGTAATTGAAACACAAATATAGTTTTCATACTTTCCTTTGCCTCCACACAGTTTTAAAACAAACTTGGTAGGCTGATAATTTCAATTAAAGGTGATTATTTGCTCAAACAGCAGCAGTACTATACTATAATAGCTGTAGCAGCAGAAGTACAATATTATATAGAATGCCACATCAAAAAAAATAAAAACACATCAGCAGATTATAAAGTTTTATTTCATCCCAAATCTTGTCCTTGTGCATCATAGAGGTAGAAAATCAGAACCTTAATAAACATTAAGAGGCATACTATTTAAAACTATGCACACATAAAGGTAGTGTAGTTAGAATGTTTAGCCAGAGTAATCCAGATAAAGTGACAAAGCGTTATTTTGGGTGATATCCTAAACAACATAAAGTTGCACCTGGAAAAACTAACTGTGGACAAATCACCGATCACAAAAAAAAAAGTCAATCAGAAAATCCAACTAAGGAAAATAAATCTGAACAGAAATAGTTTAAAGGCAGACAGGGAAACTTTTGCAGGGAGCAGGAAGTGGAAGTGATAGAGAAATCTGGTGAGAAATGAACTCTGGATAATTAGGATCAGTGGTAATTAGTACCAAAGTGTGACAGCACTGATGGAAATAGTAAGTTAGAGGCAAACACCAAAAACCCAAAACAACAAACAACTCATTCAAGTTCAACGCTGGGAAAAACAAACGAACATATCTCTTTTTTAAAATGATTTTGTGTCATTTGGAAATAAACCAATCTGATTGGACAAAGATCACGTGAAATTCCTCAACACTTCGTTCTTGGGCAACATTTATTCAATTGTTTTATCATATTTTTATAATTGTGCACTTTTGTATAGCTCTTTATGACCCTCAATGTCTGTGAAGGGTGCGATGTAAATAAACTTTTACTTACTTACTTTCTTAAAACATCTGTCCACTCTATAACACAGAAAACAGTCTATGACAAGGGCCGCGGAAAGCATTCGAAACTGGTCGAGCCCATCAGGTAAACACACACACTGTGTCTGACGAGCCTTACGTTAAAGTTTTATGCATGAAATTGCATAAAATAACAGATTTATTTTGGCAAAATGGTAGGAAAAGTTAAAGAAGCTGCAGCTGCTGTCACTACACCCGTGCTGAGAGTGGACGCCCATGGGGAAGAGGTCTACGGCTCCAGCAGACCTTTCTTCTGAAGCCTCCCCAGCAGGGGGTAGTATGCAACTTTACAGACACCGACAGCCCTGCCGCTGCCTCGGGTAACAAAGTAGCGGTCATAAGCAGCGTCTGGTGGCTAAAGTTTTGTTTAAATCACATGACGCAATCAGCCAATACAATTTATCACTCTCTCATTGGAGAATGCTGCCGCTGCCATAAACTACTGCACTTTTTATTTCAAACTATCAAAGTGTTCCCGTTTTATTTATATATCCAGCCATTTTCTAACCCGCTTAATCCCTCATGGGGTCGTGGGGGTTGCTGGTGCCTATCTCCAGCATTCATTGGGCAAGAGGAAGGGTACACCCTGGACAGGTCGCCAGTCTATCACAGGCCAACACATAGACAGACAGGACAAACAACCATTCACACAATGTAGAGAAGGCAATTAACCTAACAGTTATGTTTTTGGACTGCGGGAGGAAGTCAGAGTACCCAGAGAGAACCCACGCATGCACAGGGAGAACATGCAAACTCCATGCAGAAAGACCCAGGGTTGGATTTGAACCCAGAACCTTCTTGCTGCAAGGCAACAGTGCTACCCACTGTGCTACTATGCAGCATGTTTGATTATCAGGGGCTGCACAGTGGCACAGTGGGTAGCATTGTTGCCTTGCAGCAAGAAGGTCCTGGGTCTTTCTGCAAGGAGTTTGCATGTTCTCCCTGTGCATGCGTGGGTTCTCTCCGGGTATGACTGTAAATTGGCCTCTCTACATTCTCCTTAGGTGTGAGTGTGTGCGTGAATGGTTGTTTGTCCCTATGTTGCCCTGCGATACACTGGCGACCTGTCCAGGGTGTATCCCGCCTCTCGCCGATTGACAGCTAGAGATAGGCACCGCGTCCCCACAAGGGATAGACGTGTTAGATAATGGATGGATGGATGTTTGATGATCAAACGTAAAATCATGTAGTGCTTGTAAGACCCCGGCCCTAACTGTTCAGCGGCCCTTGCTCAATGATGTCTCTTATCAAACATATGCTGATGACGCACAACTTTATATTTCTCTGTCACCACATTACCAAAGTCACTTACAGCCATGACTCAGAAAAGGCAGTGACATTGTCAGTAAGATACCACACTGCAAAAGCTGTTTCCTGGAACAAGCATTTATGATAAACTTCATCCATCCATCCATTTTGCTACACGCTTATCCCTGTTGGGGTCGCGAGGGGGGCTGGTCCCTATCTCCAGCTGTCAATGGGCGAAAGGCGGGGTACACCCTGGACAAGTCGCCAGTCTATATGATAAACTTACAATTATTTAAAACTCACCAAATTTTGCAGAACTCATCAAATAAACAAGTATTGTGAACCCTTGAAATATATTTCCCAAAAAAAGAACCATTAGCGTATCCAGCATTTGCCAGAGTGCAGCAAATGGAATGTGTCTGGTGTTATATTCAATAAAAAAAGAGTGCATCTAAACATTTCACAAGACAAAAATTCTGAGCCGATCATGACCAGTAGCCTGTTGTACTGCAGTTTGAAAAGTCAGTTTGAAGAAAGCGCGCAGTCACTCATAAAAAAATGAGTTGCTACAGTGGGTTGTTCTTGTAAACAGCCTAACCCCACTAGCGCCGATGTGGATGTTGTGTAAGAGGAACTGCTCCATCCGTGACTCATTCCTTCGTGTTAGAGCTATAAGGGTTACGTTAAGCAAGCAGTGCAGGAAAACTAGACTCGCCAAGCTGGAAGGCCGGCTCACTCTGTTCTGAAATCAGTTTTTAGTTGCTGGATTTTACAGTTTTTATTGATTGCTTTGACCTGTTTGAAGAAACTGGCATCCCTCAGTCGTCATCATCACCATCTCAGCAGAGCAAAAGACACCTCTTGCAAATGAGTTACCCCATTCTCATTGGTTTGACACATTTTCCCCACTCTTTTGCAAAACAGTTAACGCAGATGTCATTCAAGCAGTCCAATCTCCACTGCTTTTGCTGTGGTAGCCAAACAGAAACCATATGTTCCCAGCTCTTAGAAACTTCTTGATCGGTATGAAATCACTGAAGCACCTGTTTAACACTTCTTCACCCAACTTTTCAATTTGCAATCAGTCTGCAGGCCTTAAAAGGTGCCTTGTTGTGTGTTGTTCTTTGCAAGCATGGATGGTCTAAGGCAGATGAGGGTCAGAGGTAGATGGCTCAGTGGAAGAGGAGTCAGAGGAAGAGGAATCCGTGTGCGAGGTGGAGGTGTAGCTGCTGCCCGAGATGTAGATGCAGAAGCATGTGAAGGATGGATCAGGCATGCAAGAAGATTTTTCCCAAGGTGCATCGCAAGGGAAAATATTAAGAGTGATGAAGATGATGCAATGTGGCCTATTCGTCAAGAGAGAAGAGACTAGAAGAGACAGACAGCTCTAGTATTTTCTGTTGGAATATTTCCTTTGTAGCCACAATCTGAAAAAAAATGGATAATCAATAACATTTGCATCACAGCATATCTGATTCTGGATCCATTTTTGCAAGAAGGCAAATTTGACTACAAATGACACTGACATGTAAGCTGCATACAGTCATTGGCTACAATGACCAGCAATGCTGCACTGATTCACATTGAGTGAGGTATTTTGTATTTTGTTGCCCCTTGTGTAATGAGTGACTGGAAGGGCTCAAACATTTCTGTGTAACTTGTGTTGTATGAGGGCAAAATGTGCTTTTGGTCCATATTTTAAATCTTTTGGCAGAGTTGGAGCCTTTTGCAAACAAAATGTGTAATTTGGACCATTGGTGCCACTGTTTAGGCCTCTGTATCAACTGTTTTGAAAAATGTGTATTTTGAGTCGACTGCTGCGTCAAATCAGTCAATAAAAACTGTAATTAGTCAGTGATTTCTGCCAGGGTTCATGTTATGTCTAATAGATTTCTCGGGTTTTAACAAAACTGAAGCTATGAGTCACCAAAACAGAGAGAAAATCCCCCAAATCTAGTCTAGGTTAACCTTTCATTGTTTTAGGCAGAAAAAAATTGTTCTGAGTTAGTAATCTACAGCCAAAGCAAACATTTTCAGGCCAAAATCAGAGATCAGCTTAAAGCTCAAAATATTTTACTTCTCCATTGTAGTATGTTGTAGATTTTTGCACTTCTGTCATTTATTTTAATATAGCGTTTTTGTTGAAATGAGATCCTGCAGTAACCTGCTCAATAAGTTCAATTATACAGATGCCTTTTTCTCACTCACGTCATCTTGTTAATTCAAGCCCAAGGAACAGATCTACCATTTCTGGGGGGATCTTTGAGGTACTTCTTTGTTTACCCGATTCGTTATCAATCATTTTCTGGAAATTTTACCTCCTATAATTGACATATGAATCCTTTAGTCATAATATGTTATCGAATTCAAGGGACAAATCAGTAGTCTTTTAAGGCTTGAGAGATGTTTAGGTAACCCATTGATCTCTGGTTTTTGAAAAGGCACATTTTGTATCCATAAATATTTAATTGCTTTTAGAAAAAAAATGTGAAAGATACAATAGTTTAACTGGCAGGAATAACATATTTGAGCAAAAAAAGAGTTGAAAAGGCTTTGGCGGTTTTTCATTGCCTTTAGCACAATAGAGAAAGCCATACAAGAAGAGCACAAATAACTAGCAGATATTATACATCAAAATCAACTTCCCAGCAAACATGGGGAAAAAAAGACGAGCTGTCGTTCTTAAGAAACAGAAACAAGTGGCAGAGAGTGAGAATTTGTCTAGTTTCACAGGAAGTGAGCTGATAATCAGTGTGACCAGGTTCAGTGGAGCGACAAATCTGATTCAGAAAATGCTGGTTCTGATTATGATCAGCACGCTTGAAGGGCAAAGATTCAAACTACAGGGTAGGTATCATCATGGTTTGGGCCTGGCTTCCATTTAAAGATGCAGAAAATAACAGAACTACTCGAAAAGCAACCAATTGGCATTGGGTTTTATTTTCAGCAAGACAGCTAAATGTTCCAGAACATCTTTAAAAACAAACTCTACACCACCGTAACACTCTCTGTCATGGACTGGTCTGCTCAGAGCTTAGGGGTTTCTAATCATTTTAACAGGAACGCCCATTTCATCAGCTTAAAAGCTATAACTGAAGAAAGCTTTTCTAAAGTTAACCTAAAACTATAATCAAGCTTTGTTGAGCTGTGGATACGCCTATGAACTTTGCTCTCCTGAGTCTTGAGAACAGATCAGGTCTGAACTTCCATCTGAGGTTAAAGTTCAGGTCAGTACAACCTGCTCTGGCTGTGCCAAACTCATTATGTCACTTCCTACAGAGGACACATGTCCAGTTTTCCCACCTTCTCCGATCCCAGACGTCAGCTGATGGTCCAGGTCTGGCTTTGTCGTCAGCAGCGCAGGAAGATTTCCTAATCTGGATGTAAGTCACAGAACTGAACATGAATGTCAAAAAAAGGAAAATAATGACATTTCAATTTAAGTTTATTGAACTTGTATATAACATAAATATAAGTCATAAGTTAATGACTTCTATCTATCTATCTATCTATCTATCTATCTATCTATCTATCTATCTATCTATCTATCTATCTATCTATCTATCTATCTATCTATCTATCTATCTATCTGTCTGTCTGTCTGTCTGTCTGTCTGTCTGTCTGCCTGTCTGTCTGTCTGCCTGTATATATATATATATACACTCACCGGCCACTTTATTAGGCACACCTGTCCAACTGCTCGTTAACACTTAATTTCTAAGCAGCCAATCACATGGCGGCAACTCAGTGCATTTAGGCATGTAGACATGGTCAAGAGAATCTCCTGCAGTTCAAACCGAGCATCAGTATGGGGAAGAAAGGTGATTTGAGTGACTTTGAACGTGGCATGATTGTTGGTGCCAGAAGGGCTGGTCTGAGTATTTCAGAAACTGCTAATCTACTGGGATTTTCATGCACAACCATCTCTAGGGTTTACAGAGAATGGTCCGAAAAAGAAAAAACATCCAGTGAGCGGCAGTTCTGTGGGCGGAAATGCCTTGTTGATGCCAGAGGTCAGAGGAGAATGGCCAGACTGGTTCGAGCTGATAGAAGGGCAACAGTGACTCAAATAACCACCCGTTACAACCAAGGTGGGCAGAAGAGCATCTCTGAACGCACAGTACGTCGAACTTTGAGGCAGATGGGCTACAGCAGCAGAAGACCACATCGGGTGCCACTCCTTTCAGCTAAGAACAGGAAACTGAGGCTACAATTTGCACAAGCTCATCGAAATTGGACAATAGAAGATTGGAAAAACGTTGCCTGGTCTGATGAGTCTCGATTTCTGCTGCGACAGTCGGATGGTAGGGTCAGAATTTGGCGTCTACAACATGAAAGCATGGATCCATCCTGCCTTGAATCAACGGTTCAGGCTGGTGGTGGTGGTGTCATGGTGTGGGGAATATTTTCTTGGCACTCTTTGGGCCCCTTGGTACCAATTGAGCATCGTTGCAACGCCACAACCTACCTGAGTATTGTTGCTGACCATGTCCATCCCTTTATGACCACAATGTACCCAACCCATGATGGCTACTTTCAGCAGGATAATGCGCCATGTCATAAAGCTGGAATCATCTCAGACTGGTTTCTTGAACATGACAATGAGTTCGCTGTACTCAAATGGCCTCCACAGTCACCAGATCTCAATCCAATAGAGCATCTTTGGGATGTGGTGGAACGGGAGATTCGCATCATGGATGTGCAGCCGACAAATCTGCGGCAACTGTGTGATGACATCATGTCAATATGGACCAAACTCCCTGAGGAATGCTTCCAGCACCTTGTTGAATCTATGCCACGAAGAATTGAGGCAGTTCTGAAGGCAAAAGGGGGTCCAACCCGTTACTAGCATGGGGTACCTAATAAAGTGGCCGGTGAGTGTATATATATATATATCTATATATATATAGATATATATATATATATAGATATATATAGATGTATGTATAGATGTATGTATAGCGCCAGATGGCAACTGCATTTTTTCCTGTATTTTTGGTTTATTTTTATGAAAAAAACTTTTATTTACTCAAAAGGTTGAAAAATAAAAGGAAATGTTTGCTCTTTTATTCATCTCTTTGTTTTCAATAAAGTCTTCTGAAAGTATTAAAACAGAGGAAATATGTGAGTGTACTTTAACGCAACACGTCAAGAACTTCCTTCTGTGACATCATGGGAATGATCAAAACAAATCAGGAATTCTGGTTCATAAGTGGAGACCAGGGACGTGCGGGGGGGGGGGGGGGGGAGGGTGCTTGAGCACCTGCCCCTTTGCCCCTTGATGCCCAAAGTGCCCATTTGTCAGTGTTTTTTTTTTATGTGTGCGGATTTCTTGGTGTGTGTGCATGTCCAAAATAATAATAATTTAGATCTACCGTGCCACGGTGACCGTGGCCAGTTACATGATCTGCTGCTTTCGCGCTGCTTTCGCGCTGCTTTCGCGCTGCTTTCGCGCTGCTTTCGCGCTGCTTTCGCGCTGCTTTCGCGCTGCCTCCCTCTGCCCGGTCTGTCCTGCCCCTTTAAATCTGCAGCACACGTGACTGTGCTCTGTGCTATTTAACTCCACTGTCATTGGTTATAGACCAATTCACGCATGACGTCACGAGCTACATCCGTGCTACATCCGGGTCACGCTGGTAGGCAAAAACAGTAGTGTTGTCGTCTACTACCATGACAAAACGGGTGATTTAGAGCGTACTTTTAGTTAGTTTATTTTTGGAATCTAAACAATGCCTACGACTTGTTGTGCTCCTGGTTGCACACAGAGGCATTCCAAATCGTCGGATGTACGTTTCTTTCGTTTACCGAAGGACGAAGAAAGAAGAAAGAAATGGATAATTTCAATGAAAAGGATACAGGCAGACAATCCCAGTCGACTGTGGGAGCCATCATACCACGACAGAATATGCAGTCTGCACTTCATCTCCGGTAAATACAACTTAATTTTGCACTAGTCATTGTTCTACTTAAATAATTATTTAAATAAAAAATTAGGATATATACTTAAGTTAAGACGTAAACGTTCGTTTCGTAATAATATACGTACATGTACAATGTATGCAAACCCTCTGGCATGAGTCTGTGAAAAGGATTAATAAGACAAAAACACCAAAATAATCCTTTGTGAACAATGTTATTTTAACCTACCGGTGGCGGTTAGGTTTGGTGAGGCGCTGTCTGTGTCTGCTTTAAATTCCGCCTTCTCTCTTTCTGAATGGCTGTTTTCTAGTGTATGCTTGCTTGGAGCGCGAGAGATTTAAGTTTTGATTCATACTGGGATACAGCGGTTACCAAAATTAATACTAGGCTACGAAACTAGTCCCAGTTAAGAAACTAAATGTTATCAGCACTAAAATAGGTGAAAGCTGCTGAGTGCAGTTCTGTAAAGAAGCTGGAGAGAGTTTTGATTTGTGTAACTTGAGAAATGTAAGTAACCAACGTTAGCATCTCAAAATAGCATCTAATTCTGAAGTATAATGCATTTATCAACAAAAACCTAATCTCTTTTATAAAACGAAATATTCTGTGCCAGGCAGGAGCTCTGAAGACTGCTGGAAAGATGGAAAAGCAAAGACTGTAGGATATTAAAAATTCAGATTCTTAGCCACAGCTGTCTGAAAAAGAAAAGGTGAGGGTTTCCTTTTTACCATATTTCGTTGTCATTATTGCTTAATTTTTTGTTGACCCTTTGATGCAGTTCAGGTATAAATAGCAGGTGTTATTTCTTTTACATTATATACAGCACAACAACACTAGATGCTGCCTAAACAACTGCTATATTTTGTTTAGACTATTGCTTATTTATAATAGCGTAATTAGGATTCCACAAAATTATAGTGCTATTTATTTTACTATTTCTACTTCTAGAATTAGAATTACGACAAATACAACCGAGGAACACCATTTACATTGGTTTTATTGTACAAAGGTTTTCACACTGTCCATTAGTAAATTAGTGCAAACCAGGGGCGGAGTTAGACATTCTCATCATCAGGGACTTAGCCCATAAAATATCACATCATTATGAGGGTAATTTGGTACACCAAAAAAGTAAAAATCATTTAATCTGTTGATGCAGTTGTAAAATTAATTTAATATATGCCTTTACATATCTTAAAGTTTAATCTGCTGTTCTTTAATAGTCGTACTATCATATTCCAATAGTATATTAATATGTTCTCATTTCAATGATGAAATGGACAACCACTCATGTAACAATTCAGTCTTGGTGTCACCAATCTTACTCAAAGTACAGCATTAGGTCCTCCATGCTCCTTATGTATTAAGATTTACTGCACATTTAAACATTGACAACTCACTATTGTTAGGGAAATAATTAGTTGTGTGAGAGGATGTAGGTAAGGAGAAGCTGTTATCTACACTTCAGAGGTATGATGTAAGAAATGTGTTTGGAATGTTAAGATAAATTACATGAAATGTAATTACATTTGTTGAAGTTTGAATTTAATATTTGTAATGCTGTCAGTGTCAGTGACACTTCTACTTCCAGTGCAGAGTAAATACAAGAAATTTATTTGCAGTCCCTTGAATGTATAATTTTGCTGTGTTTTATGATGCAGAGTATCTTAGATAAAAAAATAGGGTGGGGTTTATCTCTCCACATTTCTATATCTTCAAAAGAAAATACAGGATATATCTAGACAACAGACATATTTTGAATATATTTGGTTTAATAGGCACGTATTTACCATCTGGCTCTGTTGCTGGTAAGTTCAAATGCAAACTTTTTCAAAGTGGGAAAAAAGTCCAAATTCGACATTCATCAGATTGGGCACTGCTTTATAATTTATATTAATAATTTAACTTTATTGATCTCACAATGAAGAAATTCACTTCTACATCTTTACCCATCCCTCGGTGAGCAGTGGGCTGCCACTGTGAGGCGCCAGGGGAGCAATCGGGGGTTAAGGGTCTTGCTCAGGGAGCCAGAGTGGCAGTCTGTGGGAGTTGAACTCAGAACCTTTGGGACCCAAGCTCAATGCTCTAACCACTAGGCCACCAGATTAACAAAAAGCATCTAGTGTGTGTCGTACTTATAAATTTGTATAAATGTAGCAAGAAATACTGCTTTTCTCTTTAGACAGAAGAGACACGTCCTTACGCTCAAGTCAAGCATAAAGAAATAGGAGCGTGTATATTGCGGAGGACCAATGATGTCAGACCAATGAAATGTCCCTAGGGTTAAAGTTCAAATCAAAGTTCAAATCAAACCTACGCCCTTGATTCTATGTTACATTCTTTATAGAATGGGTTGGTACATTTCAACCGGTTGTATAGCAAGGTATGTTTCTGTATCATGTTTTAAATCCGTGCCCCATGTGCCCTCTTTTAACTTTGAGCACCTGCCCCTCCAACGGTCTCTGCACGTCCCTGGTGGAGACCATTTCCAGATCCCTAAAGATGGTGCATTGAGCTGTTCAAACAATAATCCTGAGCTATAAACACCACAAAAATGTAATGTTAATGTTAAACTTTTTTTTATATACAGGCTTCAGCTTCTCTTGCTGTCTGTGTGCTGTTTTCTAATATATTTATAAAATTCAGTGCAAACCTTTGTTGTTTTATTTTACTTCCAGAATCTGATTTTCATGAAATCTTTTTAAAGCGGTCTTAATCAACAGTTCTCAAGGCCTCTAAAGGACCATAACAACATCTTTTTAAAATGATTAGAAAAGCAGCCAAAGCAAAAATGAAAACGTCTGGAAACAAAAGTCCTAAAGGCTAGATAACTATTGTTTGAAACCATTTCAAAAGATTACAAGAAAGTCTCCTTGCTTGCTGGAAAAAAAAACTTTAAAGAACTATAAAAAACAGACTCAGGAATTTCCCACTTGTTTGGTTTTCCTTTTAGCAGAGTATTTGCTTCTTCTTTGGAGATATTTACTCCATTTATTTGAAGTTATCTCAAACATATTTATTTCCAAAATTTCACATAGATAAATGTAAAAATATCCATGTTCAGTCATTGAAACTAAATGTGATTGATGAATTAAAACTCATAAGGGTTTTGAAATGTAAATTGTCCACGTGTCTTCATGGTGTTGTACCTGTGTAATAAATTATATTTTATCACAGTTTCCCACCGATCTTGTGTCTGACGAGCCTTTGACTCTTCAACGAATGAAAGAAGGTTAAAACCGAGAACCGGGATGCAGCACATGTGAAACCACGTGCTTAGCACCTTCCCAGAAATGCTCTTTCAGATTCATTTCAGTCACCAATGATGGTCGGCTCTGGATCCTGTTACCGAGCTCCGTGTGCCCATTCAGCGCCCAGCGTGGGGCTGCTGACAGCAAACAGGAAAACCGAGCAATGAGCAAATGGCAACATACAGAGACACAGAGAGAGTTGCTGCAGTTTTACTTTTAAAGTAACTCTATTTGATTAGAAAAATGTGCTCTATGTGGGGTTTTACTGGCACCAGAACGCTGGACTAAACACGTTATTATCTGTGCATTACCCTCTCCAACGTTTTAGTTGACACAACCCTTCAATTATTTACCTGCTTTTAATCAAGTAATCAATAAATCCAATTGGATTCCCCTTGCACATATCATTAAGCTTTATCATTATCTGGTGTGTAGAGGCAGGTTGGGGCGGGATGTCCAAACTTTTTGTACTTTAACAGGGAGGATAACGTGTAGAAGTACTTTATCCTGCACAGGCATTCTTCAGGGGCAACCTTTGAAGGAAACTTTCAGTGTAAAGTTACGAAAGAAAGAAAATTTAAATACTTTTTCAGTTTAAAATATTTCAGAGATAGAGCACACTTTACAGTATCAAGTTTAGTGTTTTCCAATGGAATATATTATGATGGACAAAGTTCCTTAGTAAGATTAAAAAATAGTAGTTAATGTAAATGCCTGCAAGTTATACATGATGTAATGTTGAGTATTATAACTCTGGCAGCAAACATGTTGCATTTGTTTATGGTCAAAGGAATCAGTTATAATCAAAAGCCTATTGCATTTAGAAAACCGAGACCCATTTCATGGGAAAATGATTTAAGATTGTGTTGAAGTTCTGCATCACGGTGTCGTCCTCCGGCTGAACCCAAGACGGTCCTGCAGAGGATAGTGAGGGGGAGCTGAACGGACCATTAGTGTCTCTGCATCTGTCCAGAGCTGCAGCAGGAACAGGGTTATGAACACTGTCAGACTTTTCATAACATCCCCATGATGACGAGACAAACGATACCTGAAAAAATTCTGCCTCAAGATGCTAAACTTAAACACAGTTAGAGCAAACATCAGGGCCATGGCGAACCAACCGAAACGGATTTAGTCTCCCTCCTCCACACTGGGATCAGAGGCTTGAGCTTTCAGACTCTGACACATTTAATTAATTTGTTAGTTAATCTCTGCTCCACGTTATTCCTTCTGAAGAGGCGTCTAACATCAGCGTTGAGTCCTTTGATTCCCGGTGGGTCTTCGAATGACCACCTGTTGCACCTTGGCGTGATGCGGAACAACCGTCTGGATGATTTGTGACGTTGAACCTGACTGTCGTTTTCATTGCTTCCTGTTTCCCCGAGCTGATCACCCAGCACACCCAAAGTCACACAGTACACACCTACACACACACACAGACACACACTGCCGCGGACCATTGGTCACTCCTGTCGCTGGTCCGCCTCCACGCTGTCCGCTATATAAAGGCAGACCACGCCAAAGGAGTGAAGTTACACAAACCGGCCCTTTAAACTCCCTGCCTGTCAGATAAGACTGACCCTCTGCTCTCAATATTTGTAAAACTAAACAGAGAGGAGTTTTGGGAGGATTTCAGAAGAGTTTGAAAACAACTTCCTGTTTTTCTCCGTGCTGCGGTCGTCAGCAGAGGCCGATGGATTTGTCAGACTTTCCGTTCTCTCTCTCGTCAGCGGATGACCTCTACGACCCCAGCTTCAACACCAGCGATCTGAACTTTTTTGATGATTTGGACGCCCGGCTGACACACGGCGGGCTGCTGAAGTCAGAGGACCATCTTCATCACCACGTGCCAACAGCAGAGGAGGAGGACCAGCATGTGAGGGCCCCTGGGGGCCTCCACCAGGGGGGCCACTGCCTCCTGTGGGCCTGCAAGGCCTGCAAGCGGAAGACGACACATGCAGACAGGAGGAAAGCAGCGACGCTGCGAGAGAGACGGCGACTCAGCAAGGTGAACGATGCCTTCGAGACGCTGAAGCGCTGCACGGCCTCCAACCCAAACCAACGGCTGCCCAAAGTGGAGATCCTGCGAAACGCGATCAGTTACATCGAGTCTCTGCAGGCGTTGCTGCGGGCCGGCCAGAACGACGGCTTCTACCCACAGCTGGAGCACTACGGCGGGGAGTCGGACTCCTCCAGCCCCCACTCCAACTGCTCCGACAGCACGGTGAGGCTGAGAACAGCTGAACAGTCCATGTGCTGCCTCATGAAATGTGAGGAATGTAACTGGAGATTTATTTTGGGCTCCGGCGATTAGTTTTGATGAATGGTCTCGTTAGAATGGAACCCAAAGCCAGTATGTGCGAAACAAAATGTTTTATTTATTGCACTTTTTTTTCTGTACACAGGCTTGTTTTAGATGTAGTTCAAATGTTTACCGGTTGAGATAAGATTTTTTTTTGTATCTAAAAAAATTTAAGTTAAAATTTTCATTTTAAAAAGAAAAAATGTTATAAAAAAATGAAAAGTTTGCTATTGTGATTATTTAGCCTATTTTTAGGTTGTGTAAGTGTGAATTACAGTCAGCACACAACAGTTTAAAGATTATAAATTGGGTTACTTTTTTCCTTTTTTTACAAAGTGATTATATATTTAATACATTTTTTGTAATTTAATTTACTATTTCACTCATTTGAATTAATTTTTTCTAGATGGATTTCATCTCTCCATGTTCTTCCAGTAGTGAAAACGGCAACTCTTCATATGGCAAACAAACAGCAGATGGTGAGTGGTCGTTGTTTTTAAAAATATCCTTTATTATGGTCAGATAAATGTTTTTATATGAGTGTCTTCTTTAATCCATGTTATTCTGGATGTGGTTATTCTTCTTTTTAATGATGATGAACCCGTCCTCTGAGATGGCTCTCGTCTCGTCAAACAGTTTCTGTATTGATAAATCTGAGAAATTCTTACAGTAAACCTGTGATTGGATTTCCTTTAATTAAATTCTGTTTGCTTTACTTCGGTTTATTGTTCATATTGTCAACTACAACAAAAACGCTTCAAAATACAAAAACAAATCATATCCAATTATATACACACCAAATTCCACATTTATTTTATATCACTACAACATATTAAAAACAATCAAATCATATACTCAATCATAATTAGAGACAGACCTCATTTTGTTGACGTTCATTTTACATCTTTTTCTTCAATCCAGGCTCTATTTTAACTTTTAGGAAATCTGCACATGTTAGTTTTATAAATTTTGTCTCTACAGTACATGTTTTTTCTTCCTACCTGCTCGTTTCTGTTGCTTTTTGGAGCAGCTATCTTTACCCTCAGAGAACTGCTGAGGGGGTCATAGGGAGGTTTGGTTGCTCCGTCTACGTGTGTTTTGTGGGTCTGGAGAAGCTGGATGAGGGTTGCTGTGGGAGTTTGGTGCACAGATGATGTTCTAAAGGGCTATCCGGTCCATGTATAAACAAAAGCAAGATGTGATTCCCTATTCCCTGGCCAAAGTCAAGCCTGTTGACAGTGCGGGTTCAGATCCATCTTCTTGTTCCCGGTCCTTGAGATAATGTCCACAGACAAGATTTCTAGACATTAATTGTGGAGGTTTTCCTATTTGGGAAATTCTGGGTCTTGTTGTTCTGCTTTTTGCAGATGATATTGTTCTATTGTTGTCTTCAAAATCTGGAGTTGTTCAAATCTAAATGTGAAGTGGTGGAGATTAGTGTCTGTTCCTTTAAGTCTGAGGACATTGTTTTCTACTGGTGGGTTGCTTGCTGAAGGGTTTGGAGCTTAGTCTCTGCAAACAGAGAAGTTGGAGTATTTTAGTGTCTTGTTTATGAGAGATGGCAGGTTGGAGTAGGGGATGGGTTGATGGAGTGGGACGTGGTCCTGGTGGTGCTGAGCTTTCGATGTACTGTCTGCAAACTCCAAATAGAGCTGCTGCTTCTCTGCATTGAAAGGACTCAGATCAGGTGGTCCAAACATTTGATCAGTATGCTGGAGGGCTGTCCTTTTGGAGGTTTTCTGCCCATGTTCCACTAGGAGGAGGCCCTAGGGCAGACCCAGAATTTGGTGTAGGTATTATGTATACCTTCTGCCCTGCTGAGGGTTTGGGATTCCCCAGAATAAACTTGAGAGCGTCACCAGAGAGAGAGATGGGTTACTGGGTCTGAGTCTGGGTCCAGATATCCCCAAAACCCAATCTCAAATAAAAGAAGACCTTAAATGGATAGAGGGATGACTTTTATGTTTTTGCCTTTTCATATTGTACTGGAGATTCATATGAGAGGGCAAAGCTCTGGTTTTCCACCTTGTAACTAGAACACAGACAAGTTTTAATAACTGAGATAAATGGGACGTGACAGGAAGATCATGACAAATATTACCAGATGTTTTATTTACCAGTATTTGCTGCTTCCTGTATTTCCAGCTCATGGCTAAAGTTTAATTGCAACAAGGTTTAAACAAAATTGGACAAACATAAAAAAACAGAATAATTGAATAAAAATCATATAATTTACCTTTGGCTTCCAAAGCACATTTAAATGAATGGTTACTTTCTACTGTCGCCCCATGCTTGGTTAGTGTGCCGTATTCTTTTGTACACATTCAAACTCTCTGTAATTTCATTGCATTTTAACCATTGTTTTATTCTGCCTTTTAGAAAGTGCTATTGAATTAAATGTATTATTACAGTTATAACTGCAAAGTCAAACAACTTAATGTGATTTTATGGAGCGATAACCTTACACTAATTGGCAGGTACATATGTGAAGTTAGTCGTGGCATTTAAAGTTGTAATTGTTTCATTATTTTAAAAAAAACACTTAGAATGAGAGGCTTGTGCTTATGTTACTTTAATTTAATGACCAGTTTCTTTCGTTCTTTTAACTCTCATTTGTAGGTTGCGGCAGCAGCAAAACATCGCTCATTTCCAGCCTGGATTGCTTGTCCAGCATCGTTGAACGCATCAGCACAGACCGAGCGGTGGCCCCCGCCGGAGACAGCGTGGTCCCCCAGGGCGCTGAATCTCCTCACAGCAGCTCTGGTGTCTCTTCTTCTCCTGCTGACCCCAGCAGCATCTATGAGCCGATCTCATCCTGATGGAGCCAACAACGTCCCTAACCACACAGACAGAAAGATTGCCTCCATTTTTAAGGAGGAGAACACTAAATTATTCCAGATTTCTGAAGTAAGCCACTTAAATAGATGCCTTTTCTTATGGATGAAACAGTTTCCCCTGAACTTTTAAGTTTTTTTTTCTTATTGTAGCTGAAAAAATGAATTCTGCTGTCTGTTTTTAAACATCCAGGAGTCCCGGAGAGGAGCTTTTTCACGTGATTCCTGCTGATAAGAACTGAGGACCATTAATACATCTGACTATTCATGCTATGTCAAAAAAAACCCACATTGAAACTGTTTGTGTAAATGTTTGTATAATATTTAAGATCTGATGAAATCTTAATAAACACATATTTATATTGTGACTTTTTTCACAACTATGGGTTTCCACATATCAAATTTTACTCCTGTGGCCTTTATTCTTTTTAATGAATATTTCAAGACATTAAATCTTTCTCAGAAATACTCCATTGAAACCAGGCGAATGTGTTTCTAATTTCCAGCTCTTTGTAGATAAATATTTTAAGTCACTGTGCCCATTCATTTCTATCCAACGTGTGATCCATTAGTCATTCTGTTTTCTGTAGCTGCATTAGCTTGTTTTCAGCTTTATTAGCCAGCTGTTTGGTGCTGAAACTTCTTTTGCTAATGCAAATAAAATATCTGCATGCATGGTAAGGAAAAGGCTTAATCAAAGTATAATAATGTCTTCAGCTATAATCTTCAAACATTGATGTGCTGTATCATTCCCATGTTTATAAAACTTGCAGCCAAGTTTATGAAAAGTCAATAAAATATTTCACTTTGGAAAATATTACAAAAAATAAAAGGTCGTGAAGCCATTTAAATGTAGTATTATTTTAATTAAGCGTTATGACAGAAAGTGGTCTGGCTTTAATTTCCACTAATATGGTGCAAAAATTGCCTAACTAATTGTAACCATCAATTCGATAATTATGTTTTAAATAATAATAAAAAGCAGAAACATCCTATGACCGATAGGAAAAAAAAGTTTCTGTTATTAATATTATTTCTATCAGCCTTGTAACTTTTTTATTCACTCAAACCAGGCCACTTAAGGTGAACAAAGAGAGGAATATTTTATATAGTCGTCTTTAAAACACTTTATTGAAGCTTCATTTATGCACTTAAGCAGATACAGGAACTAAGACATCCAGTTGTAGCCATCAGAGTCTGAGCTGCTGTCATGACCGAGGCCGAGCTTTCCTCGTCGCTGCTCACTTCCTGCGGCGTGAGGCGGCTCCCTTCTTGCTGCTGCAGGGCGCAGAGAGCAACACAAATTCAGATCTACATAGAAATGTTTCAGCACACTCTTTAATCTATAAAAACCTCGGAGAGAGACGAAACTCCCATGCTGAGGTGAACCGATGATCTTTAGATGAACAGCGCCCTCTGCTGGCAGTTGACACAATGTTAAGAGACAGAGTCATATTTAAATGGCCAAAAGGGGACGCTGTTACACAGATGTCAGAGTAAATAGAAACATAACACATAAATTATTAAAATGATATAAATAAAGCTAAACCTGGCGAGCCTACATAAAAATATGACTACAGAAATAAATAACAAATGCATATAAAATCACATATGCAGCCTCAATCTCTCATATTGAGCATGGAAACTAAACTTAAACTGACAACAAAACAAAATATAATTAATATTACTTCACAATTTTGTTTTTTATTAGTGTTTTTAAAAAATGAAGCTCTTAGCTGAACCCACGTATGGTCACAGATGTCAGGGTAAAAAGAAAGGACACCCTTCTGTCAGTTCTATGGTTTTAATGTAAAATTAGGATATGTTTTAAAAATCTAATTTGAAAAACAGAAAATTATATAACTGAGTCCAACATATAACTGTTTATTAAATAGAAATGAAGCTACTTGGGCTACATTTGTGAGAAATGTCTCCATTTGACTTGGATGGATGGATGGATGAATGCAACCATCATTATTCAAACCTGGAAAAAAACTTTAAAAATAATTTTCCAGACTGTTCCAGACTGAGCAGGAGACCTGTGTACACTCACCATGGCTGTGTTGAATGAATTATATGTTTGTGCTCTTATTGTTTGTCTTTGTTACTTACTGTTTTTGCAGCTCATCGATGCGGTTTCTGAGAGAGATGACCTGAAAGAGATGTTCGTTAAGCAGAAAAATAGAGAAAGTTGTCATTTTGCTTAGATTACATTCATATGAACACATCAGGGGGAAAAAACAAACTACCAGCAAACATCAAACATTTATTCCTTGATCCGCTAATTAAATGCTCTTCTGAAATTAAATCTAATTTATTCCACCAAATTGAAGCATTTAAACAATAGTCAAATATTGCTACACAGAAATCTAACTTGTTATTACTTTGATTGTTTCTTTATTCTTAAAATAATTTGGTGTTTTTCCGACACTCACCTCATATCTTTGTCTCTTGAGCATCTCGCAGTGGTCGTATTTAATCGCCTCCAGGTTAGTCAGCCAATCCCACAGCTCTTTGGCCTTTTCCCTATAAAAAAAAGCACAAACACAACAGGGAGCTGCGGCTTATTTCATTGTTTGGGACTCATCTATCGCTCAGATAATTTCATTAGTCCATAAAATGTCACCTCACTTCTATTCAGGTCATTCGTTTTTATTTATTTATTCATTTATTTTTGGTAAAGTGTGACCTTTTTCACCACTTGTTTTATTTTAATAATATGGATTTGTCTGGGTATTTATGCCAATGTCATCATCTAATTACTGCATGATCACCCCATAGCTGATCATTAACAGTCATTCTAGTTTTGGTTATAAAGTGGTTATGATGTTTTCTAGTCAACATTTTAATCAAGATCCTTATGAACAAGGTCTGAAATGACCAAATCTATTTAGAATTCACTACAATCAGCCTGTGGACTTATTTGAATATCTTTCTTACTGTTTTATTAGCGCTTAACTTGTCACATCCAGTTTTTATATGCCATGTATTTTATTCTACTTTTTAATCTTGTGAATGTTTTACTTTACGTTTCTGATGCTTTATGAGTTGACATAATTATTATAAATAACGAGGATTTAGCATTAGATCTAAATCAAAGCCGCCCATCACAGAATCAGCAGAACCCATGTTGTGACTGTCGGCCCGTTGGTTTGCTGTTACTCAGCTTCACCGGATGGTAAATCCTTTGCCCCGTGGAAATAATAATTCCTGCCAATCCCAGCGATTGATCTGCTTAATAGTTGCTTTTATTTTGAGCTCGATCTGGTCTATCTGCTCCGAATGGATCTAAAACTGTATGTGTTTTAAAAAAGAAACAACATCCACAGCAACAAATATTAAAGGTGTGATCATTTTACCTCAGCTGGTCGTCTGTGAGGCTGTCGATGCTCAGCGGTTTGATTCTCTCCGCCAGAACCTTCTTCTTCTTCTCTCTTTCAGTCTGCTTCTTGCCTCTCTTTGCATCAATCTTAAAAGAAGGAAAAAAATCAAATCTTTATCTTCACAGCTGCTTTTCGTGAGATTGAAGAAAAGATGTTAAACCTCAGCTGCAGGAGTAAAAGGAACCAGATAAATACCTTCTGCAGGTGACTGCTGAACCCTGATCCTATGCTGGTGAGAGCGATTTTCTTTTTGGCATCATCGTCAGCTCTCCTCTGTAAATCCGCCTCCTCTTTTCTAATCCGCTCAGCCTGTGAAATGGTAAAAAAAAACAACAACATTAAATCAGATACAAAATAAATAATTTTCTAACAAAAACCTTCTCACTGACCTCAGCTCTAAGTGAAATTGTGCAAACCTGTCTAGACCAGCAGAGGTCAGTGAATCCCTGACCTCCTAATGGATTAGAGGGGCTCCTTTAACTGAATACCTCCTTATCCCCTTGATTAAATAAAATATTTCAGAACTTCTGTAACATGATGTTTTTACCTCCCGCCGCGCCTGTCGCTCTTTATCTTTCTCTGCCCGAATCCTTTGCTGCTCAGCTCGCTCTGCACGGCGCTTTTCCTGAAAACACAATCCAACACACACACAACAGCAACACTTTTCACCACCTGGGGATGCAACAAATGCAATCGACTCACTTTTTCACTCTAAATCAAGAGCATGAGGTGATATGCGTGTCTAGCTTTGGTAGCAGTCTCACAATTCTTTCTTTGAGAGCGATGAGCTCCTCCTCCTCCTTCTTCCTGCACTCAAAGTGAGCATCGATCAAGGACTGAAGCTCGACCAGATCCTTGTTCTGCCGTTTCTTCTGAATGTCCTGTGAAGAACATGCAACAGATTGCCTTTAATAACAATAACCTGCTGCTGAATATGGAACAGGTTGTTGTTAACAAAAAAACAAATTGAAAAGCCAACGAAAACCAAAAAGAGCAACTTAGCAGCAAAATGTATCTGCAAGTCATCATGTATAAAACTCTTTTAATGACATGGACCTTATAGATATTGCTAGATATTTACATTCAGCAACATGTAGAAACAATAGAGGACCTAAGCTGGGTCTAAACACCCTGCAGATTTCATATTTATGTGAAGACATGCAACAACAAGGAGGTTTATCAGTGGTAAGCAGATAAGGTTGATGATAAACAGCAGAGTGCCTGAAAAAGGCCTAAACCTATAAAACAACATCAGACATAATGAACAAATAATATAAAAATAGACAAAACTAACAAAAACATAAAAAAGAAAAGAAAAAAGTGAGAGCATGTAAATTTAATTCTATTAGTTATTCCTATGCTCCTTACTTTAATGCATTCATTCTTCATTCATGGCTTTCACTGTTGCTCATGAGATATTTTTTTTTTTGCTTTTGATGATCAAGTTTTTCTAAATAAAATAAAACAATATTATATAAATTAAATCACATGGATTTATTATTGTAATTTATTAATATTATGATCTATACTGTTTCTTATGAATTATAATTATATGATTAATAAAATCACTTATCACAACTGTAATTTTAGAGCATTAACACATTTCTCCTGAGATAAAATCCTTAGTTTTGTTTCTGCAATTTTATGCTTTGATGATTTCCAGTAATATCCAGGTTTTGTTTTGTAATTCTCTACAAATTTTAAACTAAGTTTAGCATGTGATAAAAGAGTTTGAGACAGCGGGGATAACATGTAGAGAGGAGGGATAGTGAGAAGATGGGTAGAAGGTGGGAGGCCTGGAGGAAGAGGAAGGGAGATTTATGGATGGAGTGAAAGAGGACATGAAGGTTGTTGGTGTGAAAGAAAAGATGCAGGAGAGGATTAGAAGGAGACCGATGCCTACTGTGGGGACCCCTGAAAGGGAAAAGCTGAAAGGAAAAGAAAAAAAAGATAAAGAAGAAGGAGTTAAAGAATAAGAACAGGATGAAGATTTATTTATTATTTTTGCTGGGTTTTTAAATATCATTTTGGCCCAAAAAAAAGCATTTTTCTTTTCATACTTGTGCTAAAGTTAACTTGAACAGTTAATAATGATTGATAAGAGTTAATAATCTGAAGCTTTCACAGTAAACCATCTCACATTTCTAACAGCATCTATCAGCATCTCCAACCTGCTTTTATTGTTGTTGTTTTTAATGTTATGCTTACTGTTGCGCCGTTTTTTACTTTGAGAGACTACAGCAAACACATGGCTTCGCGTCGGCCTGAAACATCCGGACCCTGATGTGGTGAAGTGTTGTATGACCTCATTCTTTTTGGTCTCCTGTTTAAAGATGTATGCCGTGATGTAACATTTCTCTAAAACCTCAGATATGTAAATCTTAAAACTTGGATATGCGGGAAAAAAAAGACTTTTTTTCTTATTCTAACTTATTTTTAAACCAAGATTACTTAGGTGGAACTCTACAGGCTTGAAATCACTAAATTATCTACTATCACTTAGTATGATATACTTAGTACGTATAGTGCATATAGAAAATCCTTGTCTAAAATATGCTTCTGTATAGAAATCCGGAAAAAATGTCATCACGTACATCAAAGTCCACTTTCTCTCCATCAGGGATCTTTGGGGCACTGGGTCTATTCAAGGACATAATGAACATTCAATTAAATTAAAATACCAAAAAACTTTTAAATGACACCAAAGAGCAATATAATAATAATAATAATATTAATAATAATAATAAGCCCACAGATACTCACTTGAACTTTGGCTTCTCCTCTGATAGGAATGAAAACAACAAAAAAAGAGAGAAGATTGAGAAGTTAGGATGAAATAAGCAGATGACTCAGGGATGCTGGTTACACCTCTGGTTGTAATGTGAGAGTGAGTTTTAATTTTAGCTATTCTTTCCATCAACAGTGCCCTAATTAATGTGCATTAATCCTCCGAAGTTATGTAAACACACAGCAATACTGACTGAGGTCAAGGAGACAAACTTCAGTAACAACAATTTATCAACGTTTAATTCTTTGCTTGGCTTAGCTGCTAGAAGGCTAAGCCTACAAGTTAAAAAAGCAAACCTGACTCTGTTTAAAACTCTGTATTAATAGAACTATGTATACAATGTGCTACTGTTATGTGAAGTTTTATCAAATGTACAAATGTATAAACTTTTTATGTAAATTGCAGTTGCTAAACTAATGTAAGCAAAACAAAGCTAAACTAGTCAGTTTTAGCAACAGCTTTATGTGACTACTTCTTACTTATTTATTACTGATACAAAATGCAGATTTAGTTTATAACAGCAGTATTACTGTGCATTTTCTTTCAGCACTAACAAAGAGTTTTCTCCCTTCTACAGATTTCTTCTGCTTTTGCTTTTTGTCACACATAAACATTTCAGACAATCAAACAAATTTCAATGTCTGACAAATATAACCTGAGAGAATCCAAAAATATAGTCTTGAATTGTGATTTATTTTATTATGGGGGAAAAAAAACTATTCAAGACAACACAGTTCTATGTGAAAAGACAATTACCCCCATTGTTAAATTCCAAAATAACAGTAAATAACTACATTTATTTGGAAGGATGCATTTCACTACCAATTAAGACCAGATTGGTGCCAGATCAGTTATATAGAACCTGTCTGGCAACACGAAGTAGGCCAAAAACATTTTAAAGCGCAACACGTCATGACCTGATTGCCTATAAAGAAATTCAAGAACATATGAGAAACAAAGTTACCAACATCTATCAGTTTGGAAAGAATTACAAATCCATTTCTAAGGCTTTGGGACTCAGCAGAACCACAGTGAGAGTTTTTATCCACAGATTCGGAAAATACGGGACAGTAGGGAACCTTGTCAGAAGTGGCCTGCCTACCAAAATTACTCCAAAAGAACATCAACAACTCATCCAGGAGCTCTGCAGACCTTGTTTGCCTTAAGGTCAGCAAGATTCAATGATAAGTTTAAAGATGGCAACCATAGAAGCACAGAGGCAAAAACATGACTGATTAAAAAGAGCATAAACATCCATGTTACAGTTGCCAAAAATACCACCATATCATCTGAAAGATTTTTGGTAAAGCATTATGTGAACTGAAGAGACAAAAGTGGAACTGTTTTCATTTAAAGATCTGTGTGTAAAGATCTGCACACCTTACAGCCCCCCCCCCCCCCCTAAAACACACAGTGGAGCCTGTCGTGCTGCTCCAATGTTTAATTTCGAATTTGCTTTTGGAAAATCGGTTGTTTTTCTGTAAAAATGCTTCTCTACCATTTCTCCATGCAGCTGCTGCCCACTGCAAGTCTTGAGCTTGAATGACGGCATTGCTATGCCGGGAAGGGGTGTCAGCAGTGCATACACAAGAGTGAGAGACATATTGGGTCTCTGTTTGGGTTTTTTGCACTAGGTGACTAGGTTTCCTTTATTTGGTCCACTTTCTTCATTCACCGCTCAGTTCTCCCTAACTAGTCTCACCTGCTGCTGCTAATTAGTCCGAGTCTTTTCATTAGCGCTGCCTGTTTGCTGCTCCCAGTTCTCGTTTGCTCAGCCTGCCACACCTTGTATTGCCTTTGCTGCTCTCACCGGCGGATTTGTTCCAGTGCTCGTCATTCTGCTCTGTGCTCCTGTGAGGATCTGCTGCTAGCCCTGCTTGCTCTGGTGAGCCATCAGCCTTCTATTCTGTTGATCTAGTCAGTGGTTTCGGTCATCATCATCGTGTTCAGCCTGTACTGCTTGCCTGCCATCTACATCTTTTACAATAAACTTTTAAAATGCAAACACTGTGTCCAGCTTGAATATGGGGTTCCCAGAGATCTACTCATTACACACAGCTAAGAACGAATCAGAGCCAGACATTCATCCTGGCTCTGATTGGTTGTTTCTAACCGGGAGCGGTGTATCTCCGCAGATCGCAGTAGGACCACTTGGAGCAGCCAGAAGAACTTGATTTTTTTTGCCCTGATTATCTGTCTCATGTTTCACTGTCAGGACATAGTGACAGTTTTAGCAAATGTGTAAAAAATATATTAATACAAAAGTCACCTACTGTAGCTTTAAGGATGTGGACGGCTTGCCATGATTAATGGAACCATAAAATCTGCTCTTTACCAGAAAACCCTGAAGGGGAAGAACCTGCGAGATTTAGAGTTGCCCAGTGAATCCCAGACTCAAATCAGACTAAGACGCACTCATCCTTTAACACCTTCCAGTGTGGCGAAAATCAAAACAATGGTGCAAAGAAGAGTTGGCCTAAATGCCCTCACAGCAATGTAAAAGACTCCTTTCCACTTGGAAGGAAAATGGTTTAGGGGGCATCTACTTTATCACATAGGGTCCGGTTGGTTTAGTTTAATTTTCCCCCTTTAATACAATAAATCATCCTTTGAAAACCGGTTAAAAAAAAACATTTATTCTGCTTTAGTCCTGTTATCAAAATATGTTTGATGATCCGAAACATATAAGAATCACAAAAAAGAAATGTTTAGAAATATGTAAGAGGGTAAATACTTTTTAACAGCACTGTTCACCAATGTATAGCCAGAGTAAAGTTATACCCAACATTTCTATTTATCTCTGTTAATTTACTGTGAATTAGTATGTAAATCAAACCAGTTTCATCAAAAAATACTTAAAATACTAATCAGGATCAGTATGCTGTCATATAAATCATCACATTTAACTATTTAATAGTTAAAATTCTCAAGCATACGCTACATCAACTCACACTTTACACAACAGGAAGGGCTGGATTTTGTGATTACTGTTAATAGTTTTCACCACCAGGATTGGGAAGTGTGTGATTAGACTTTGTTTCGTTTTAAGAGACCCTAAGACTACGACAACATGAAAAAAAAAAGGACAACAGAGGGGAGGAAATCGCAAGCCAAGCAACAGTGACTCAGCATGAAATACAAACTACCATCTTGATCTCCATCTTCCCCTGGCAGGACACATTCATGCAAAAAAGAGAAGAAGCAGAGATGAGCAGTGGGGCCCTTAACTCCGACTCGCCATTCATGAATCCTTTGGCCGGTTCCTTTTTGTCACCTTGATCTCCTGAACCATGGACTGAAGCCAACTGATTAATTGAGGTGTAAAAGGAGTCCCTTTTTCATCAGGGAAACATAAAAGGTCGAATCAGAAGAACAGAGAAGAAAACAGGTCCACATACCTTCCTCTTCATAGGCCTCTGCATGCAGCAAGCGTCCAAAGCAAGAGCAGAACAGAGATCATTAGGGATCCAACTGAGCAGCCTGTACATAAACTAATCAGAAAGCATATAGCTTGAAAAGGCACATTTACTTATTGGGGTGTCCTTCAGGTAGTCATTGCAGAAGTCCCGTGACATGGCATGCATTAATCCCGCTATAACGCTGCCGCCAGCACTGTACATCAAGATCTGCAAGGCTTCATTACTTCACTGCCTGACATTTCTGTCTAATCTAGAATAAAGACCACTGCTAACTAAAGAGTTTCCTCCTGATTTCCATCTTGCTGTTGCTAGTTTACCATTTCTGTGGGGTTTCTTTGTAGATGACACTGTGATAGGTCTGCTGCAGGAAGGAGAGGTTCAACATGGAATTGTTCTTGACTACTTTGTGAAGTGGCGTATTATCTGAAGTTGAATATCAGCAAAAGAAAAACAGGATGTTGTCATAGATTTTGGGAAAACTCCCCACCCTAGGAGTGGGAAGTAAAACTTAAGGCCTTTCACCAGTTTGTATCCCCATTTTTCACCAGTTATCATGCATTGCAATTTCATCCCAGATGAAATGTTTTTTCTTTCTTTATCTGATGTTTAGGGTTGTGTTTCTGGGAGTCTTTGACTATTCTTCTGGAGCAGTGTTTTTCAACCCTGGTGCTCAAGACAGACTGCTCTGCATGGTTTAGATGTTCCCCTACGTTAACACGCCTGATTCAGGTGACTGCAGTTCAGCTAAAGCTTGATAATCAGGAATAAACTGAAATCCGATGTGCTAAACCAGGGAACCACCTGAATCATGCAGGGCAATGTGCATTGACCACAGCGAATAGACACTGTTCTAGAGGCTTCTTTTTTAGGTCAGACATTGATGTTGGACGACAAGGCCAAAAAGTCTCAAAGTTTCCGCTTTAATTTATCTGGTGCAGCACCAAGAGTTCCTTTCACTGGAACTAAGGGACTCCAACTTCTGGAGAGGCCACATAGAGCATCAGAACTTAAACTTGATGCAATACATTAAAAAGTGTCGTTTTCCTGGCAATACCCAAACCAAGTCTTGCCAGATGGAGAGAAGTCCTTTGTCACACCACAGAACACCGCTATTTCTCAAGTCCAGTGGTAACGTACTTTATGCCACTGAATCCAACTTTCTGCGTGGTACTTGGCTTAGATGTGGCTTCTCTGTCATGGAAACCCATTCCATGATGCTCTGAGCACAAGGTTATTGAGCTAATCTGAAGTCCCTTTGAAGCATCCACTGACCCTGCTTTATTTAGGTCTTGAGTAGCAAGGACATTTTCTGTCTTGACTTTTTGCAGAGGTGGCATTTTATCACGATCCCACCAGAAATCCCTGAATGCCTGAGAGCAAGTCGTTCTTTTACAAATACTTGTATGAAACAGTCCGCTTATCTAGATGGTAGACTTTAGACAACAATGCCCATGCACATAATTGGAAATCCTGAATTTAAAGGTAGAGTTGGCGAATCTTCCATTTCCACTCTGGTCTTATTTCTTTCTACTGAGGCCTTCCTCTTCTTCTCATAAACTTTATAGCTTTCTTTCACATAGTAGTCAGCAGCTTTCTAATGCAGATTTATCCTCAATCTGCCAACATTTTAAACAATGTATCACCGGAGACAGAAAACTGGGGAGATTTTAAATGCAGCTGCTAAGGCAATGAAGCATTAGGGCAACAAGCGTAGACATAAGCCTGGGACTTCTGCCGTGACTCCATTTGACAAACAGAACTTGAATTTAGTCGGCTTAAATATTGAGAATGATTGTTCAACATCCCAACACCCCAATGTAAATGCTTTGTCGCAAATTTCACTCTTCAGTGGCACACAAAAGGGAAAAAAAGCTAAACATGGACTAAAGGGAGGTGAAGAATTGGCTTTACATGACACGAAAACTCCCATGATCCTTTCTGCTTTGGCCTTAAAGGAGGACACATGAGTTTTCCAAAATGCAAATAAGGATGATGGTCAATAACAACAAAATGAGCCATTCAAATGCACCGAAGGCCAAGGATGACACGGGGCAACTGATTCATGTAAAGGCAACTATCTTCCTTCTTCTCCCTTTAGCAACATATATGCACAGCTCAGATCTAAAAGACAAACAACAACGAACAATAATGCTGGAAACAGGACAAAACGATTTTTCACTGTATGCACTTTAACAATGATGGCGATGAGGTGACAGCTGTGGGTGTTTGGCGCAGCAGACTCTGAGACAGGGAAGAACGTGTGGTAGACCCAGTTTTGGGAAATAAAACGAGATTTTACTACAATAAAGTCAAGTAGAGTTTAAATAATGATATTTTCTGCACATATATTGAAAGTTTAACCCAGTTTAACCTAAAATGTATAACTATGTATTCACCAGAATATGAAGGTTTAGCTCTTGAGTTTATTTACTTTGGTGTCTATTTTTTTTAATTCTTTGATGACTCTGCCAACTCATTCTGATCAAAGAAGGCAGTGACAAAGAATAGGCTAAACACACACTATAACAGAGCTGATTAATGAGCTGAAAAACGTTTAGATGTCTAGATTAACAGAAATAAAAGATGCCAGTGAAGTGCAGTTTTGCAGGCCTAATTAATAAAGACCGCCTTCTCTTAAAATAATCGACTGAAGTTTTTAAAACTTATTTTAGCCAAGAGCAACCGTTCCTCAATAAACAATTTTGCATTGGTTTCTTGGAAATAAGATATCCCAATATCATTATTCTGGGATAGCAAAAACTGATGATAATGAATTAAAAGCTGTAGTAGGCTCCGTGGATGCACGAAGAAAGGCTCGACAAGCCCGAAACCCAAAGATTCTGAAGCATAAAGCTGAACAGAAGACAAAAACCCTGATTTATAAAACAGAATCACATTAAAAGCTTTAAAACAAGCCTTTTTTGTCCAGATATTGGCAAAACATTAGCATTGATTATCTGAAGATAACAATCCTGCTCATATGTGATAACAACTGAAAAAATTGTATTATGAAAAATAGGGATAGGCTCTCTAGAAAAATCAATGCCACATCGAACATTAAAGTAACTTTCAAATATGTATAGATTTCAAAATGTATGCTCTCAGATCCGACAGATTTTGTTGTAACAACCTGTTAACAAACAGGACTACCCTGTTAGGCAGAATCCTGCAGCAGTATAGTGAACGAGCTGCCCGGGCCACGTACCTTCCTCCTCAGGAACCACTTGCTGCACCTCCTGAGGCTCTGGCTCTGGTTCTGGCTCTGGTTCAGGTTCTACTTCTGGCTCTGCCTCTACCTGGGCCTCCGCCTCAGGGGCTACTTCTACTTCTACCTCCTCCTGGGCTACGGGCACGCAGCATGCACCAAATTGCAGAGTGGACGTGCCGGAGAAGGCCGTTATTAAGGACAATAGACATGACAGAGCCATTAGAAACCAAATGTGAAATTGAAATTTGCAGAAAAGATGGACGGGTGAGCTGAGGACACTGCTGGAGAATGGAGAGAGAAACAGATGATGGAGGCAGAAACTCAAGTGACCTTTCATACAGAAGTCACATCGAACTGTTGATGTGGCCTAAACCACTAATGGAGGAGCGGAGGAAAAGCGATTGTTTGTCGTTCATATATTCTTTTCCGGAGACTTCAATGGTGTTGTGCACTACTAATATAGCATTTTCATTTAGAGATGCTTTATATTGCTAACGTCAAATGAAACAGGCTGTGTTTGTCTGACTCGCTCCATGAGAACAGAGATGTGTTCTCTTTCCCAAAGCTGGAGGAACAAAAAGACATTGCTCTGTTCTTGCAGCCTTAGACTCCATCCGAATACCCTTAAGCTCCTGTTCCTTGACCTTTCAAGGGGTCAACAGTAAGAACTCTGTTGTGGGAAGGAAAGGAGCTTCGGACCTCTGTGCCAATTTCAGACAGTCTTTAACTCATACGTCTCAAAACTACAAAGTATGCTCTCTTCTCTCTGAACATTTCTGTTGATTTCTGAGGGGGCGGTGCTGAATACGTCATGTCACGCAAAGTATTGTGGGATACCTTAAGGTTTCTTAGTGCTGGTAAAGGACGTTGCGTGGTTCCTAGGCCAAATTAGTCACGGGACGGAGCATACAGGCTTCTTTTCCTACCTCCTTCCTTACTGACTGCACTATTCGGACAGCACTGATCGTGGCGACCGCTGACAGACCTCTGCTTTGGGTAAAGAGTCCTTACTCAATAAGGGTATTCAGATTTAGCCTTTGTTTGGGAGTTCTATGGCAGTTTGTTGATGGTCATATTCGGGGAAGAACTTTTTTGTTGCGTAACTTCAGAGAAACATGAAGTTTGCTGAACTGGGAGAGATCTATGAAGACTTCCTGGGAGTTCTGCACTTTGGTTCCTGTGAAGTATGAGCTGCCTTTGCTAACAATAACTGTCCTTGTTTTTGGAGCCTCAACTTGGAACTGTTATTATTAGCCTTACTAAATATTAAGCGATGCAGTATTTTGTCTTTAAATCAGACAACCAGCTAATGCCTTTGAAATTAGCTGTTACACTTAGACAGCTATCTTATTTTTAATAGCAGTAGGATTTAGTTGCTTTCCCTTATAATGTTTTTAATGTCTAACCTTCCCTGTCGATCCCCTATTAATAAAAAAAATGCTAACATTGTAGTTCTAATAAATGTTAAAGGAGCAATGAGCGATATTTCACCACTAGGTGGGCTGTTGAGCACTGTCTGTAGACCAAAAATAAGGCTAGGTTCACCCTGCAGGGAAATGCGACCCATATCCGTCTTTTTCATAGCAGTGGGAACGGGCCAGTTCCGATCTTCCCCCAAGATCTGGCACCTGCCCACAGTGCCAAAACCACCAGTAACTGGTGTACTGACCATGGCATTACTGTCCTTGATTGGCCTGCCAATTCCCTTGACCTGAACCCCATCGAGAATTTGTGGGGTATTGTGAAGAAGAAGCTGAAAGACACCAGACCCAACAATGCAAATGAGCTAAAGGCCGCTATTGAAGCATCCTGGGCATCCATAACACCTCAGCAATGCCACAGGCTGATTGCCTCCATGCCACGCCGCATTGATGCAGTAATCTGTGCAAAAGGATTCCCAACCAAGTACTGAGTGCATTAATGGACATTTTCAAATGTTTGATTTTGTTTTGCTGTTATAAATTTTTTTTTTCTTGGTCTGAGGAAATATTCTAATATTTTGAGATAGGATTTTTGAGTTTTCTTCAGCTGTACGCCATAATCAGCGATATTAAAACAATAAAAGGCTTGCGATATTTCAGTTGATTTGTAATGAATCCAGAATGTATGACATTTCATGATTTTTAATTGCATTACAGAAAATAAAGAACTTTATCACAATATTCTAATTTTCTGAGACAGTCCTGTATTTGGAATTGAGCATCGAGACCTGCAGTGTGAACGTAGCCTATGATGTGTGACAAGCCACGCCTAACGGTACCTCCACTCCAGCTGCAACCCCGCACCCATTTCCCCTCCCCTTCTCAAATATGTGCATGCTTTGTATGCACATATTTGCAAAGAATAAAAACACAGCAAAACAGCGTCACCATTTAGAGGAACCTGTCCAGGGAAGAAGTAAGTAACTCATAACTGTATAATAGAGTTAGCAAGAGAATGTTGTGATCCGATGGGCGTGCTGTCCTCCATTTTGCTCCTTTGCTACACTGCTGTGATGGTGGTGTGGGAGGGGCTAAGTCCTGAGTGGCAGCTATTCACATGGACGTACACGCACACACGGCCAGCCCGGCTTTGTAAAGACGAGACTGGGGAACAACACAGAGAAATAGTGTGTGACGTCATACCATATTGCATCAGAAAGGATACCTATTTTCTATTTAAAATAATAAATTATTACTTATTCCTCCTTTAAATTAGGAAGAACTTTAGAAGTTGCCTTGTAAGTTAATTTCCTTTGTGCTTACTCTTCTTGTTCATTCTTTTTATTCATTTTAAAAGCATTTATGTTAGATTTTCCTTCTTTTTGTATCTCTGTACAGCACCTTTCAACTTTTCAGGTTAATTAGTCTCCCTTCCTCAGCTTCGTGCTTTCACTCTGTCTAAGCTGTTTCTTACTTTCTTATCCTGCTGCTACTATTCAACTGCAATGTGCTTTCCTCTGTAATGTGTTTTTTTTGTTTGATCATGCAATGAAAAGTGCTTTATAAATAAACTTGCCTTGCCTTGATCACTCTCACCTGCATTTAATCCTACCCTCCACTTGTCCCCCCAGTATATATCATCACTGTTCTCTCTGTTGGTTTCTTCCATTTATTCTGCTCATGATGCCATTTCACAATCTGTTTTTCTTGTCAGTTGTTTCATGACAACTCTATTGTGATTACTTTTTTATTTGTTAAAATGTTTATTTTTTGCCACAACTAGACTCTGCATTTAGATATTTCTTCAACCAAAACATTACAAGCATTTTTACGTTTTTATGCTCTACACATTCTAATAAAGTTTTTTCTTTTAGCTAACTGCCATTTTTATTCTTAGCATATTCTGTCAGTCTTTAATTTATGAATTCCTCCATAGTAATTTTCCACATTCAACAGTAAAACATGAACATTGTATGAATCAGGTCAATGACAGCACAGTACAAAAAGAGATGTCATTGTAAAAAAAAAATCACATGATAAGAAAATAAATCTAAGAACACATTTTTTTCTTAACCATGTGAGTGAAAACATCACTCTGCAGACAAAAGTCACCTTTAACTTGGAAGTGTTTGATTGACAGTCAAAAGAGCTAAGGAATAGTAAAGCTAATTATGCAAAAGATTAAAACAAAAAGCAGCACAACCATGAAAATAAGGTCCATAAATTTGGTAAAGAATCAGCACTGTAAATTAAATTAAGAGATGGTCAAGTTAGAAGATGTTGATCTTTATCTCTTAAACATTGGATCGATATATGCCATCGCTGACTTCCTTAAACTAAATCTTGCTGAGATCCTGCAGGTATAGGCTACTATTTGCTAACATAACAGATGTCAATGTCAAAGACTTCAAGTTAAGAGTGAAAGGCAGTTGACTTATTAGTGTGAATGAAAAAAAGAAAAAAGAAATGAATGTGAAGTTGATTCGGTCATCTTTACCTTCCTCGTCTTCAGTTTCGCAAAAGTTAAAATTGAAACAAATGTGGGAATAGAAACAAACAAAAGTAAGTGAACAGACCATAGTATTTAGGTTTATTGTAGCTCACAATTAAGGATGCTGACATTTTAAGGGGGTTAGATATGTCTATTTGTAAGAAAACATTAATTCACAAAAATCTGAATATATAAGAAAAGTAGAGAGCAAATT
The DNA here is from genome assembly GCA_037039145.1 of Fundulus diaphanus. Lineage (NCBI taxonomy): Eukaryota > Metazoa > Chordata > Actinopteri > Cyprinodontiformes > Fundulidae > Fundulus > Fundulus diaphanus. The sequence continues at coordinate 6,093,015 of CM073122.1, read as the reverse complement.
ATTCCTTTCAACTCTCGTTTAAAGCTGTTTCCAAAATACAAATCACGACTTAAAAAAAGAAAGTGTAAAGGATTAAAGGTAGCAAAAATGAGAAGGACAACATTCTGTGGATATCAAAAAGATCATAAGTAGTTTATTGTGCTGTTATGTAGAAAAATAAAAAGGAAAACTAAGTGGTGATTGTCTCACTTACCCTCATACCTGTAATATAAAACATAAGAAATTCAAATATCAGTTTAACCGCAAATTCCATTTAGCTTTCCTAATTTATTCAAAACTGAATCACATTTGGCATAACTGAGTTTGATGAGATTCACTTACACTTCTTCGGTGTCAGACATGGTGACAGCAGACTTCAAACTTGAAGAGAAAGACAAAGAAATAAGTTTATATACGTCTGTCAGAAAAAAATACAAATAAGCACAAAAATGTTACCTAATTCACAAATACTCAAAAAGTCTTAATGACTTTCTGCTTTGGGTTCGTAGCCGCCACAGATCTAGTGAGTAGCCTATCCCTCTACTCCAAAAAATAAAATCTTTATTATGCATTTTAAAAACAATGTTTTATTTTTAAAAAGTGCTTTTGGCTAAAATCTGGATGAAAACATTCCTGAAGACGATCCCTTGTGTACAATATTATTTTTAAAAACTATGAGGAGGAGATATTTGTTTTTATAAAGACCCGGCTACGTGCGTACATGGCCTCAGCCTGAGCCACCTAGGCATTTAAGTAGATCACCTGCATCTCTTCATTTAACCATTAGTCTGCACCTGTTTCAGCCACTCATTAAGCCCTCAGTTGTCTCTGTTTGTTACCGGGTACTTTAGTTTGGTTCCTGGACCCACATCTAGTTTTTCATGCTCCATGCTTTGTTCTCCTTATTCAGGAAGTTTCTTATTAATTAAAGCCTTCACCGAGTGTTCGTCTGCACTTTGGTCCTAAATCTGAAATCATGGCACTCTAATCGTTTATCAAATTTTAATTGCAGTCTGGACCCATCCTTTTTTGTGGATGATTGAATGATGGCAGCAGAGAAGATGACCAGCAGCTCCTGTGGAAGGTTGTACTTCTTGAGTTGCAGCAGGAAGTCTGGTCCACTGCACTGACTGCACTGGTGGACCGGCCAAACCAGCTCTTGCCAGTATGCACACTCATCATTGTTCTGGATCAAATCAATAACAGAGATGTCATCTGCGAACCTCAGGAGTTTCACAGATGAGGGCCGCTGAGGTGAAGGCATTTGTGTACAGGGAGAAGAGGAGTGGGGAGAGAACACAGCCCTGAGGGGCTCCGGTGCTGATGGTTCTTTTGGGGGGACTAGATGCTCCCCTGCCTCCCCTGGTGCTGCCATTCAATCAGGAAGCAGGTGATCCACCGACAGCTGAAGGTCGGCAGATGTCTGGGTTGATGGTGTTGAAGGCTGAGCTGTGTCACTAAATGCAGCCATAGATAGCCTGAATGTATGGCTCTTAAACGTATTGCAGTCCTGGCATTTCTTCATCATATGCATATTGCGTACAGTGATAATGCAATAACGGCATGAATATTTTGGTAGTAAAGGTAAAAAATCTGTATCATTTGTAATTCCTGAACTTATATATCTGATTTCATTTTGAGTTCAGAATCCATAGAAAACTTTTCTTTGCTCCCAGATTGTCAGCAAGGCTTAGCTATCATGGAAAAGAAGTCTTAAATTACTACAATCACAAGACACAAGCTGGCATGTGGTTGGAGCAACTGATGAGACCAGAACCCTGCTACAGCATACGGTTTCCAACCTCACTGACCAAGTGTCACGGTTTGTTCAGGATTGTTTACTCAGCTGTGCCCTCAGTGTTGTCACCTTGTTTGTAGGTTTGTGTTCACAGGTTTAAATCAGGTTCTGCATCAAACCACACAACAGATCTTTAGCGACTGCATTGTTCACTGTACTGTCAGAAACTGAAACTTGTCCATGACCTGTATTGCAACCTAACTTGTTGACGGAAACTTATTTAATATTTATTTATTTCCAAATAGGGAAAAATTATTAGACAAGATAAAATTTCACACGTGTAGATATGAAACAAGGTATGTGTTTTTAAAAATCACACCTTTAACATTGTCTTTCATCACCCAGCATACAGGACCACATCTATCCGATGATTTTTACTCAAAGGCAGACATCAGTGCATTAAAATCGGCTTTGAATTAATGTATTAAAATTGGATAAATACAGCAAGGGTTTTTCAAAGAACTACTGACCCAAGGTCAAGGTCATGGTAACTTTATTTGTACCCAAGGGTAGATTTGGTTGCAGGTAGAAAGAGTGGGCTGCATACACACACTACACACAAACAAACAACACTGACAACATTGACAGAAGACAATGACATAACAGTAACAACAACAGCAAGTGCTCCAGGCATATAGATAAAAAGTACACAATAGTACTATCAAAATACCGTAGATAAAATACAAAGTAAAAACCACTGTATCATAGAAGTTACAAAAAAGCTGGGTCAATAAATAATTAAATAAATAGACTAGGAAGGCTGTGCCTAATTTAAAAAGATTAGTGTGTAGTCTACAAATAGCCCAAGTGTTGTTCAGATGTATATTGCTACAGCCAAAATAATTCAGTTTTTTCAAGTCTAAAGTGATTTGCAAATCTTTTAACGCGGCAAATGAACAAAATCCATTTTTTTAAACTTCTATCTACAATGATTTAACATTTCTTGCGCACAGAAAAGCTGACTAATTTGTTTAATTAAAATTATAACATTGTGTAGAGGAAGCAAAAAAATTCACAACATCATTTTTTTTGGATTACTTTCTTCTTTATTAATTTTTTTTGGCCTTCAAGTAATATTGATTTGACAATTTTGGACACCCCAGCTCTTAAATTTCCTGTCCTCTCTTATGTTCTCGTCTCTTCAGTTCTCCCCACAGCTTTTCCACAAGCTTTAGCTCTTGGGACTAAGTTGGATCATCAATAGCAATAAGCTTACAATTTGGCATGCATCCCATGAGGGTTGTCTGGGGAAGAGAAACAAGCCCACAGCATGACAGATCCACTGCCGTACTTAACAGCTGGCAAGCTTTGCTTTTCCATATATTTCTCTTTGTTTCCCACCAGAACCACCTGGAACATTTTTTTAACAAAATGTCACCAAAGGGGGTTCACTAAAACTCCAAAAAGTGTCCAGAAACACATCATGTTTGTGTTTCTTATGGTAGGACAGAAAAGGCTTTTTGCTGACATGCTCCCCTTACTACTAGCTGGCATTTAGAAAGCATTTAATGATCGTTATTGGAGAAGGACCTCTACTACTAATCCTGTTGTTGTGAAGCCAGGAACGTGTGGCACTTGTAACAGAACACTGTTAGTCGTACATAACCTTCCACAATCATTGGAAACAACGGTTGAGTTAAGGTGTGTAAATAAGCAGGTGTAGTTTCTCAGACATCCAGGACATGACAATCCTAAGTGCTTTAGTAAAAGCCAACAGCACTTCTTTTCCTGTTCCTGAAACAAGAGAAAAAAGAGTCCGGTTGCCTTCTACTGAAGCACTTAGGTGGCATTAAATAGTGAAATAGTGGGGGTTAAGAAAACCTGGTGACTCCAACATGTCTGAGATGTTTTACCTCCCTTAAGTTCCTTATGTGCCTGGTGGGAGATACACAGGGGTCCTTGTTCACTTCCTTATTTATAAAGATCAGTAGAGATCTGCCTTACTTGATTGGCATGATGCCGCGTCTTTCCCATTTTGAAGAATAGCTCAGAGAAACAAGCCTCTGTGTTACCATATTTCTTTTATGAGGAACAAGAAATTATCAATAACTTATTAAAATACAACTGAAAATATAGACTATAACTATCTCATGCACACACACACACACACACACACACACACATTCCTATTTTTTTGTGTCTATTGTTCTATCTTGTTTTTAAGAACAAACAAAACCGTTTTTTTAAAAAGATTATGAAGCACAATCCTCTACCACAGCTCATTTTAAACCTGGTCTCTGTTGTAATGCAATTACATTTTGATTGACTTCCTGTCTATGACATGTTTTAAAAAATGATTGGTCCAAGTCAGATTTTATTTTATTAAAATTGACTACCATTAATAATATCAATTGCATCTCATTGTCAATTAACTGGAAAGGGAAGTCTCAAGTTAAAGTACAACGCTACAGAAAAGAAATGCAGACGCAATCACGGCAAGATGCAAGGTGGCAAATCATTTTATAATAAAGGACACTTTAGAAAACCGTAGCATGAAGGATGATCCCAGTAAATCTACGATAACTTGTTTTGTGTCTCACCTCAGGGACCATTTTTCTCAGTAATGAACATTCTAGGCTCATGGATCTGATTTACATACAACAGGGTCAGGGAAAAGCCAGACAGACATAACGAGACGATAAAGACTTCAAAATTGTTTCTTGTCACCCTAAGGGAAAGTTTAATATACTCACACAAACAAACAGACTGCAGTTAGATAATTTCCTGAAATCCACCTCACTGCCCAAAAAAAATGTTCACCAATAATTTTTGGTTGGTGCGGAGGGCATCAAAATGTTCTGAAACCTATTTAAGTTTTTGTCAATTTGCCAGTCGTTGGCTCTCTTTAGCGAAATCATCTCACAGTATATTCTATATACGACTATATCATATCTGTTATATATAAAGCGCCTTTGGATGACTCCTTTGCACTTAGCGGTGGGCACAGCTGCAGAGGACTCTGTGGATTAGTCCTGGATCACATGTCCACCCATCAACTAAGGAACAGTATTCAAATAGCAGTTTAATCCCTCTGCTTGGTCCAGCGGGAGGATCTTCTGCACCTAAACAGCCAATCAGAGGCCAGCTCCAACAAACAACTTACAGCCGACAGCTTTCTCGCCTCTGTGTGCACAACGTTCGCTCTGTACATACCGACATTTCAACATGCCGTATATTTAGTGAGCGCTCGCTTCATTTCTTAAGCATGTGGGCACCGAAGGCTGCTAAGTTATTTCCTGAGTCTGAGACTAAAACCTGGCTTTGAAATTGTTGAAGCAGGTGAGACATCAGGTTGTAAGCCTGAGCGAATAGGAGAGCAGATTTAGATCCCAGCGCCGACTGAGATCCTTCTGGTTCTTGGAGATGGTCAATCTCTTGCACATCTCGAAACCTCATGTCTTCAAGGCGTGAACCTTGTTTTCAGTTAAATAACAAGGTGGGAATCAGATCAAACTCTGAAACACTGGAGAGGGTAGAGGGTGGTAAATGTAAATTAACATTCTTTAATTTTCAAAGAGTGAAAACAAATCACTTTATATTCTTATATATATATCATTTTTACCACGTTAACATGCAGAATTGTTTATTAATCTAAGGTACATTTGTTTATACATGACTTATTTTATAGCTTATCTGATGTTCTGTAATGGGAACATATTTTAAAGCCTTAGTGTCACAAAAAAAAGAAAAGAAAAAGATCTCAGATAAATAGAGCACTCGTGACGACTGCCCTCTGGCAAGCCTTGACCAGAACATTGTCTGCAGGATTTACATTCATAATTGAAAATTCACACGTCTTAATATACATCCACCACCATTCCTTGGGTCCACATAGATCACTTTTTCAATGTGTGCATACAAATATAAATAATCTGTCTGACAAATGAAACTATTTTCATCCTTTTATGTTTCTTAGTGTAATGAATGGAAACAACTACGAGAGTCAGAAATAGATGCATGTCTAGTCTCTGCTACAACCTTTTTTCTTTAAATCTTATTTAAAGATCTGTTTCTAAATGTCTTTTGTCAGCTGCCGCTTATTTTCTTTTTTTCTTTCTTGTTTTACCAAAATGCAGCGTAAGGAAAACATTTTCAGCTGCTATTCAGGTGTGAAAAGTGAGTTCTGGGTTGCAGGAGACTTACCCTCAGGAGGAAGAGCAGCTCCCTCAGCGATGAAGATAAGGTCTGTAAGAATTTGTGGGCTCTGCTCAGAGAATAAGTCCTGGTACTATAGTGATACTTGAGATCATCAGGCCCTTATTGGCTGCGGGGATGAGAACAGAGTGCGTGTGCTGTGCGTGGAAAAAGGTGGAGAGGCTGGGGGAAGTGCATCCATGACCCTGGAGAAGGAGAAGGGTGGAATACTGTGGATGGAAGAGGAGGGCTCAGGTTTTGGAAAGGAGCAGCTGAGAAGCTTCTGTTGCTAAATTTACAGCGATAGAAGGCTGAGAGCGGGGCTTACACATGGGCTTGGCATCCAGACAATGGAAGTAGAGTCTGTGGGCATCTGTGTGTTTCATCAACGAGTGGGTCCATCAGTCATACACTCAGCGAAGAGGGGCAGAATGCTGGAATAAGAATAGAACAAAGGTAAAAACTCACAACTCAGCAGCCATTTATCTACGCTGCTGTGAAGAAATATAAACTCCCTAACAGAGTTCCTTTGTTTTTAGTTTTTTGTCACAATTAACATGTCTTAAAATAGACCATCAGACCAATTTTAATACTAGACTAAAGTAACCTGAGAAAAACAGTTTCAGATGATGATTTAATTTGTTAAATGGAATAAAGCTATCCCAACCGATGTATGTAGAAAAGTACATGACGCTCCTGTCAAATCATGAATTAACTGTGAATAATCACATTTATTTTGGTTCAGTTTCAACGGCCACGTCCAGGCCTGATCACTGTCAGGTCTGTAGATCAAGAGATCACTTAAACAGAACCTTTATGACAAGATGAAAAAGACTAAAAGGTCTCAAAATGCAACGCATCATAACCAGATCTGGAGAAAATAAAATAGAGAGGCCAACCAATTTAATGGTCATCTGTCTGGAAATGGATATGAAGCCATTTTTAAGCCTTTGGGACTGAATCCACAAACAGAAAAAAAAAAAACATGGAAGTGAACCTTTCCAGAAGTGGTTGGCTGACCAAATGTTCTCCAAAGTGTCTCTTTAGGAAGTCACAAAACAACCAGAAAGGATGTCTAAGCGCTGCAGTTCTCACCACAGTTAACGCCAGTATTCATCATTCATTTTTTTTTTCAAGGCTAAACCAAATCTCAAGCCTCTGATGACTGAAATGCACGTTTCTCATCAAATCTCCAACACCTTGGTAATGTTTGACCTTTCAATGTTGTAGGATAGGAATCCAACCCTGGACGGTTTGTTTTTGGCCTAAATCATTGCACGGACATTTAATAATTATATTTCAGTATATTAATTTCTTACACAATTATGTCTTAAACTTTTAACATTTAATTAAGCATACATAAAGCTGCTAAAGGCTGCTTTACACTATCTTTAAAATTTATCAAATTTAATATTTATCTTGTGAGAAGTAAATAGGTGTTTATGCTTTAATAAAAATGATAGAAAGAGATTCAAACCTGATGAATTTCTGCTGTCTTGTCTTTGTAATGCCTAAATTAACAGCTGTTTACCCCTGTCTTCATATTGTCCACCCCTTCATTATACCACTAAGTCTGGTTTCGTGTTTTTTAGTTAATATTGAGAAGGTATTTACAAAATCCGAATTTAAAACTTTGTTCTCAATAGGGCTTGGGATCCGCGTTGCATTGTGGGACGTGGCGGCCATGTTGATGGCAACGCACTCTTAAAATACCTCTGACATAACGTTGTTGAACGAAGAGACGTAGAAGTAGAGTTGGGAAAGAATAGATAGAAAAAATATGTTAAAATCCCGAAAAGGATCTGGAATTTACCGGGACACAGTAAATAGAGAAACCAGGGACCGGTATGTTGACAAAATCAGCATTATTATGGAGCGCCGACGACGACTTGTTGCCACTGTTTTGCATATCAGACGTCTTCGGCTACCTTGTTTGTGGTGTGAGCGCCTATACTTCAGAACAGTTCCAAAGCTACAAGTCCTTGGAGTCTCATGTGCAGTTCACGAATGGATGGGTTCAGGAGCTGCAGATCTTAAAGCCAGCAAACAGTGGGACCACAGTAATTCGTACAAAGGTAAGCTGTGCTCAGACGGGCTCTGGCACCTGCTACCGTTAGTGCTAACAACAACTCACGCATGTAATGTACTTTTAACTAGCTGCTATGTGTTTCAAAGGTGTAGTTAGTAACGTTAACTGCCAACCCTCCCGGGTTTCTCACGTATTTGAGCCTTTTCCCGCTGCCGTTTTAGTATTTATGTGCATGTATGTGGTGTCGCGGCTGAAGGAAAGAAACAATGTAGGCTATAAAATAAAATCGTGCATCTTTAACTTACCAGAATGAAAATGCAGGGAACACACTCTCATTGACATCGGGATACTCTGGAAAGTTATGTTCGGTCGTCTTACAGCCGCGATCCAAGCGAGCCGACGACTCTTTTTATCTCTGACACTTGTTCTCCGTGGTTGCGCCTCCAGGCAGGAAAGCGGTGGAAAATTAACCCGTTTCTATGTTTTTCCCATGGCGATCATGTGTTGCGCTGTTACAGCCCACAACACAGCAACGGTTTACCATGGTTGAAATCAAGTTAAGGTGAAATTAATCAAATTAAAACACGGCTGAGAGACGGAGTACAGTACGCGGTAGTCATAGGCAGTAGTCTGAGTAGCGGCGGCGGAGGCATTCAATATGGCGGCCACGGAAAGTAATACGTCATGACGCCCAAGCCCTATAGACCCCTTGCATCTGACGTCACAGTCACGTGATCGGGGGTGCGCGCCTCCATCTTGGTGGGCACGCTAGCGTGACAGCCCACCACTGCACTGGCACAGTTAGCTTATTACTCGCATGGCCGGCAGAGCGATTGTTCAATATGGTGCAAACCTGTTGCATTGTTGGTTGTGGGAATCGTGCTGGGAGGGACAAAAAGTCGTTCTATAGGTTGCCTACCATAATAGACTGGCAGTGTGCTAACAACGGAACCGCGGGGTTTAAAAAGTTCACCGCTCACGATCTGTGCGGCGCGACCGGACTGTACACACTGTACGTCGTGCCCCCTCTGGAACCGCTCGCTGTGGTGGCAGGGGCAGGCGAGCGATGGTGGGTGAACAGGGAACCAGAGCAGGGGGTCGAGCCCAGCTTGCACCGCACCGGCGGCCGCGCGGCACGGCAGGTCGCCAGCGCATCGCGCGGACCGGAGCGCTTGCCCTCCCAAACCCCTCCCCGAGCCAACCGACGATCGGGCCCCGCGGGTCCCGGGCCGGGGACGGAGAGGAGTGGAGGTCGCCCCCTCGTAGCTCTGCTTAAACAGCAGGATGCGCTCACGAAAACCTCACGACGGCCGACTGAACAATATTAAACTCACCCTTCCACGGACAACTGCTACATCATTCAGGTAACAGACAGTTCACGTATCCATCCGGCAGTGAACTGTTTGTGCGTTTCCAAACTCTTGTACGCCTTCATCTGATCGCCACTGTACGTTGGGGTGGGTGAAAACACAAGGTAGTTCACCAGATCCGCATAGCAAATGGCCAATGGCAATGGCCAATCATCGGGATTGCTAGAAAAATCCATATCAGGAAGAGCCAAAGGGTCCGCATTACCGATCCTTGTACATTTAGCATAGTAAAATGCCTTATCAGAAGGCTGTAACTCATCCACATAAGGCTTGTTGGTAAGGGTGGCTGCCAACCAATATGGCCGCCACGCAAGGGGCTCTGGGTAACGGAGTCACGTGGTTGCAAGGGGTCTATTCTAAGAGGAAAGATTTTCAAGTTTTTTGTATAAATTATAAAATAATGTACAAGAAAATGTGTAGGAAGTAATTGGAGGAGCGATGAACTTCTGAATGAACTAAACCAGACAAGCTTTTTTTTTAAAAAAAACATTTACCTCTGGAAGTATCCTTGTAAAAACAATTAACTTCACGGCAATTTATTAAAGCGTTTGGTTGAAGAGGCATTTATGTGGACGAACGTCATTATATTATGAAGCACAGCTAACACAAACTCATTGTTATGAGCTATTAACATCCCATAACAGTCCATAAATGTCACAGACTAGCAAGCTCATCCTTTTACATTAAAACGTGCAGCAGCTGCAATCTCTACCTTTCACTCTTTATTACATGACATAAAATGTTAATAAGACTCGAGTCTCAGACCACGAGGCCAAGCCATGTTTGTAAGGGAAAAGTTCATGCAAAGTCTGAAGTCTTTTAGTTTTGCGACTCAGGTTGGAGTCTCAAATTCAATTCAACATCTCTGTCGTGATTCAACATCAAAAAAGGGACTGATCAAAAATGTCCCTTATGGGACAGTTCCACGGACAGAACCAAAATGAATGCCATAACCTGCTCTTGTGTGAATGATCCCTGCCTGCAGTCTCTGTGACGTCATTCCTTGCTCCCGCTCAGGCAGTTACACCTGCGCCGACTCCAATTAAAGTGGAGTTGCTGCACCTGGGATGTGAACTATATGTTCCAGCCTTTCCCGGTGTGTAACTGCCGGATTCCTAAAAGGTACAGTGTGAGTAAACCACCCAGCGTTCCTTGATTGTCTGCCTGATATTTGTATTCTGGACATTGACCTCCTGTCTTGACTCTCGACCAAGCCTGCCTGCCTTTGCCCCTGATCGGACACCTCTGCCTGGATTGTGCCTCCCGTTAATGATCCTCAAGCCTGTATTCTGGATTTACCTCTTGCCGCAGCCCTGGTGGAAACCTCAGCCTGTTCACTGCCTCTCTGTGTATGACCCAAGCCCGGACATCGGATTCCCCTCCTGCCTCTGTCCTGCAAGCCAATCACGTGATGTGGATCAGTCAGTCAGTGATCCGTATCATCCAGACGGAGCCTTTGAATCACTTCATCAGAACCATCGCAACCTCCCGGTTTCTTTGAAGGTCAGGGGCTTTTTTATCAGTGTTCTCACATTCATACTGAGTTGTTCTAAGCTCTCCGCCACAGTGGTTCCCGAGCTCGCTCCCGTCAGTTCCTGTTCCAGCAACAGTTTATCTAATAAACCTTTTTAAATGCTCATTTCTGTGTTGGCTTAATCATCCGGTCTCCAGTTTCAAGTGCATTGCAGGCTCGTCTCACATTTGCCAAAAAAAAAAAAACTTGATGATTCCCAAGAAAATATTACGTGGACTGAAATGTTTCCACTTTTTAGATTTCAGTAAAACACATAATACGTACATTCTAACTTGTGGTAGGAGTGTACTTGTCGGTAGTTGATTTAATGCTTTGGTACATGGATAACCTGTCACTAATAGAAACATGAATTTTACTCTCTATCCAAAAATGACCATAAACTTAAGCAGTCCAACTATGAATAGCTTATATTACTATTATCAAGTAATAGTAATATAAAATGAAAGGCCACATTCATTTTAACAAAGGGATTTGTTTTTCCCTTGTTTATCAAGGGAAAAACAAATCCAAATCTACATGACCCTGTGTGAAAAAGTGATTAACTTAACTGTGGTTTAACACACCTGAGTTCACCTTCTCTAGCCACACACAGACCTGATTACTGCCACACCTGTTATCAATCAAGAAATCACTTAAACAGGAACTGCCTGGTAAATTGAAGCAAACCAAAAGATCCTCAAAAGCTAGACACCATGCCGAGATCCAAAAAAAAAATCAGGAACAATTGAGAAAAAGTAATTGAGGCCTATCAGTCTGGTAAGGGTTACAAAATCATTTCCAAAGCTTCAGGACTCCAGCGAACAACAGTGAGAGCCACAGTGAACCTTCCCAGGACCAAAATTACCCATCATACATCATTCAGGAGGTCACAAAAGACTCCACAACAACCAAGAACACCTGGCCTCGCTGCCTCGGTTAAGGTCAGAGGTCATGCCTCCACCATCAGAGGGAGACCAGGCAGAAATGGCTTCCATGGTGGAGGTCCAAGATGAGAACCCCTGCTGAGCAAAAACAACAATAATAATCTTTTCCACAACACATCTTGATGATCCCCAAGACTTTTGGGAAAGTATTCTGTGGACTGATGAATTTAAAACCTTTGTTCTCAATTCTAAAAGGAAACATTTTCAAGTTTTAGGTATAAATTATAAAATAATGTTCAAGAAAATGTGTAGGGGAGTGATGAACTTCTGAATAACCTAAACCAGACAAGCTTTTAAAAAAAAAATATTTCCCTCTGGAAGTATCCTTGTAAAAATAGTCAACTTAACATCAATTTAATACGGCGTTTGGTTGAAGAGGCATTTATGTGGACGAACGTCATTATATTACCAAGCACAGCTAACACAAACTGATTATTATGAGCTATTAACATCCCATAACAGTCCAGTAAAACGTGCGGCAGCTGCAGTCTCTAGCTCACATACTGGCTGCCTTTCATTTTATGTCATGTAATGTCATGTAGAGCCTGGCTCTGGTTCTGCTGGAGATTTCTTCCTGTTAAAGGGGAGTTTTCCTCTCCACTGTCGCTACATGCATGCTCAGTATGAGGGATTGCTGCAAAGTCAACAACACAATGAGGCTAAATGCTCATCCAGGAGGAGTGAATTCGATCTGCTGGGTTTCCTTAGATAGAAAATGTATTTGTCAATCTGTCTGGATGATTTGATTGAATCCACATTGTTAAGGGCCTTGAGATGACATGTGTTGTGAATTAGTGATATATAAGTAAAACTGAAATTAACTAAAAAAAAATTGTCTGATTTACAATATCATTTGTACAGATGAAATGAAATGTCCTCTTTCGTGGGTTCATAACTGGCCATCATTTGCAATAAAGTGAAATCCCAGAGCCCTCTAGTGGTTGTATGAGTCGGGACAAATTGTATTCATCAACAGCTAGGAAGAAAAAGAGGCTTAAAGAAAAACAAATCTATTTTTTGTGATGCCTAACAATTAAAATGTTGGCTCATGGATGCACTGAAAAACAATGTAATAATTTATTAATGCTACTGTTTTCAATACAAGCTTGTATTTTAGATGTTGACATTGTGCAAACCTGGCAAAGTCTTTTTGTTCTTAGAATAATGAGAATAAAGAATAAATAGAATAAAGAATAAAGCTGCAGTTTTATCATACCAAGAACTTAGAAATTATTTTACAGGTAATTCCTTCTCTAATCAATGATCGATAATCATCAGCAACATTCAAGGGGGAAAACATCAAATATTCAAGTTGTTGTTTGTGAGAGATTCAGAGCCATAAACTGAAGCTATTTACAGGGTGAAGTGGTTGTTGTTACTGACACAAAGTGTTTGTAGGATTAGTTTATTTTACCGTTTCCATAATCACCTGTCTAAATCTTCTCTATATAATTCTCTTGTTATGAGAATAGATTTAGATGTCTAAATAGGAGGTTTCATATCCGTCAAAACCCGGTTCTGATTGCAGGGGCAATCACAACCTTTTATCCCGCTGAAGCTTCTGAGCTGCTACACTTCAGACCACCTTCTTCCAGGTGGAGGTGGCCATCGTCCGCCTGTAGGGGCTGCACCTCCGCCGTCTCAGGTGGCCTGGAAACCCCCATCTGCCCCGGCAACACACACTGAAGGCAACAGCTTTATTTTTGGAGTGTCTGCAGGCACCGCTGCTCGCTCCCCAAGGCTCCAGTTGACTTCAGGATGAGGCGGCCCTGTGGCACTCTGAGCCGGGATTAACAAGCAAAGAGCAGTTTTTTTTCCCCCCTGTCAGCTGAAGGTAATCCACACAGAGTAAGAGTCTGCTGGTGCGTCTGATGAAAGAAGCTGACATATTGACCAGGTGCGGACCTGCAAACATGCCGTAGAGTTTGGGAACAGCTTGTGCACAATTTCTAATCTCAAAGGCTTGATGCATATGACAGATTATGATGTATCTTCAGCAGGATGGGCTTGCAAGGAAGCGCCTAATGTGTTGCATGTCTTGAGCACACTTCTCCTTAGACAGATACATATAAGCATGGATCAGATATTAACTAAATATGCACGGCATTGACAATTTTAAACTTTATTTTTAAACTTTTCTTGATCTTTTAATCTGTTGCGCTCTAAACCGACCAAATGTGGGTAGATTCTCTCTAACATCAGTGTCGTTTCCCTCACAGCCAATCAAAGAAAACACAAGCAACACAAGTGTCCAGGTCAGGTAAGACTTTAGATCCATAATAAATAGATAAAAGCATTAATTTAATCTAATGAATAACTAGATGGATGAGGTCATGGCCCACTTTTAACACAAAGCTAATCTTACACTTTCCTCTTTTGAGCTGCCGGAGTGAAAACGTCCCAGATGTCCAACCCCAGAGCCTTAAATTGGGCTGTCTCATGTTGCAGCTGGGCTTTTTGTCTCTGTGATGACAGGAGTCACTTTGACAGCAGGGATCCATGACAAACTTTTGCTCACAAACAGGAAAGCATTTCAAACTGGCAATATTTCAAAGGTATTTAAGTTAAATAAGTCGTTTCTCTGCTTCAGCTCAGCATTCTGAGTTTTCAAGGCTCAGCTCATAAAATAAACCAAACATCCTGCAAAGGTTAAATTCTCCTGCTCCTCAGAAGAAAGCAGTGAGATTAGGACCTAAGTTGAATTTTAACAGACATTCTCACACGGATACACGAGGCTCAGCGCGCAGTCAGAGCAGCTCTGAGAGGATTTGAGGCTGAGATTGATTACAGGAGAACTGAAGCGGACCCACTGAGTACAGGACAGCAGGCAGCAGGTGCTGCTCTTATTTCCATCGCACTAAAATTAGACCGCAGATCTCTTCTAGAGCCACCCACAGACACTCTAAGGCACTGGTGTCCAAAGCTTTCGCCACACGAGCAAAAACTGTCATGGTAAAAGTACTCGCAAGCCACAAAAATGTATTTATGAAAAAAAAGCAAAAGCTATTTTATAGTAAAATTGTTTTTCCGCTTGTCAACAATAAAATGAATTCCTATTTTAATGAAAGTTGTCTGATTTCTGTAAAAAAAAAAGGATCTGTGAATCATTGTGGGTGTGAAATATGAAAAGCATCTTGCATGAGTTAAAAACTGATAAAGGGAGCAGGATACAATGGCCTTAAAGTTTGCTGTTGAGGATTTTATTTAATTTGTCTAGATATCGTTTGAGTATTCTGCGCAACAAGATCAACAGAACGTCAATTAAAATAATCTTGTTTAACTAGATGCATAGTTTTATATCTAGGTTGTTTCTCACATTTATTATTTTAAAGATTTTAAATTGTCCGCATCTATTTAGAAAGGGCCTGTATCAATGAAAATGTAACCCAACATTTTATTAAACTGTTTCTGCGTCAACCTCCTGAGCTGATTTAATTTGTGCCATTCTTCAAAAGGTGGTGCAGGGCCCGTACGTTTCGTGGGCCACAAATGGCCCCAGGGCCACTCTTTGAACACACCTGCTATAAGGCCTACTTACTCTGAATGCTTTTCCCCTTCGTTTGAAAAAAAATAAATAAAAGTTTGTCATTTTGAGTTTTCTAATTACCTACAGTGATGAAGGAGGAAGAAAGATAATTCAAACAAAAGCTGATTAAACTGTGTTGATGTCTCAATGTCCCATTAGACATGTTTGTTTTAGTCTTTTATCTTTAGAAAGTATTTATTTTGATACAGGAAGTTTTATAGAGAAAACAAAAATACTTTTTTGTTTGTTTTCCCTTTCTGTAACTAGAACAAAAAAAAAAAAACACATTATCTGGGATGTCTTTGAATTCTAACATCTATACACCTCTAAGTTTAGAAGAGAAAGCAATAAAAAAAGACAAAAACACAAAACAGAAACCGTCTACCTCACTTGAGGATTTTTCAGAAGTGCTAAATGATACTCTACTTTTCTGGAGCATGGAGGCTGATATCTAAGGCTCACAGGCTACTTTGCTGGAATTTGATGATTACCTTTGGTAACTTACCTAAAACAAAGCTTTTAGAAGTTACTTTCTGTCCATCCATCCATCCATTTTCCAAACCGCTTAAACCCTCATGGGGTCGCGGGGTTGCTGGTGCCTATCTCCAGCGTTCACTGGACGAGAGGCGGGGTACACCCTGGACAGGTCGCCAGTCTGTCGCAGGGCAACACAGAGAGACAAACAGGACAAACAACCATTCACACACACACTCACACCTAAGGACAATTTGGAGAAGCCAATTAACCGTCATGTTTTTGGACTGTGGGAGGAAGTCGGAGTACCCGGAGAGAACCCACGCATGCACAGGGAGAACATGCAAACTCCATGCAGAAAGACCCAGGGTTGGATTTGAACCCAGAACCTTCTTGCTGCAAGGCACTAGCGCTACCCACTGTGCACTGTGCAGCCTAGTTACTTTCTGGTTATTACCAATTACTTAATGATTACTTACTTGGCCCTAATAGGTCAGTTTTCATACCAAGAACGTTTAATATAATTTTATGGAGCCTACAGTATCTTCTTACTAGACACACCTGGGACTTAGAGGATACTCTCTAGAACTTATTTGTTAGTTTCTTAAAAGTTCCTTTCCAGAGCCTATCCATAATTTATAGGATGTTTCACATAAGTTAAATATTACTTTCTGGTTATTACAGGTTAAGTTCCAGTCTTTAGCCCAAAATTTACCAGGCGTTTTAATTTAATATAAAATTTATATATTTGTCATGTTCTGTGAGGTTTTAGTAGGACCAAATAGCAGACAGGACCTTGGAAGCTGCATGATGGAAGAAAGAATTTAAAAGGTACAAACTTAGAAATTAACTCAGGATAAAGATCATCGGGCAAGGAAAAAACTAGAAAATGAGAAATGAAAGGCATGGAGTTAAATACAGAGGAACGTGTGGGCAAGAGTGAGGCAGAAACAGGGGAAGGTGATCAGGAGGAGATGAGAAACAGCTGAGACAAATGAAGACAAATGAGCTGAGGGGAGGAGACCAATGAACAGGGACTGAAGGGAAACATGGAGAAATTCAGCAGGAAATTATACAAAATGTACACAGAATGGACAGCAACGGGAACAAATAAAACATACAGATCCCAACACTAAAACGCCTAAAAATAATAAGCATAAAGAAATAACTAAAGGAAGCACAACTTGGGAATAGTCAAAATGCAAACACAAAAGAAAACACCCAGAAATCGTGAAAGTATTACTTGGGGCATATTTGAGATGAGTTGCTAGAACTTACCTGGAATGAAAAGATAATTTTTGTACAATTCACACGTTCCATGAAAGTGAATACTTTCTAGGAATCTAAATAATTTGCTTTCTGGATCTTTGATATTAATTTCCATAATTAACAGACTATACTTTGCTGGAACTTAATATTTACTTTTTGCGGTTTATGCAGTACTCAGATTAATTGCACAAAACCTGAGCAGTATTTGTAGAGATCGCCGTTTACTTTCCAAAATTTACCCACAATTTCTAGGTTACTTTTCAAAACTTACAGCACATACCTTTCGTGGGCCTTGCAGGTTACTTTCACAGAAGTTAAGAAACTTACGCCATTTTCAAATCTATAGTTGTTAATTTGGTCCGAATCAGCTGATGAGTTTGTTAACTTGTAACCTTCTCCAGTGCTTTGGATTATTTCACAAGGAGAACTCCAACCGAGCCAAAACCTGTCACCACGAACCATGTGATAACTTGTGATAACGTCTCTTTATTGGTCAGATGTGGGAGAAGCAAATATAAATACTTGAAATTGATGTGGTGTTCCTAACTAGTTGAAAACATGGGAAATGTATTCTCCTTAATAGTTTTTTTTGTAGTTAATATTTCAGGCAAAATGATCAGACCAGTATACCAAATGGATTTTGAGAAGATATCGTGAAAGTTGCATAGAACTGAATGGATTATGAAAAACATGCGCGGCCTTTGTTTCTGCATACCTGGGCTACAGGGCATTTGGGGAAAACCTGGTAGCTGTGTCCGATCGAGGTCAGATTGCATTCACACCACAGACAAACGGCTCCAAGTTCATTGGTGGTGGTAGAGATGATCTTTGTATGGTTGTTTAAGTTCACACCCCAGTCCGATCACTGTGTAAACTTACACATAACATTCAAACCGCTATGGGTAAGTTGTAGAATGTAACATTCTAGAAAAGCAATTTGTAATCTACCGAAAGTAACCCGTAAGAATAAATCTATAAAAAAGGAAAAATGGAACAGTTGTTTTGGTTTTTACTCATTTGCTTATGAGCTTTTAATAACATTATTTTGAAAAATATTGGAAAAAAAATTGTTTCACCTTAAATGTTTTGTTTGCAGGTCAGAGGTGCAGTTGCAGTAGAAAAGTTTTATTATGCAGTCAGTGTTTTAGTATGGAGAAGCCTTAGAGGAAGGGATGTGTTCAGCCTAAGCTCCAGGTTGATATTAGCGAGCCAGAGCAACTTAAAATTTGTACATATGTTTGTTATATTTCATATCAACTAACTACAACATATTTGTCTATGTGATGACATTGACCAGTACATTAGGTCTAATTGTGTCATTTAAGCCTCCATCACTTGAATACACCATCCTTACTGAATAAACCAAGTCACCCCTCCTGCATTTTCCAGCCATCTTGCTTAGGGTTCTCTTCTATTTACAGCAGAGATCATTTTTAAACATGCCAATTTCCTAAGAAGACTATCTTAATAAATGGTCTGACATCATTTCAAAGCAGACCTACTCTAAGAAAATGACATCTTTAGATGTCATTCTGTTTCTAATTCAGATGCTTCATGGAGGCTGTTCAGGACCTAATTAAGATACAGTATTTTGACCCAGGAAAATAATCTGGGGTTATAAGATCTCATAGTTTTCAGTGGCCAACCCCTGCCATTGGCAGGGGTTACATCTGTAAACCCAGTAAGCAGCTGTAGAAGAAGACGATTGTACCTCACGATAACAAAAGTTTCTAACAGAGGAGGGATAAAGAAATCAAACCGTAGGAACCATTTTCTTCAGATTTATTGAAAGATACAATGAGTACATAAAGATTTCAGTCACAAAACAAAATAAAACAAGGATTTAGGTGTTTGTCCAGGATATAGTTCGACAGAGAGAGAATGGTCAAGAGACAGTGGCTTGTAGTCCAATATTCCAAACAGGTGTTTCACAAATCTTCAAAGAATTGTCCAGCTGTGAAAGAAGAAGAAAGACTTTAATGTCATTTAAACTAATATACTTAGTGTTTTTATTCTACATCAGAAAATCAGATGATTATTTGGACAGAATATCTGTTTCCAGTCACCTAATGACTGATCATGAAACTACTCAAGTGGCATTAATTCCTGCTGTGATTATTTCATCATAGTCTCCTTCACATTTCTAGTGGACAATAAATCTGCTGTTGTGTGTCATCCCTCTGGTAGGAACGTGCAATGCTGATGGAGGTTTATTACACTAACGGGTTGGACCCCGACCTTTCGCAGCAGTATCCTCCCCCTTTACTGCCAAAACCGGGCAAAGACAACGCAAGGCTTCAGAAACTCAAGAAGAAGAGGTCCAAGAAAAAAGGCAGCCTTTCTCAGACGCCAATCCCCTTCCGCTCCTGTTTGTCGCCTGTCAACGAAGCAAGCACAGACCTAGAGCACAGCGACCAGTGCAGCCCACCAAGGACACCAGAGTCAGTCTACATTGCTGACTCCTGTGTCTCTGGTTTTCCCTTCGGCTCTTTCTACGATCACTCTGTACCCGCATTCCCTCGTCCTGAGAGCAGTCCCAATGTACAAACTAACAGCTTTCACCCTCCATCCCACCCAGCGGGGATCAGGACCTCTGAACCGCAAGTGGCTCCGCTGTATGAATGCTCCTCTTTCCTATTTGATGATGCTTCCCCCTTCATAGTTCCACCTTTGACATCTTCAGCACTACATGAGCAGGTTTCTGCACCATGTCTTCCCCCAGCTTTCAACATGACATCAAATACCCATGGGTCAGTCACAACAGTCTCTCCAGTTGCTATGTCGCAATGCAGCCCAAAAATATCAACCCACAGCCTGACCCTATCCACAGCAGCCTCCAACTGCGGGCCAGGCCTAGCACCTTCTCACATTGCAGATCCATCTCCTGTTCAAACGCCCCCATCAGTTTCGAACAATCATACACAACCATTCATTCCCAGCCAGAGGGAGACAGACGCTAATATAAAGGAGGACTTTCAGAGACAGACATTAACTAGAACTAACACAGCAAGCATCACTGGCAATGGTGCTCTTCGACAGATGTCTTCTGAAATAACTGCTTCAAAGATATCTCTTGTTGATGCAGTGAAAGACCCAAGCATTGAAGCAATGCAAGCTAAGATTTATACATCTAAAACAACATTTTACGAGATCTCCAAACCTTTCTCTGTCCAGGACCTCACATTTATGAACACAGCCCATCAAGGAACCTCGGTTTCAGCAGGATTCAGTCAGAAAGCATCTGTGCAATCAGTGAATGCTGATCAGGAACTGTCTTCACCTTGGATCCAGAGTGTGAGACCACTTCCTTTGGCTTACACACCAGCTCAAATATCAACTCCTATTTTGGAAATATCAAAACCCAGCCCGCCTATATCAATTGTTAACCCTGCTTTCAACTCCTTACAAGATTTACAACCGCCATTTAATAAGAAAGAATCACGCAAAGACAATTCGGCTGTTCCAGCTTGGTCTTTGGGTAAACCTCCAACTGTGACTGAAGAACAAAAGCAAACTGATGACAATAACACAACTTTCATCAAACAGCAAAAGATGTATAGGGAGATTGAGACTCCCAATACACAAAAGAGTACAATGAATCTAAGTTTGGTCAGTTGTGAGCCATACGACAGAGAGAATATAAATATGCCAGAATTTCCTGTGCTTAAATCTGCAATAACAGCATTTGCTAAACCAAAGACAGACAAAGCTCCATCTCTGCCAAAGGTACCATCATTTATTTCTGCACCAATAGATCGTAGCCCTACACCCTCAGTCTCAATACGAGGTCCAAGCCCTGTGTCCTCCGCTTATCGTCCTCCTGTAGTGGAGGCACGCAAGTCTTTGAGCTCACTTTTAGAGACACAAATGTCATTAGCGAGCTCAAAGCCTAAATCACGTTCTACATACTATGGACTGACCCCAGTTGAGTATGCTGCCTATGGTGGAATAAGGACAAGTACATCGCAACACAGTGCTGCAGATCCCCTCATTGATGAAAATGCCAACACAAACCACTCAGAGAAACCTGTGGATGACTCTGACGTCTCAAAGCAAGAAAAACATTATAATGGACTGGAGGATCTAACTTCCGTGAGTCATGAAGAACAGTCGTCTCACTCAGAGGTTCCAGATGGAAGGATGTTGAGACACTGCAGCGATGATATCACAGGAGAAAGTTGGACTGGAACTCAAAATGTCGGAATAGAGTCAGTAAAAACATCTACAGTGGAAACAATAAAACCCAACCTTCCCTTTGGATTGGCACAGAAAACAATACTACAACCCACAAGTGATGCATCTACATCAAAAGCCTCATATTCAGAGGCTCCAATACCAATACCTAAAGCAGGTGAGGTACACACAAAGCAACCGGTGCAGTTTTCAGTAGAGGTAGGGCAAAAAACAGCTCCAAATCCTACCGACAGCCTGGGCTCAAAGATTTACTCCTCACCTTTGGTCAAAGAGTTAAATACAGAATGGCAACTTAAATCAAAAGAGGTAGATGTTGCCCAAAAACTATCAAATCTTGATCAAACGCATTTCGTGTCTGATAAAAACTGCATTGCAGTATCTAAGCTTACAAATCTAGACGAGCAAACAGGAAAAATTGAAATAGATCATATTAAGGTCAGTCCATCATTGCTCAACTGCGTCAGTCTTCAACCTACTGCCAACTCTATAATGAAAGCAGCAGACTGTGAAGCAAACGTTTCTCTGAACAAAAAAGCACAAGTACAGGGTAAATTCCCAGAAAGCCAAATTTTGAATTGCACAGCCATTTTGGGTAAAGAGCCTACTAAACTGGTTTCAGGAATCCCCCTTCCTAGTAAACTAAATGAAGGTATTACTGACAAACATGAAAATGAGATCAAATGCCAAATTAAGCAAAGCAAAAGCGATATTCTACCAGATAAAACAAATGTGGGAAATACCTTATCTGCAGTACCTGTGAATACAGAGCACACTCATGATAGTACAAACATCCAGCTGCAATTCCCAGAAAAAGTGTCCACAGAGCCACACATCCCTACCAAAGGGTTGACGCTCCCACATGAGCCTGTTACAGCATCTGTTTGCTCTGGGCAATACGATATCTGCACAGTATCCTCACCAAAGATAAGCACAAGAATTATGCATCCGCACAGTGCAGAAACTCAAGTTTGCCCAAAAAACAACTTTAATTCGCTCCCATCAAATTTAATGAATGTACCTGCTGGAAATATTTTATCTAGTAAATCTACCACAGAATCAAAACCCCATGCCATATTTGGAACCACAACCAATATTAATCATCCAATAATGACAAACCAAATGCATGTGCCAACAAAAGAGTTAGAAAAGCTAGGAATTATACCTGCAACTGTATCTGTAGAAACACAAAATAACATGGGGTGGCATTTCCAAAGTCAAGCTGTGAGGGTAGAAAATGATTGTACAATTTCAAACACATTTACAAAAATGTCTGCACAACCTACAAAAAATAGTCTAACCACTCAAGTGGATCCACGTTTTTCTTCAACGAACACCACAGCAGAAAGCTTTGAACCAAAGCAAACAGGAAACCTGAGCATGCCAATAAGCGAGTCTAAATTATCAGATAAGCTACCTGGAAGCCAATTTACAACTTCTGTAAACACAACTTTCTCTACACAAGCTGGAGCTACTCAGTACTTGACCGCCCAATCAAACATTGGTTTCCTCAACAATATGGACACTATTCTATCAACTGAAAATACAATTCCACACAAACTTCACATGGAAACTTCTTCTAGTTCAGTTTTAGCAGAATCAGCAATGACTGTTAAACCACCACTAAATACTCCACCAACTAGTAAAAATGTGGCACGCTCTACCCCAACAATGATGCAAGTTCCACCAAAAAGTCCACGAATAAAATCGAACAGATCAGAAAGTCAATCTGCAGCAAAGCCTCCAATGAATGAAATCTCAGTTATTGGGCCTCTTGGGGATAAACTGGCTCCAAACCTTCAGCATGTGAACAAATCAATAGATATACCCTTGCACCAAATTACAAAAGCTACAGTAAAAGAGAACTATTCAGTTACTGAGCCAGTTATGGATCATAAATTCTTAGCAAGTCCATCATTGAAAACCAAAAATCCTTTAACATCCCCAATGAAGGCTCAGATGTCCATTGCATCAGGTCAGACTAAGTCTAACACATTTGGTATAAGTGTTCAGCAAGAAAATACACAACCTATGAAGCCCAATCAAATAACTTTGGCTGAAAATACATCTCAACAGTTTAATACTTTCAATGACCCTCCAACAACTCAAACCAATGAATTTACTAAGAATCCTCACTCCTTCCCATTAGCTGCCCTAAATGGTGACTCTACTAAACTCATCCAACCTCTTAAAGAATCCACCAAAGATTTCAAAGTCCCTTGTAGTCCACCAGTTACAAATAAACCGTGGGCTGCAATAAGAGCTTCCCCATTACTTGAGCCAAGGGTGTGTTATACACCCAAACAATTTACCCCTACGTTACCCCAGTCCTTTCAAAGTTCTGAGTCTTTAGATGATTTGACAGAAACAAACCTGTCAGCAGTTACTATGAAACAACCAAAACAGTCACCAAGTGCACCATTTCAAAATATTACTCCCAACAGTGCAACTCAGCAGCATGAGAAGTCAGTCAAAGAAAACATCTTAAAACCATACACTAAAATAGCTCCTGTTAATGACTCTTCAGTCTCTGAGATAAAACTACATTCCCAAGTGGAAAACATAAAAACAAACCAATTTTCAAACCTATATAAAGAAGAAACTCTCTCCTCAGTAATTACTAAAAGTAGCCAACACGCTGACTCAGTTTTAAATACTGTGTCTACTTTAAAAGAAAAACCTTCTATTCAGCTAGTAGAATCAAGACCCTCCTCTGCTGTTGCAGAAACTAAACCCTCACTAATAAAACCAGAGTCTTTCACAAAGTATGTCACCAGTCCAATCCAGGTTAGCTCGCACTTGAATAACGAGGAACCACTAGCGAATGGTTCCCTTGAAAAGCCAGCAGCAGACACTGTCATGAAACCGTCCATAGTCAAAGATGCTGTGATTGATTCTGCCACTCCTGCCTCTCTGCCTCAGGCCTCAGTCTCAGTAAAAGCTCCATCTCCAAACAGAGGAACATCACCATCATCTCCGCTAAAAACTGGACTCAAGGACACGGATATTCTGAAGGAGGTAATAAGTACATCAAAGGAAACTCCAGCTGCCGAGTCCTTCATGAAGTCAACGACATCAATTGCATCTTCGGTTACTAAGAAAAAGTTGGAACCGGAAGGAACATCAACATCTTCCATTGAGCAAAAACCAATCCAGAAGCCAAAAGGTCTGAAGGGGAAGCTCAGTGGATGGACACGGCTGAAAAAGCACATGGTTGTCGAGCCAGAGGAACCTAAGTTTCCTGTTCCGGGGGAAAAACCTCAAGTCACTGCTGTGGAGAGTGACGGAATAACCGATAAGGTCATGGACATGCCGCTTGCCGACCAGGATATGAACCAGGAGGTTGTTGAAAACAAAGAGGGGCCCAAGGCATTAAAGATGTGGGATGCTCTCCTCTTTCAAATGTTCTCAACCAAAGAAAAAATCATGCACCAAATCAATTCCAGCAAGAAAGATTCAGACAAGAAGAAGTCCTCGAAAGATGATCAGGCAGTGGTGCCATCATTTGTCAAGCGGCTTCCAATTTTACTGTACAGCCCTCGCTTTGATGCCAGGAAGCTGAAGGAAGCAGCAGAAAAGCCAATGACTAAAATAGCAGCAGCTTTTGAAATAGGGCTGATAAAACGCAAATCTCAGGAAGATGAGCGCAAGGATTTCAACAGAACAGCCAAAGGATTTGGTCCCACTAAAAATACCGATGATGAGGCTCAGGGATGATGTGATTTATTCTATAGGTGATTTACCAGAAAATGAAAATTTGCAAGTCATTGGTATATAATCACAAATAATAACTACTTGGAAAATGTGAGTTAAAAAACTTTTATATTTACAGAAAAATTTATAGCAATAATAGAATATTAGAAGATGATTTTACTAAATCACAAAGGGCGTTTTTATAGAGGGGATAATGGTAATAAAAATACTCAGTTTGATCACCACTTTTCAAATACTTGTTTCAATTCTGGCGCTTGAAATGTATTCGTTTTTAAAAATTTACTATGAGAAATCCTAGCAAGTCACGAAGAAAAACTTAAACTGTACGTCAAACAACGTATGCCATAAAAAATTATGGCTTACGTTGTTTGAGCAAGTTACATTTTATTAAATTACATGTTGCTGCAATAACTGCAAAAAAGAATGATAGACTATTCTAGGTACTCAAGCATTTCACTTTGAATGCAAATTTAAGAACTACTAAATTCGGAAAAGTCAGAGCAGTTACTCTGCAGCAGTTTTAATTGGTAGATTCTGTTTTTTTCTGTTAATAATGCCATAGAAATGATTTGGAACGAATATATTATAGACAAATTGTCATGTTCCACTTTTCTATTTTTCTAAAATAAATAAGCTTTGTGTGTGTTATAGACTGGCAGATTGTATTCTTTGTGATAAAAAGGGCTTTTACATTCCTGGATTAACAGGATAAAGTTTTTGTGAAAGAAGGAAACTTAGTCGAATGAAGTTGAAATGACTTGTAACAATACTTTTAAGTTTGTGAAACGGGGAAGTGAATGAAAAGTTGGTGGCACCCAATGAGGGGTTGAAATGGGCAAAAACAGGTACTTGGTTTTTGGCAGCCATGCCAGAGGTCTTAGAACTTGATTTAAATGTCATAAACATATATGGAAATACAGGTAAAAGCCAGTAAATTAGAATATTTTGAAAAACTTGATTTATTTCAGTAATTGCATTCAAAAGGTGTAACTTGTACATTATATTTATTCATTGCACACAGACTGATGCATTCAAATGTTTATTTCATTTAATTTTGATGATTTGAAGTGGCAACAAATGAAAATCCAAAATTCCATGTGTCACAAAATTAGAATATTGTGTAAGGGTTAAATTTTGAAGACACCTGGTGCCACAAACTAATCAGCTGATTAACTCAAAACACCTGCAAAGGGCTTTAAATGGTCTCTCAGTCCAGTTCTGAAGCCTACACAAACATGGGGAAGACTTCAGATTTGACAGCTGTCCAAAAGGCGACCATCGACACATTGCACAAGGAGGGAAAGACACAAAAGGTTATTGCTGAAGAGGCTGGCTGTTCTCAGTGCTCTGTGTCCAAACACATTAATAGAGAGGCAAAGGGAAGGAAAAACTGTGGTCAGAAAAAGTGTACAAGCGATAGGGATCACCGCGCCCTAGTCAAGATTGTGAAAAAAAAACATTCAAAAATGTGGGGGAGACTCACAAGGAGTGGACAGCTGCTGGAGTCAGTGCTTCAAGATCCACCACCAAGAGACGCTTGAAAGACATGGGTTTCAGCTGCCGCATACCTCGTGTCAAGCCACTGTTGACCAAGAAACAGCGCGAAAAGCGTCTCACCTGGGCTAAGGAAAAAAAGAGTTGGACTGCTGCTGAGTGGTCCAAAGTCACGTTTTCTGACGAAAGCAAATTTTGCATTTCCTTTGGAAATCGAGGTCCCAGAGTCTGGAGGAAGACAGGAGAGGCACAGGATCCACGTTGCCTGAAGTCTAGTGTAAAGTTTCCACCATCAGTGATGGTTTGGGGTGCCATGTCATCTGCTGGTGTCGGTCCACTCTGTTTCCTGAGATCCAGGGTCAACGCAGCCGTCTACCAGCAAGTTTTAGAGCACTTCATGCTTCCTGCTGCTGACCTGCTCTATGGAGATGAAGATTTCAGGTTCCAACAGGACTTGGCGCCTGCACACAGCGCAAAATCTACCCGTGCCTGGTTTACGGACCATGGTATTTCTGTTCTAAATTGGCCAGCCAACTCCCCTGACCTTAGCCCCATAGAAAATCTGTGGGGTATTGTGAAAAGGAAGATGCAGAATGCCAGACCCAACAACGCAGAAGAGTTGAAGGCCACTATCAGAGCAACCTGGGCTCTCATAACACCTGAGCAGTGCCAGAAACTCATCGACTCCATGCCACGCCGCATTAATGCAGTAATTGAGGCAAAAGGAGCTCCAACCAAGTATTGAGTATTGTACATGCTCATATTTTTCATTTTCATACTTTTCAGTTGGCCAACATTTCTAAAAAATCCCTTTTTTGTATTAACCTTAAGTAATATTCTAATTTTGTGACACACGGAATTTTGGATTTTCATTTGTTGCCACTTCAAATCATCAAAATTAAATGAAATAAACATTTGAATGCATCAGTCTGTGTGCAATGAATAAATATAATGTACAAGTTACACCTTTTGAATGCAATTACTGAAATAAATCAAGTTTTTCAAAATATTCTAATTTACTGGCTTTTACCTGTATATTGAAATTTAAACATAAAATAGACAGTTTTATAACATAATCTGAGATTTAAAAGAGATTTTTATAAAGCTGTTGGGATGACCACAGCAAAAACATTGGAGCTTAGACGAGCTTCAGACTCATCGTTGTGAAGTTGTTTATGTCATGTTAATTATTAATTCTTCACTTGTGATTCACATTAGATTGCGGGGCAAGAAGAATTAGAATGTGATCTTATAAGGGTCTAAGAATGTGACAATGCTAATACTACTTTAGCATTTAGCTTTAGCTTAGCTTGATGTTATTCTAAGCACAAGTTAAGGTTCTATTATCGGGGCTGATATTTAGTTTAGAAAGATGATCATATGTAAAAGTGTATTTACTTATCAATGTAAATTTATGCATCTGCCCCCCCCCCCCCCCCCCCATATAAACTGGATTTGTCAATTCTGTTATTGTGGTTTGAGTTTGACCTAACCCTAACCCTTGCCAAGTATGGGAGCACTAAACCTCAGTACTAATAATGACATCTGATAACACTTGAGTTTGTAACCAGGATGTAAACTTAAGAAAGACAAATTGGAGAATTATAATGGTAGTGAAGAGTGGTGCTGAAGAAGATGTAATAAGAGGTTGATGAGGTGTACACAGAAGTGTAATGTTGAAAAGGTTTGGATAATGATGCCACTGCTATAGAAAGTTTCAGCAAGTTATTTTATTTTTTATTTCTACTGTATATACCCCTTTTGTAAAATTGGCTTTATTAATTAATGCTTTGTTCAAAAAGATGATCATAAAGTGTAGTTTCCTTGGTGATAAAATGTTATAAATGTCACAAAATGAACAGAGCCCTATTTGTTACGCCAGTGTTTAATGCAACCTTGTTAACTGATTTTTTTTATAAAAAATGTATAAACCAAACCTATTTGTCTTCTTTTATTATCATACTTAAAGTAACAATAAGTAATAATGACACCTAGTGGTTAAAACCGGAACAACACATACAAGATGCCTTTAACGGAGACCCACCATTTACCCAAAGGTCCTGCAGCTGTGAAATCCACTGAATTTCTACTTCCACAGAAC
Organism: Fundulus diaphanus; assembly: GCA_037039145.1. Lineage (NCBI taxonomy): Eukaryota > Metazoa > Chordata > Actinopteri > Cyprinodontiformes > Fundulidae > Fundulus > Fundulus diaphanus. The sequence goes on along the minus strand of CM073122.1, from coordinate 6,064,479 downwards.
GGGTCTGTTATGTTGTATTCTGTTCTATTTCTGGTCCGCTTCTCTTACTGGCTTCCATGTCTGCAGGCTGCTGCTCTTTTGCCAAGATAAAATACCAAATGCTTCGCTCTGTGTTGGGAAACCTAGGAACTCTCATGTGATTGGCTCAGGAACCAGGAAGTAAACACGGCTACATTCTGGACCGAACCTCTAGGTTTGAAAGGAGAAAAATGTGACTAAGACATTGTTGATGGAGAGGACTGATTGTTCCTCCCATCCATCCATCCATCCATCCATCCATCCATCCATCCATCCATCCATCCATCCATCCATCCATCCATCCATCCATCCATCCATCCATCCATCCATCCATCCATCCATCCATCCATCCATCCATCTTCAGTTATTGTAAATACTGATGCTGTTCTATTTCCTAATATTAGAATAATGACACTGAGTTCTGTTTTTTTCCCCCACACACACCACCCATTTTCCCCCACACACCAGTTAAAATTATTATAGTTACTAAAATATGTCTGGATCAGTATGGACAATCTAGAAAACTAGTTATATAATCATGTGGAAATATTTTCAAGAAAAAACATGAGAAGCAACACGAAAGGTTAAAGATATAAATAAACTTGTGATCAATTCATATTTCTTTACTAATCATTGTTCGTATTTTAGCATCCTTCTCACCTGCCTGGCAGCTTACATCTTCGCTGTAGCCGTTACCAGAAACTTTTGTATACTTGCCGTGACCCGTCACCACATATTTATACCTTTTCGTAGAGTTTTCCTGAGATTAAGATGAGAAAACAATATTTAGAAGATGAATATACATACACATCTACACTGCCTGTTCTGTGTAGATGTGTAGACTTAAACCCAGGTCCCCTTTTTCAAAAATGGAGGCTTAGCAAACTACACCTTAAAGGAACGCTGTGGAAACTAGATTACTTGAGCATATTGTTGAAATTTGAGTAGGCTGCAAATAAAAAAAAAAAAAGAACTCTGATACTACCTTATAATGCAATAGAAAAGAGAAGCATCAGCTTACCAGGACTTAAAAACAGACATTTTGTGTATTTACTTCTACTGAAAGAAAATAACTAAATAATCTGTTTATGTGACTGATTTCTATGGATTATTACTCAACTTTTTGTGTTCAAACTCAATCTCCAAATGAAGCATGCTCCTCAGTTATTAGAACATTTACTAATTATAAACCTTAGTAAGGATTACTTTTGAAACACTTAATTTACAAACAAATTAGTCATTAGAAAATTACAGATGTGTGCCAAATATTGAACATTGAGTGTCCCAACTGAATCGAGGCCAAACATTTTCTAATATTTCTAGCCTCCCATCTGGAAACACACACGGTAATGAGTGCGAGGAAACGAGAAATTCAGCAGTGGTGATGTGTACCTTTCCATCTCTTGTTGAAGATAAAGTGTCACTGAGGCTTTCCCATAAATTCTTCTTGTTTAAAACCCCACCAGGTCTTATTTCCTTAAAACAGGGAGAATAACAAACCAAAGTCAGTCCTCTTTGTCTGAATAAACCTCATGTGCACTAAACGGCTCAACCTGTCATTGGGAGACAAACTTCCTCCAACTGCTTTGTGTCTGATTTACAGCAGATGTAGAGGCATGAGGCGGGGATGACACAATGAGGCAACGAGAACAGCTTTCAGATTGATCAACATGACATGAGGGTTTAAAGATGAAGTTGTTTTCATCTTTTACTTTAAATGCTCTTGGCAGGCGAAGCTACATCCTTTCAATCTAGGTACTTTGTTTGTGATCAGCAATACCTCCCCATGCCTCAAGCCTGAAGTCGGTGCAGATGCTGAACATCTGAGGTAGAGTGTTGTCAGTTACATGACTGTTGGCAAGGGGCACGTTGAAATAAATTCCTCACCTTGAAACTATAAACCTGGAGAACTTGAGATCAAGCACAGAGATGCCCATAAATATGCTTGTAGAAAGTTACAAACATGTGGAGGATATTTCCAGAAATTATGAGCAGCCATCTGCTTGTAAAGGAATTTGATTCTTTGAATTTTTGCAATGTTTAGATGGTGATGAGCAGTTTTTCAGGAAATGGCTTTAACTCAACCATGCTTCATCCAAATTACATCATTTCTAAATATCAAAGCAGAAAAGGCAGTGAATGATATTACTCCCCATAACGCTGAAGAAAACCCAAACAAAAAAACTGATCACAACATGTAGGCTGATAAAATAAAGATAGCTATGTCTTTTGGAAGCAAAACTGTGTACCATCTTTAAACAATTTACACAAGCATGTTAAAAACTGTTATAGATATTGCTGAAAGGCGAGCAAAAACCCAGCCGTCTTTGTTGTTCCATAGCTTGGAAAGGCTTCACAGCAGACAGACCATTTGAAGTTTATTAAAGGCAATTGGTTTTATAGTTAGAGCGGCTTAGGCTTCTCTGCAGATATGCTGCTGGAGGACTTAAAGACCACTTTCCCTCACTCTGATGCATTCTCCTACTACTCTCCAATTTCACAATATTTGTTGTTATTTCTATTGTTAACTTTATGTTCTCTCGGCTGTTTTTTTTCTATTCATAATAGGTACAGCTGACCTGGCGTTCTGTTTAGCTGTGACACCATCCTGCAGGGCAGATTGGCTGAGCTACTGCTTTCAAAACCTTCACCTTATAGATGATAGAGCTGGCCGTCTCTCTCATAGTATAACCCTGTTTCTCCTCTAGACAAAGCTGTTAACTCAGCTTTTACTGCAACCAACTGTCTGTGCTCTGGTCAGAAAACTGGCTCAGAGCAAATCTGTTTAACAGTCATTCCAAAAAAGTTAAAGAACAAAACAATTGGACTTTTTTCCGAAGTTTGAAGACATTTCGCTTCCTACCCAGAAAGCTTTCTCAATTCAAAATGTCTGGAGTAGTGTGGAGTTCCAAGCTTTATATTATTGCCCAACAAAGGCCTTGTTATGGCTAAGATAACATGCAAATTGAACCGAAACAGGTGGGTGGGCCTGTTTCCATGACCTGGATGACTGAGAATCTTCACCTGCATCTGCTTAACAGTGTTTCTTTCTTAGACACTGCAACCTATGGAGCTAGTCTGCTATTACCCTCTGCGTTTCTGCTTTGTCTTCTCTAACTCCCAGTCAGTCGTGGCAGATTGCCGTTCACACTGAACCTGGTTCTGCTGGAGGTTTTCCTCCCTGTTAAAGGGGAGTTTTCCTCTCCACTGTCGCTTCATGCATGCTCAGTATGAGGGATTGCTGCAAAGCCATCAACAATGCCGACGGCTGTCCACTGTGGCTCTACGCTCTTTCAGGAGGAGTGAATGCTGCTTGGAGAGACTTGATGCAACCTGCTGGGTTTCCTTAGATAGAAAACTTTACAACCAATCTGTTTGGATGATTTATTGAATCAACTTTGTAAAGTGTATTAAGGTGACATGCTGTGAATTAATGCTATACAGATCAAATTTTATTTAATTGATTTTTTATACCATTTCAGATCTTTACACAACTGCAGTTTAGATTTTTTGGTAAAACATTTAAATTGATCTAAAATGAATAGGACTTTATTGTCATTGTTTGGTAACAATGAAACACTGCTCAGGTTGTGTTGCTACATTAACGTTCTTGACTGTTTGAAGCTTAAATTCCTGGTTTCTGTCAGCCTGCCAGATAAAACAATGGAGATACTGGGGGCTCCTTGTACTCTTTCTCCTGCAGAAAAGGTGGAGATCATCACAGTAACCAATGACAAATAACAGTTCTTCTTGCTTATATTAATCCACTGTCAAGTCCCAAACTTCCTTTAGAGCTCATAGAGGGACGTGATTCAAATTTATTTTCTGAAATTGCGTGATGATTGTTTCACATCTTTTGTAACAAATAAAAAAAATGGTAACGGTCAGAAACTGATTTCATATATGAAATGAAGAGAAGATCACGCTTACTGCTGGTTTTGAAGGTGAGCCGCTCCTGCTTCCATCTTCACCTCCTTTTACCCATTGGTTGATGAGATCAGCAACACCAACTTTTAAACCATCTGCATCCTGGAACATACAGTCATGTTCAATACATTAGAATATTATAAAATAAATTTGTTTCAGTAACCGAATTAACTAATTATATAGATTAAGTATTCACAGTTGGATGTTTAAAAGCCCTTATTTCTGTTAATAACAACTTTTTTGCTTACATATAATGAAAAGAGAAATGTGGGCCTAATGAAAAAAGTATGTTTAATATTTGCTTAAAGGATGTTTTTTTCAAAAGGTACTTTTAATATGACAAATGGGCCTCATTGGAACCCATATTCTAATTCATTTAATAATTTATATATGTACATCTACCTTTCTTCAAAGTCTGCTTTGTGTAATAAGAGGACGCTGTAAATGCTTAGGAAATCTCCATGAAGCTTTTTTTCACCAAGTCTCTGTCTGTTTTACAGACATGTCAAACAAAAATGGTTCTCAACAGTTTTCCAAAAAAGAATAAAAAAATATTTGAAAGTGTAAAACTTTAATGACTGATCATTTCCCTCCTGACCTTGGATGGTGTGACTGAGATGGCGTTTTGGTTCCAGGCTTCTCCAGCTTCAAACAGGCTCTTCTTTGACGCGACTGGTTCGGATTGACTCGTAAGGTCCGTCAGCACCTGGCAGCCTGATCTCCCTTCCTTTGAGGATACCTTCAGAAAAGCAGGGAGATATAAAAATGGTTTAGATATTCACAGAGTTTGGAGATCTACAGCGGATTCAGGATGGAAGTGAAAAGATAATTTTAAACCTAGACTCTAGGAACTCAATGTTATTTGGACAGTGGTTTTCTCACAGCAACAATAATAATGGAGTGTTTCCTATTCATTGAAGATGTTTAGCCTCTTGTCCAGTGCAGTGGCATTGCAACAATCAGCAGTGGTCTGTGTGGATTGCACATTTATGAGTATTGTCTCGACTTCCACCAACAGACTACAGTAATTTGCAAGACAAACCTTCAAAGACTTTATTTCCTAAGGTTTAATCTATTCTGGCATTGAAAAAATGCTAATGATTTTATTTTATACATCTTCTATTGAGTCTGTTTTAACATTTGGATTTATTAGTTGATATTATGGCAGCCTGTCCTTGAAAGATGAGAACTGTCTGTTTAGTCTTGCTGAAACAGCTAGCAAAATAATAGATATTCAATAGTGCCCCCTGTTTACAACTGGAACAGATTGTGAAAATGGCCAAAATCATTATAGCCAGCAGACACCATCCTCTTTTAGTGGAATTTCTTCTCCTTCCCTCGGAAAGGATAAGTACAAATTTTGTTCCAAGTGCTAACAAGCTCTTAATCAAATTCGACCAAGCATGGCACATTTTAGAACAATATAGAACTTTTAATGCTTTTATTCTTTGTTGTATTTGTGTTGACATGTGTGGATTATACCTCAATTATCTCTGACTGCTGTTGTGCACCAAAGTTTCCTCATGTGGGACAATAAAGAACTGAACTGAAAAGACCCATCCGGGTTTGAGAGTTCCAGACTTGTAGTTGTAAAGGCGATCGCATTTAGAGTACCAATAATGTATTGAGTCAATGACCTACTCATACCTCCTAGTTGTTTTAGAGGATGCCTCTTTCTACCAGGACTAATATGGGGGGTGTTCTGGTAACACATACCAATGGTTGTGAAAGTGTCTGGTGAGAGAGTCCAGGTTGTTCTGTATCTAAATCTGAAGATACTAGAAAACTTCTGGACCCAGATACAGCAGGTCCATCTCCATGGCAGAGGTCAAAGAGGTAGAAAATAGCAGGGCGCCGGAAGCAGACAATATTCAGTCTGAGAAGAACTAGGCTCTTAACGTTACTGGGCGATGTTATGTGGAGGATTGATATTAAACCTGTGGAGTGGCAGAGTGATCAAATGTTTACAAAGGATAACAGCATTTCTGAGCCTCTCAGGCAGTTTTCCTGACTGTGGAACTGTGGACCAGAGGAGACTACAGGAGGAAATGTCACGGTCTAGTCTACCTGAAGTGTCAAGCCTGAAGGAGGATGTGCATGATGACACTTTTACATCTATACCATCCTTGTTAAACCAAATCTAGGGCTGTGTTTTCACTTTCAGCGCAACAACAAGCTGGGTTGTCCCACCACCGATGAATCTGTTTGGGGTGTTTATGGAGAGGATCTCTAGGAGTGGATGGGAAAGGGAGACATTCGGTTAAGGAGCCTGTAGATCTCATTCGTGCTATCTGCAGATGGTGGGGATATGTTGGCATCTTCAGACCATGCCCTTAAGGTCAACCTCTGCAAAGATGGTGGGCTGCAGTGATGTTAGGATGGAGTTAGATTGATAGAAAGATTGGAGCGTCTTATACAGTAATATGGGCAGTACTCTGGTCTGTTGTGGTAAAGACAGAGCTCAGCCAAAACAAGAATCTCAAAGTTTACCTGTTCATGTATGACTGACATCTTGAATAACACTGTCAGAAATGAGCGTCCTCCATAGGAGGACAGGGCTCACACTTAGAGATAGGAGAACAGAGTTGTGCCACTGAACTGGATCCGACCTCTGATCAAGATGTTTCCCAGAGACCACTATGTCAGAATCTCAGCTTGTTTTGGATAAGCAGAAGACAAAGGATGGAAGGATGAACTTCTGGAAAAATGTCTTTGGGACAGATGAGGCCAACATAGAAATGTTTGGTGACAATGCTCAGCACCATATGTTAAAAGACAGATACCTCATACTAATGAATAGGTGGTGTGGTGACGAGTGTTTTACAACCAAAGGTGCTGTTATTCATTGAGATAAACACAAACTACTCTGCTTACCAAAAAGATTTACGGTCACATGGTTGTGGAAGTGGTGCAATGGCCCAGTCAAAGTCCGGATCTAAACCATGAGATGCAGTGGGGCCTTAAGGGATGAACTTAACTTCAAATGAACTGAACCAACGTTATGAAAAAGAGAAGCCAAATATTCCTCCAGAATGCTGTGAGATACTGATTAGGTTAGACAGACACCCCGCTTTGGGTGGTCAGCATGACTGGAAAAGCGCTATATAAGTTCAGTCCAATAACCATCAGTCCATACCAAGAGTTGATGCTGAAGTTGCTTCTGCAAGCTGTTAAATTAACTGTTTATTTACCCATGACTTTATTATCAGCGACATAAACCTTCTGATATAGACACGCAGAATGCATAAATTCATTATTCTCTAAAAAATCAGTAAGTTTGAATTAAACAGTTTCTATATAAACCCCCCAAAAAACTGGCTTTTACCTCAAGAGCATGTGTGTATTCTTCCAGTCTCTTATCAATCTTGGAAACAGGAAGAGGTGGCAATGTCTTCTTTATGTTGCTGGTGCTTTAAATGAAGAATAAAAATAACACCACATGTAAAGATTCATGAACATGATTGGTGAACGTCCAACTATAGAACCAGTCATAGGTTTTGAATCAGAAGGCTTCACGCCGCCATTATGAAAGCTTGGTGATTCTGCCAGCATTGTTCATTAATATGATAAATATCATTATAGCATCAATGTTAAGGTTATTTCTCTCTATTATACAGTATTTTATAAGTCAGACTTGCCTTCTCCTGAGAGATTCTGTCCTCTCTGTTATCTGAGGAAAAAATAAGGAAAAGATGGCATCAATGGTTTAAACTAATGCAAATTTTATTTTCAGTTATTTGGTGTTTGTAAAGATCAAACAAATGACTGGGTGTATGTAGTACTAATCTGATTTTCTGGAGGGGCATAGCTGCTGTGTGGAGAAAGAATTAATTTTTACAAATCAGATGCAGATCTGGATGACTTTGAAAATCTAGATTTAGCTCATTTTGCAACGAGTAGCTGAGAGACTCAAGATGCGTTTCTCCAATGAGCTCCGAATGACGTGGCCAAGGCAACACTCACCGCACATTTTCCATCAGGTGAGACTCGACTGCTCACCTCGTCCTGTTAAGAGACACATAGAATTCACTTTGAAATCAGTTGTAACTTCAGTATTTAAAGGTTGGCTTGTATTGTTTGGCTCTAGTGGCTTTTTTTTTCATCAGCACCGAGAGGAAGAAGGGTGGAGAAAGAAAGGGGAGACATGTAGTAAATGCTATTTATAAAACACAAAAATATACAAAAAGGTTTTGAGTTATTTCACAGTATTGTGTTTGATATATAATTCTATATACTTTTGAGTCATAGTTTCGATGTTTTCTGTATGCATCTACAGTGTAGAAAGTCATAAAATATGTAAAAGCCATTGAATGACAAAGTTGTGTCCAACCTTTTTACTGGTAGTGTGTTTATTATGCAATAAAGACGAGCAAAAGACAAAACAGATGGGTTTCATGCCAAATGGTTAGTCTAATCTGTTCTACTACATATTTCATCTAGAGTTGCTTATTTTAAACATTTCAGACTAAGTTACTACCCTGTAAGCACAAACCCGTCAGTTTTGGCTCTTGCTCGCCCTTAATTAATGCATAATAAACACTTATGTGTGAGTTAGAAAACATTAAATAATAACATATCTATAAAGTAGTTATCAGCAAAATGTAAGGGGAGCCTTATAGTAATGTGGTACCGTCTTGTTTCTATATTATATTATATTATATTATATTATATTATATTATATTATATTATATTATATTATATTATATTATATTAAATTATATTATATTATATTATATTATATTTCATATAAGTACAGAAACCCAGATAGGCAAATAATACAAAGAAAAAATATTGAGGAAAGGTTTATCTTTACATAATCATAAACTTTATCAGCATACCGGTATAATTTTTCCTCTAGAATAAAATCCCTCAAGTTTTCCATTTCATGCAATATAACTAAATATAAATAATAATAATTAAAAAAACTCTTCTCTTTCCTCTTCTCTAAATCAACCAAAATATAAAGTAGGGGAAAAAAGGTAATTCAGGTTTTAAAGACAAGAGAGAAAAAATATTTTTAAAGCCTTGTCTAATTTTTTTGGGGTAATACTCCTTTCTGCCTTTCAAGAGGCATTACAGTGACCCACCAAGATGACTAATAGCTGGCTGGGTGAAATTAACTTCCTAAATCTTTGACTACTTCATGAATTAAAACGACTAATAGTTACAAAGACTTAAACACAAGAGAAAAGAGAAAAAGTAAGACTGATCTGATTGTTTTTCTTCAAATTTTTATATTTTTTCGTTGTTTTGCTTCCCTTTGGACAAAATAATTAAGAATTAAAAAAAAGAACTAAGCCATACTAGTTGCCAAAAACCTTAAGCTCATGAAAAAAGAAACCTTTTGTCAGAGCAATAAAATCGGTTTGCTGACACTTGTTATTTATTGACTTGTGGTATAACTGAATCAGTACTTACTGGGTAGAACTGTATGAGGAGTTTCTGTGAGACCAATAAAGAAGAAAGATGTTTAAGCACCTTAAAGATGTCACTTTGTCTCATCAAAGCAGTTTCTGTTGAAAAGATGCTGCAAAAACTAAAATGAAATCAACATGTTTGGCTTTACTGGATACCTTGAATGTCGGACTCATGGGGCCGAAGCAGTTTAACGAGTCCTCTCCTTCGTTGTAGTCATAAGGTGACCCCACAGGCCCGCTGCTCACCTCCTCACCACATCTTTGACTCTCCTCTGACGTCTGAAACAAAAAGTTGCTCTTTCTGAAACCAGATTCAAACCCCATCTCAGGGTCATTATTGCGTAAATAGGCAGATTTTCCTCTTTACAAAGTCGTTCACATGGTTTCTATGCTCTGCGATGTTTAGGGGCATAAGACTAATGAGTAGCGAGAAATGAGCTGGTGGTAAAAGCTGGAATCTGGTCCAGGATCTTACATCATGACTGCTTTCGTCAGGCAACATTTCATCTCAGCTCTGAGAGCCAAGGCAGCATTCTTTTGACTTTATTGTTTTCAACATTGACGCCAGACTGTAGCTTTTTATAATAGGCCCACATGTGTTTAAGTCCTTTATGAAACACAGGAGAGAAAGGAGGGCACCTCTGGAGGCGTTTCACACGACTACCAAAGCGTGCTTTTCTCAACGAATCAAAGTTCGAATCTGAACTTCGTGTCTAACATCTTTGGCAAGAGGCTGGACAAATATTTAACATTTGTTCAGAGCAATGGGGATAAAAAGCAGGTTTAGATAAATATCAATGGATACCTCTAACAAAAGAAATTCAAAAGTGGGCTTTTCAGAGCAGATAAGTAATTTTAAAATATATTTTTAGACACAGCCTCTTCTTGGAGGGTTTCACATATAATAATTTGTAGCAACACCGAGTCATTTCTCTCCACAGTGTCTGAGCCAAATGAAGTGAGGTGTTTGACTGCAGATACCCACTGATTTTAACTTGTTTCATCCACCACATGTGCGCTATTAGGGTTAAAGTGACTTACAACACAAGCTGAATAATGTTTTGATAGTAAAGATTTTTAAATTACTTTGTATCATCTTGTTACTGAAATGTGCTATATAAATAAACTTGCCTTGCCTTACCTATGTTAATAGACACATAGGTCCAGAACAAAAAAACTAAACAAAAAGAAACCAAATCCAAAATATCAGTAATTTAATTGTAATTTACTGAATAGATAACATAGCAATGATTCTACACATTTAAATAGAACCAAATTTTATTTTGCTCAGTTTTATCTGGCATTTACTTTTCAGTGGACACTGAACATCCACAAGAAGGCCTTTCCTTAAGACTTCTGCCTTTTATAACCTTTAAAACTTGGAAAACAGCAAGTTTTAAATGCAAACGGTTCTGGCATCTGTTGAAAATATTATCAGAGGGATTAGTTGCAAACCTTATTCTGCATTTCATGATGTTCCTCCTCCTCTGCTGCCCTGCGTGCCGTCTCCCTCCTGATGAGGAGATCTCCCCTGGATTCGCCTTCCTCCTCCTGGATCTCTTCATCAGCTGAGCTCTGTTGCGCCATCTGCAGCGTCGCTTTCACCTCCTTTTTACTACCCTCCTGCTTCTTCTGCTCCTCATCCACTGCCAGTGTAGGAGCTCCTCCGCTGTGGTTGACGTTCCTGGGTTAGAAGTGAAATCCAAGTCACGAAAAATGTTACTATGCATAATTACTAAGTGCTTTTGAAGCGCTTCAGGCGATTTCCCCTCACTTTAATGGAGCTGTGATACTTTTATGCTAGTTTTAGAAAACACCAAAATTCTGCATTAGTCACATAAAAAGGATTATGAGAAGCCCCAGCCCCCAAAAAAGTGATGCTTGGACATGGAGTGGCATTTAGCCTGACCGTGTCTTCATCGTCCCTGCTGCCAGGTAGGACGTCCTGTCTGCAGGGTGTCCTGCAGTGTGGTGTTGCCTGGCGTCCTGGGACAGGAAGACAGAGGAGCTGTATGATGTCCTGACTGGGGCTTGGGAGCTGGATGTCTACAAAACACCAAATAAGCAACAAAGTGGCATTTTCTTCTGTAGACTGCAACTAAACACACACCATTTATACGTTAACGGAAATTGAGATTCTACAGATGATCCACAAAAACAAGTTTGAATGTCACAGCTCAGGTTGGATGGACTTTATGCTGATTTCTTGTATGTTTTATGGAAACTAAGGGAGAAAATATGAAGCTGAATGTTTGTGATCAAACCTAACTTTAATTACTTCTGCATTAATTGATCTTCCTCCATGTTCCCCTTTAACCTCTTCAAGGACATCTTCATGCTTATGCTCCCCAGCTACTGATGCTGCTGCGGATTTCTGCTTCTTCGCCCTGAAGTTATCCGGCACTTCCTGCTCATTGCGGTTTTCCAACCTGTGGCTCCAGTCGCTGAAACCTTCGTCCTCCTCCAGGACAGAGCAGGAGGGTTTCAGCGCTTCATCAGGCCTGACGACAAAACAGAACAGAGTTCGGGAGTTAGAGGTTCTGTTTTTCCTCCTGGAAGCAGCAACAAAAATACAGCATATATAAAGCAAGTTTTTAGTTTGAGATTTTAAAGTCATAATTTCTTCTTTAATATCTAGCAACATGTTTTTGGTACTTTGTCTCAAACAGCGGCACAAAAAAGTGGAAATCTCACAGATTTCTGCTATCTTTGCATTTCGTCATACATCTTCACGCTCAAATAATTTCTGATTTCAGATCATCCTAAATATCACAAAGCAATCTTCTATGAAAACTAATCAAGCACAGTGTGTGAAAGCAATCGCTCCTAAATGTTCGTTGCATCCTGGGCAGCAAAAACAGCCATCGAGCTTTTCTGATAACCGGCGATGAATCTTTAACATCACTGAAGTTTTTAGCCCACTTTCTTTGCAGAATCGCCTTGAATCAGTCACTTTGGAGGGTTTTTCCTGCACGAAGAGCCTGTTTAAGATAATCTCAATCAGATCTAAGACCAGACTCCTGATTTAGTTTTTTTCAGTAATTGAGAGGTGGACTAGCTTGTGTGCTTTGGATTATTCTCTTCCAGCAGAACCTAAATATGCTGCGGCTTCAGGTGACAAACCGATGTCCTGATGTGAAGTCATCCATTTCCTGAAGAAGCCAAGCAGACCCAGACCATCTCTCTACCCCCACCATGACTGATTTATGGTCTGATGTTCTTTTTAGGAAAGCTGTGTTGCTTTAAACCCAGATATAACAGGACGAGTCACGTTTTCTGTCGTTTTTATGCTTGTACAGTGAATGAGGACTGGCTCTCCCTGCTTGCTGTTGAGCACAGGGAGGGTATTTTACATGCTTTGTGTGGGGCTGCTCTGGATTTTATCCCTCTCCAGAATTTAATCATTTTCTCCATTTTGACTAGGAAGTGGGGCTCGCCCAGGGCGCCATTCAGGACTGCAACTGGAGACTGAACCAAATAATGTAGTTTATTACGGTTCATTCATTATTTAACAAGAAGAGAAACTACTTTCTCAGAAAGGACGAATATAAAACTGCATTTTATATTTTTGTCTATCTTTGTCTGGTATCAAAATTTGTTTGATAATATGAATAATTTAAATGCATTTGCAGTGCTTCCTTGTGGGGGACTTCAGCTGTCAAGAAAGAGAAGCACAAACGTTTCAGCCACAGAGCTGAGGAAAGGCGAAGCAGCGGACTTGAGGTGGTCATTTGCTGTTTCTTTTAATATTGTATCAAATTGTCTTGGTTAATGATATTTGAAGACATTTGTTACAGTGTCTTTCTTTAAATCCAAATCCCCTCTTCTGTTCCTCGTTTCTGGAGAGCAGCGGGACTTTTATGTTAAAGCTGAACAAATAATGAAAGTGATTCACGGCTTCTGAATGTTTACCTGCTGCCACTTAGTTTCTCAATCCTGTATCCAAGGCTTTCTAATGTCACACAAAGGTTTGTAAAGGAGCTGAAAGAGGGGATGCAGATGGTAGACGGGGCCTGGGCCATCAAGCTCCTCGTCAACAGAGACAGTAACCATGGGATCGTAAAACAGAGGCAACGCTGTCTCCAGTTTAAGGTCAGCTCACGTTCTGACCCATGGAGATAGTAACAGTGATGCATTTGTGTTTGGTTTTCTGTTTAATTCAAGCAGATGGGATCTATCAGAGACATGTTTTGTTAGTCTGAAAGTGTCCCAGATGTCAGTTTACTTTGTTTGGTGTAAAAACAGCAGATTTCTAACATCTGGGAGTATAACAATTACATTCCATGTTGCACATGTCTATAGTAAACCAATTTGTGCTCATGTAGTATAACCATTGTGTACCAGTTCATTTGTTTAATTAGTTACAGAAAATGTCAAAATCTCAGGTGTAATTTACTTTACCTGTATATTATTTTTTGGAAACATTATATCGCATCCTTCTCCATGTCTTTTGGTTCTGATCCCTTTTTGGATCATCTAACGGTTGTCAAATGTGACTATTTTTGACCCCTGATTAAAAACAAAATTACTTAAGTATTTATTATAACACAATTTTTTACACCAGACGATAAATAGAGCAAATAAAGTTACATATATATATATATATATATATATATATATATATATATATATATATATATATATATACTGGGGTTGGACAATGAAACTGAAACACCTGGTTTTAGACCACAATAATTTATTAGTATGGTGTAGGGCCTCCTTTTTTTGGCCAATACAGCGTGAATTCGTCTTGGGGATGACATATACAAGTCCTGCACAGTGGTCAGAGGGATTTTAAGCCATTCTTCTTGCAGGATAGTGGCCAGGTCACGACGTGATGCTGGTGGAGGAAAATGTTTCCTGACTCGCTCCTCCAAAACACCCCAAAGTGGCTCAATAATATTTAGATCTGGTGACTGTGCAGACCATGGGAGATGTTCACCTTCACTTTCATGTTCATCAAACCAATCTTTCACCAGTCTTGCTGTGTGTATTGGTGCATTGTCATCCTGTGGCAATGCACCAATAACTGTCCGTAACAATAAAAAACAATAAAAAGCTGTCCATGTGGAGCTCCCGACGGACAGTTTTGGTGGAAACAAGAGAGTTGAGGTGCACATTTAATTCTCCCGTGATTTGGGGAGCCGTGGTTTTATGTTTTATGGATACAATCTGGGTTAGCACCCAAAAATCCCGTTCAGACAGCTTCCTCTTGCGTCCACAGTTAATCCTGTTGGATGTGGTTCGTCCTTCTTGGTGGTATGCTGACATTACCCTGGATACCGTGGCTCTTGATACATCACAAAGACTTGCTGTCTTGGTCACAGATGCGCCAGAAAGACGTGCACCAACAATTTGTCCTCTTTTGAACTCTGGTATGTCACCCATAATGTTGTGTGCATTGCAATATTTTGAGCAAAACTGTGCTCTTACCCTGCTAATTGGACCTTCACACTCTGCTCTTATTGGTTCAATGTGCAATTAATGAAGATTGGCCTGGTGGCCAATCTGGTCCAATTTAGCCATGAAACCTCCCACACTAAAATGAGAGGTGTTTCAGTTTCATTGTCCAACCCCTGTATATATATACATATATATATATATATATATATATATATATATATATATATATATATATATATATATATATATATATATATATATATATATATATTATTCTCTTTTAAATGGGGAATAGATACTGTATTACTTATTGGAGTATATATTATAACACAATATCAGGGCCCAAAATTTCTCGGCAGACATTGTGAGGGCCAGATGCTTTTGTGAAACAAAATATGACATTATCTATCTATCTATCTATCTATCTATCTATCTATCTATCTATCTATCTATCTATCTATCTATCTATCTATCTATCTATCTATCTCTCTCTCTCTCTCTATGTATATATATATATATATATATATATATATATATATATATATATATATATATATATATATATATATATATATATATATATATAAAGCTCTGGTGACCCGCAGGCCACCAGTTGTCGTTCACTGCTTTAAAGGATTAGCAATCAAACTATTTGATGCATCGTTGGTATGAAATGTCCCGTGGGAAACGGCTCCAATGCTACAAAGCTACAAACGTGGAAAATGGCAAAGCAATAAAATTATCAGCACAGACAAAAAAACGCAATAATCAAAAAACTAAAAAAATTCATCAAAGCCTTAACACACAAAGTGAATATACCTCAAACGTTGAAAAAGAGTAAAGGCCATAGCCAAAGCTCATAGAGATATTTCTTGAGAATCCGTAATTACTCTGTTTTTATAAGTTGAGGAGAATCTGTGAGGCAGCTGGAGGACCAATGGACTCAAACATGTGGGGCTGTGTTATACTGACTTTGTGCTGTGTGTGATGTTGTCCTGTTGCTGGGGTTCGGGGAAGGAGATCCCTTCTTCTCTCTGCTTCTCCCTCGCTCTCCTCCTTCGCTCCCGTTCCAGCTCCTCTGCATCCTCCTGGCTCCGCTGCGCCGTCACCCTGCAGTCAGCATGGACACCAACAGACCACCAGTATGCATGCTGCTCGGTTTTACAGTAAATACTTTACCAACATGAGTCTAATTAGCGTTAATTGGGCAAGAGGGGCTGCACAGTAATGCAGTGGGTAGCACTGTGCCACTGTGAAGAAGCAGTCGGTAATGGAGAACTTCACATGCAAGACCTATCAAACCCATGGCAAAAAGGACTGAAAATAAGGGCTACCAATTTGGTAGGTTTGGTTTGTTGAAGCCTATGTATTTGGAAGAGGGAAAAAAGTTGTACTGCCTGTGGTTAAATGTGTTTGAGTTAAGTTGGTAAAGTGTCTAAACAGTATTACTATAGTTAAACTATATTAAATTTAGCTTTTTTAAAATACGTCTAAAATCTCAACCATAATATGCAAAAGAAATGATGATGGTTTCACCTCTTGTTTGCTTGCTCGTAAGTTTTTTAACTTTGATCGCTTTATTATTTGCTGGTTTAAATGAATAGAAGATCACGTCAAATCTTGAGTCTAGTAAAGCCCTTCCTTTGTTAAGTGTGGGAAGCCATGATTTTGAAAGTGATTTAAAGCTATAGTTGGAAATCCTGTTCAGAAACAGTTTTTGTTATACTGAATGAAATTGTCCTTCCATCCCGACAGTAGTTAATACATTATGTATTCAGAAAAAGGAGGTTAAAAAATTAGATCCCTATGGGAGCCGCAGGCCTGTAAAAACTCTAACCAATCACTGCCCTTTGCAAGGAAGAGCAGAGATTTCCCGGAGTTTTGTTCCTGCTCTCACCCCCTCTGTCCCTTAAGTTCCGGGGGAATCACCTTATCTATTGGTTGTCCCACATGCCAATCATTCTGACGCGCTCACGTAACGCCAGTGTGTGTGCACGCTCCTTGTTACTTTCCACTTGCTGGCTGTGCATGCACACTTCTTGTGTTCATGTATCTGGTTAGCTTAGCAGTTAGGTTCGGTTTCAGCCGTTCACTGTAGCTCCGCTGCTCTCACTATAAGGAAGGTAAGGTAAGTTTATTTATATAGCACTTTTCAGTAACATTCAAAGTGTTGTACATGAACAGAAAAACATTACAGACATAGGAAAAACAAAGGAATAAGCTAAATAAATCCTTGACTAGACTCCTTTCATACATTTAAGCCAGGCATACACTGTACGAGTTTTTGCCCTTTTCGGGCCAATTCATCAGTCGTGCGAGAATTTTTTGGATCGGGCCGAGTTTCAGCTTGATTGTGCGTCCTTGCGTCGTGTAGTATACAGGGTGTAACGAGGGGCGATTCGCCTCTCATGACCACCTTCCGATCAGGAATCGGATTGTCGGTTAAATAACCAAACATGTTTGAAATTCAGCCGGTCCTCGTGAGTGACCATGAGCGATTGTGAGAGCATCCTGCTGTTGAAGCGGAGTTATGACCGTCTACGAGCCGATTTCCCCCGACCTCGCGCACTGCGCACGCGCAAACAAGTAGATTCTTCTTCGTCTTCTCAAACGAAAACATAGGAGCGGAGAGAAACATGACGGCGGTAGGTGTGACATGGAGTCAAACTACGGAGGAGCAACTCGTAGAATTTCCATGCAGTGCGTTTTGTTCTAGTAAGCCTCATATTTAACAGTGAGTATCGACACTTCCGCCTTTTTCTTCTTCTACTGTTGACATTTGGCTTCCGGGTAGACGAGTCCGAGTAGCGCCATCTCTCTACGGGGCTGAGTCCGACGTGTGGTTTTTGAACGCACTGTGTGAGCAGTCAGGTCGCATCAGAGCGTCGGGCCGCACAGTGTAAGAACAGATATCGTGAGCAGTGAACTTTTAAACCCTGCGGTTTTGTCATACAGTTTGAGCTGTATCTGAGAACAACGATTGAAAATATCGTACAGTGTATGCCCGGCATAATAGACATACAGAGATACTTAATCGTTTCAATTAATAAGAAGAAATAAAGTGTATTCTTGGGGATTTCTGATCCTAAGTAATTTTGTCCAACCTTTCTAAAGCTAGAAATAGAATAACTTCTTTTGTTTCATTGTTTACTGGAACGAGCTTCATCAGTAAAAATGTAAAGTTTAATGTTTTCTATTTATACATTCCTCAAAGCTATAACTTCTGGTTTCTGATCTGACCTTTTTGACATTACAGCTAAAATGGGAAAATTGTTTCTATTCAGGATAAAGTGTAACTGGAACGAGCTTCATCACTAAAAATTGTAAGAAAGCTAAAGCTTGAGGTCTCCGATCTGACCTTTCTGACACTACAGATAAAACAGAAAGCAGCAGAGTAAGGGAAGAAAGCACAGTAGAGGTGGTGTGTGCCTGTGTGTTTTAGTGTATACTGTATACGTTGAACATGGCTCAGAGTTGCAAGAAGCAAACCATGTTCATGTTTATGAGAAGAACAGGAAGGACTCATTAGAAAGAAATAATACCAGAGTGGATTTGGGAGATTTTTTCACGTGATCCCCCTGAAGAATAGAAGAGCAGGTAAGACGGTCTTGCACATGCGCAGTTATTCAAAAAGGGACCTACTTACATTTCCAGAAAAATCGCTTAAATTTAAAACACTCTAGTCATAAGTAAGAACTGCTTTGTTTATCTGCAAAAGGAACCTTCATTTAAAGAGAAAAAGAAGCAAACTATGTGTTTTAAAATAGTTAAACCCCAATGTTTTGATGTTTTCAGTAATAGGAAATGCTCAGTCAGATTAACACAGGATCAGAGTTTGGGTTCTGAGCCTTGGTGTGAGCTACTAACAGTAATCAGACCAGACATCCACAGACATTTAGGATTTTTGTTGCCAATTTCTTTGGATTTTTGTTGCCAATTTCTTCAGATTAGATGCAAAGATATGTTGAAACAGAGACGTTAAAATAACTGAATTTGGGTGCAACACGTACAATGGCTTGTTTGGGTATGTTTGCATAGGTCATGAAGGGCCTGTGCTTAGTTTACGCCTGCTCCCATGATAACCTGCCTATGGTTTCAGAGCATGTAGAACAGATTAGAATAGAGAGATACTTTACTGTCCCACTGTGAGGAAATGCAGGGGCACAAGCAGCCAGGAGCAAATTTACAACATAACAAAAAACTCAGTACAGTTCTTTGTTATCAGTAAGAGGATACTCAAGTGTGCAACTAGGTAGTATGATAATTTTTATGTTTAAAATGTGGATCAATATCTATGCATAAAAAACATTAAAAGGCTTTTTGCAAAAAAACAAAAAACAAAAAAACTGCAAAAACAGCAGGGTTGTAAGCACCAAGAGTGTAATGATTTTGGACTTTTGTCTTTGTTTGAAATGATTATTCCACTCCATGCTCCACTCCTCTCAGCCACCGCTCAGCACTTTAATCAGTTCCACCTGCTGCAACTAATTATCATCTTTGTCTATCTAACGGCCAATCTCCATCTCAAGCCTGTGTAACGATCTCCTGTCTGGGTTCCCATCTTCTGCCTGTCATCAATCCCATTTGTTTCAATGAACTTTTAAAAGGTACTCTGTGTTTTTGGCTGAATATCAGGTTCCCAGATACATTCATTACAGAGAGTTTGTTGAGAGCAGTGAGGGTTCTAAAGTCGACCAGCTGCTGGGAGGAAGGATCTGGGATAATGCTCCTTTGGGCATTTAGGATGCTTTGCTCTTGACCTCTATATAAATTAATAATGCAACGCAGACATTTTGTTAAGGTCCACAAAGAGCATTATGACATCTCCTTGAGTCGTTTTTGCATCTTCTGTCCAGTCCAAACATTGTATTTATGCACTTTTCTGTTAGCTGTGTTTTTAGCCCAGGGATATCAAATGATCTACAACATACAATACAGGAATAATGAGAGCGAGTCGCCTGTTTACTGGCTCACTGATGGTTTGGGTTGGTATCTGCATAGCAAGGCTTGTCAGGTTTGAGCTTTTTTCCACTCATGACTCCCAATGAGGTGATATTGTCTGTGGCCAAACTGCAGGAGAGGGAACTTGATGTAAAACCTCAGATGTTTGCTGTGAAAAAGATGGTTGAGAAGAACAGGTTTACACATGTTGTAATGTTGTTGTTCTCTGACCAACGCATTCAGCACCTTTAATGAGGAACATGATAAAAATTTTCCAAGAATGATACGCATATTAAATATTTCCCGAGGAACATGTTAAAAAGCAGAAATACTGAGAGTTGTAGTATCTATCCTGTTTTGACTTCTTATTTATTTTTTGTATCTGACCTTCTGGGGGACTACAGATATAAAGTAGCGTTTTGACAAAATATGACATATTCACATACAAATTTCCATTAATGTGTCTCCCCTTTTAAGCAAATAAATGAAACACCCTGTCTACTTTTAAGACTAGGCTTAAAATGTTCCTTTTTGACAAAGCTTATAGTTAGAGTGGCTCATGTTACCCTGAGCTACCTCTATAGT
The DNA here is from genome assembly GCA_037039145.1 of Fundulus diaphanus. Taxonomy (NCBI): domain Eukaryota; kingdom Metazoa; phylum Chordata; class Actinopteri; order Cyprinodontiformes; family Fundulidae; genus Fundulus; species Fundulus diaphanus. Next base: position 6,044,188 of record CM073122.1, on the reverse strand, counting down.
TATGCTGCTATAGGCTTAGGCTACTGGAGGACATCAGGGTCTATTTCTCTCACTCTGCTGAGTTCTCCTACTGTTCTCCAATCTGCATTGTTTGTTGTTTTTTCAGCTTTTAACTTTTTGTTCTCTGTCATTTTTCTCTTCGTAGTAGGTACACTTGGTCTGGCGTTCTGTTAGCTGTGACATAATCCAGGGGAGGCAGATCATCTATTACCATCTAACATAGAAAGTACTCCTGGATCAATGTGAGCTTCTGTGCTTTCTGTGTCTCTGCTCTGTCTTCTCTAACCCCCAGTGGGTCGAGGCAGATGAGCGTTCACACTGAGCCTGGTTCTGGTTCTGCTGGAGGTTCTCCTCCCTGTTAAAGGGGAGTTTTCCTCTCCACTGTCACTTCATGCATGCTCAGTATGAGGGATTGCTGCAAAGCCATCAACAATGCAGACGACTGTCCACTGTGGCTCTACGCTCTTTCAGGAGGAGTGAATGCTGCTTGGAGAGACTTGATGCAACCTGCTGGGTTTCCTTAGAGAGGAAACTTTCTGACCAACCTGGAGGATCTGATTGAATTTGACTTTGGAAAGAGTTTTGAGATGACATGTGTTGTGAATTGGCACTATATAAATAAAACTGAATTGAATTGAAAAACTAATCTCAAATTTTCTTTTTACGAAGCTCAGAGGCCTATCGTAGAAACATTTCTGAAAACAGTTTTTGAACATGCTCCGAAGTGCAACAGCTAAAATATGGTCCCTTTATCTGAAGAGATTTGGATCTGAAGCCTATCTAGACATGTCTAATTCTCAGACATCAAAATGAAAGACTCACTAAAATGAAGATATATAAATAATAATATACTAAAAATATCAGTTTTTCACTCAATGAGATAAAAAAAACTGCATCTGTAGAGAGAAGTAGGAGGATTTTATGCTTATTAAAAGTGAAAGAAAACAGGTTGTTTTTTAAGAGAAACCTCATTATGCTTTTTTGTTTCATTCTCCACTGGGGCAAATTAAAAAAACAATAACTGCTTTCAATGTGCAAGCACATCTGGATAAAGTTGATTCAGCTGCAGAGTAGTTTCACTTGATCTGAACCTTATGAGGAACAATATACAGGAAGTGGATAAGGAGTGGCAGCTGAGGTAATGGTGTAGAAGCAAGATGGATGAGCAATGATTCCATCAAATTCTCAGGGTTGTTGGAAAATTCTTAGAAAACCTTTAATTCCCATAACATGCATGGTAACAATAAAATAACAATAGGACAGCAATCTTGCTGTATTTTGGGAAACTGTCCCAAAAAGTCTCCTCAGGAAAGAGGAAGGGATCAGCGACTGGAGCTTGTTTCTTAACTTTTAAGGTTTAGCAGATTACAATCCGGGTTCCCTGAAAAGTGTTGCTGCCCTATCAAGTTCTCTAAAACCTGAGATTAAAATCATGATTTTATTCTGAAGCACTTTGGCTGTCTGGTTGACTTCTATATGAATAAATAAAAAAATTACACACAGGAGAAGTCTACTATTCAGACGTATTCTCAAGTAAACCAAATTCATCGGTATAAAAGTCATTATTTTTGTGCTGCTTTGAGATGGAGTTGGAACCTTGAATCAAATTCAATAAGAATGCGCCAAAACAACCAGAAAACCAAAAATAAAAGGTAAATATATAAAATAAAACAAGCCAACAGTTTGTTTTTGTATTAGAAAAGTGAGGTTTGAACTTTTTTTTTTTTTTTTACTTCTTTTATCCAAAATACTAAAAACACAATTAAAAGTTTACCACATTTCAACATCCATAAGATCTATTAAACTTTGGACTGGAAAGCACTGATTGTGAAAAACATCTTAAATGTGCAGAAACATAATGATAAGTAGGGAAATCCCCTTAGTCGAGCAAAACATGAAGGCAGTAAACTGAGATAGTTTCCGTGTGGGATGGTCACTGAGGCTCTACGGATTTAACGGGATCAACAATATTTCTGGGTTTGGCTGTAAATTGAGCTGATGTGATGCACTGGGCATTCTGTGGGGGTGAATGGGTCAAGTGGGGATCAGATTTGATCTGTGTCTCATCACAGCTGACTGAAAAATCACAAAGGGATAAAAGCATGAAATCCTTAAAGCACACTGATTAGTTACAAACTTTAACCCAGACACTGGAATTTATCAAAGCTTATAAGACATAAAACATCTTTGCAAGGTATGACAGGAGGTTTTTGCCTGATTCCTTTAGGGCTGATAGACCCTGTATTTCATCATCTTGTACTAATAATTTAGAAATCGAGAAATATAGTTTTTCTAGTTAGTGAGGGATTTAGATTTAGTAGATATTCTAAAGAAATTGAAGATTTATGTCCAAAACGGCAATGTTCTGGAAAAGTTTTAACATTATTACTTAGGGTTGGCTGAAAAACTATAAAGTCTCTCCCAGAAGGCAACAGTTGGCTGGTGGGTTGGGACACCTGTGTCAAGATAAACTTTCCAGTTGTGTCATCCCCTAAGGATGCACTCATTTCCTATAATTGGCAAAACATGTTGTGCCTGATGGTTGTTTAGCACTTCAAAAGACCAAGCCCCTGAAATTATAACATTTATAAAATGTGTATAATGGGTGCAATCATACATCTGTTTTTACTAAACTGATCCAGTACATCCAGTACAATCAGACAACATAAGACAGAAGCATCACAATCTTTGGACTAAACAGCTCATGGAGTCCAATTAATACCATTAAATATGAAATCAGGTAAGCACCATCTCTCTTTCAAACTTCTCTTGTGAACATGTTTTATATATAGTTGGAATGCATAGTTCTGTAGTGTCTTATATTTTGTAATAACGTCTGGTTCCCGGTTTAATTAATTTAACACATTTTTTATAACATGAGAAATACCTATCAGTTTCTGTAAGAGAGTTGGTTTTTTGTATCTATTTGTAATTACACTCTTAAAAGTAGCAGAAGACAAACAATACCATAGACCTAACATAGATCTTCTAGCTCATCTCTCCAGCTGCTGCTTAAATTTCACTTCAATCTCCATACTTGTTCTAAAGTTTGTAATTTCAGCTAACGTGTCTCTCAGAATCTATGAAAACTGCATGTCTAGCACTTCTTCAATAAACCCTCCAAACTAAAAAAAAACATTTATGTTACATGTTAATGAAATCAGGATTAACAATTTTAGAATAATATATTATTCAGTCCAGGGACATTAAAATGTGTTCAACTTGGATAGTTGCAGCTTATTTTTGAAATTCTGGTCATTGTTACCAAATTGGTTATTAAGCCTTAATAGACAGTCGTAGGTAAGTCCTATTTACTTGAAGTTGTAATTTTTTGGGGGAGGTAAATTAAGTAATTTATGAATGCTGGTGCAGTTTGGACACGAGGGAGCACTGCTAAAAGAGTAAACTAATTTCTCATAAATGACTTTGCAAAACAATGGAAATTCAGATTTTTTTAAAGGTTACATTTTGAAATCATTTGCGGAGCACCCTTCTCACTACCGTGACATAATAAAATTAGGATGACAAGTAGAAATGAAACTTTGGAGAAACTGAAAAATATGAAATATTGTCATATGAACATATGTAAACATATATTAATATTGTCAGAATTTCTACTTCAACTTTTATTCCTGCCAAAGTTGTATTGTTGACTGCTCTTAGTTCCAAACTAAGATGCATGCCAAATGTGACATCAACACACCAGTTTGCACCTTGTGAATTTCCGGCTAATTGCATGGGTAAATGTATTATTAAACCTTCTGTACTATAAAACTGGCGTGTGTGCTCACTTTATTGTCATTCTCAAAAAATGCAGGGCTGCAGTGCACGTGTTGGGGCAGCCGCAGTGCAGGGCAGTCTGGCGAGCTGTCCCCAAGGTATGCTGGGACATTTAAATTGATGTTATGGAGTTTTTATGTGCAGCAAGCAAATTATAAAGGAGATCTGTCCGACAAACATCACATTTTCCACCACCTCAACAATGAGGCAATGGAGGCCTTGGGAACGGCCTTCTCTTTGTGTGTGATTTAGCAGGAGGGGGTTCGGGACCCAGCCAGATGATGTCATGGCTATTAAGGAGGCTGCAGTTATAAAGGAAACCATTGAAGTGAGAGCTTGGTGTCATTTTCAGTGAAGTCACTCAGCAATGTTCCAATACAGAGAGGAAATCATTGACAATGAGGAGGGATGGTTAGAAGCATGAGAAAAAACACACACACTTGTATGCCTGCAGAAGACGACCAATCAAAACAAAACTATATTATGTGACTGAGATTGTTCATTGGAAACCCACATGGGCTGTAATACACAGCTACTATATCGCTGGTCTGGTCTTGATGTCATTTAATGCTCATAAGGTGTAAAGAAGAAATGTTCTGCCACCTCATGTATTTGCAATTTCAGTTACTATTTATATATTTCTCTAGATAAAACTCATTAGGTAAATATCACTTAACTGTCTTAAAAAGCTTGATGAGAACAAGAAAAATGCTGAAAATAGTTTATATTTTATTTAAAGTGTTTTTGAATGATCTTTCTAGACTAATGCATTTAGAAATGTTCAAAAAGTACGCCAAATCACAGCTCTAAAGAGATCAATGAGTTTAATCCCATCACATTTTTACTATTAAAATAATGTTTAAAATACTATTTTATTCACACCATTTAAATAACATTGAGAAAACATCTTCTGAGCAGATCTCAGTGGATTTTATGACTGGGGTTTTGACTTCTTTAGCGGATCTGATCAATACTTTGTTGGTCTTTTTTGGAGGAGGAAGTGACCATATTTGGTCACTTCCTCCTTAAGGCATCACCTTGAAAATAATACTTGAAACTTTCTTATACAAAAGTTGTTCTTCTTTCAAAAGTTATTTTTCTTAAGGACAGCAATTCTTTCAGGATATTAAACTCTTATTACACAGCGCAGTATTTTTAAGAGTTATTTATGTTTTGATGATTATGTTCTCACAGCTAATTAAAACCCAAAATTCAGGTTCACATATGTCAGCAAATCACATCAGATTAATAAAGAACTCGTGGAAAGAAGCAGAAACAAGGCTGACTGAGGTCCATTTTAAAGTTCCCAAAGTCAGTGATGATTTGAGGAGCCATGTCGTCTGCTGGAGTGATGCCTTGTGTTTTATCAAGGTGAAAATGACTGTAGGCATCTACCAGGAAATCCTAGAGTTGGAACCTTCCCACGATGCCAAAAGTACCAATGTCTGCTTTAATGACCACAATATCACTGTGCTTTGTTGGCCAGGAAACTGGGTGTCCATACAACAAGTTGGGGTGAAAAAGTGTTGCCCCCCCCTGCTGATTTCTTATTTTCTTTGCACCTTTGTCTCATTTAAGTGTTTCAAAACATCAAACAAATTTAAATAAATGAAGGATGTTATTATCAGGGGGATAAAAATTGTTTCAACCTACATGGCTCTGTGGAGGGAAAAGAAATTGATTGCTCCCATAGTTAAAACATAACTGTGGTTTATCACAACTAAATTCACCTTCTCTAGCCACACCCAGGCCAGATTACTACCGGTTCTCAATCTAGAAATCACTTAAACAAGACCTGCCTGACAAACTGAAGTACACCAAAGCATCCACAAAATCTTGAGATACAAAGAAATTCAGGAAAAAAAATGCCTGGAAAGATTTAAAAAGCCATTTCTAAAGCATTGGGACTCCAGCGAACCACAGTGAGAGCCGTTATCTACAAATGGTGAAAACATGGAACAGCGGTGAACCTTCCCAGGAGTGGCTGGCTGATCAAAATTACTCCAGGAGCGCAGCAACGACTCATCCAGGAGTTCACAAAAGATCCAACAACAACATTCAGAGAACTGCAGGCCTCATTTGCCTCAGTTAAGGTCAGAGTTCATGCCTCCACCTTAAGAAAGAGACCGAGCAGAAATGGCCTGCATGGTGAGGACCAGGACAAGAACCACTGCTGAGCAAAAACAACATTAAAGCTTGTCTCAATTTTTCTAGAACACGGCTTGATGATCCCCAAGACATTTAGGAAGATATTCTGTGGACTGACGAGACAAAGTTGAACTTTTGAAGTTCTCAAAGTTAATGAGAAACTGGGTTTTGGGTGTTCATTAGTTGATAATCATGATCATCAAAATGAACAGCAATAAACACTTGAAAATCCTTTTTGGGTTAAATCACTGAAAACAATATGTTTTGGTGACAGTATAATTTATTGATATGCACCAGCATTTCAAGGCGCACTACGTCTACTCTGTTCATCGGACCTGCTGAGCTCGGTGCTCTCCTGTCCATCAGAACCAGTGTTGCCAACTCAGCGACTTTGTCGCTATATTTAGCGACTTTTCAGACCCCTCCAGCGACTTTTTTTCAAAAAAGCGACTAGCGACAAATCTAGCGACTTTTCTGGCGTCACTGGCGAATTTTGGAGACTCTTACGTGAAAGCACGTATCGTTCCTACTCTTGTCCTCCAGCGGCAGGTGCTGCCGTGGGGCACCTCCCCCCTCCCAACCCCGTCCTCCCGCTACCGCAGGAGTCCCTCTCAGCGCTGCAGTCAGAGCCACAGCATGTTTACCCTCAGCGTCCAGACTGCAAATGAAGCGCGCATGCGCCGGGATTGACGGCGCAGGTTGATCATAAATAACTGAATTTGAAATATTTTATTCTAAATAAATAACGGCATTTGATTCACACAGCCACATGTTCGTGTTTTACCGTGATTTGTAGGCTCCTTGGTGGACCACAAGGGAAAAAAGAAAACGTTAAAAAAAAGTTGGGAAAAAAATTGTGTAACTCCGGCATAGTGTCTCTTTATGGTTAATTTTGCCGGTCTCAAACCCGGGTAAAGGAGGAGGGTTAGTATTGTAATAAAATAAACATTAATAAAAAATAAAAGTAAAATAAATAATAATAATAATAAATAAATAAACATTAATGGATAGAAAAAAGTAGCTCTATATATATTCTGAGTGTTTTTACTCACTTTTTGGCTCTCTAACAACGTTATTTCTCCCACAGCGTCAATAACATGCACATCACATCATGTGGCAGATTATGCAAATTAGGCGATGACGTCATTCAGCGACTTCTAGCGACTTTTAGCGCAGCCAATAGCTACTTTCCTTACTGAGGAGTTGGCAACACTGATCAGAACGGGTCACTGAAAGACGGCGTGTCTGTGCAGAGGCGATTAGTTTAGAAGAAAAAAACAATCTAATTTTGTACATTGTTTTGTGTTTTGATTTGTTTGTGGTGCTTCACTACCTAAGTGCTAACAGGCCATTGAGACCGATGCCATAAAATTTCCTTTTGGTCGTGTTTTAAAGATACGACAAAGTTTATTTCAGTAAGTGGTTTAAACACAGATGGTCTGATGGTAACGTTAGCTTGCTCCGTTTTATCGGAGCTACCAAGATTCCCCTTTCTCCCATCTCAATAAGCTGCCTGAAATATGTCCAAATAGTCCTTATAAATGTGCTAAATTGTGTTGCCGTTATTCCAGCTGCTAATGCTAAGACAGTAGCTGCCATCGGTTTTGCAGTTTTTATAAAAAAGCTTGCTTTGTTCAGGCTGTGATTGGCCTTAGCAGGGCGCCTTCTTGTTGTCCATTACTCCTTTTAATCAGTTACTGTGATGGCTAGCTAACAACATCAAGAAACACCAAAATGTTTATTACATTTAATATTCACCAGATTTATTATATAAAATAGTAGTGATTTATTTTCTCTTCTGGTTTGCATTGTGAACTTTTTTGAGCATCTAGCATTTGCTGTTCCCTGTTAGCTTTCAGAGCTAATTGGTCGTAGACCCAAGTCATCAAAACAAAGCATGGTTCTTAATATTCACACTGAAATGTGATTCCACCGCATCGTTTTAATGCTCATTGGTGTTTTGTTTTTATTCACATTCATTACTTTTTATTATTTCATTTGGTTTTCTATTAGTTTCCCTTAATCTTTTCATTTTTATTTAATAATTTATTTGAGTGTTACTAGCCTAGTTAAAAAAGTTTCTTGAATAAAGTATTTGTTAACAGATTCTTGCATTTTAGAGAGAAGTTGTATGTATTTAGTGTGTATATGTGACCAGGCCTTTATCTATAAAACAACAAGTGACAGAGACTGAGACCTTTTGGCAATAGTTTCCTGATAATCAGGTGGTCATTTTGATTAAAATGACTAATCTTGTTAATAAGTGCCGTTGGCACTTATTAATAGTTATTCATAAGACAAAACCCTGCTCCTTACAATTTTTCAGAGACAGCTAAAGACAAACTTTGTATAAAAAATAATTTTTTGTCCAAATGCTAGATTTTCTTTATTTTACCAAAAATAAAGGGTGTCTGTGAATCAGTTTTACAGAGCAGACCAAAGAGCTGAGTCTGTTATTTCCACTGATGGAAAAGCAATTTAAGCAATAGTCTTTTGCTATTGATATTGTGCTTTTTTTCCATTGCATTTACATGTGTTTCTAATTATATGGAATTAGGAAAACATGTTTAAAAGCTTTCCCCTAATCCCTAAGATTGCAAACCAGAAGAAAAACTCTAAGCACATAACATGTTTACTTGTAAGATATGATTTTTAAACATATTTTGCTATCTATTATTTTTGGCATAGCTGATCCAATCTAGATGGAGCGGAACTCTGAAGTTTACGTCAGCGTCCAAAATAAAAACATCTAATCAGCTTCTCTGCGAGCATGACAAGTTATTTGCTTTATGAAGCCTGCAAATAAAACCTCAGAGCTCTGTCTTTGACACATTTTATATATTGTTGGGTAAATTAGAGGGCAAAAAGTACCGTAATACTGTTGCACATCCTACTATTTCCTTCTTTCCCTTAACTGGTTACATTTTTTTCTGTCTGCTGAACTTTTCCTGAACAAACTTTAAAAATCCAGAATGTTTATTAGTTATTGTTTTATCCTCCAGGTGATGAGCCAGAGTTATTAGGCATTGTGTCTCACCTGATGAGGTTCTGCAGCAGCTGCTTGCTGGAGTTTCTCCTCCTGATGGACTCAGACATGCTGGCAGGGGTTACTCTGGGTCCGTGGTCCTGGTTCTGGTCTGGGTCTTGGTTCCTGAGTCTCAATCCTTCCCTGCTGCTGCTCTCCTTTCCCCCCTTTTCTGCCCTGTTGCTCATGTTGGGTTCTCCCTTAGTCACAGCTCTCTCCTCCCTCCATGTGGTTTTCATTGAGACAGTTTGACACCCCCCCCCCCCCCCCATCTTAACAGAGGTCATGTGACTCTCCCAGGGGGATAGTAAGATGATATCATAACGGTGGATCTGTGGCAATTTTATACAGGAGTATATTCTAATTCCAGAGGGAAGTGTTAGGGAGGTAAATGTGTCTGTGCTGCTGCTGTTGTTTTCTTGATACACTTTGACTCTTGAGACTTTCAGTTGAGAAGAAAAACATTTATTTTTCTCTATTAAACAGTGAATAACTCTGGATTATGTCCGCTTCCCATTGCTTGGATGTTTCTATTTGAAACAGATTTAACTTTCTTTTTCAGCAAGTGTTAAACTTCAAGCAGATTTTGGTTATTGATGAGTTTTTGTTTTTCAGCATAAATGTCATATTAAGCTAGCTGACTTAGCCATATTTGTGGAGCGTCTAGAAAGCCATTTTAAATGATCTTTAAAGTCTGAACACTTTTTTCTCTCCTGGTCGTTTTAAGCCTGTGGTATCAAAATTGACTATCTGGCAAGTTTTACATTTTTATGTAGGAAACGTTTTATTTTTTATTTTTGTATAGCAATGTTAGCTGGATGGAAGTGCTGCTCCAATATTTCTATGGTGGGAATTAAGTGTACGTGTTTTATTTCCTTCATCTTTATATCATCTTGATGTTCAGCATCAAGGTTTGCCATAATTTTCTGAATTTAAAAAAAGAATATGGCAACTAAAGCTATGTTGGTAAATCTTAAACTGTTTTAAAAGGGTCTGAACATCAAATAATGACACAAATTCTATAAAACATAATCTTTCATGTCTATGAAAAGTATCTTATATTATGCAACCCCCTTTTATATGGTGCCTAATGAGCTTCTGTGACAGGTCAGAGTAAATTATTTTGGTTGTGTGTGGCAAGGTGGTTGAGGTTGTATTTATTCACCACTTCTTCCTGAAACAAATTTTATAGTTGTTTGTTGTGAGAAAAATTAACATTACTGTTGTAACTTTGCTTTATATATTATCTCGGGTTTGTTTAGGTAGCACTTTATTAAAGTCTACATCCAATTATTTGTTTTTAAAGTGCACAATAATGAATATTCAGTTTGAATTTTAACTTTCCCTCTGTTAAATGTAAATTTTCAGTTAAGAATTTCTTTGGTAATCTTTGTAAATACAAACCCTAATTTGTTCCTTTGTTCAGATCCTTCATACACAGGTATTGTTACAGGCTCACTGCTGCCACCTTCGCATGACATTTACATACTTTTTAATAGCATTTACACCTGCTGTATATGCACGGTTTATTTTGCATCTCTGAGTTGCAATGTGTGTTAGATGAATAGGAAGGCTATTCTGGGAAATAATTAACTTAAAGCTGCATGTCTTCATATGCTGTTGAAATGTAAAGGAGATATACAACCGTGTCATAAGGTGACAAAAAGTATTGCCTATGTCTTATTTTCTGTTTAGACATAAGGGAAGATGTACATATTTTATTATAAACATGCAGCACATCAACTAAAATATTCCTAGTTTGTGGTAGTACTATTATTATAACTTTTTAAAATCCCAAACTTACTGGTACAGGTGGCAGATAAAGGGTTAAAGTAATCTTTTAATTATTGGGACTGATGTTAATGTTTAGGAGCAGCCAAGCCAGAGTAACCACTTGCTGATGGAGGATCTCTGGAGGGAGCTAAAGATTAGGGTGATGACAAGGAGGCCTTTCAACCTCAAAGCCTTGGTGCTCATTAACAAAAGAAAATATCAGTGTAAAAATAACAATGCTAAGAAGGGTTTGATGGCTATAATAACAATAAGAATTTTTTTTAATTAATTTTATTTTTAAATAAAATCTAAACAATAAGATATCTTTTTAAACTGATATTCAATTTACATTGTTTTAAGAGATCAATGTCTGATTTTCTATGAGAAACAAACTTCTTGGATGAATAAAAAGCATTTACGTTGGAACTTTCTAGGGGTATGAATAACTTTGGGATTACCCATAGTGGTCATTTTTAAACCATTTTGCTAAACCCACACAAAAAAAATCATTTGTATATGTTTTTCAACCTGTAAAGCTTGTCATCTTGGTTAGAGAAGACGATAAACGTTACACATTTTATGATCCTATGCCCCTGAGTGATGTAAATGTACTTTTAAAACAAGCCTGCTTGTAATGTTCTGCAGACCCGTTTTTGCACACATACCATTCAAGAAGCCCAAGAGTATGAACTTCCCGGCTGTAATGGATATCATCAAGTCTGTTCCACACTCCAATAATTATGCTGGAATATAAATAATCAGAAAGAATCCTTGCACATAGTGGCCCAGCCAGGAGTTACTGACACTGATGCAAAACTTGGGGGAAAAAAAAGAAAAAGTGAAAGGGTTTCAAGAACAATGTTTGAGCTTTTTATTTTTTATTTTCAAGATATGTACAGACCGATTCAAAAATCTCAACTCATTCATCGTTTTCTTATATTTTTCTTCAGTTTCAGGTATTTCCAGTAAACCTCTTTAACAGATAAGACTGATCAAATTGGAACTTATGTATTTGAATCTTGTCGTCTGATTGTCGTCTGTTTATTTCTGCACATGAATTTGATCTGTTTTTCTCATTACGTTCTTTGAGATTACATAACACAACCCGATTAAACTGGCTTTTCTGTGATGACCGTTATTGACTCCACCCTAAGAACCCTTACCTGAGAAACGATGCAGGAGACACAGGACTTGGATTTGTCCTTTTTCCTGCTTCCTCCCTTGAGCCACTTTGGTGTGTTATATCAGTTCTATGCTGATGAAACACAGATCTACATATCTCTGAGTCCTGCTGATCTTACTAAGCTCACTACTATTTACTAATGCTTACCAGAGGTTAATAAAAATGGATCCCATTATTCTCCAACTAAATCAATATAAAACAAACAGATGTTTGCCCCAAAGTAAATTGCCCCTGATATTATCTGAGCACTTTAAATCACTGGTGTTCATGTAAAACAGTGTGCTGAAACTATAGCTGCCTGCTGAAATGTGTTAAAAAATGTGCTGTTCAGTCTGGTCATTTTCAGTGAAGGAATATTACAGAGATAAAATCACCACTTAGTTTCTGTTTCATCACGCCAAGGCGACTCAGGTCAGTACAAAAATCCTCCTCCTTGTAAATAACCCTACAGAAGACTTGGCTCCCACTGCCACAAATGAGCTGGTAGCTATACTACCTATGGATCTTGATCCAGACTGAAAACAAATTGGACTTTCACTGTTGATTGTTTAAATCCCACCTGAATACTTATGTCTTTTCCAAGTGTTTTCTTTTTCTATTTCACTCAACCATATGTTGATACTACCTGTTTGCAGTCTTTGGCGTCCCCCAATCTGTTCCATTCCATTGTTTTATGTTCTATAGAATGTAAAGCACCTTGTAGCACCTGTAGAAGTAAAACTGCACTTACTTAAAGAAACATTTTCTTACCAACAGGTCTATTAAATGTGATAAATTCAGCAGAACTCGTGAACCTCTTTATGTGGATGAAAAAAAAAAACTCAGACATGAGAAGCAGCCTGAAAACAACACTGGGAGTCTAATGAGTGTGTTGGATCTGGTTACTGTTCTGTAGGTTATGAATAAGATATGGCGACTCAGAACAGGAGCAGCTGTTTGAGGTGGCAAGCTGATCCGAGTCACACAACTAATGACGCTCACACTCTTGCTTTTGTTTTGCTTTCAGTCACCTTATTTGTTTTAAAGCTTCAAGTCAAGGCCTGCCACCTGGGTTCTCATACATGCAAAAATATAAGCGGGGGTTGTTCCTCTGTAAAAACTCTCTCTGCTGATCAGTGGAGTGCATACAGATGTGCATGAGGTCACCCAGGCAGTTCCAGCCAACTCTGATTTCCACACACATGCGTGCACGCACACATGGCCGTTTCTTGCATTCCCCCCCCCCCCCCCCCCCCCCCCCCCCACCCCCCAGAATCCTGCAGGAGCCTGAAACGCTCGCAAACACTTCACAAAGAGGTTGCCAGAGCAACAATCCCACAGCTCTCGACACAGAGCGAGTGTTGAAACAGCGAGGCTGACGACGGACAGACACCCTGCTTTAACAACGGAACCAGCGCCGTCTTTTAGAGCGTGAAAAGACTGTCAACACGGCCATGTTAAAAGTACAAGCCCTGAATACACAGCCAATAGAACCACCTGAAGCAGCATTAAGTTGAAATAGTCATTTTGCATACATCATCAGTTCGTTGCATTTTTGGGGAGAAATTGGGTAAATTTGTATCCGTCTCAGATGTTTCCCTCTGGTGAATAATGATTTTCTCTATAGAATGACGGAAAAAAAAAAGTTTGGAAATGATATTCAGCCTTTCCCAGATAGGTGATCATTGTCAGAGTTCATGTCAGATCCACTGAGCCGTGTGCAGGTAGGCTTGTGGAAATGAGTGGGTGTCTCTACTCGCCACTTACTTGCAGGGTGTGACTGGCAGGTGATGCTCTGCAGCTGCATCAGGTGGAGCATAAAGAGGAGCAGACACCGACAGACAGACGCTAGATTGTTTCCCCTTCGAGTGTGCTATCCAGGCCTACCTTCTTTGTGTTGCTCTTGCTCTCAGGTTCTGGTTCTAATCCAAGCTTTGTCTTTTATTTTATGTTTGTTTTACAGGGAACCAGTCCATGCTCAGTTTCCTCACTCCTTTCACTTTTGGACAAGTCCTCAAGATCTCCTTGGTCGATCTGCTCGCTGTTCCTCCGGCTGTCCTCTTGGTACCCGTCATACTCACCACGCTGCATCTTATCTCAAGCTTGCCTGCCAGTCCACCCTTCAAAGCCACCCAGAACACCGCACAACTTTCCTGCAAGGAAGAGAACAAATAAACGGCATCATTGAACCGTGGTCCTCCACCAACAGCCAAACACAGCGTCTGTGGTTCTGCTCACTTTCCCCTGGACTCCAACCTGCATCGCTTAAAGTAAGGACCCACCTCTACCAGACAGTTCATCGGACATTGTCTCATAAAATAAATAATGCTTACCAACCAGAATCCTGCTAGAAGCCCAGAAGATCCATTTTCCCATTCACTGAATTCAATAAATTTGTTAAAGCGTCATGCTGTGTACATAATTGTCAGCAGCACTGGATCCCATTTGATGCAGGTGAGTTTAGCACCCTGACTGAACTTACCTCACTGTTTTCTTTTAAATCAACCTGGCCTGATGCGTAATTAGCTGCTTGAATTTTTTTTTTTCAGTTTTCATAGGGACACCTTGCAGTTTACAGTCTCTTTTAAAGTTCATAATAAGCTGCACTCCTCAAAGGTTTACCAAACAGTTTAAGAAAATCCATCTGAGTTTGGCTCAGTGTTTCAGCTCAATGCTTGGCTCGAGCTCTCGGTCCACTCTGACCACATTAAGTGCTGCCAGCTGTGCCATTAAGACGACGTCTCAAGCCTCGGCCGACTTGATCCAGAGAGATGAGGAAACGGATTCAAGGTGACTGACGTCAAGTCGAGGCACTGAGCAGCTAATCTAACAGAAATTAAATAGTTGGAGCCTTTTGGAGGAGAAAGAAAACTGCTTCTGGAGTAAGTCCTTGTTTCAGAACACAGATTGATTGATTGGGCTGATGTTAGAGTGTGGGAGGTGTGGGAAGCTTTAAAGTGGCTTAAAAAGCGGGAAATATGTTACATTTTACAAGACCTGCCGTGCCATTAGTAAAAGCCACTCTGCCCCTGGCCAAGGTAAGTCATGTGTTTTTTTAATCTTTTCAACAAGCTGATGAGTTACTGTTTTTCCACTTTCTCATTTACTACGGCAATACAGTGGAAGAAGAAAGTTCATACGGTCAAGCTTCCCACATAGTAAATCTTAAGAACGCCACAAAGACCTCCAGGACTAATATGCGTGTCTGATGGTGCCAAAAGAAGTCTGGAGAAAACACAGCAGCTTTATTGACTGACGAGAGTCGGTCTTCATCAGTAAAGTCAAACCACCTGGGTAAACAAATTGCGAATGAGCAGAAAACAGACGATATTTTCTTTTAGCAGCACCTCACCCTGTCACTGAGGCAGATGGAAAGGTCAGGGTTCACCGGGTTTACTGTCCATCCTGGCATTTAGAGCCAAAGAGGCTCCCTCTTTCCAAAGTTGGACTTTTTTATATCTTTATTTATTTATATATATATATATATAGTTATTTTTTTACCTCCTCAACAGTAAACTAAGCATGCAATATAAAAAAAAAAGATTGTCAGATCTATTTTTGTAGGAAAGGTAATATAAATAATTATAGATCTAAAACTTAAACAGGGTTTTGCACGCCGGCCTTGATTAAAGAAAAAGTGACTTTACAATGTAAACTGACTCATATGACCATGACAAGTTTTGTTTTCCTGAGAAAGATTCATCAGGAATTCCTCATCAAAACCAAAACCCTCAAACTCTGCAGAACTTCTGCCAGCAGTGGTAATGGTCTCTGCCCGAGCGGATGTGCAAATGGTTGAAACTGAGATGGTGCAGAAACTCATGCTGCACTGTTCTGTAGTACAAGCAGCCATTATTCTCAAGGTGTAGTTGCTGCACCTGACATGTAACATCCAATTTGCAAAGTGTTTTTAGCTCGATGGAGAAAGGTTTCCTTCATAATAATTTACCCTACTTACAAATAAAAACTCCCCATCTGCTTCGACCCCCTGGATAGATTTGCATCGCTGAAATCTGGAACTGCCCTCAGGGAGCTGCAAAAAAAAACAGTCCAGGGCTGCAAATGGTTCCCGGGAAACACTTTGGACACCTCTGTCGCAGAAAGACCAAAACTATTGACATTCATGGCTAGAATTGATGTATGTAAACCTCTAATTTTTTGATCATTTGGTCATTTATAGGTAATTTAATTTAAGGCAATAAGGACAAGAAACTGGAAAAAAATAAACATACAGCTTTGTGGGGAACCACTGACAGGAACTGCCAAAACAAGATAAAACATTTGAAATTTGAACCAACAGATATTACATCTTTTTAAAAGTTGCTTGGATCGACTAGACCGTGATTATCTCTGACAAACATCAGTTGACCTCTGACCTCCAGACAATATTTGAAGATGAATTAAAAAACCCTAAAGCTTTTTTTTTTTAATGGACATTTCTTGTTGAAAACAAAATGTCCTGAAATGAGATCTTTAGATTCAAACTGAAACATGTTAGAAACTATTTGAAAATCTGTGTTGTTTTCTTTTAATGTTCCTTGTTTTTCCACAAATTCTTAATTGTAAAAGCAGAAACATCTTCTCAAGAAAATATCCTCAGGACTGTTTCGAAAAGCAATGAAAATATTTCTTTGTGTGATGTTTCCGTTTTATTTATATGTAATATTTTTTTTCAGAGATAGAAAATGTTTGTGAAAACAGCTTCTGAGACACAAAAAGAAAAGGATCGATTTGTGAGCATTCCCTCAATAGCCATCCGGTTTCCATCGCTCACTAATAACAAACCTGTGACACATGTGAGAAACATTCAAGCCTGAAGTGCAGCCAACTCTGCTAAACACAGCGAGGGATGAGACGTTAAACAGCAGAAACACAAAATTCAATGTCAGTGACTTCCTTTATCCTCCATCCAACTTTTAATGTGCTTCAGCTCTGCTTTACCTTGTGTCCACAGATATTTTACAGCTTTAACTAAAATCTAACATCTTCGGCCTCTTTTTTCCGGAAGATATTAGAACATCGGTTCCAGTAGCTTCTCCGCAGTCTGACTCTTCAGCTACAGTGGTCAAACCTTCTGTGTTTTTACAAGCAATAAATAAGTTTTGTTGATATTAAGACGTTAGAAGGAACATTTTTGCTTATTAAATCTCAAAAAGTTGAATACATGAATCAAGCCCTCAGTCTTCTGAGAGAAAAAGCTCATTCTTCACATACATTCTTTAAATTCCTGCAAGATTGCTAAATTTGTTTTGTTCACGAACGTAAGAACTAACAGAATATGCTTTGGCTCCATTCCTCAAGCGATGGGGAATCACTGAGTTTTCAGTAACACTGGTCTGCGCAAGAAAAACATTCATCCATTGTTTTAAACCAAATGAGAAAAGGTCACTGGGGTAACACTCTGGGGGATCCCGGGGTAGATTCTCACTCCCGTGTGTTTGGGATCCCCCACAGGAAAGTGACTAAAAGATCTCCATCAGGAGGAATCCTGATTAGATGCCCGGACTAACTTGGCTGAATCCTTTCGATTACAAACATAAATGTGAAAGTAAAATTTGTTCAGAAGCTTGACCTAATTTCCCTGCTCCCAGAACATCCAGTCTGTTTCTGAGGTTGTGAGGCAGCAGGTAGGCCTTTCTTATCCTGCAGGCAAATATATTCTTGAGGCGCTTTAATCACGAAAGGTGTAAACTTTGACTAAATATCTGTGTTTGTTTAGCAAATGACTTGAAAGGTGTGGTGCGAGCTGCGGCTGAATTCAAAGCATGAGGTAAAGCGGGAGGACAGAGAAATCTGCCCCATAAAAAACTAAAGATCTGATAGAGCACAGTTTCTAGTTAGTTTGTTTACTCTGAAAAAAAATCAACCAAATCGGCTTGTCCTTTTTTTTAATGTATATTTTAAAATAATTTAAAGAAAAGGAATACAAAATTTAATTATGAAGATGATGAGCCTCTCTGGACTGTTGACATTCCTCATCTTCCTCAGCACCTTCAGCACAGCATCTGGCCTTGGATCAGTGCTGTCAAGGGATTGGAAACACGAAACAAATATTTCCACCTGGGAAGATGCGCAAAAGTTCTGCAGAAGGTACGTTTTTGTTAACCGTTTAATTATTAATAAGGATTATGGTAAAGTAAGTAAATAAATAAATACAATTTTGGCTGTTTAATTTGAGTTGCACAGATCCCCTCAGTACACTTAAAATGGTGAATCCAATAGTGAATTTATCATGTGGCATTTACCTTGCTTCCCTGAATAGTATATTTGATGTTACTGCAGCCAGTACTTGTGTTAGTTTCACTGCAAGCTAAAAATGTTTTAAGAAATATATTGTAATTTGTTCAGGGTGATTTTCTTCTATGTGACTGATAATAATAAATTTTATTTGGAAAAAGTGCCTCTTATTAACCCTTGTCATTTTCAGTTATTGCAATTTCTGTTCTTTAACTGGTTCTACAAACATTCATTCATCTGAGCATTTTATCCCAGCAGCAAACACAACAAATCAATCAATCAATCAATCAATCAATCAATCAATCAATCAATCAATCAATCAATCAATCAAACGCTTTGTATACCCAAAGTGGCCAAAGCGCTGTACAGGTCCACAACTTAAAATAGAACAAAACACACAAAAATGACCAAAACACAAAAACAGCAACAATAAAATAAAGATACAAGAAGAAAGAAGAGCTAAAAACAATCAAACAGTGAGTAAAATAAAAGGCTAACAGTTAAGACAGCCTGATATTTTGCTCACCTGGAATTGGTTTTAAAAAGGGACTTAAAATCCCTCAAGGTATTGACCATCCTCACCGTGAGAGGAAGACGATCCCAGAGTTTAGGAGCAACAGCAGAAAAGGTTCTGTCTCCTCGGGTCACAAGACGAGTCCTGGAAACATTTCAGAGCAACAGAGGTTCTGACCTCTCAACTTCTCCTGGGAACATGTTTGTGTAAAAGCTTTGCTAGATCAGGAGATGCCAAACCCTTTAAACTCCATCCACTCATCCATCCATCCATCCATCCATCCATCCATCCATCCATCCATTTTCTAACACATCTATTCCTATTGTTGTCGTGAGGGGTGCTGGTGCCTATCTCTATCTACCAATGGACGAGAGGCGGGGTACACCCTGGACAGGTCGGCAATCTATTGCAGCCCTTTAAACTCTTTAAAGCCAAAAATTTGAATCTTAAAATATTTCCTAAAATGTACAGCCAGCCATTGCAGAGAGGACAAAATGGTGGTAATGTGCTCCAGTTGCTTAGTACCTATTAGCAGACGAGCAGCAGCGTTTTGCACCAGCTACAGGTGGTGTAGAGGAGAGTTGTCCAGCCCAGCATAAAGAGACTTGCTGTTGTCCAGTCTCGAGGTGTTAAAAGCATTTATCACCCTTTCAAGGCCAATAAAAGACAAATAGGATTTGATTTTACGATCCATCCATTTTACTACACGCTTATCCCTATTGGGGGTCGCGAGGGGTGCTGGTGCCTATCTCCAGCTGTCACTGGGCGAGAGGCGGGGTTCACCCTGGACAGGTCGCCAGTCTATCGCAGTTGATTTTACTAATCAACTTCAAATTATACATTTTTAAAAATTATTTAATTTAGCAAACATGACTGATATTTTGTTCTTACAGGTACAACAATGACTTGGCCACAATCTACACCCAGTCCCAAACCGGAGACATAAACCTGAAAGAGTATTTGGCGTGGATCGGTTTACACAAGAAATCGTCAAGCAAAGACTGGGTCTGGACTGACGGAGAAAAGCATAACGTGGATTGGGGAAATAAACAACCAGATAACAATGAAGACTGTGCTGCGATCGGCTACCATGACTACTACATCAGAAAGTAATGTCAGACTGTTCTTGAGTTTTGCTTTAAAATGTGAATAGCTTGAAATGCATTTATATGACAGGTCCCTGTTACATTTGTCCCGTTTCATGTGTTCATGTATTTTAAATAACTATTGTCGTTTTTTTTAGACATAGTGAATATGTTCCATCCTTTTGAACGTAAGATTTATGCTGGAATCTCTGGTTCGGGTGTTTGGAAACAGTGACAGCTGAAAAGGCTTAAGGGGTTTTAAAACCACTCCACTCAGCAACTAACAGTTATGGATTTGACTTGTTGGTATTTCCAAGTGAAGTTGGGCTGTTGTAAATCCAGATAGATTCAATCACACCAAGTCCCACTACCGATTTTATACAATAATCTTACTCAACTCAAACACTTTGTCACAAAGATAACTGAACAAAGTCCAGAAAGCAATATAATTACAGCCTTTCTTTCACCTTAGCAACAAGGCGGAAAAGTCCAATTTTCAGGGCAGTGATCTTAAAGCCGACTAAAGAGCAGACTGAACATGGATGGTCTCTGCAGGCTCTTTGGCAAGGTCTTATAGTAGAAGGACTGAACGTTTATAGCAGATTTTAGACAAACTGACCATCCATAGCACTACTCTCACCTATTAACATCAATACCAGGTTCTGGGAACTCAGGTTCTCGTGTCTTGCCCAAAAATACCCCAATATGTTTTGAGCAGAAGGTGGAATCAAGCTGACAACCTTCTAAATGTCAGACAAATACTCTCACAACAGCACACAGCGGGCTGCGAGTTACAAAAAGCAGAGCATCAGACGTTCCTGATGGTTTTGAAGAAGCACAAAAGTTGTGTAGAAGGATTCTGAATGTTGCATTGGGCTGCACAATATATCTAAAAAAACATGCAATATATGGGGCAATGTTGTGATACTGATATTATTTTCAACAAAGAAATTATTGAAAAATCATTAAATGTTTTTCTGCATTGAGTTCATTGTAAACACAGACCCCAGGGGTCTGTGCATTCAACCGTGGGCCTCAGGGGGTCCTGTGGGGTTTACTCCAGGAGTATGGAGTACGGGGCCCTTTAATAAGGGCTGTTAGGTCTCTGTATGACCGGTGTCAGAGTCTGGTCCGCATTGCCGGCAGTAAGTCGGACTCGTTTCCAGTGAGAGTTGGACTCTGCCAAGGTTGCCCTTTGTCACCGATTCTGTTTGTTGTGCAATTATACACTGTTTAAAGTTATTTAATGTTTAATAAATAACTTTGTTAAGTATTTTCTGGAGGATATCAGCTCTAAAGCTCATATCAGGACAATAGTTGAAAGGGATGATACGAGCACTAGCGATCTATAACAGCAAGCTCTGCACACATAGAATAAATGAGTGACAACCCATTTATTCTATGTGTTTATCTGTTTATCT
This sequence comes from Fundulus diaphanus, assembly GCA_037039145.1. Lineage (NCBI taxonomy): Eukaryota > Metazoa > Chordata > Actinopteri > Cyprinodontiformes > Fundulidae > Fundulus > Fundulus diaphanus. Next base: position 6,023,043 of record CM073122.1, on the reverse strand, counting down.
GAATTAACACTGTTTATCTGAATTAACACTATATTTCAATCAATAAATCCTCTCTACTAGGCTAGTGAAACTTAACTAAACCACTAAGCAAAATGAAGATAAAAATTAAGCTAAGCTAAGGAACGATTTACATGCAAAAGAAACAAAAGACAAAACAAAAGTGGTTGATCATCATCAGAATAATTCAGTGACTCCCGTTCACTGCAGATCTGATTTAAGGAACATGGAATGGAGTTAAATTAGCTTAACTAATTTAGAACAACATTTGGCATATTTTTAATCCATTCACAATTTAAATCCTGAGTAAACAAAACATTATCTTGGGAACTGGCCCAAGTGGCTGGGGAGAGAGACGTCTGGGCCTCCCTACTGAAGCTGCTACCCCCACGACCCGACCCCGGATAAGCGGAAGACTTATCCGGGGATGCATGGTTGGATGCATGGAGTTCATTGTAAACACAGACCCCAGATCAGGAGTTTTCCATCTAGCACCTGGGGTAAATAAATTATTGCTTCCATCTCAAAAACAAGATCCTATTTGAAAAAAGGTTTGCTTCTAGCTTACATCTGCAGCTTTACCACTGAAACAACTTCATCGTATTTTTTTTTTATAACAACTGGGCCATTTTAGCACCTACATACCTATAAGCCTTGGTCCTTGCAGCAATAGCTTATGTAATGCTCTTGACATCACTTACATTATACACACTGTTTCATACCAAAGCACCGAGTACAATCAGATTTCACAGAGCAGCTCCAACAACCTTTCAGGTATGATGCCGATGCTCGTTCCTTTCCACATAGTAGCTGTTATTCACTGAGCTCTTCACCTGAGTGGGGCTTCCAGCCGGAGGGAGGGGCATACAGGCTGACTGCAATATTGTATCCAGCTGTGCTGGTTGCTGGAGCTTTGGATCTAAACAGCATTTTCTCCAATGAAAGCCAAGTCAATCAAAAGGAAACTATAGGAAAAGAGCTTGTCTCAGGACAGGGGTTCCCAAACTTTTTCAGCCGCGCACTCCCTTCCGTGTCCCAACCGGGTTGACGCACCCCCAATCTTCAATAAATAAATAAATATATACACTCACCGGCCACTTTATTAGGTACCCCATGCTAGTAACGGGTTGGACCCCCTTTTGCCTTCAGAACTGCCTCAATTCTTCGTGGCATAGATTCAACAAGGTGCTGGAAGCATTCCTCAGGGAGTTTGGTCCATATTGACATGATGGCATCACACAGTTGCCGCAGATTTGTCGGCTGCACATCCATGATGCGAATCTCCCGTTCCACCACATCCCAAAGATGCTCTATTGGATTGAGATCTGGTGACTGTGGAGGCCATTTGAGTACAGCGAACTCATTGTCATGTTCAAGAAACCAGTCTGAGATGATTCCAGCTTTATGACATGGCGCATTATCCTGCTGAAAGTAGCCATCATGGGTTGGGTACATTGTGGTCATAAAGGGATGGACATGGTCAGCAACAATACTCAGGTAGGCTGTGGCGTTGCAACGATGCTCAATTGGTACCAAGGGGCCCAAAGAGTGCCAAGAAAATATTCCCCACACCATGACACCACCACCACCACCAGCCTGAACTGTTGATACAAGGCAGGATGGATCCATGCTTTCATGTTGTAGACACCAAATTCTGACCCTACCATCCGACTGTCGCAGCAGAAATCGAGACTCATCAGACCAGGCAACGTTTTTCCAATCTTCTATTGTCCAATTTCGATGAGCTTGTGCAAATTGTAGCCTCAGTTTCCTGTTCTTAGCTGAAAGGAGTGGCACCCGATGTGGTCTTCTGCTGCTGTAGACCATCTGCCTCAAAGTTCGACGTACTGTGCGTTCAGAGATGCTCTTCTGCCCACCTTGGTTGTAACGGGTGGTTATTTGAGTCACTGTTGCCCTTCTATCAGCTCGAACCAGTCTGGCCATTCTCCTCTGACCTCTGGCATCAACAAAGCATTTCCGCCCACAGAACTGCCGCTCACTGGATGTTTTTTCTTTTTCGGACCATTCTCTGTAAACCCTAGAGATGGTTGTGCGTGAAAATCCCAGTAGATTAGCAGTTTCTGAAATACTCAGACCAGCCCTTCTGGCACCAACAATCATGCCACGTTCAAAGTCACTCAAATCACCTTTCTTCCCCATACTGATGCTCGGTTTGAACTGCAGGAGATTCTCTTGACCATGTCTACATGCCTAAATGCACTGAGTTGCCGCCATGTGATTGGCTGCTTAGAAATTAAGTGTTAACGAGCAGTTGGACAGGTGTACCTAATAAAGTGGCCGGTGAGTGTATATATATATATATATATATATATATATATATATATATATATATATATATATATATATATATATATATATATATATACATACATACATACATACATACATACAGGTAAAAGCCAGTAAATTAGAATATTTTGAAAAACTTGATTTATTGCATTATTGCATTTATTGCATTAAAAAGGTGTAACTTGCACATTATATTTATTCATTGCACACAGACTGATGCATTCAAATGTTTATTTCATTTAATTTTGATGATTTGAAGTGGCAACAAATGAAAATCCAAAATTCCGTGTGTCACAAAATTAGAATATTGTGTAAGGGTTAAATTTTGAAGACACCTGGTGCCACAAACTAATCAGCTGATTAACTCAAAACACCTGCAAAGGGCTTTAAATGGTCTCTCAGTCCAGTTCTGAAGCCTACACAAACATGGGGAAGACTTCAGATTTGACAGCTGTCCAAAAGGCGACCATCGACACATTGTACAAGGAGGGAAAGACACAAAAGGTTATTGCTGAAGAGGCTGGCTGTTCTCAGAGCTCTGTGTCCAAACACATTAATAGAGAGGCAAAGGGAAGGAAAAACTGTGGTCAGAAAAAGTGTACAAGCGATAGGGGTCACCGCGCCCTAGTCACGATTGTGAAAAAAAACCCATTCAAAAATGTGGGGGAGATTCACAAGGAGTGGACAGCTGCTGGAGTCAGTGCTTCAAGATCCACCACCAAGAGACGCTTGAAAGACATGGGTTTCAACTGCCGCATACCTCATGTCAAGCCACTGTTGACCAAGAAACAGCGCGAAAAGCGTCTCACCTGGGCTAAGGAAAAAAAGAGCTGGACTGCTGCTGAGTGGTCCAAAGTCATGTTTTCTGACGAAAGCAAATTTTGCATTTCCTTTGGAAATCGAGGTCCCAGAGTCTGGAGGAAGACAGGAGAGGCACAGGATCCACGTTGCCTGAAGTCTAGTGTAACGTTTCCACCATCAGTGATGGTTTGGGGTGCCATGTCATCTGCTGGTGTCGGTCCACTCTGTTTCCTGAGATCCAGGGTCAACGCAGCCGTCTACCAGCAAGTTTTAGAGCACTTCATGCTTCCTGCTGCTGACCTGCTCTATGGAGATGGAGATTTCAGGTTCCAACAGGACTTGGCGCCTGCACACAGCGCAATATCTACCCGTGCCTGGTTTACGGACCATGGTATTTCTGTTCTAAATTGGCCAGCCAACTCCCCTGACCTTAGCCCCATAGAAAATCTGTGGGGTATTGTGAAAAGGAAGATGCAGAATGCCAGACCCAACAACGCAGAAGAGTTGAAGGCCACTATCAGAGCAACCTGGGCTCTCATAACACCTGAGCAGTGCCAGAAACTCATCGACTCCATGCCACACCGCATTAATGCAGTAATTGAGGCAAAAGGAGCTCCAACCAAGTATTGAGTATTGTACATGCTCATATTTTTCATTTTCATACTTTTCAGTTGGCCAACATTTCTAAAAAATCCTTTTTTTGTATTAGCCTTAAGTAATATTCTAATTTTGTGACACACGGAATTTTGGATTTTCATTTGTTGCCACTTCAAATCATCAAAATTAAATGAAATAAACATTTGAATGCATCAGTCTGTGTGCAATGAATAAATATAATGTACAAGTTACACCTTTTGAATGCAATTACTGAAATAAATCAAGTTTTTCAAAATATTCTAATTTACTGGCTTTTACCTGTATATATATCAGTTGCAGCTACAGCTCAAACGTCATAACAAAGGTTATATAAATAAAATTAGAACATAATTTGAATTAAATTGCAATAAAGTTACACACAACATCCACAGCAGAAGCCAGAGAAAGATCGGTGAAGCCTCCACAACCTGAAACGTCTTTGAAGCAGAGACCAGGTGGATTCTCAGACTAAACTCTGATGATCTACCTGTGCGTTTTCTCACTTTATTTATTTCATGCATCTTAATCTGAGTCTGACTCAGAATTTATGCCGCAAAATACAAACATCAAGAAGTTTGATTTGATTTATGTCCGCTGACGAGTGAGCAAGCGAGCCACACTGTACAGCAGCACAGAGTAACAATAACAGAGCGCTCCATAAAGATGTTATTAATCAGAGAAATAAAAAGTTACTTTCTGATTGTTTCACAGCGGTTACACACAGCAGGTAAACACGCCCATACCAGCACACCTCGGCTCTCCGCAGCCCCTCTGGTTTTCCTGTTCCTGTCTGAATGTGCGCTAAAACCGCATCTGTAAAATGAACTGCGCCTGTCTGAAAATCCTTCCCCATGTCACAGTTCACACAATTTAGCCATGGTGTGATTGCATAACAATGTTATGATGAATTGCTATAAATATGCAGCCTAAAGAGAGAGGTTGTGGGAAGTAATTAGGGAAACAGGGAGATAATGGAGCATTAAAGAAATACTATGGATAGATGGGATAGGGAGGAAATTAGGGTCATTAATAAAGCATTGTTTTTATTTTTACATAATACAAAACAAAAAAAAAATAGAATAAAGTAGATGGACCCTATGAAGCTATATGCAAGTACAGATTTGCGTTCTCGTGAATTGAGAAAAGGCCACAGTATTAAGCAACAAGGAGGTGGAGCAGGAAGAAATGTTGCTAATTTGCTCATTTAAAATTCAAAAGGCCAATGTTTAAAATTTTGCAACCAAACTTGAAAATTGTTCAATAATATTTTTGTGGTGTTAATTTTATATTCAAATCAACCAATAATTTTCCATTCTTTGGAGAGGATCAACATGAAGTTTGTTTAGCCTTTTACATATTTACACAAGTTCATTTTTTATTCCTTTATGCTTTAATATATTTATATGTTTATATTAGAATAAATTTCGCAAGTAAAGATATTTCAGGGCTGCAGAATGTATTTTTTATAGTCATTTAATGTGCTGTAATTAACACTAACTAACTAACTGAGCAATATTTTAGTTTAAATGTGCACATGATGGTTTACAACGTTAAGTTCTTCTTTCATTTATAATTTTCCTTTTAAGGGTTTATAGCATACCTTGTGAAAGAAAACAGTTCTTCGCATGTCAAAGGAACAGCACCCCAGGCTTCCATTTCATAATGGAGGCGAAGAATTGGTCTGAGGCGGACACGTACTGCACGGATCACCATAACGGTTTGGCAAGTTTTGAAAGGTCCAACATGACGTATTTCAGTCAGCAGGACATTCCCACCTGGATCGGACTTCACAGAAATGGTAAGCGAAAAATGCCTTCAGTTGTGGTTTATAGATTATTACCAGTAAACCAGATGTGGCTTAATACTGTCTCAGGATTTAGATTTTAATAGACATCTGCCATTCTACCATCCTGAAGAAAAGGTATCCACCATGATTTATACTTGTGCAAAAAGTAGACAAAGAGCTGTAAAAGATTCCTTATTCCAAGCCAACTGGCTACAAAGTCCACTTTTGTCTTTTGTTTTTCTGCAGGTGGATCCTGGAAATGGAGCTCAGGCCTCGAGGAGGACAAACAATGGAATTTAGCTGAGCCAAATAATGACAAAAACTGTGTAGCTATAACTTCATTGAACAAGCAGCTGACTACCCAAAACTGCCAGACCCTGCTGCCGTTCCTCTGCATGAAGGACAACCTGGTCCTGGTAAAGGAAAATAGGAGCTGGGAGGAGGCATTTGAACACTGCCGAAGTCTCGGATCGTCCTCCAACAGCGGGCTTCACTTCAATCTGCTCAGCGTGCAGCCTGGAGATGAACACACCTACGTCAAAAACAAAGTCATGGAGGCTGACACTGAAGAGGTGGGTTCACTGGAGGAAATGTTATTCTGGGCCATTTTCCTACTTAGACGATCTTTGCCATATATGGCAGAAAATCTTCTTCTTGGGATGACTTCTTTCTAGAGCCATTTTCTTCCCTTATGCATGATATTTACAATACTTTGAATAATAAGGTTATTTTTGATGATCTGAAACATTGAAGTGTCAAAAAGAAATTTTAACATTGGACAAAGATAACCTGGATTATCTGAGCAACAGTGTCTTGCAGTGTTTTAAAAGTTGTTCTGGGTTTTTCTGTGACCACCTGGCTGAGAGTTTGATGTGCTCATGGAATAATTTTGCTCAGCCAGTTACTCCCAGAAAGGTTCACCACTGTTCCATGTTTTCTCCATTTATGGATAATGGCTCTCACTGTCATGATAGCGGGGGTTTTGTGTTTGTGTTTATTCATTATTAAATTATAGCACCACATGTGCCTGTTTAAATCTTGGTTTCATTTGGCTCCACTTCCTCAAAACTCATCCTCAAACATGGCATTCATTGTGGTTTTCTCGAGTCCCAAATCCCCAGAAATGGCTTTTAAACTGCCCTTCCAGATAGATAAATGTCGATATTGTTTTATCTGCTCTTGAAATTATTTTGATAAGAGCATGGTATATTGCTTTTTTGAGATATTTTAACCTATTTTCTGTTGTCAGACATGATTTCTTGATTCTACAGATCTGGCAGGAATCAGGCCTGGTTGCCACTAGTGAAATTGCACCCAACGTTTATTCAGAATTCATGATAAGGGGGAGAATTGCTTGTTTTTGCCAGGGTGGTTTTGAAAAGTTTCACACACTTTATTTTGATGCTCTCCATAGTTACCGCATGTCAATCCAATCCTGCACCTTTGGGATGCAGTGGAACAGAAAATGTACATCACCGACACAAACCGAAAAATCTGCAACGGTGTGCCGTTATCATGTCAACATGACCCAAAACCTCTAAAGAATGTTTCCAGCACCTTGTTGAATCAATGCAACAAAGGATTAAGGCAGTTCTGAAGGTAAAATGGGGTGTAACTTGGTATTGGCAAGTGTACCCAAGGAAGTCAGTGTATATTTTCAAAGACTTCATTACCTGTTTTTTTTTTTGTCTGGTCCATCTAATAAACCTGGATGTCATTAGCATAGCAATACACATTAATGTGATACTTCTTGATAATTATTGCCCAAAAAAGACATTTGCGAACAAAACGGAACTCCCCGTGTCCCGAACCCTCATGAACAGCCACAATAAGACATGAAAAAACTATTTTCCAGATCCTGATAATATTTAGTAATAATAGTGAAACTTCACTTTCCAGATGATTTGGAACAACAGAAACAGGTTTCTGAAGGTCTTTATTAAATCAAGTGGATTCTCCGAGCAGAAATGAGCTCTAATCTTGATCATATCTCATTGCCCCAATAATACGTATTCCTTAAAAGCAAAATACAACGAATAACAAAAAGGAACCCATTGGTACATTATGTTAATGCGTAAAAATGAAAAGTTAGATCACAGGGAATCATGACATGATCTTCTTGAATCTTTGAGATTAATTTTTGTTTGTTCCCATAGGTGTGGACCGGGCTGCGCTACCTGGGTGATGAATGGTTGTGGGTGAATGGAGCTGATATGTTGTACACTGGCCTGCCACAATGCCCCATTTTATGGCAGCGCTGTGGTGCCTTATCCAAGATCGATACCGGCACCATGGAGGCCAGAGACTGCTCAGAGAGAAAAAACTTTCTCTGTTATAGTTACAACCCTTAACGTCAGCAAGATCACCGAAAGACCTGAGCAAGTCTGCTTCTACCAACCAGCTGAAAAGTTCACAACCTGCCACTGTTTTGAAGTTCTAGATTTATTTTAAAAACATTGCATTTAGAATATTGCATTTACAGTTATCAGTAAGAGAAGCCTACAGATTATATTCATTAATAAGTATTTTACATGTGTTTTTGATTACTTAACACTTTGGTAGACAGTTGAAGAACCCTATCAAGGTCAGAGTGATTGATTGAAAGGAATTTCATGATAGAAATCCAAGGTTACATTAAGGAATTTGATTATTGTATATTAAAGAAAATCAAAATACTGTTAAGGATAAGGATTTTTAGCACATGTTTGTACATGTGCTAAAAATCCTTATAAATGAAATACAAATTATAAATTTGTATTTCAATGTGGTCTTTTCAAACTTTAAAAAATGCTTAATTTTAGATAAAATGGTTGAAACTCTTCAAATATGTTAATGTACTTCTTTAGTATAAAGATTTCTTTGAAAAATAATAAACTTTATAAATGAGCAACAATTGAGTTTCCCTTTTCTTTCTCTACCATCTTTAGTTTTTGCACAAATTAAGTTTTCTATGATAAAAAAAACACCTCGCTTCTCCTGGCCTACTCAAGACCAGGGTCAGACCGTGCCGACTCGAGAGACGTTTAGAGTGAATAAACTGCTTTTCAGCGATCGGCTTAGGGGCGAGGAGAAATAAGGTTTTTCTCAGAGAAAGTCCAGAAAGGACCACTTTGAATGGAGTGGATCAAACCGAAATATACTTTTACTATTTATATCCCAAGAACCATGCCAGGAGGCGTTTCTCTCATCCAGGCATTTCTAGGAAGGTTGATACACAAACCGTGTGAAGATAAACTCGGTTTATCTTCACACAGGAAGAGGAAGAAGAGTAGCAATTATCTTTCAATCAGATTTATTAATTAGTCCCAGGCCAATTAATAACTACAATTCTTTTGAACATTTAACCCTCAGTTTCCCTCATCCAAACTGCAAAGCAATAAAACCTCTTCTCTTTGTTGTTCCACCGGCCCTTACTCTCAGTTTTTGGATCAGTTGTCAGACTTCTTATCTTATTTGGTGATAAACACTGACAGGGTTATTATAGTGGGGGATTTTAACATTCATGTTGACACAGAATGTGATAACCTTAGTGTAGCCTTTAAAACTATCCTATATTCAATTAGTTTTGCTCAAAATGTGCATAAACCGACACACTCCTGGCTTCATACTTTGTGCTGACATATGGCATTGATTGTGAAGAATTAACAGTATTTCCTCACAACCCTGTCCTATCTGACCATTTTTTATTAACCTTTGAGTTTAATTTAACCGAGTTCTCCACCCCCAAAAAGGGTTCCATTATAGTAGATCTTTATCAGAAAATGCTGTATCAAACTTTAAAAAATCTGTCCCCCTTTTAATATCCTCAGTATTGCAGAAATGCCCTGCAGATAGCAGCAATGCTGTTTCTTCCCATTCACAAATACACCTTTGTTAACGACAATGTATCTCCCTTGAAAAAGAAGGTGATTATTCACAGGAAGTTGGCTCCCTGGTTTAATTCAGAGCTGCATTCTTTGAAGCACAATGTTAGGAAATTGGAGAGAAAATGGCGCTCTACACACCAAGAGGAATCCTACCTAATCTGGAAAAAGAGTCTGTTGTATAAAACGACCCTTCACAGAGTTAGAGCAGTTTATTTCTCATCATTAGTTGAGGATAATAAAAATAATCCTAGATTTCTCTTCAGTACAATTGCCAAACTTACCCAGAGTCATAGCTCCGTTGATCCATCCATTCCCTTAGCTCTTAGCAGTAATGACTTTATGGGATTCTTCATAAATAAAATTGATGCCATTAAAAATAAAATAATTGGCATCCTCCAAAACATGATTACCTCGTCCTCAGTAAGTGAGGCAGCGTTGGAGGAATCTTTAGAACCTGTGCAGTGTCTGAACTGTCTAGAAGCAGTAGAGCTTTCTGAGCTATCTAAAATTTTAGCTTCAGCTAAACCTTCTACCTGTATGTTAGACCCAATCCCAACCAAGTTGTTTAAGGAGATATTCACTTTGATCAGTGGCACTATTTTAGACATGATTAATCTATCCTTAGTAAATGGATATGTACCACAGGCTTTTAAAGTAGCTGTTATTAAACCTTTACTTAAGAAACCTTTTCTTGATCAAGATGAGTTAATAAATCACAGACCTATATTTAATCTTCTTTTCCTAAAATTCTTGAGAAAGTAGTTGCTAATCAACTATGTGAACATTTACAAAGTAATGACCTATTCGAATATTTTCAATAAGGCTTCAGAGCCTATCATAGCACTGAAACTGCTCTGGTGAAGGTCACCAGAATAATTTATATATATATATATATATATATATATATATATATATATATATATATACAGTGTTGGGGAGTAACGGATTACATGTAACGACGTTACGTAATTTAATTACAAAAAAAGAGTAACTGTAATTTGTTACAGTTACAATGAGAAAATATGTAATTCAGTTACAGTTACTTCCGAAAATATTAAGAATTACAAATTTAGTTACATTTTTTAAAAAATATAAAGAAAAATCTTTGCGAAATATGTAATGATATTTTTATTGCTTCGCGCCCTGTATCGCCGTTTCCCGCTACGGCTCCTTGTCTCTATCACTCTGATGATCCATCCTGTGCTGGTGGAGCCTTCTGAAAGAACAGCAAGCTAGCGGACGTTTCACGGTTTTATTTCAGCTCAAGCAGCGCATCAAAAATGACAGCCTTCAAGCTTGTTGACAGCCACCTCTTGTTATTCACACACAACAATAAACGGTGAGAGCCGACGTGTGTTGTGAAACTGCAAAACTTTGTCTTAAGCGGAAAATCAAACGCGCGTCTACACAGCTCAGCGTTCACAGTGTTGCGTTCGTGAGCGTCGGAAAGCTATGGTGCAATCAGAAGCATGGGACATTTCAGTTTTACAACGAAAAAGGCAGAAAACGGAACAGAACTTAACTCATACAATAATGTATTTATCCAGAAACAGTGTGGGCTTTCTTACAATACTGAATGCTCTATAACTGTATTTCTGTTATTTTTGATTATGCACATCTGCTAGCTTTTTATTCTAAAAAATCTATAATATTACAGCAGCAAATTATCAAAGTTTTTCAAAGCCTGTTTAAAAGCTCCAAATGGGGCTTCAGATCATGCAGCAACAATTGTGCTGTCATTGTTTTACAGGGCAGAATTTGCATTTGCTGACTCTTGTCCTTTAACTACTGATGGATATACAGGAATAGAGTCATACAAGTGTCAATTCCCAATTCCACTTTTTTAAGGTTCACATTCAGTTCTCAAAAATTAAATGTTGAACATGGGTCAATACTCATTAAAACCTTAAAGTAATCAAAAAGTAATCAAAAGTAATTAGTTACATTACTTTTTAAAAGTAATCGAAAAAGTTACACTACAATTACATTTTAAACAAAGTAACTTGTAACTGTAATGGATTACATTTTTAAAGTAACTTACCCAACACTGTATATATATATATATATATATATATATATATATATATATATATAGTCATGGTCTTAAGATGTTTAACCCACATGCAGAACTCACACCGGAATAAGTTGAACCTCGGCTGAGCAGACGGGGAAGTGGGCACGAGACGGGGCCCGATCGTTCTGTGGGTAAGAAGCGAGAGGGTTAGACACGTCTATGGGAACGGGAGTACGAGAGGAGAGTAACGTAAACGCAACCTACCGCCGGGTGATGGAACCGGGCCGGGGGGAGTGGAGTGGAGTGACGGACTCATTAGGAGCCTTCTCGAGATGTGAGCCGGTGGCTGTGAGACTCGTGGGCTGGTTAATGGAATTCCCAGGGGAGGGGCCCGAGCAGCAGCGGCGTAGGTGGGATCCGGAGTCAGCTGATGAAACCAGAGGGACCTGACATGGGCTCTAGCCCTACATTGGTACCATCAAGTGAGCACGGGGATGTGTTTGAAGCTGTATCCGGGACAGTCTGATCCTGAGGTCTTTCACTTGAGTCGTCTAGGCATGAGGGAACGTTGGAGACGTTCTCCAAAACGGAAAACGACCTGAGGGACACAGGAAACAAGGTTAAACACTGGAGAAAGGTAAGCTGTCATAGACAGAGGCTTCTAAGCGTACCAAACTAGGTTAACACTCTGGCATCCATCAGCTGTCAGGGCAATGCTTATATAGCAGGGCCGCACGCTGCTGAACGAGCCACAGGTGTGTACCACAACCACCTGTCACTCCAGCCACCTGCGGAGAAGGAAGAAAAAAGGCAGAGCTGGCAGAAAACTGCACGGCGCTGCCAGCAGAGTCCTGACATATATATATATCTGCAAGATTACTAAATTCGTTTTGTTCATGAATGTAAGAACTAACAGAATATGCTTTGGCTTCATTCCTCAAGCGATGAGGAATCACTGAGTTTTCAGTAACACTGGTCTGGGCAAGAAAAACATTAATCCATTGCTTAACACCAACATGAGAAAAGGTCACTGGGGTAACACTCCGGGGGATCCTGGGGTAGATTCTCACTCCCGTGTGTTTGGGATCCCCCACAGGAAAGTGACTAAAACATCTCCATCAGGAGGCATCCTGATAAGATGCCCGGACTAACTTGGCTTAACTCTTTCGATTACAAACATAAATATGAAAGTAAAATTTGTTCAGAAGCTTGACCTAATTTCCCTGCTCCCAAAAAAATCCAGTCTGTTTTTCAGGTTGTGAGGCAGCAGGTAGGCCTTTCTTATCCTGCAGGCAAATATATTCTTGCGGTGCTTTCATTACAAAAGGTGTAAACTTTGACTACATATCTGTGTTTGTTTAGCAAAGGACTTAAAAGGTGTGGTGCGAGCTGTGGCTGAAATCAAAGTAAGAGGACAAGCATGAGGACAGACAAATCTACCCCATGAAAAACATTAATAAAGATATGCTAGAGGACAGTTTCCAGTTAGTTTGTTCCATCTTTAATTGAAAAAAAAGAAAAAAACAAATTGGCTAGTCCTATTTTTGCATGTATGTGTTTTAAAATAAATTAAAAAAAAGGAAGACATAACTGAATTAAGAAGATGTTCCACCTGGGAAGATGCGCAAAACATCTGCAGAAGGTACGTTTTTGTTAACCATTTTATTCTTTTATAAGGTTTATGGTAAATTAAATAAATAAAAGCATTTTTGGCTGTTTAATTTGATTTGCACAGATCCCCATTAGTACACTTAAAAGGGTGAATCCAATAGTGAATTTATCATGTTTCTTCCCTAATAAATAGTATATTTGATGTTACTGCAGACAGTACTTGTGTTAGTTTCAATGCACAAGATAATTTTTTTTTTAGAAATATATTGTAATTTGTACAGGGTGATTTTCTTCTATGTGACTGATAATAATAATAATAATAATAATAATGATAATTTGTTTAGAAAAAGCACCTGTTATTAACTCCTATCATTTGCAGTTATTGCAATTTCTATTCAACTTTAACTGATTCTACAAACATTCATTAATCTGAGCCTTTTATCACAGCAGCAAACAACAAATCAATCAATCAATCAATCAATCAAGCAAGCGCTTTGTATACCCAAAGTGACCAAAGCGCTGTACAGGTCCACAACTTAATAGAACAAAAACATACAAAAATTACCAAAACACCAACAACAAAATAAAGAAACAAGAAAGAAAAGCTAAAAACTGAGTAAAATAAAATGCTAACAGTTGAGACAGCCTGATATTTTGCTCACCTGGAATTGGTTTTAAAAAGGGACTTAAAATCCCCCAAGGTATTTACCATCCTCACCGTGAGAGGAGGACGATTCCAGAGTTTAGGAGCAACAGCAGAAAAGGTTCTGTCTCCTCGGGTCACAAGACGAGTCCTGGAAACATTTCAGAGCAACAGAAGTTCTGACCTCTCAACTTCTCCTGGGAACATGTTTGTGTAAAAGCTTTGCTAGATCAGGAGATGCCAAACCCTTTAAACTCTTAAAAGCCAAAAATTTAAATTTTAGAATCTTTCCTAAAATTTTGTGATGGCTGATTTTCCTAAAATCAGCCATTTGAATTTACTTCAAATTATAAAGGATACATTTGCAGATCACCAGTAAAGAAATGAAAACATATATATTTTCTAAGACTTGAACCCAAAAGAAGTATATACAGTGAGAGAAGCATAGATCCTAAAATGGAGCCTTTCCACAATTAAAGGACAACCGGACAGAAAAAACCTTCTGCCTGGTCTGGTTGGAGCCAAACCAATTAAGGGTCGTACCTTTCACACCAACAAAAGATCATGGTCTCAATAGCAGCTGGAAAATCCACCTAAATGAAAATGGCAGAATCTCTCGACTCTGCAGATCATTTAAACTTTAAGAAGTACTGTTTTCTGTGCAGTGAAACAATTAAAAGCCAGACTAAACATTTTTTTAGTAATCCCACATAGTTGCAGATGCTCCTGAAATTGGAAATAAACCAAACTCTCTAAAATATGGAAAACCAAAGAATTCATAATCTCTTTCTGTGAGCAAACATGACTGATACTTTGTTCTTACAGGTACAACAATGACTTGGCCACAATCTATACCAGGACCCAAGCCCAAGACATATACCTGACAGAGTATTTGGCGTGGATCGGTTTACACAAGAAATCGTCAAGCAAAGACTGGGACTGGACTGACGGAGTAAAACATATGGTGGATTGGGGATATAAACAACCAGATAACAATGAAGACTGTGCTGCGATCATCTACTACAACTACTACACCAGAAAGTAATGTGAGACTGTTCTTACTGTTTTGAACTTAAGATTTATCTTGGAATCTCTGGTTCGGGTGTTTGGAAACAGTGACAGCTGAAAAGGCTTAAGGGGTTTTAAAACCACTCCACTCAGCAACTAACAGTTATGGATTTGACTTGTTGGTGTTTCCAAGTGAAGTTAGGCTGTTGTAAATCCAGATGAATTCAATCACACCAACTCCCACTACCGATTTTATACAATAATCTTACTCAACTCAAACACTGTGTCACAAAGATAACTGAACAATCTCTTACAGAAAGCAATAGAATTACATAATTAACTTTTCTTTCACCTTAGCAACAAGGTGGAAAAGTCCAATAATCAGGGCAGTGATCTTAAAGCCGACTAAAGATCAGACTGAACATGGATGGTCTCTGCAGGGTCTTTGAGAAGGTCTTTATAGCAATGTTTATAGCAGATTTTAGACAAACTGACCATCCATAGCACTACTCTCACCTATTAACACCAATACCAAGTGCTGGGAACTCAGGTTATCGTGTCTTTCCCAAAAATACCCCAATATGTGTTGAGCAGAAGGTGGAATCAAGCTGACAACTTCTAAATTCTCCCTCAACAGCACACAGCGGGCCGCAAGTTACAAAAAGCAGAGCATCAGATGTTCCTGATGGTTTTGAAGAAGAAGCACAAAAGTTGTGTAGAAAGATTCTGAATGTTGCCTTGGGCTGCACAATATATCTAAAAAAAAAAGATGCAATATATGGGCCAATGTTGTGATACTGATATTATTTTCAACAAACAAATAATTGAAAAATCATTAAATGTTTTTCTGCATTGAGTTCATTGTAAACACAGACCCAGATCAGGGGTTGTCTGTCATGATCTGGTTTGAAGGTGAACACGGAATTCAACCAAAACTCTGCTATGTAGATAACTGATTTATTTGAGGGATTATGAGGAGTGGGGAACAGACAGGCTACTGAACAGAATCCAACAGAAGGTAAGGCAAAACATCCAGGCAACCCTTGTACGGGAGCAGGCGAACAGAACTGGGCAAAAACAGACAGGGTCAATAAAACAGAAACAAGGTGCTGGGAGCTTTTACCAGATACGGGATGGAGTGGATGAAAGAATGAGAGACGAACCGACAACTAGCTGAGGAGGGGGTGAGGCTTAAATAAACAGACAAACAGGTGAGCGGAGTGAAAAACTAATTAACCAAAGGTGGAAGCAATTGCGGAACTGACAGGAGCTGGAGAAATAAACCAAAATCCAAGGACAATAATGAAAACAAATCGCAGAACTAAAATCAGAACTAATACAGAAAACAGGTAATGAAAATAAGCCACAGGCTAAACAGAACTCAATAACCTAGAACGCAAATAAACCAAGAGGCAGGAAAATATTTAACCAACTAATAAACGTGAACCAGAACAGAATATAAAATAAACAGGCTAAACCGGACTTCAGAACTAAAAACACAGTAAACGTAAGGCAGGAAAATTCTAACTTAACCGAATCATAAACAAGACCGAATATTACAGTTGTCCATCTAGCACCTGGGGTAAAAATAAATATATATATATATATATATATATATATATATATATATATATATATATATATTTCAGTTGCAGCTACAGCTCAAACGTCATAACAAAGTTTATATAAATAAAATTAGAACATAATTTGAATTAAACTGCAATAAAGTTACACACAACATCCACAGCAGAAGCCAGAGAAAGATCAGTCAAGCCTCCACAACCTGAAACGTCTCTGAACCAGAGACCTGGGGTCCGTTCTTCGTACGTCGCTAACTCAGTTAGCTGGATTTGATTGTTGACGATTTGGCATAATCTTGGATCGTTTGGTTCTTCGAAACTCATTCTGGACTTGCTGTCATAGCAACATGTGCGCAAACTTAAGCCTGCTCGCGAGCAGGCTTATTTCATGTAAACAGGATTAGATCACAGCTTTATAAACGGAGGAGATAGGGAAGTCTGTCCAGCCAGAGCACTTGGACCACCTAGTGGCAGAGGACGGGACAGAATTGTGGAATACCATTTTTTAATGTTTAATAAAAGACGAAACAAATGATGCTTAGTTCCTGTCGTTTTCTTTAAACAATACCCCCCCCCCCCCCCTCCCCCCACACACACACACACACACCAGCAGGCCCATGGTTGTTCAGGTGAGTCTTCCTCTCCTCCTTTTGTCTCAGAGAGGAAGGAGGTGAAGATGCAGTTGAAGTCTGGCAGAAGTCTGAGAGAAGGGCTGATCAAAGGGCTGAGATAAAAGCCTCTGACCTTTTATCTGTGGGGGGTGGTTTACAGAAGCACCCAGCTGAGAGAGAGAGGCCGTCCTTGCCTGGAACTCTCTTTCTCACAATCCAATTTTAATCCTTCCCCGTGTCACAGTTCACACAATTTAGCCATGGTGTGATTGCATAACAATGTTATGATGAATTGCTATAAATATGCAGCCTAAAGAGAGAGGATGTGGGAAGTAATTAGCGAAACAGGGAGAGAATGAAGCATTAAAGAAATACTATGGATAGATGGGATAGGGAGGAAATTAGGGTCATTAATAAAGCATTGTTTTTATTTTTACATAATACAAAATAAAAAAAATATAATACAGTACATGGACCCTATGAAGCTACACACTCTTGTATAGTGCCTATCATAACACCACCTCCGTACTCGCATATATATATATATATATATATATATATACGGATTCGCATTCTCGTGAATTGAGAAAAGGCCACAGTATTAAGCAACAAGGAGGTGGAGCAGGAAGAAATATTGCTAATTTGCTCATTTAAAATCAAAAGGGCAATGTTTAAAATTTCGCAACCAAACTTGAAAATTGGCCAACAATATTTCTGTAGTGTTAATTTTATATTGAAATCAACCAATAATTTTCCAATTCTTTGGAGAGGATCAACATGAAGTTTGTTTAGCCTTTTACTTATTTACACAAGTTCATATTTTTATTGCTTTATGCTTTAATACATTTATACTAGCCAGTTTACTGCTGCACTAGTTAAGCGCTGATCCGTTGCTGCTTAGTTATGACGCGCTGAGCGGCTAACGTTGTACCTGTTGATCGCATGTAAATAAATCCCAAAGTTCTTCTTGTTGTCGATTTATTCCATCTTACACGGCAACATTTGTTAACAAAGACCCCGCCACAGCGGTCAAAAACTTGTATGCCCTTCCGGGTTCAACACCTGTCATCTACCTGTCACCTGTCGGTTCTTATACTGGAGCCGACAGCCCCATCTAGTGACCAAGAAACAAAAAATACACATATTTGGCTCCAACAACATTTATATGTTTATATTAGAATTCATTTCGCAGGTAAAGATATTTCAGAATGTAAGTTACTTTTTTTAGTAATTTAAAGTGCTATAATTAACACAAATAACTGAGCAATATTTTAGTTTAAATGTGCACATGATGATTTACAACGTTAAGTTCTTCTTTCATTTATAATTTTCCTTTTAAGGGTTTATAGCATACCTTGTGAAAGAAAACAGTTCTTCGCATGTCAAAGGAACAGCATCCCGGGCTTCCATTTCATAATGGAGGCGAAGAATTGGTCTGAGGCGGACACGTACTGCACGGATTACCATAACGGTTTGGCAAGTTTTGACATGTCCAACATGAACTATTTCAGTCAGCAGGACATTCCCACCTGGATCGGACTTCACAGAAATGGTAAGCGAAAAATGCCTTCAGTTTTGGTTTAAAGATTATGATTAAATGATTAAAGATTAAACCAGATGTGGCTTAATACTGTTTTAGGATTAAGATTTTAACATTTGTTGAAGTGTACGTGTTTCAGGGAAATCTGCCATTCTACCATCCAAAGATATGGTAAAAGGTAGGATAGCAGGAAAAGGTATCCACCATGATTTATACTTGGAGAAACCGTATGTGTAAAATGTAGACAAATGGGCTGTAAAAGATTCCTTATTCGCTATTCCAAGCCAACTGGCTACAATGTCCACTTTTGTCGCTTGTTTTTCTGCAGGTGGATCCTGGAAATGGAGCTCAGGCCTCGAGGAGGACAAACAATGGAATTTAGCTGAGCCAAATAATGACAAAAACTGTGTAGCTATAACTTCAGTGAACAAGTGGCTGACTACCCAAAACTGCCAGACCCTGCTTCCGTTCCTCTGCATGAAGGACAACCTGGTTCTGGTAAAGGAAAATAGGAGCTGGGAGGAGGCATTTGAACACTGCCGAAGTCTCGGATCGTCCTCCAATAGCGGGCTTCACTTCAATCTGCTCAGCGTGCAGCCTGGAGATGAACACACCTACGTGAAAAACAAAGTCATGGAGGCTGACACTGAAGAGGTGGGTTCACTGGAGGAAATGTTGTTCTGGTCCATTTTCCTACTTAGACCATCTTTGCCAATTATGGCAGAAAATCTGACTGACTTATTGGGATGACTTCTTACTAGAGCCATTTTCTTGTCTTATCCATGATATTTACAATACTTTGAATAAAAAGGTTATTTTTGTGAAATTCTAACATTGGACAAAGATAACCTGGATTATTTGAGCAACAGTGTCTTTCAGTGTTTTAAAAGTTGTTCTGGGTTTTTCTGTGACCACCTGGATGAGAGTTTGATGTGCTCATGGAGTAATTTTGCTCAGCCAGTTTTTCCTGGAAAGGTTCCTCAAAACTCATCCTCAAACATGGCATTCATTGTGGTTTTCTCGAGTCCCAAATCCCCAGAAATGGCTTTTAAACTGCCCTTCCAGATAGATAAATGTCGATATTCTTTCATCTGCTCTTGAAATTATTTTGAAAGGGCATGGTATATTGCTTTTTTGAGATATTTTAACCTATTTTCTGTTGTCAGACATGATTTCTTAATTCTACAGGTCTGGCAGGAATCAGGCCTGGTTGCCGCTAGTGAAATGGCACCCAGCGTTTATTCAGAATTCATGATAAGGGGGAGAATTGCATGTTTTTGCCAGGATGGTTTTGAAAAGTTTCACACACTTTACTTTGATGCTCTACATAGTTACCGCATGTCAATCCAATTCTGCACCTTTGGGATGCAGTGGAACAAAAAATGTACATCACCGACACAAAACCGTAAAATCTGCCGTTATCATGTCAACATGACCCAAAACCTCTAAAGAATGTTTCCAGCACCTTTTTGAATCAATGCAAGAAAGGATTAAGGCAGTTCTGAAGGTAAAATGGGATGTAACTTGGTATTGGCAAGTGTACCCAAGGAAGTCATTGTATATTTTCAAAGACTTCATTACCTGTTTTTTTTGGTCTGGTCCATCTAATAAACCTGGATGTCATTAGCATAGCAATACACATAAATGTGATACTTCTTGATAATTATTGCCCAAAAAAGACATTTGCGAACAAAACAGAACTCCCCGTGTCCCGAACCCTCATGAACAGCCACAATAAGACATGAAAAAACTATTTTCCAGATCCTGATAATATTTAGTAATAATAGTAATAATAGTGAAACTTCACTTTTCAGATGATTTGAAACAATAGAAACAGGTTTCTGAAGGTCTTTATTAAATCAAGTGGATTCTCCGAGCAGAAATGAGCTCTAATCTTGATCATATCTCAATGCCCCAATGATACCTATTCCTTAAAAGTAAAATACAATGAATGACAAAAAGGAACCCAGTGGTACATTACGTTAATGCATAAAAATGTAAAATTAGATCACAGGGAATCATAAAATTATCTTCTTGAATACTTTTTGTTTGTTCCCATAGGTGTGGACCGGACTGCGCTACCTGGGTGATGAATGGCTGTGGGTGAATGGAGCTGATATGTTGTACACTGACCTACCACAATGCCCCATCTTATGGCAGCGCTGTGGTGCCTTATCCAAGAACGATACCGGCACCATGGAGGCCAGAGACTGCTCAGAGAGAAAAAACTTTCTCTGTTATAGTTACAAACCTTAACATCAGCAAGATCACCAAAAAGCCTGAGCAAGTCTGCTTCTACCAACCAGCTGTAAAGTTCACAACCTGCCACTGTTTTGAAGTTCTAGATTTATTTTAAAAACATTGCATTTAGAATATTGCATTTACAGTTATCAGTAAGAGAAACCTACAGATTATATTTATTAATAAGTATTTTACATTTGTTTTTGATTACTAAACACTTTGTTAGAAAATTGAAGAACCCTATCAAGGTCAGAGTGAATGATTGAAAGGAATTTCATGATAGAAATCCAAGGTTACATTAAGGAATTTCATTATTGTATATTAAGGAAAATCAAAATACTATTAGTGTTTGTACATGTGCTAAAAATCCTTATAAATTAGCTTGTTTGTATTTCAATGTGGTCTTTTCAAAGTTTAAAAAGTGCTTAATTTTAGATAAAATGGTTGAAACTCTTCAAATATGTTAATGTACCTCTTTAGTATAAAGATTTCTTTGAAAAATAAACTTTATAAATGAGCAACAATTGAGTTTCCCTTTTCTTTTTCTACCATCTTTAGTTTTTGCACAAATTAAGTTTTCTTTGATAAAAAAAACACCTCTATAAGAATCTCATGTATAAAATGAATCCTCAAATGGAAAACACACCCTCTTCATCTAACTTGAATATGACATTAGAGAAGATGGACAAAACCCACCAAATGTGATGTTCTTGTAAGGGGTCGTTCACAATTTCCAGCCCTTTCAAAAGTGGACTGTACAAAACATACTCTTTTTTTGCACCAAGTGTTGGGTCACTCCGTACAAAGCTGTGGAATTGTAAATGTTAACTAAATTTTAACTTGAACATTGCATTTTAGGCGTACCACATATGAATAGAGTGTGAATCTCTACCAGTGGGGTACAATTCACTCCGGTCACAAAGTTCTCATGGTCTCTCTCTCTTGTCCACTCGAACGCCCAGTTGGTCACGGCAGATGCAACTGTCCACAGTCACTAGTGGAGTAGTGCCACGGCTGCTACTCTGTCTTTAGCCCCAGTTCCACCGGCTTGGTATGGTCGCACAACATTCGGCTCCGCCCGCTTGTGAGTTTTGAGGGAGAAATTTTTTTCAGGGCCAGCCCTACTGAAGACCAGGGTCAGACCGTGCCGACTCGAGAGACGTTTAGAGTGAACATACTGCTTTTCAGCGATTGGCTTAGGGGTGAGGAGAAATAAGTGGAAATTAGGGGCGAGGAGAAATAAGATTTTTCTCTGAGAAAGTCCAGAAAAACTAAAGAGCGACAACATTGATATTGAGGACCACTATGAATGGAGTGGATCAAACCGAAATATACTTTTACTATTTATATCCCAAGAACCATGCCAGGAGGCGTTTCTCTCTTCCGGGCATTTCTAGGCAGGTTGATCTGTACAGGAAGAGGAGTAGCAACTATCTTTCAGTCTGATTTATTAATTAGTCCCAGGCCAATTAATGACTACAATTCTTTTGAACATTTAACCCTCAGTGTCCCTCATCCAAACTGCAAAGCAATAAAACCTCTTCTTTGTTGTTCCACCAGGCCCTTACTCTCAGTTTTTGGATCAGTTGTCAGACTTCTCATCTGATTTGGTGATAAGCACTGATAAGGTTATTATAGTGGGGGATTTCAACATTCATGTTGACACAGCATGTGATAACCTTAGTGTAGCCTTTAAAACTATCCTAGATTCAATTGGTTTTGCTCAAAATGTGCATAAACCAACGCACTCTTGGTTACATACTTTAGACCTTGTGCTGACATATGGCATTGATTGTGAAGAATTAACAGTATTTCCTCACAACCCTGTCCTATCTGACCATTTTTTAATAACCTTTGAGTTTAATTTAACCGAGTTCTCCACCCCCAAAAAAGGGTTCCGTTATAGTAGATCTTTATCAGATAATGCTGTATCAAACTTTAAAGAATCTGTCCCCCTTTTAATATCCTCAGTATTGCAGAAATGCCCTGCAGATAGCAGGAATGTTGTTTCTTCCCATTTACAAGTACACCTGTGTTAACAACAATGTAGCTCCCTTGAAAAAGAAGGTGATAATTCACAGGAAGCTGGCTTCCTGGTTTAACTCAGAGCTGCGTTCCTTGAAGCACAATGTTAGGAAATTGGAGATAAAATGGCGCTCTACACCAAGAGGAATCCTACCTAATCTGGAAAAAACAGTCTGTTGTATAAAAAGACCCTTCGCAGAGTTAGAGCAGCATATTTTTCATCATTAATTGAGGAGAATAAAAATAATCCTAGATTTCTCTTCAGTACGGTTGCCAAACTTACCCAGAGTCATAACTCCGTTGATCCATCCATTCCCTTAGCTCTTAGCAGTAATGCTCTATGAGATTCTTCATAAATAAAATTGATTCCATTAAAAATAATTGGCATCCTCCAAAACATGATTACCTCGTCCTCAATAAGTGAGGCAGCGTTGGAGGAATCTTTAGAACCTGCACAGTATTTGAACTGTTTAAAAGCAATAGAGCTTTCTGAGCCATCTAAAATTTTAGCTTCAGCTAAACCTTCTACCTGTATGTTAGACCCAATCCCAACCAGGTTGTTTAAGGAGGTATTCCCATTGATCAGTGGCACTATTTTATACATGTTTAATCTATGCTTAGTAAATGGATATGTACCACAGGCTTTTAAAGTAGCTGTTATTAAACCTTTACTTAAGAAACCTTCTCTTAAGCAAGATGAGCCAATTAATTACAGACCTATATATAATCTTCTTTTTCTTTCTAAAATTCTTGAGAAAGTAGTTTCTAATCAACAATGTGAACATTTACAAAGTAATGACCTATTCGAAGATTTTCAATAAGGCTTCAGATCCTATCATAGCACTGAAACTGCTCTGGTGAAGGTCACCAGAATAATTTATATATATATATATATATATATATATATATATATATATATATATATACAGTGTTGGGGAGTAACGGTTTACATGTAACGACGTTACGTAATTTAATTACAAAAAAAGAATAATGACCTATTTGAAGAGTTTAAATCAGGCTTCAGAGCTCATCATAGCACTGAAACAGCTCTGGTGAAGGTCACTAATCATATATATATATATATATATATATATATATATATATATATATATATATATATATATATATATCTGCAAGATTGCCAAATTTGTTTGGTTAATGAACGTAAGAACTAACAGAATATGCTTTGGCTCCATTCCTCAAGCGATGGGGAATCACTGAGTTTTCAGTAACACTGGTCTGGGCAAGAGAAGCATTCATCCATTGCTCGTTCTGTATGCACTCTGTACATACAACATGACAATAAAGTTGTCAAAGTCTAAGTTTACACCAACATGAGAAAAGGTCACTGGGGTAACACTCTGGGGGATCCCGAGGTAGATTTTCACTCCCGTGTGTTTGGGATCCCCCACAGGAAAGTGACTAAAACATCTCCATCAGGAGGCATCCTGATAAGATGCCCGGACTAACTTGGCTGAACCCTTTCGATTACAAACATAAATGGTGAAAGTAAAATTTGTTCAGAAGCTTGACCTAATTTCCCTGCTCCCAGAACATCCAGTCAGTTTCTGAGGTTGTGAGGCATCAGGTAGGCCTTTCTTATCCTGCAGGCAAATATATTCTTGAGGAGCTTTCATTACAAAAGGTGTAAACTTTGACTACATATCTGTGTTTGTTTAGCAAAGGACTTAAAAGGTGTGGTGTGAGCTGTGGCTGAAATCAAAGTAAGAGGACAAGCATGAGGACAGACAAATCTACCCCATGAAAAACATTAATAAAGATATGCTAGAGGACAGTTTCCAGTTAGTTTGTTCCATCTTTAATTGAAAAAAACGAAAAAAAAAAACAAATTGGCTAGTCCTATTTTTGCATGTATGTGTTTTAACATAAATTAAAAAAAAGGAAGACATAACTGAATTATGAAGATGATGAGCCTCTCTGGACTGTTGACATTCCTCATCTTCCTCAGCACCTTGAGCACAGCATCTGGCCTTGGATCAGTGCTGTCAAGGGATTGGAAACACGAAACATACTATTCCACCTGGAAAAATGCGCAAAACATCTGCAGAAGGTACGTTTTTGTTAACCGTTTTATTCTTTAATAAGGATTGTGGTAAAATACATAAATAAATACATTTTTGACTGTTTAACTTACACAGATCCCTCCAGTACACTTAAAAGGGTGAATCCAATAGTGGATTTATCATGTTTCTTCCCTAATAAATAGTATATTTGATGTTACTGCAGACAGTACTTGTGTTAGTTTCACTGCACAAGCTAATTTTCTTTTAGAAATATATTGTCATTTGATTTTCTTCTATGTGACTGATAAGAATAATAATAATAATTTGTTTTGAAAAAGGCCTCTTATCAACTCCTATCATTTGCAGTTATTGCAATTTCTATTCAACTTTAACTTATTCTACAAACATTCATTCATCTGAGCCTTTTATCACAGCAGCAAACAACAAATCAATCAATCAATCAATCAATCAATCAATCAAGACAGCGCTTTGTATACCCAAAGTGACCAAAGCGCTGTACAGGTCCACAACTTAAAATAGAACAAAAACAAACAAAAATTACCAAAACACCAACAACAAAATAAAGAAACAAGAAAGAAGAGCTAAAAACTGAGTTAAATAAAATGCTAACAGTTGAGACAGCCTGATATTTTGCTCACCTGGAATTGGTTTTAAAAAGGGACTTAAAATCCTTTAAGGTATTTACAATCCTCACCTTGAGAGGAGGACGATTCCAGAGTTTAGGAGCAACAGCAGAAAAGGTTCTGTCTCCTCGGGTCACAAGACGAGTCCTGATAACGTCTGGGAGCAACAGAGATTCTGACCTCTGAACTTCTCCTGGGAACATGTTTGTGTAAAAGCTTTGCTAGATCAGGAGATGCCAAACCCTTTAAACTCTTAAAAGCCAAAAATTTAAATCTTATAATCTTTCCTAAAATGCCATTTGAATTTACTTCAAATTATAAAGGATACATTTGCAGATCACCAGTAAAGAAATGAAAAGATATATATTTTCTAAGACTTGAACCCAAAAGAAATATATACAGTGAGAGAAGCATATATCCTAAAATGAAGCCTTTCCACAATTCAAGGACCATAAGAGGAGGAAAACTGAGCCAACCGGACAGAAAAAACCTTCTGCCTGACAGGTTGGAGCCAGACCAATTAAGGGTCGTACCTTTCACATCAACAAAAGATCATGGTCTCAATAGCAGCTGGCAAATCCACCAAAATGAAAATGGCAGAATCTCTCGAGTCTGCAGTTATTAGCAGATCATTTAAACTTTAAGAAGTACTTTTTTCTGTGCAGTGAAACAATTAAAAGCCAGACTAAACATTTTTTTAGTAATCCCGCATAGCTTGAGATGCTCCTGAAATTGGAAATAAACCAAACTCTCTAAAATATGGAAAACCAAAGAATTCATAATCTTTTTCTGTGTGCTGAAATTTAATTTAGCAAACATGACTGATACTTTGTTCTTACAGGTACAACAATGACTTGGCCACAATCTACACCAAGACCCAAGCCAAAGACATATACCTGAAAAGGTATTTGGCATGGATCGGTTTACACAAGGAATCGTCAACCAAAGACTGGATCTGGACTGACGGAGAAAAACATATGGTGGATTGGGGATATAAACAACCAGATAACAATGAAGACTGTGCTGCGATCGGCTACCACAACTACAACACCAGAAAGTAATGTGAGACTGTTCTTGAGTTTTGCTTTAAAGGCATACTATGCAACATTTTTCAGTTAATTAATGTGTTCCATACCGTTTTGGATGATTAAATGAGTCATTTCAGGTTGAACAAAGGTTTTCTTGGCCGCCCTGGTGGTCTGTGGGGGAAATACCGCACTTGCAACTGCAGGAGCCCTCGGCCCGCGCCCACAGACTCAGAATCTCGTGCAAGATCGCGAGAGTCGGTCTTGCTTTACGGCGAGAAGATGTTTGTTGCTAGCGCAGTGGCGATATCTGTGCAGTTATCATGGCGGAACCAGCGACAAAACAGCGAA
Organism: Fundulus diaphanus; assembly: GCA_037039145.1. Lineage (NCBI taxonomy): Eukaryota > Metazoa > Chordata > Actinopteri > Cyprinodontiformes > Fundulidae > Fundulus > Fundulus diaphanus. The sequence continues at coordinate 5,996,330 of CM073122.1, read as the reverse complement.
AGCCCATGTCGGAGCAGGCAAGAAAGAGGAAAAGGGCTGTGGACAGAAAGAGGAGTCGTACACGGGTGAACATCGGGCAAGCTTTTTCCGAATGGCGAGAGCTAAAAGAAAGAGAAGGCTGCAAGGCTGACGTGGACCTCGCGTTTCTGCTGATGCGACTGTAAGTAACATTGTAGGGTTTCCCTCACGTTACCGCCTCCCAACATTCCAAAAAAAAAAAAACTAACTCGATATGCGCGCAAAGCTTGTCTCTCCCCCGCTCCGCCGGTCGCGCAAAGCTTGTCTCCCCCCCTCCCCCCGCTCCGCTCCGCCGGTGATCGGCGTAAAGCTTGTCTCCCCACCCCCCACCCCCTCCGCCGGTCGTCCGGTAAGCAAATTCCTAGGGGAAACACTGCATTGGAATGGTTTCTCTCTCTCTCTGTGCATGTTCATACTTTCACTGTGTTAGTCATTGTTTGTACTGCCGTTTTTTTTCGACTTTTGTTTTCGTTGCGTTCGCCTGTCTGCTAAACTCAAAACAACCGCGCCTGGCTTGACGGAGAAACCAGTAGAACAGCTGAGCAGATTTACGACAGTGCACTTTTACTTTTGCCCTCTGGGGGGAGCCTCGCTGGAAAATCATCCCCGGTTGCATAGTATACCTTTAAAATGTGAACAGCTTGATGCATTTATATGACAGGTCCCTGTTAAATTTGTCCCGTTTCATGTGTTCATGTATTTTAAATAATTATTGTTGTTTTTTTTAGACATCGTGAATATGTTCCAACGTAAGATTTATGCTGGAATCTCTGGTTCGGGTGTTTGGAAACAGCTGAAAAAGGCTTATGGGGTTTTAAAACCACTCCACTCAGCAACTAACAGTTATGGATTTGACTTGTTGGTATTTCCAAGTGAAGTTAGGCTGTTGTAAATACAGATCAATTCAATCACACCAACTCCCACTACCGATTTTATACAATAATCTTACTCAACTCAAACACTGTGTCACTAAGATAACTGGACAAACTCTTACAGAAAGCAATAGAATTACATAATTAACTTTTCTTTCACCTTAGCAACAAGGTGGAAAAGTCCAATAATCAGGGCAGTGATCTTAAAGCCGACTAAAGATAAGACTGAACATGGATGGTCTCTGCAGGGTGTTTGACAAGGTCTTTATAGCAATGTTTATAGCAGATTTTAGACAAACTGACCATCCATAGCACTACTCTCACCTATTAACACCAATACCAAGTGCTGGGAACTCAGGTTATCGTGTCTTTCCCAAAAATACCCCAATATGTGTTGAGCAGGAGGTGGAATCAAGCTGACAACTTCTAAATTCTCCTGCAACAGCACACAGCGGGTCGCGAGTTACAAAAAGCAGAGCATCAGATGTTCCTGATGGTTTTGAAGAAGAAGCACAAAAGTTGTGTAGAAGGATTCTGAATGTTGCCTTGGGCTGCACAATATATCTAAAAAAACATGCAATATATGGGCCAATGTTGTGATACTGATATTAATTTCAACAAACAAATAATTGAAAAATCATTAAATGTTTTTCTGCATTGAGTTTATTGTAAACACAGACCCCAGATCAGGGGTTGTCCATCTAGAACCTGGGGTAAAAATAAATAAATTATTGCTTCCATCTCAAGAACAAGATCCTATTTAAAAAAAGGTTTGCTTCTAGCTTATCTCTGCAGCTTTACCACTGAAACAACTTTATCGTATTTTTTTTGGGGCATTTTAGCGCCTACATACCTATAAGCCTTGGTCCTTGCAGCAATAGCTTATGTAATGCTCTTGACATCACTAACATTATACTCACTGTTTCATACCAAAGCACCGAGTTCGATCAGATTTCACAGAGCAGCTCCAACAACCTATTCAGGTATGATGCCGATGCTCGTTCGTAGCTGTTATTCACTGAGCTCTTCACCTGAGTGGGGCTTCCAGCCGGAAGGAGGGGCATACAGGCTGATTGCAACATTGCATCCAGCTGTGCTGGTTGCTGGAGCTTTGGATGTAAACAGCATTTTCTCCAATGAAAGCCAAGTCAGTCAAAAGGAAACTACAGTAAAAGACCTTGTCTCAGGACAGGGGTTCCCAAACTTTTTCAGCCGCGCACTCCCTTCCGTGTCCCAACCGGGTTGACGCACCCCCAATCTTCAAAAAAATAAAAATAAATATATATATATACATACCTCTCAACTTTTATCAAAAGTTAAGAGTGAGATTATGCAAATTTTGGGGGCGGGGCTTGTTTGGGGCAGGGCTAACTGGACCATGGAAGAGCCGGTGGAGTCTCAACTCCATCTCATTTTTATCCCACCAGACATTGAAGTAGACATGTATAACTTTTGTTAAAAAGAGAAAGAGACGTATTAATACCTTATTGTTCAGTTAATGGATTAAAACATAAAAAACACACAATTGTTCAAATAATACTGAATAAAATTAAGTAGTTTGAAGTTATTCACCGAATTATTACACTGTTACACATTAATCTATGGGTTTGTTTATCATTGTAGATCTATAACCTGATTGGTGAATCAGGCTGAGTTTCATCAAGTCTTTATGGTCAACATTTTCCCCTCAGCAGCAACACTGAAGCACACAGAGGTTCCCGCTGCGTCTTTATGCTGATCCAGCTGCTGATGTCTCCCTCTTTTCAGCTCAATGCACTTCTAGACTGTTACAGTTTATAACCAGCCCGTTGCCAAAAAACGCATCCCCTGCTGTTTCATAGAAATATACACTTGTAGTTGATGTAACATTTTCTACGTGTTTACACATGTGTTCTGAACTACTAGTGTGAATTTCAGGTGTGTGGGACAATTTTTAGATTAAAAACAGGGGGATGTGTTTTTGGCAGCCCCATTGCCAAAAAACGCATCCCCTGCTATCTCAGAGGAATTGACACTTGTATGACTGTATTCCTGTATATCCATCTGTAATTAAAGGACAAGAGTCAGCAAATGCAAATTCTGCCCTGTAAAACAATGACAGCGCAATTTTCGCTCTATGATCTGAAGCCCCATTTGGAGCTTTTAAACAGGCTTTTGAAAAACTTTGATAATTTGCTGCTGTAATATTATAGATTTTTCAGAATAAAAAGCTAGCAGATGTGCAGAATCAAAACATAACAGAAATACAATTATAGAGCATTCAGTATTGTAAGAAAGCCCACACTGTTTCTGGATAAATAGATTATTGTATGAGTTAAGTTCTATTCCGTTTTATGCCTCTTTCCTTGTAAGTTTGAAATGTCCCATAATCCTGAATGCACCATAGCTTTCTGACGCTCACGAATGCATCACACTGGTCTATGAAAGCTGTGTCTGCACGTTTGATCTTCCGCTTAAAGGGGAAGTCTGGTCAACAAGGAAAAATCAGGGTATCATTAGCTATAACTAAAACTAATACATTTGTGGTTATTTAATGAACTTATCTTTAATCAATAAGAAAATAAAAACATAAATTGTCGTCCGAATCACTGTGTATGGGGGCTGACATGACTGCCCAAATATGGGCAGTAAGGGGCGTTTGACATCACATCCTGCGACGTGGAAGAGCGGAAGCGGCGACAGTATTTCTCTCCGCTTTCCATGCAAAGTCAATAGGAGCCGTTCTACACAGCTGCGATCATCAATAATTATTTTGGATTTCCAGAGGACTTCACCGCTGACATTCCCAAGAGCTATTGCTGAAGCAACAATGCCCACGTGCATGGCCATCGGATGTTCCAACACAACTGGTAAAAGAGGAAAAAACATTGCTTATTTCAACACATTCACTTCAGCGATCTCTCCTCCGCTGTGTGTGTGTGTGTGTGTGTGTGTGTGTGCGCGCTCAGCTGCAGCGCCGGTGCAAAGCCGTGCTCAGCCCAGCATGTGCTGGAATGCTCTTATATTTTAATACTTATACTATAATAATCAGCTAACTTAAGTCACTTCAGCGATCTCTCCTCCGCTGTGTGTCTGTGTGTGTGTGTGTGCGCCCCCCGCGCAGCACGGCTTTGCGCACACACACACACACACACACACACACACACACACACACACGTGTATAGATATATACTGTAGGACCCGACTGAGTTTGATCTTGGAAAATAGTGCGCCGTGACAAACAGAGCGTTGAAACTTGCTCAACAGCGGGTCCGCCGAGTGACGTCAAAAAATGGGAGGTGACAGTACTATTCTTGACCAAGATGGATTCCTCCACATAAACATGATTAAATGAGAATTATTATTAATTAAAAAAACTTATAATTTTTTGCACAATATGTAGTAGTTTTATATTTAAAGTACTTTTAGCAGTTTGAATTCTGATTTTGACCGGACTTCTCCTTTAAGAAAAAGCTTTTCAGTTTCAAAACTCACGTCGGCTCTCACGGTTTATTGTTGTGTGTGAATGACAAGAGACCACAACAAATAAATCAGCCGTACCTCGGATAAAAACTTTGGATTTAATGTTTATCATAACACCCGTACTTTTGTAAACGAATCTGCCAAATACACACAGTTTTTTTTCACACTAGAAGTACATTTAAACGTTTTTATATAATTAATATAAGAACAAGTCACTCCGTTGGTCGTATTTTAATTCGTTTTCCGTCGATATTCATTTGTACAGAGCGAGGCGCGCTCCCGCGACAGGGGATGCATATCGGCAGGCAAGCACTTTTGAGCATAACACCGGCTCACTTTCACCACTGGTTAAGACTAAAATTACTCATAACTCTGATCACTCTTCCTGCTGCTCTGTTAACACGGACTGCAGCAGGAATTACTGATGGCCACAAGTTGTGAAAGAAGCCGAAACAGCTCAGCAGAAGGCGGAGTTTTGTCGTCCGCAGCCCAGATGGGCTTTGTGATTTGTATGCGTGAGAGATGCCATGTTTGCGAGTGAAATGCCATGTGTTGCGTGTGAGCGTGTGAAGTTAGTGAAATGCGTGTGTCACACGGTCAATGCGTGAGAGTTGAGAGCTATGATATATATATATATATATATATATATATATATATATATATATATATATCAGTTGCAGCTACAGCTCAAACGTCATAACAAAGGTTATATAAATAAAATTAGAACATAATTTGAATAAAATTGCAATAAAGTTACACACAACATACAGAGCAGAAGCCAGAGAAAGATCGGTCAAGCCTCCACAACCTGAAACGTCTCTGAAACAGAGACCAGTTCTTCGTACGTCGCTAACCTAGTTAGCTGGATTTGATTGTTGACGATTTGGCATGATCTTGGATCGTTTGGTTCTTCGAAACTCATTCCGGACTTGCTGTCATAGCAACATGTGCGCAAACTTAAACCTGCTCGCGAGCAGGCTTATTTCATGTAAACAGGATTAGATCGCAGCTTTATAAGCGGAGGAGATAGGGAAGTCTGTCCAGCCAGTCCACTTGGACCACCTAGTGGCAGAGGACGGGAGAGAATTGCGGAACACCATTTTTTAATGTTTAATAAAAGACGAAACAAATGATGCTTAGTTCCTGTCTTTTTATTTAAACAATTCTTTATAAAGAAAAGCCAGCAAGTCATCTTTTGCCTGCAATAAGAGAGTTATGTAAAGTCAGCAATACTACTGTCAAATGGTGTATTAGAACTCGGTGATCTGTCCTCCCTGGATGATTTCACAGTCAACAGAACGTCAGACCAGGTGTACCTACTATGAAGAAAAAAGAGAGAGAACAAAAAGTTAAAAGCTGAAATGACAACAGTCATTTCAATGTAATGCAATGCAAATCGGGAGAACAGTAGAAATCAGTAGAGTGAGAAAAATAGGCCCTGATGTCCTCCAGTAGCCTAAGCCTATAGCAGCAAAACTATAAAGGTAGCTCAGAGTAACATGAGCCACTCTAGTTATAAGCTTTGTCAAAAAGGAAGGTTTTAAGATTAGTCTTAAAAGTAGACAGGGTGTCTGCCTCACGGACCAAAACTGGGAGTTGGTTCCACAGGAGAGGAGCCTGATAGCTAAAGGCTCTGCCTCCCATTCTACTTTTAGACTCTAGGAACCACCAGCAGACCTGCAGTCTGAGAGCGAAGTGCTCTGTTAGGAACATACGGGGTAATCAGAGCTCTGATATATGATGGAGCTTGATTATTAAGGGCTTTATACGTTAGAAGAAGAATTTTAAATTCTATTCTTGATTTAACAGGAAGCCAATGAAGGGAAGCTAAAATTGGAGAAATATGATCCCGCTTGTTGATTTTCATCAGAACTCTTGCTGCAGCATTTTGGATCAGCTGAAGGCTTTGAACTGCATTTTGTGGACTTCCTGATAGTAAAGAATTACAATAGTCCAGCCATGAAGTAACAAATGCATGGACTAGTTTTTCAGCATCACTCCTGGACAGAATGTTTCTAATTTTTTGCGATATTCCGGAGGTGAAAAAAGGAAACTCTGGAAACCTGTTTAATATGGGATTTAAATGACATGTCTTGGTCAAAAATAACACCAAGGTTTCAATTCAATTCAATTTTATTTATATAGCGCCAATTCATGAAACATGTCATCTCAAGGCACTTTACAAAGTTAAGTTCAATCATATTATACAGATTGGGTCAGATTATACAGATTGGTCAAAAATGTTCCTATATAAGAAAGAAGGTTTTTTACTTTATTACCAGAGGCCAAGTTAATGTCATCCAGATTAAGTGATTGGTTAATAAGTTTATTTTTTGAGGACTCTGGCCCAAAGATTACAACTTCGGTCTTGTCAGAATTTAGATGCAGGAAATTTAAAGTCATCCAGCTTTTGATGTCATCAAGACATGACTGCAGTCGAAGTAATTGATTGGATTCATCAGGATTTATGGATAAATATAGCTGAGTGTCATCAGCATAACAGTGGAAATTAATCCCATGCTGTCTGATAATTTTGCCGATCGGAAGCATATATATAGTAAAGAGAATTGGTCCAAGGACTGAACCCTGTGTTACTCCACAGGTGACCCTAGAGTTTGAGGAAGATTTATTATTAACATGAACAAACTGGAATCTGTCCGACAGATAAGATTTAAACCAGCCTAATGCTTTCCCCTTAATCCCTACAGTATGTTCAAGTCTTTGTAGGAGAATATTGTGATCAACTGTATCAAATGCAGCACTAAGATCTAAAAGGACAAGTACAGACACAAGTCCATTATCTGAGGCCATGAGAATATCATTAGTGACCTTCACCAGAGCCGTTTCAGTGCTATGATGAGCTCTGAAGCTCATCATAGCACTGATCTCAATAATTCTATATTACTTTAGAGCTAAGACAAATGATGGGGTCACTGCCTAATTCTATAGTGGAGTAAACCCAACAAGCTTTTATGTACAGCTCATTGCCAGTTACAATTTTCTAACAAAGCTGAAATATTTTCGTTTAAGCCATGTTAATCTCTCCGTGTATCAATTTAAAAACAAACCATGTTATTGAAATCTCTCTTTTCCCTCTTCAGTTTTTAGTTAACATAGTCCATGTTTAAAAATGTCATTTGAATTACGGAGCTGCAGTTCTCCCAAAACAAATGAACATCCTGAAACCATGAACATTTATCATTTTAACCGAATTAATTCACACAGACGAACGTTACTACGATACACACAGTTAGAAGATGACATTCAAGTTACATACGATATACATACAGTCACTTACAGAAGATGACATTCAGACGGACAAACACACGCAGGCCTGTTTATTCACTATCTTACACAGATCTGTGTTTTTCATATTTTTTTAACGTCTATGGCAACGCCGAAAGATGTTTTCAACGTGTTAAGTTCCCGCTTAGTTTAAAAGGTGGAGAGCGTGCGCTGGTTACGACCCCCGAATGTTTCATTCAAACGCGGTTTTACGTTTCAGCCCCGCAAGGATACAACTCTTTGTCTCGCACACACTTGGACGCTTATCCATTTTTGAAAGTTATACGTCGCTATTACCAGTTCCGAACAATTTTATCCACAACGGAAGTGCCTAGTTGGTCCCCACGTAAACGCTTCCCCGGTGCAACGCCTTTTTAGTTCCGTTTCCGTTTCTTTTTCTATTAATTTTATTAAATATTCGCTTTTCTTTTATTAATTCTTAATTTTATTTTTATAATTTAGTTGCAGTACTGCAATAAAAAAATTAATAAGCCCTATGTGAGAAATCTGCATGTTTAATCAAATCATTTCAAATCATTTATGCATGTCATGCTTCCGGGCCCCTACTTTTCCAGCATGAAATCGAACATGTCACCCTGGGGCAAGGCTTGACCCTGGGAACACTGCCTTTGACCCATTATACGGACTACTCTGCTCCAGACTTTTCCCCTTTTTTTATTATTTTTATTATTATTTCTACTTGTCCTTAGCACGATCGACCAACTAAAACGAAAGGCCTCACATCTGATGGTCGCCTTTTTGGTATAATGGGTGGGATCCCACTTCAACCCTATCTACGTACGTCTACATAGAAGTCAAGAATTTAAGCATTCCTGCCGCTTTCACCCACTACACTAGTGGACAGCCTCTTGTGCAAACCAAGACAAGAGGACTTTAATTGAACAGCTGCAAACCGCTCAGCCCGGTCACCCGCTCTCCATACTGTCTGAAAAGTACAGCTCTGTGTGTGAGCAGAGTCAAGAAACTGCGTCTACCCCCCCCCCCCCCCCACACACACACACACACACACACTAGCAGGCCCATGGTTGTTCAGGTCAGTCTTCCTCTCCTCCTTTTGTCTCAGAGAGGAAGGAGGTGAAGATGCAGTGGAAGTCTGGCAGAAGTCTGAGAGAAGGGCTGATCAGAAATGCTCCAACCTTTTATCTGTGGGGGGTGGTTTACAGAAGCACCCAGCTGAGAGAGAGAGGCCGTCCTTGCCTGGAACTCTCTTTCTCACAACCCAATTTTAATCCTTCCCCGTGTCACAGTTCACACAATAGAGGGAGAGAATGGAGCATTAAATAAATACTATGGATAGATGGGATAGGGAGGAAATTAGGGTCATTCATAAAGCATTGTTTTTATTTTTACATAATACAAAATAAAAAAAATAGAATAAATTGGATGGACCCTATGAAGCTACACACTCTTGTATAGTGCCTATCATAACACCATCTCCGTACTCGCATATATATATATATATATATATATATATATATATATACGGATTCGCATTCTCGTGAATTGAGAAAAGGCCACAGTATTAAGCAGCAAGGAGGTGGAGCAGGAAGAAATATTGCTAATTTGCTCATTTAAAATCAAAAGGCCAATGTTTAAAATTTCGCAACCAAACTTGAAAATTGTTCAACAATATTTCTGTAGTGTTAATTTTATATTCAAATCAAATAATAATTTTCCAATTCTTTGGAGAGGATCAACATGAAGTTTGTTTAGCCTTTTACTTATTTACACAAGTTCATATTTTTATTGCTTTATGCTTTAATACATTTATACTAGCCAGTTTACTACTGCACTAGTTAAAGGTATACTATGCAACCGGGGTTGATTTTCCAGCGAGGCTCCCCCCAGAGGGCGATAGTAAAAGTGCACTGTCGTAAATATGCTCAGCTGTTCTACTGGTTTCTCCGTCAAGCCAGGCGCGGTTGTTTTGAGCTTAGCAGACAGGGGAACGCAACGAATACAAAAGTCGAAAAAAAACGGCAGTACAAACAATGACTAACACAGTGAAAGTATGAACATGCACACAGAGAGAGAGAAACCATTCCAATGCAGTGTTTCCCCTAGGAATTTGCTTACCGGACGACCGGCGGAGCTGGTGGGGGGGGGGGGGGAGACAAGCTTTACGCCGATCACCGGCGGAGCGGAGCGGGGGGGGGGGACAAGCTTTGCGCGACCGGCGGAGCGGGGGGGAGCGGGGGGAGACAAGCTTTGCGCGCATATCGAGTTAGTTTTTTTTTTTTGGAATGTTGGGAGGCGGTAGCGTGAGGGAAACCCTACAATGTTACTTACAATCGCATCAGCAGAAACGCGAGGTCCACGTCAGCCTTGCAGCCTTCTCTTTCTTTTAGCTCTCGCCATTCGGAAAAAGCTTGCCCGATGTTCACCCGTGTACGACTCCTCTTTCTGTCCACAGCCCTTTTCCTCTTTCTTGCCTGCTCCGACATGGGCTTTCGCTGTTTTGTCGCTGGTTCCGCCATGATAACTGCACAGATATCGCCACTGCGCTAGCAACAAACATCTTCTCGCCTTAAAGCAAGACTGACTCTCGCGATCTTGCACGAGATTCTGAGTCTGTGGGCGCGGGCCGAGGGCTCCTGCAGTTGCAAGTGCGGTATTTCCCCCACAGACCTCAGGGGCGGCCAAGAAAACCTTTGTTCAACCTGAAATGACTCATTTAATCATCCAAAACGGTATGGAACACATTAATTAACTGAAAAATGTTGCATAGTATGCCTTTAAGCGCTAATCCGTTGTTGCTTAGTAATGACGCGCTGAGCGGCTAACGTTGTACCTGTAGATCGCGTGTAAATGAATCCCAAAGGTCTTCTTGTTGTCCATTTATTCCATCTTACACGGCAACATTTGTTAACAAAGACTCCGCCACAGCGGTCAAAAACTTGTATGCCCTTCCGGGTTCAACACCTGTCAACCTGTCAACTACCTGTCACCTGTCGGTTCTTATACTGGAGCCGACAGCCCCATCTAGTGACCAAGAAACAAAAAATACACATATTTGGCTCTAACAACATTTATATGTTTATATTAGAATTCATTTCGCAGGTAAAGATATTTCAGAATGTAATTTTTTTAGTAATTTAAAGTGCTATAATTAACACAAATAACTGAGCAATATTTTAGTTTAAATGTGCACATGATGATTTACAACGTTAAGTTCTTCTTTCATTTATAATTTTCCTTTTAAGGGTTTATAGCATACCTTGTGAACGAAAACAGTTCTTCGCATGTCAAAGGAACAGCATCCCGGGCTTCCATTTCATAATGGAGGCGAAGAATTGGTATGAGGCGGACACGTACTGCACGGATCACCATAACGGTTTGGCAAGTTTTGACATGTCCAACATGAACTATTTCAGTCAGCAGGACATTCCCACCTGGATCGGACTTCACAGAAATGGTAAGCGAAAAATGCCTTCAGTTGTGGTTTAAAGATTATGATTAAATGATTAAAGATTAAACCAGATGTGGCTTAATACTGTTTTAGGATTTAGATTTTAACATTTGTTGAAGTGTACGTGTTTCAGGGAAATCTGCCATTCTACCATCCAAAGATATGGTAAAAGGTAGGATAGCAGGAAAAGGTATCCACCATGATTTATACTTGGAGAAACCGTATGTGTAAAATGTAGACAAATGGGCTGTAAAAGATTCCTTATTCGCTATTCCAAGCCAACTGGCTACAATGTCCACTTTTGTCGCTTGTTTTTCTGCAGGTGGATCCTGGAAATGGAGCTCAGGCCTCGAGGAGGACAAACAATGGAATTTAGCTGAGCCAAATAATGACAAAAACTGTGTAGCTATAACTTCAGTGAACAAGTGGCTGACTACCCAAAACTGCCAGACCCTGCTTCCGTTCCTCTGCATGAAGGACAACCTGGTCCTGGTAAAGGAAAATAGGAGCTGGGAGGAGGCATTTGAACACTGCCGAAGTCTCGGATTGTCCTCCAATAGCGGGCTTCACTTCAATCTGCTCAGCGTGCAGCCTGGAGATGAACACACCTACGTGAAAAACAAAGTCATGGAGGCTGACACTGAAGAGGTGGGTTCATTGGAGGAAATGTTGTTCTGGTCCATTTTCCTACTTAGACCATCTTTGCCAAATATGGCAGAAAATCTGACTGACTTCTTGGGATGACTTCTTTTTGGAGCCATTTTCTTGTCTTATGCATGATATTTACAATACTTTGAATAAAAAGGTTATTTTTGTGAAAGTCTAACATTGGACAAAGATAACCTGGATTATCTGAGCAACAGTGTCTTTCAGTGTTTTAAAAGTTGTTCTGGGTTTTTCTGTGACCACCTGGATGAGAGTTTGATGTGTTATTCCTGGAAAGGTTCCTCAAAACTCATCCTCAAACATGGCATTCATTGTGGTTTTCTCGAGTCCCAAATCCCCAGAAATGGCTTTTAAACTGCCCTTCCAGATAGATAAATGTCGATATTGTTTCATCTGCTCTTGAAATTATTTTGATAAGAGCATGGTATATTGCTTTTTTGAGATATTTTAACCTATTTTCTGTTGTCAGACATGATTTCTTGATTCTACAGGTCTGGCAGGAATCAGGCCTGGTTGCCGCTAGTGAAATGGCACCCAACGTTTATTCAGAATTCATGATAAGGGGAAGAATTGCATGTTTTTGCCAGGGTGGTTTTGAAAAGTTTCACATACTTTACTTTGATGCTCTACATACAGGGGTTGGACAATGAAACTGAAACACCTCTCATTTTAGTGTAGGAGGTTTCATGGCTAAATTGGACCCGCCTGGCTGCCAATCTTCATTAATTGCACATTGAACCAATAAGAGCAGAGTGTGAAGGTCCAATTAGCAGGGTAAGAGAACAGTTTTGCTCAAAATATTGCAATGCACACAACATTATGGGTTCAATTCAATTTTTCAATTCAATTTTATTTATATAGCGCCAAATCATGAAACATGTCATCTCAAGGCACTTTACAAAATCAAGTTCAATCATATTATACAGATTGGGTCAGATTATACAGATTGGTCAAAATGTCCTATATAAGGAAACCAGTTGATTGCATCAAAGTCCCGACAAGCAGCATTCACTCCTGGGGAACCGTAGAGCCACAGGGAGAGTCGTCTGCATTGTACATGGCTTTGCTGCAATCCCTCATACTGAGCAAGCATGAAGCGACAGTGGGAAGAAAAACCACCCATTAACGGGAAAAAAAAACCTCCGGCAGAACCGGGCTCAGTATGAACGGTCATCTGCCTCGACCGACTGGGGTTACAGAAGACAGAGCAGAGACACAACAAGAGAGACAAAAAAGCACAGAAGCACACATTGATCTAGTAATCTGTTCAAAGTTAACAGAACGCCAGACCAGGTGTACCTACTATGAAGAAAAAGAGAGAGAGCAAAAAGTTAAAAGCTGAAATGACGACAGTCATTTCAATGTAATACAATGCAAAACTGGAGAACCGTAGAATGAAGAACAGTAGAAATCAGTAGAGTGAGAAAATTAGACCCTGATGTCCTCCAGCAGCCTAGGCCTATCACAGCACAACTATAGAGATAGCTCAGGGTAACATGAGCCACTCTAACTATAAGCTTTGTCAAAAAGGAAAGTTTTAAGATTAGTCTTAAAAATAGATAGGGTGTCTGCCTCACGGACCAAAACTGGGAGTTGGTTCCACAGGAGAGGAGCCTGATAGCTAAAGGATCTGCCTCCCATTCTACTTTTAGAGACTCTAGGAACCACCAGCAGACCTGCAGTCTGAGAGCGAAGTGCTCTGTTAGGAACATACGGGGTAATCAGAGCTCTGTTATATGATGGAGCTTGGTTATTAAGGGCTTTATACGTTAGAAGAAGAATTTTAAATTCTATTCTTGATTTAACAGGAAGCCAATGAAGGGAAGCTATAATTGGAGAAATATGATCCCTCTTGTTGATTTTCATCAGAACTCTTGCCGCAGCATTTTGGATCAGCTGAAGACTTCGAACTGCATTTTGTGGACTTCCTGATAGTAAAGAATTACAATAGTCCAGCCTTGAAGTAACAAATGCATGGACTAGTTTTTCAGCATCACCCCTGGACAGAATGTTTCTAATTTTGGCGATATTCCGGAGGTGAAAAAAGGAAACTCTGGAAACCTGTTTAATATGTGATTTAAATGACATGTCTTGGTCGAAAACAACACCAAGATTATTAACTTTATTACCAGAGGCCAAGTTAATGCCATCCAGATTAAGTGATTGATTAAGAAGTTTATTTTTTGAGGACTCTGGTCCAAAGATTACAACTTCTGTCTTGTCAGAATTTAAATGCAGGAAATTTAAAGTCATCCAGCTTTTGATGTCATCAAGACATGACTGCAGTCGAAGTAACTGATTGGATTCATCAGGATTTATGGATAAATATAGCTGAGTGTCATCAGCATAACAGTGGAAATTAATCCCATGCTGTCTGATAATTTTGCCAACCGGAAGCATATATATAGTAAATAGAATTGGTCCAAGGACTGAACCCTGTGGTACTCCACAGGTGACCCTAGAGTTTGAGGAAGATTTATTATTAACATGAACAAACTGGAATCTGTCCGACAGATAAGATTTAAACCAGCCTAATGCTTTTCCCTTAATCCCTACAGTATGCTCAAGTCTTTGTAGGAGAATATTGTGATCAACTGTGTCAAATGCAGCACTGAGATCTAACAGGACAAGTATAGACACAAGTCCATTATCTGAGGCCATGAGAATATCATTGGTGACCTTCACCAGAGCTGTTTCAGTGCTATGATGAGCTCTAAAGCCTGACTGAAACTCCTCAAGTAGGTCATTACTTTGTAAATGTTCACAAAGTTGATTAGCAACTACTTTCTCAAGAATTTTAGATAAGAAAAGAAGATTAGATATAGGTCTGTAGTTTACTAGCTCATCTTGATCAAGAGAAGGTTTCTTAAGTAAAGGTTTAATAACAGCTACTTTAAAAGCCTGTGGTACATATCCATTTACTAAGGATAGATTAATCATGTCTAAAATAGGACCACTGATCAGAGGGAATACCTCCTTAAACAACTTGGTTGGGATTGGGTCTAACATACAAGTAGAAGGTTTAGATGAAGCTAAAATTTTAGATAGCTCAGAAAGCTCTACTGCTTTTAAACAGTTCAGACACTGCGCAGGTTCTAAGGATTCCTCCAATGCTGCCTCACTTACTGAGGACGAGGTAATCATGTTTGGGAGGATGCCAATTATTTTATTTTTAATGGAATCAATTTTATTTATGAAGAATCCCATAAAATCATTACTGCTAAGAGCTAAGGGGATGGCTGGATCAACAGAGCTGTGGCTCTGGGTAGGTTTGGCAACTGTATTGAAGAGAAATCTAGGATTATTCTTATTCTCCTCAATTAATGATGAAAAATATGCTGCTCTAACTCTGCGAATGGTCTTGTTATACAACAATAGACTGTCCCTCCAGATTAGGTAGGATTCCTCTTGGTGTGTAGAGCGCCATTTTCTCTCCAATTTCCTAACATTGTGCTTCAAGGAATGCAGCTCTGAATTAAACCAAGGAGCCAGCTTCCTGTGAATAATCACCTTCTTTTTCAAGGGAGCTACATTGTCTAATGCAGAACGCAATGACAAAGTCATACCGTTTACAAAGACATCTATTTGTGAATTGGAAGAAACAACATTGCTGCCATCTACAGGGCATTTCTGCAATACAGAGGATATTAAAAAGGGGACAGACTCTTTAAGTTTTGATACAGCATTATCCGATAAAGATCTACTATAATGGAACCCTCTTTTGGGGGTGGAGAACTCCGTTAGATTAAACTCAAATGTTATTAAAAAATGATCAGATAGGACAGGGTTGTGAGGAAATACTGTTAATTCTTCACAATCAATGCCATATGTCAGCACAAGGTCTAAAGTATGGAGCCAAGAGTGCGTCGGTTTATGCACATTTTGAGCAAAACCAATTGAATCTAGGATAGTTTTAAAGGGTACACTAAGGTTATCACATTCTGTGTCAACATGAATGTTAAAATCACCCACTATAATAACCTTATCAGTATTTAACACCAAATCAGATAAGAAATCTGACAACTCATCCAAAAACTGAGTATAAGGGCCTGGTGGACGATACAAAACAACAAACAGAAGAGGTTTTATTGCTTTGCAGTTTGGATGAGGGAAACTGAGGGTTAAATGCTCAAAAGAACTGTAGTTATTAATTGGCCTGGGACTAATTAATAAATCAGACTGAAAGATGGCTGCCACTCCTCCTCCTCTTCCCACAGATCTGGGAATGTGGAAATTTGAATAATTGGAGGGAGTTGACTCATTTATACTAACATAGTCCTCTTGTAGCCAGGTTTCTGTGAGACAAAACAAATCAATCTGTTTATCAGAAATCAATTCGTTAACTAACAAAGTCTTTGGAGGGAGAAACCTTATATTTAATAGACCACATTTAATTGTTTTATTTTTAGGTTCAAGGTGAACCTTATTGATTTTTATTAGGTTTTTATGATTTGTTCCTTTTAGATAAGTTTTTGATCTGTTAAGTTTTGGCCGTGGGAAAGACACCGTCTCAATAGGATAATGGGTGGGTAACAGTACAGAAGCTGCAGAGAGGTGTGTTAAACTACGGCTCTGCTTCCTGGTCTGGACCCTGGGTTGTCAGCATTTAGGAGAACTAATAAATCCGGCCAGATTTCTAGAAAGAAGAGCTGCACCATCCAAAGTGGGATGGATGCTGTCTCTCCGGATCAGACCAGGTTTTCCCCAGAAAGTTCGCCAGTTATCAATGTAGCCCACGTCGTTTTCAGGACACCACCTAGACAACCAGCGGTTGAATGATGACATGCGGCTAAACATGTCATCACTGGTCAGATCAGGCAGGGGACCAGAGAAAATTACGGAGTCCGACATTGTTTTAGCAAACTCACACACCGAAGCAACACCAACTTTAGTGACCTCCGATCGGCGTGACCGGGTGTCATTACCGCCAGCGTGAATAAAATCTTACTGTATTTACGCTTATCCTTAGCCAGCAGTTTTAGGTAAGATTCTATGTCGCCCGTTCTGGCCCCTGGCAGGCATTTAACTATGGTCCCTGGTGTCTCTAGTGCCACGTTTCTGACTATTGAGCTCCCAATAATCAGGGTCGGCTTCTCAGCGGGTGTGTCGCTGAGTGGGGAAAATTTGTTAGAAACGCAGACGGGTTGGTGGTGAACTGGGGGCTGAAATCTAGAGCTATGCTTCCTACAAACTGTCACCCAGCCGGCCTGCTTACCCGGCTGCTCGGGTGCTTCTGGAGGACCACTAAGTGAAGTAACGCTAGGTCTATGTGGCTCCGCGCTAGCAAAGGGGTGGCTATCAGCTGGTCTTTCCATAGCACGGAGCCGGGTCTCTAATTCTGACACCCTCGCCTCCAAAGCTACAAAAACACTACATTTATTACAAGTACCATTATCACTAAAGGAGGCAGAGGAATAGCTAAACATCTGACACAGAGAGCAGGAGATAAGGGGAGACTTAGTAAGAGACGGAGAAGCTGAAGTAATAGTAGGAGAGGAAGCCATTGTGGAGCTAAAGCTAGGCTAGGCTAAAGCTAGGCTAGCGCCCTTCTACCACGCCAAGAGAGCAAACCGTGAAACACGAGGAGTTCCCAAGCGTGATGTGCAGCAACAGAAAATGTTTTAAAAGTGCTTATGTGTTAGAAACAGATGTTACAGCAAAGAGATTAAAGATAAAAGCGAGAGAATCTGGAGCAACAAACCGTTGCTCACGCAGTGAAAACAGGAAGTGATACAATACGCCTTACCGCAAACAGGAAGTGACGTCAGCCAATAGCTGAAGATTCCCAGAGGAGTAACATATGGTATGTCACTCTGGTGACATACCAGAGTTCAAAAGAGGACAAATTGTTGGTGCACATCTTGCTGGCGCATCTGTGACCAAGACAGCAAGTCTTTGTGATGTATCAAGAGCCACGGTATCCAGGGTAATGTCAGCATACCACCAAGAAGGACCAACCACATCCAACAGGATTAACTGTGGACGCAAGAGGAAGCTGTCTGAAAGGGATGTTCGGGTGCTAACCCAGATTGTATCCAAAAAACATAAAACCACGGCTCCCCAAATCACGGCAGAATTAAATGTGCACCTCAACTCTCCTGTTTCCACCAAAACTGTTCGTTGGGAGCTCTACAGGGTCAATATACACGGCCGGGCTGCTATAGCCAAACCTTTGGTCACTCGTGCCAATGCCAAACGTCGGTTTCAATGGTGTAAGGAGCGCAAATCTTGAGCTGTGGACAATTTGAAACATGTATTGTTCTCTGATGAGTCCACCTTTACTGTTTTCCCCACATCCGGGAGAGTTAAGGTGTGGAGAATCCCCAAAGAAGCGTACCACCCAGACTGTTGCATGCCCAGAGTGAAGCATGGGGGTGGATCAGTGATGGTTTGGGCTGCCATATCATGGCATTCCCTTGGCCCCATACTTGTGCTAGATGGGCGCGTCACTGCCAAGGACTACCGAACCATTCTGGAGGACCATGTGCATCCAATGATTCAAACATTGTATCCTGAAGGAGGTGCCGTGTATCAGGATGACAATGCACCAATACACAGCAAGACTGGTGATAGATTGGTTTGATGAACATGAAAGTGAAGTTGAACATCTCCCATGGCCTGCACAGTCACCAGATCTAAATATTATTGAGCTACTTTGGGGTGTTTTGGAGGAGCAAGTCAGGAAACATTTCCTCCACCAGCATCACGTTGTGACCTGGCCACTATCCTGCAAGAAGAATGGCTTAAAATCCCTCTGACCACTGTGCAGGACTTCTATGTCATTTCCAAGACGGATTGACGCTGTATTGGCCGCAAAAGGAGGCCCTACACACCATACTAATAAATTATTGTGGTCTAAAACCAGGTGTTTCAGTTTCATTGTCCAACCCCTGTAGTTACCGCATGTCAATCCAATGCTGCACCTTTGGGATACAGTGGAAGAGAAAATGTACATCACCGACACAAAACCGTAAAATCTGCAACGGTGTGCCGTTATCATGTCAACATGACCCAAAACCTTTAAAGAATGTTTCCAGCACCTTGTTGAATCAATGCAACAAAGGATTCAGGCAGTTCTGAAGGTAAAATGGGGTGTAACTTGGTATTGGCAAGGTGTACCCAAGGAAGTCAGTGTATATTTTTTTTGTCTGGTCCATCTAATAAACCTGGATGTCATTAGCATAGCAATACACATAAATGTGATACTTCTTGATAATTATTGCCCAAAAAAGACATTTGCGAACAAAACAGAACTCCCCGTGTCCCGAACCCTCATGAACAACCACAATAAGACATGAAAAAGCTATTTTCCAGATCCTGATAATATTTAGTAATAATAGTGAAACTTCACTTTCCAGATGATTTGGAACAACAGAAACAGGTTTCTGAAGGTCTTTATTAAATCAAGTGGATTCTCCGAGCAGAAATGAGCTCTAATCTTGATCATATCTCATTGCCCCAATAATACGTATTCCTTAAAAGTAAAATACAACGAATAACAAAAAGGAACCCATTGGTACATTATGTTAATGCATAAAAATGTAAAGTTAGATCACAGGGAATCATGACATGATCTTCTTGAATCTCTGAGATTAATTTTTGTTTGTTCCCATAGGTGTGGACTGGGCTGCGCTACCTGGGTGATGAATGGTTGTGGGTGAATGGAGCTGATATGTTGTACACTGGCCTGCCACAATGCCCCATCTTATGGCAGCGCTGTGGTGCCTTATCCAAGAACGATACCGGCACCATGGAGGCCAGAGACTGTTTAGAGAGAAAAAACTTTCTCTGTTATAGTTACAAACCTTAACATCAGCAAGATCACCGAAAAGCCTGAGCAAGTCTGCTTCTACCAACCAGCTGAAAAGTTCACAACCTGCCACTGTTTTGAGGCTCTAGATTTATTTTAAAAACATTGCATTTAGAATATTGCATTTAGAGTTATCAGTAAGAGAAACCTACAGATTATATTCATTAATAAGTATTTTACATTTGTTTTTGATTACTAAACACTTTGTTAGAAAGTTGAAGAACCCTATCAAGGTCAGAGTGAATGATTGAAAGGAATTTCATGATAGAAATCCAAGGTTACATTAAGGAATTTCATTATTGTATATTAAGGAAAATCAAAATACTATTAGTGTTTTTACATGTGCTAAAAATCCTTATAAATTACCTTGTTTGTATTTCAATGTGGTCTTTTCAAAGTTTAAAAAGTGCTTAATTTTAGATAAAATGGTTGAAACTCTTCAAATATGTTAATGTACCTCTTTAGTATAAAGATTTCTTTGAAAAATAAACTTTATAAATGAGCAACAATTGAGTTTCCCTTTTCTTTTTCTACCATCTTTAGTTTTTGCACAAATTAAGTTTTCTTTGATAAAAAAACACCTCTATAAGAATCTCATGTATAAAATGAATCCTCAAATGGAAAACACACCCTCTTCATCTAACTTGAATATGACATTAGAGAAGATGGACAAAACCCACCAAATGTGATGTTCTTATAAGGGGTCGTTCACAATTTCCAGCCCTTTCAAAAGTGGACTGTACAAAACATACTCTTTTTTTGCACCAAGTGTTGGGTCACTCCGTACAAAGCTGTGGAATTGTAAATGTTAACTAAATTTTAACTTGAACATTGCATTTTAGGCGTACCACATATGAATAGAGTGTGAATCTCTACCAGTGGGGTACAATTCACTCCGGTCACAAAGTTCTTATGGTCTCTCTCTCTTGTCCACTCGAACGCCCAGTTGGTCACGGCAGATGCAACTGTCCACAGTCAATAGTGGAGTAGTGCCACGGCTGCTACTCTCTCTTTAGCCTCAGTTCCACCGGCTTGGTATGGTCGCACAACATTCGGCTCCGCCCGCTTTTGAGTTTTGAGGGAGAAATTTTTTTCAGGGCCAGCCTGGGTTTCTCCTGCCCTACTCAAGACCAGGGTCAGACCGTGCCGACTCAAGAGACGTTTAGAGTGAACATACTGCTTTTCAGTGATTGGCTTAGGGGCGAGGAGAAATAAGGGGAAATTAGGGGCGAGGAGAATTAAGGTTTTTCTCTGAGAAAGTCCAGAAAAACTAAAGAGCGACAACATTGATATTGAGGACCACTATGAATGGAGTGGTCCAAACCGAAATATACTTTTACTATTTATATCCCAAGAACCATGCCAGGAGGCGTTTCTCTCTTCCAGGCATTTCTAGGCAGGTTGATACACAAACCGTGTGAAGATAAACCTGAATTATCTTCACACAGGAAGAGGAAGAGGAGTAGCAACTATCTTTCAGTCTGATTTATTAATTAGTCCCAGGCCAATTAATGACTACAATTCTTTTGAACATTTAACCCTCAGTTTCCCTCATCCAAACTGCAAAGCAATAAAACCTCTTATTTGTTGTTCCACCAGGCCCTTACTCTCAGTTTTTGGATCAGTTGTCAGACTTCTTATCTGATTTGGTGTTAAACACTGAGAAGGTTATTATAGTGGGGGATTTCAACATTCATGTTGACACAGAATGTGATAACCTTAGTGTAGCCTTTAAAACTATCCTACATTCAATTAGTTTTGCTCAAAATGTGCATAAACCGACACACTCCTGGCTTCATACTTTAGACCTTGTGCTGACATATGGCATTGATTGTGAAGAATTAACAGTATTTCCTCACAACCCTGTCCTATCTGACCATTTTTTAATAACCTTTGAGTTTAATTTAACCGAGTTCTCCACCCCCAAAAGAGGGTTCCATTATAGTAGATCTTTATCAGATAATGCTGTATCAAACTTTAAAGAATCTGTCCCCCTTTTAATATCCTCAGTATTGCAGAAATGCCCTGCAGATAGCAGCAATGTTGTTTCTTCCCATTCACAAATACACATGTGTTATAAACAATGTAGCTCCCTTGAAAAAGAAGGTGATTATTCACAGGAAGCTGGCTTCCTGGTTTAATTCAGAGCTGCGTTCCTTGAAGTACAATGTTAGGAAATTGGAGATAAATGGCGCTCTACACCAAGAGGAATACTACCTTTCTATTCAACTTAACTGATTCTACAAACATTCATTCATCTGAGCCTTTTATCACAGTAGCAAACAACAAAGCAATCAATCAATCAATCAAGCAAGACAGCGCTTTGTATTCCCAAAGTGACCAAAGCGCTGTACAGGGGTCCGTTCTTCCTACGTTGCTTAAAACATCCAAGATCAAATGAGACATCCGAGATGACTTCATCCGGCTAATCATGATCCGGCTAATTGGGTTCTTCGAACACACCTGTTGTTTATGATTAGTATGGCTGGATTGAGTTATCTGAGAAACCTGCGTGTTCATGCATTTGTTTAAAAGGGGAAATGTGTCGATAGTAGAAACAATGATCAGCAACGCTGCTATTGGCTGCTCAGCACGGTCAAAGAACGCCCACAGTTTTTCTCTCAATCAGAACAAGAGCTTTTAATGGAAGGTTATGCCGAATTTGAGTCATTAATTAAAACGACAGGGAACACCTCAAAGTCTGCTAAAGCCAGGAGAGAGGGCTGGCAAAAAGCAGCAGACAAATTACATGCATAAGTACTGCCCATTTGAGATGTTTCTATCACTTTCTACAGTATGTATTTTTGCTTTTTAATAATTTCATATTTACTTTGTTTTTTTATGTCAGACGATCCACAGGAGCCACTAGAACATGGGGAAAAAAGTGAAGTACAAGAATATTCTACAAAATCGTAGCCTTTAATTATTATACTGTATTTTAAAAAGTAACTTCTTCCTCTTTTTTAAAGGCCACTGTTAAATGAGGTGTTTATCTGTTTATAACAGCCACCAAGGAAAAGGCTGGAAAAAAAAACAGGTTCTTTTTACTTTTGTTGCATGAGAGATGTTTCACCCTTTCTTTTTCTTTCACAAAAACACAGGGTGCCATCCGTTCCCTATATAAATGGCTTCTTCAACAAAAAAAAATTGTATTTTGACCTGAAAAAAAAACAGAAATTAAGAGGAGAAATTGAACTCCACAACTTGAAAAAGAGAAAAATTGCATTAGAGATCGAGTTGCTTCAAAAGGACGTTCAGAATAAGTTCTAATACACCATTTGACAGTATGCTGGTGAAGATTCTCAGTCATCCAGGTCATGGTCATTCCAAAAAAAAGTAAAAAACAAGGCAACTTCCAGTTGCCTTGTTTTTTACTTTTTTTTGGAATGACATTTGACAGTAGTATTGCTGACTTTACATAACTATCTCTTATTGCAGACAAAAGATGACTTGCTGTCTTTTCTTTATAAAAAAAATTGTTTAAATAAAACGACAGGAACTAAGCATTATTTTTTTCGTCTTTTATTAAACATTAAAAAATCGTGTTCCACAATTCTGTCCCGTCCTCTGCCACTAGGTGGTCCAAGTGCACTGGCTGGACAGACTCCATAAGATTTCCCTATTTCCTCCGCTTATAAAGCTGCGATCTAATCCTGTTTACATGAAATAAGCCTGCCCGTGAGCAGGCTTAAACTGGCGCACATGTTGCTATGACAGCAAGTCCAGGATGAGTTTCGAAGAACCAAACGATCCAAGATCATGCCAAATCGTCAACAGTCAAATCCAGCTAACTGAGTTAGCGACGTACAAAAAACGGACCCCAGGTCACAACTTAAAATGGAACAAAAACAAACGAAAATTACCAAAACACTAACAACAAAATAAAGAAACAAGAAAGAAAAGCTAAAAACTGAGTAAAATAAAATGCTAACAGTTAAGACAGCCTGATATTTTGCTCACCTGGAATTGGTTTTAAAAAGGGACTTAAAATCCTTCAAGGTATTTACCATCCTCACTGTGAGAGGAGGACGATTCCAGAGTTTAGGAGCAACAGCAGAAAAGGTTCTGTCTCCTCGGGTCACAAGACGAGTCCTGATAATGTCTGAGAGGAACAGAGGTTCTGACCTCTGAACTTCTCCTGGGAACATGTTTGTGTAAAAGCTTTGCTAGATCAGGAGATGCCAAACCCTTTAAACTCTTAAAAGCCAAAAATTTTAATCTTATAATCTTTCCTAAAATGTACAGTCAGCCATTTAAATTTACTTCAAATTATAAAGGATACATTTGCAGATCACCAGTAAATAAATTATATATATTTTCTAAGACTTGAACCCAAAAGAAATATATACAGTGAGAAAAGCATAGATCTTAAAATGGAGCCTTTCCACAATTCAAGGAGAATAAGAGGAGGAAAACTGAGCCAACCGGACAGAAAAAACCTTCTGCCTGGTCTGGTTGGAGCCAGACCAATTAAGGGTTGTACCTTTCACACCAACAAAAGATCATGGTCTCAATAGCAGCAGGCAAATCCACCAAAATGAAAATGGCAGAATCTCTCGAGTCTGCAGTTATTAGCAGATCACTTAAACTTTAAGAAGTACTGTTTTCTGTGCAGTGAAAAAATTAAAAGCCCGACTAAACATTTTTTTAGTAATCCCACATAGCTTGAGATGCTCCTGAAATTGGAACTAAACCAAACTCTCTAAAATATTTGTGCTGAAATTTAATTTAGCAAACATGACTGATACTTTGTTCTTACAAGTACAACAATGACTTGGCCACAATCTACACCAAGACCCAAGCCAAAGACTTATACCTGAAAAGGTATTTGGCGTGGATCGGTTTACACAAGGAATCGTCAAGCAAAGACTGGGTCTGGACTGACGGAGGAAAACATATGGTGGATTGGGGATATAAACAACCAGATAACAATGAAGACTGTGCTGCGATCGGCTACCACCACTACAACACCAGAAAGTAATGTGAGACTGTTCTTGAGTTTTGCTTTAAAACGTGAATAGCTTGAAATGCATTTATATGACAGGTCCCTGTTAAATTTCTCCCGTTTCATGTGTTCATATATTTTAAATAATTATTGTCGTTTTTTGTAGACATTGTGAATATGTTCCATCCTTTTGAACGTAAGATTTATGCTGGAATCTCTGGTTCGGGTGTTTGGAAACAGTGACAGCTGAAAAGGCTTAAGGGGTTTTAAAACCACTCCACTCAGAAACTAACAGTTATGGATTTGACTTGTTGGTATTTCCAAGTGAAGTTGGGCTGTTGTAAATAGAGATCAATTCAATCACACCAACTCCCACTACCGATTTTATACAATAATCTTACTCAACTCAAACACTGTGTCACAAAGATAACTGAACAAACTCTTACAGAAAGCAATAGAATTACATAATTAACTTTTCTTTCACCTTAGCAATAAGGTGGAAAAGTCCAATAATCAGGGCAGTGATCTTATTATATCAGTGATCTCGTTTATAGCAGATTTTAGACAAACCGACCATCCATAGCACTACTGTCACCTATTAACACCAATACCAAGTGCTGGGAACTCAGGTTATCGTGTCTTTCCCAAAAATACCCCAATATGTGTTGAGCAGGAGGTGGAATCAAGCTGACAACTTCTAAATTCTCCCGCAACAGCACACAGCGGGCCGCGAGTTACAAAAAGCAGAGCATCAGATCTTCCTGATGGTTTTGAAGAAGAAGCACAAAAGTTGTGTAGAAGGATTCTGAATGTTGCCTTGGGCTGCACAATATATCTAAAAAAAACATGCAATATATGGGCCAATGTTGTGATACTGATATTATTTTCAACAAACAAATAATTGAAAAATCATTAAATGTTTTTCTGCATTGAGTTCATTGTAAACACAGACCCCAGATCAGGGGTCCGTTCTTCGTACGTCGCTAACTCAGTTTGCTGGATTTGATTGTTGACGATTTGGCATGATCTTGGATCGTTTGGTTCTTCGAAACTCATTCCGGACTTGCTGTCATAGCAACATGTGCGCAAACTTAAACCTGCTCGCAATCAGGCTTATTTCATGTAAACAGGATTAGATCGCAGCTGTATAAATGGAGGAGATAGGGATATCCAGCCAGTGCACTTGGACCACCTAGTGGCAGAGGACGGGACAGAATTGTGGAACACCATTTTTTAATGTTTAATAAAAGACGAAACAAATAATGCTTAGTTCCTGTCTTTTTATTTAAACAATTCTTTATAAAGAAAAGCCAGCAAGTTATCTTTTGCCTGCAATAAGAGAGTTATGTAAAGTCAGTAATACTACTGTCAAATGGTGTATTAGAACTTACTCTGAAGGTCCTTTTGAAGCAACTCAATCTCTAGTGCAATTTTTCTCTTTTTCAAGTTGTGGAGTTCAATTTCTCCTCTTAATTTGTGTTTTTTTCCAGACAAAATACATTTTTTTTGTTGAAGATGCCGTTTATATAACGAACGGATGGCACCCTGTGTCATTTTGGGGAAAAAAGGGTGAAACATGCCTCATGCAACAAAAGTAAAAAGAACCCGTTTTTTTCAGCCTTCTTATAGGCTGTTATAAACAGACAAATACATCATTTAACAGTGGCTTTTACAAAAGAGGAAGAAGTTGCTTTTTAAAATACAGTATAATAATTAAAGGCTACCATTTTGTATAATATTCTTGTACTTCACTTTTTTCCCCATGTTCTAGTGGCTCCCGTGGAGGCTCTGACATAAAATAACAAAGTAAATATGAAATTATTAAAATGCAAAAATTAGGGCTGGGCAAGTTAACGCGTTAATTTCGCGTTAATTCATTAGACTATTAACGGTGATATTTATTTTATCGGGCATTAACGCTTGTTGCTCACATGCTTTCAGTCAGCGTCAGTCAGCACGCGCGCTGACTTCAGCGCGCTGTGTCACGGCAGCACTCTGCTCTCCCCCTCCCCTCTCGTACGTGGCTCAGCGGCGCCAGCCAATCAGCACGCAGGCTCAGCCTGGCCCGCCCACTCAGCTCTCACACAAACCCATCACACAAACAGCTGAGAGAGACCGCAGCAGACGACTCTCCCTGTGGCTCTACGGTTCCCCAGGAGTGAATGCTGCTTGTTGGGACTTTGATGCAATCAACTGGTTTCCTTATATAGGACATTTTGACCAATCTGTATAATCTGACCCAATCTGTATAATATGATTGAACTTGATTTTGTAAAGTGCCTTGAGATGACATGTTTCATGATTTGGCGCTATATAAATAAAATTGAATTGAATTGAATATTATCTATCATATCTTACTGGAGCCCACACAGAAAATGTAATTAAGACCTTGAAAGAACCCAGTACATATATTAAAAAGTGTTATTTAAGATAAGATAACATTAGCTAATCCTTTATTTATCCCACGACGGGGAAATTTATAGGATTAAAGCAACAGGCAGGTGCACACAACACAGACAAAATTACATAAGGATTGAAAAATAGAAGAGGTGGATTAGCGAAAAAACACTGAACATAACATTATTGTTATTATTATTATTATTATTATTTAATTGTAATAATAAAAAAAAACCACAAAACCCAAAAGGTCAACAGTTTCATGATACATCAAGCTTAGGGACTGGCTAATATACAACAGGTCAAAAAAGGCCATATTTTGGCTGCAGTGCTGTTGTTCTCTTATGAAGAAAAGATCAACTAGTGCACTAAATTCAATAGATGGGTTGAAAATATCCAGTATAAAATACAGATTCCCAGGGCATGAAGTATACAGTTAAGTTGACTTTTTTTGGTGTCTGTCTGTGTGTGTGTGTGTGTGTGTGTGTGTGTGTGTGTGTGTGTGTGTGTGTGTGTGTGTGTGTGTGTGTGTGTGTGTGGTGGCGGCAGGTGTAGAGGGGGGGCCCAAAAAGACTGCGTTGTCCCGGGCCCTAGCAAAGCTGTCAGCTGGCCTGGTTGCCGCAATCTAATCCTGTTTACATGAAATAAGCCTGCTCGCGAGCAGGCTTAAGGTTGCGCACATGTTGCTATGACAGCAAGTCCAGGATGAGTTTCGAAGAACCAAACGATCCAAGATCATGCCAAATCGTCAACAATCAAATCCAGCTAACTGAGTTAGCGACGTACGAAGAACGGACCCCTGGTCCATTTTCCTACTTAGATGATCTTTGCCAAATATGGCAGAAAATCTGACTGACTTCTTGGGATGACTTCTTTCTAGAGCGATTTTCTTGTCTTATGCATGATATTTACAATACTTTGAATAAAAAGGTTATTTTTGTGAAATTCTAACATTGGACAAAGATAACCTGGATTATCTGAGCAACAGTGTCTTGCAGTGTTTTAAAAGTCGTTCTGGGTTTTTCTGTGACCACCTGGATGAGAGTTTGATGTGCTCATGGAGTAATTTTGCTCAGCCAGTTAGTCCCAGAAAGGTTCACCACTGTTCCATGTTTTCTCCATTTATGGATAATGGCTCTCACTGTCATGATAGCATGGGGTTTTGTGTTTGTGTTTATTCATTATTAAATTATAGCACCACGTGAGCCTGTTTAAATCTTGGTTTCATTTGGGTCCACTTCCTCAAAACTCATCCTCAAACATGGCATTCATTGCGGTTTTCTCGAGTCCCAAATCCCCAGAAATGGCTTTTAAACTGCCCTTCCAGATAGATAAATGTCGATATTCTTTCACCTGCTTTTGAAATTATTTTGATAAGAGCATGGTATATTGCTTTTTTGAGATATTTTAACCTATTTTCTGTTGTCAGACATGATTTCTTGATTCTACAGATCTGGCAGGAATCAGGCCTGGTTGCTGCTAGTGAAATGGCACCCAACGTTTATTCATAATTCATGATGAGGGGGAGAATTGCATGTTTTTGCCAGGGTGGTTTTGAAAAGTTTCACTCGCTTTACTTTGATGCTCTCCATAGTTACCAAATGTCAATCCAATGCTGCACCTTTGGGATGCAGTGGAACAGAAAATTTACATCACCGACACAAACCGAGAAATCTGCAACTGTATGACGTTATCATTTCAACATGACCCAAAACCTCTAAAGAATGTTTCCAGCACCTTGTTGAATCAATGCAACAAAGGCTTAAGGCAGTTCTGAAGGCAAAATGGGGTGTAACTTGGTATTGGAAAGTGTACCCAAGGAAGTCAGTGTATATTTTCAAAGACTTCATTACATGTTTTGTTTGTCTGGTCCATCTAATAAACCTGGTTTTCATTAGCATAGCAATACACATAAATGTGATACTTCTTGATAATATTGCCCAAAAAAGACATCTACAAACAAAACAGAACTCCCCGTGTCCAGAACAACCATAATAACCACGAAAAGGCTGTTTTCTAGATCCTGATAATATTTAGTAATAATAGTAATAATGGTGAAACTTCACTTTTCAGATGATTTGAAACAACAGAAACAGGTTTCTGAAGGTCTTTATTAAATCAAGTGGATTCTCCGAGCAGAAATGAGCTCTAATCTTGATTATATCTCAATGCCCTAATGATACCTATTCCTTAAGAGTAAAATACAATGAATACAAAAAGGAACCCATACATCCATCCATCCCTTCAACGTCTTCCGCTTATCCGGGGTCGGGTCGCGCAGGTAGCAGCTTCAGTAGGGAGGCCCAGATGTCCCTCTCCCCAGTCACTTGGGCCAGCTCCTCGGGGGAATCCCAAGGCATTCCCAGGTCAGCCGAGAAACATAGTCCCTCCAGCATGTCCTGGGTCTCCCCCTGGGCCTCCCGGTGGGACGTGCCGGGAACACCTCACCAGGGAGGCGTCCAGGAGGCATCCTAACCAGATGCCCGAGCCACCTCAACTGGCTTCTCTCGACGTGTAGGTGCAGCGGCTATACTCTGAGTCCTCCCCGGATGACTGAGCTCCTCACCCTATCTCTAAGGGAGAGCCCAGACACACTATGGGGAAAACTCATTCCGGCCGCTTGTGTCCGGGATCTTGTTCTTTCGGTCATGACCCAAAGCTCATGACCATAGATGAGGGTAGGAACGTAGATCGACCGGTAAATCGAGAGCTTTGCCTTTTGGCTCAGCTTGAATTCAGCTAGAAATTCTGCCCATAAAAGTTATGAACAGAATCGGTGACAAAGGGAAACCTTGGCGGAGTCCAACTCTCACCGGAAACGAGTCCGACTTACTGTCGGCAATGCGGACCAGGCTCTGACACCAGTCATACAGAGACCTAACAGCCATTATTAAAGGGCCTGGTACTCCGTACTCCTGAAGTACCCCCCACAGGACCCCCCGAAGGACATGGTTGAATACCATCTCCAGATCCACAAACCACATGTAGACTGGTTGGGCAAACTCCCATGTACCCTCCAGGATCCTGCTGAGGGTGTAGAGCTGATCCAGTGTTCCACGTCCAGGACGAAAACCACACTGCTCTTCCTGAAT
This sequence comes from Fundulus diaphanus, assembly GCA_037039145.1. NCBI lineage: Eukaryota > Metazoa > Chordata > Actinopteri > Cyprinodontiformes > Fundulidae > Fundulus > Fundulus diaphanus. The sequence goes on along the minus strand of CM073122.1, from coordinate 5,966,353 downwards.
CCGAGATTCGACTATCCGACGGACCCTCCTTTCCCGAACCCCGGAATAGACCTTACCAGGGAGGCTTAAGAGTATGATACCTCTGTAGCTGGAACAAACCCTCCGGTCCCCCTTTTTAAAAACCACCACCCCAGTCTGCCAATCCAGGGGAACTGCCCCCGATGTCCACACAATGCTTCAGAGCCGCGTTAACCAACACAGCCCCACAACATCCAGAGCCTTAAGGTACTCAGGGCGAATCTCTTCCACCCCAAAAGAAAGCTCTTTAACCACTTTGACAACGTCAGCACCAGAGATGGGAGAACCCGACCCAGAGTCCTCAGGCTCTGCTTCCTCAATGGAAGACGTGTTGGTGGGATTAAGGAGGTCTTCGAAGTATTCCGCCAACCAACACACGACGTCCTGTGTCGAGGTCAGCAGCACACCACCCCCACTATAAACAGTGTTGGTACTGCACTGCTTCTCCCTCCCGGGACGCCGGATAGTGGACCAGAATTGCTTCAAAGCCATACGGAAGTCTTTCTTCATGGCCTCTCCGACTCAATGTCCCCCGCCTCCCTCGGGACGTGTTCAAAGCTCTCCCGGAGGTGGGAGTTAAAGCTCCGTCTCACAGGGGACTCTGCCAGATGTTCACAACAATCCCTCACAATGCGTTTGGGCCTGCCAGGTCTGACCGGCTTCCTCCCCCACCATCTGAGCCAACTCACCACCAGGTAGTGGTCAGTGGAGAGCTCTGCCCCTCTCTTCCCCAGAGTGTCCAAGACATCCGGCCACAGGTCAGATGAAACAACACCAAAGTCAATCTTTGAACTACGGCCTAGGGTGTCGTGGTGCCAAGAGCACATATGGACACCCTTATGCTTGAACATGGTGTCCGTTATGGACAATCCATGATGAGCACAGAAGTCCAACAACAGAACACCACTCGAGTTCAGATCAGGTGGGGCATTCCTCCCCACCACCCCCCTCCAGGTCCCACTGTCATTGCCCACGTGGCAATGATGAAGAATGTCCAACCCCTCTCAAGGAGACTTCCAGAGCAAGAGCCATGCGTCAAGGTGAGTCCAACTATCTCTAGTCGGAACCTCTCAACCCCGCACACTAGCTCAGGCTCCATCCCCACCCAAGAGCCAGCTTCTGAAGCCAAGGATCGGAACGACAAGGTCCCCGCCCTCGACTGTCACCCATTTTCGCAACGCACCCGACCCCCAGAGTGAATGATTGAAAGGAATTTGATGATAGAAATCCAAGGAGTTTCATTATTGTAGATTAAAGAAAATCAAAATACTGTTAGTGTTTGTACATGTGCTAAAAATCCTCATAAATTAGCCTGTCTGTATTTTAATGTGGTCTTTTCAAAGTTTAAGAAGTGCTTGTTTTTAGATAAAATGATTGAAACTCTTCAAATCTGTTAATGTACCTCTTTAGTATAAAGATATCTTTGAAAAATAATAAACTTTATAAATGAGCAACAATTGAGTTTCCCTTTTCTTTCTCTACCATCTTTAGTTTTTGCCCAAAATAAATTTTCTTTGGTAAACATGAATCCTCATATCTTCATCTAAGCTTGAATATAACATTAGAGAAGATGGACAAACCCCGCCAAATGTGATGTTCTTGTAAGGGGTAGTTCACAATTTCCAGCCCTTTCAAAAGTGGACTGTACAAAACATATACGCTTTTTTTGGGCAACATGCACCAAGTGTTGGGTCACTCCGTACAAAGCTGTGGAATTGTAAATGTTAACTAAATATTAACTTGAACATTGCATTTTAGGCGTACCACATATGAATAGAGTGTGAATCTCTACCAGTGGGGTACAATTCACTCCGGTCACAAAGTTCTCATGGTCTCTTTCTCTCTTGTCCACTCAAACCCCCAGTTGGTCACGGCAGATGCAACTGTCCACCGTCACTAGTGGAGTAGTGCCACTGCCGCTACTCTCTCTTTAGCCCCAGTTCCACCGGCTCGGTATGGCCGCACAACGTTTGGCTCCGCCCGCTTGTGAGTTTTGAGGGAGACATTTTTTTCAGGACCAGCCTGGGTTTCTCCTGCCCTACTCAAGACCAGGGTCAGACCGTGCTGACTCTAGAGATATTTAGAGTGAACATACTGCTTTTCAGCCATTGGGTTAGGGGCGAGGAGAAATAAGGGGAAATTAGGGGCGAGGAGAAATAAGGTTTTTCTCGAAAGAAGAGCGACGACATTGATATTAAGGACCACTATGAATGGAGTGGTTGTGTGGTGCAACTGGTCTTGTATGTCAAGCTAACTCTATTTATGCTATGTGTGGATTTAGGAAAAGCAAAGGAAGAAAGACAACAGCCCTGAGCACAGCTAAAATATCTGTCTAAACACCATGTGAATTCGTGAATGTAGATCTTATAGGTTGCACCTTCCTTGGTGCTCCCAATGGCAGTCCACCCCTACTGATCAACTAAAAGGGTAGCTATGTTTTCCACCTAAAACATGACAATTGACTTAAAATGAAATATATCCATTCAAAATAAAACATTTCTATATAACATTATATAACTAAAGAATATTTCCAACTTACTTAACTCAGAAGACATTGTCTCCCCCCAAAAAAAAGAAAAAAAAGGGAAGTCCTAATGCTTTTTTCCCCCCTTCTTCTTTCATGTGCATGTACAACACTGGTGTTATTTCAACTTGTTGCCAGAGGGGGCAGTCATCAGCAAAAGTCCTAGAACTTGCACAGTGCACCTTTAAGCAGAACTCTCCGAGCGGATTGGACAGCAGCTCCCAAACTGCCAGTTTGCATGCAATTTACTTATTTAAATGTGGCAGAGCTAATTCATTTTCAAGCCTTAGTCACTGGGGATGCAATCTTTGAAGATCAGGTGCAACACAACCACTTATTGCCACACAGTGTTTTTTTCTGTCCATGCAATTTAGCCTCCCTTATTTGGAATCTTTAAAAATCAGTTTTAGTTTCACTAAAACCATGCTTATCGCCTTTTTTAAATGTTATCGCCTTTTTTAAATGTAAAGGAACAGAAAAGGTAGTCAAAGCTCTATAAATTGTAATGCATATAGTTAGATGAACCCGATATTCCAACCAGACAGCGTCATCATAAAAAAAAAAAAAAAAAAAAGAATAAGAAGGTTTAAGCCGGGCATACACTGTACGATTTTTTTGCCGTTTTTGGACCGAATCTTCAGTTGTGCGATACATTTTTGGATCGGGACGAGTTTCAGCTGCATTGTGCTTCCTGCGTGGTGTAGTATACAGGGGGTAACAAGGGGCGATTAGCCTCTCATGACCACCTCCCCATCAGGAATTGGACGGTCGGTTGAAAATCAAACATGTTTGAAATTCAGTCGGCCCTCATGAGCGCCTCCCGCTGTTGAAGCGGAGTTACGAGCGTCTATAAGCCGATTCCCCCCCCCCCAACCTCGCGCACTGCGCATGTGCAAACAAGGAAATTCTTCTTCGTCTTCTCAGACAAAAACACAGGAGCGGAGAAAAGCATGGCGGCAGTACGTGTGACATGGAGTCAAACTACGAAGGAGCAACTCGTAGAACTGCCAAGGCAGCGCGTTTCATTCTTGTGAGGCAGATATTTAACACTGAGCATTGAAACTTCCGTCTTTTTCTTCTTCTACTGTTGACATTTGGCTTCCGGATAGACGAGTCCGAGTAGCACCATCTCCCTACGGGGCTGAGTCCGACGTGTGGTTTTTAGACGTACAGTACAGTGTGAGCACTTAGATCGCATCAGAGCGTCAGGCCATACAGTGTAAGAACATATCATGAGCAGTGAACTTTTAAACCCTGAGGTTTCGTCATACAGTTTGAACTGTATCTGAGTTCAATGATTGAAAATGACTGATGACACCGGCAGGTTTAGGCAAGAGACCAGAAAGTACAGATGGCAATGTGAACCAAGCCAGGACAGCAGCAGCAGGCAGGATCAGACTGACCAGGAACCTGCACGCAGTGGCAGACCAGAACCAGAGATGATGGCAGGGGCTGACCAGAACAGACAATGCATGCCGAGGAAACACCAGAATGGGCAGAGCAAGTAGCTAGAACTCACAGGGAACAAGGTACACTTCAAGGAGCATGCTGACACTGGAAGCACACATCAGTGAGGGCTGAACACGAACAGGGAAATGGAGTCCAGCTGGCTGAGCAAACCGGAACCGGTAGAAACATATGTCCAGTGCACATGAGGCAAGACGAGACGATCTGGCAGGGATGAGTTGGCTGAGGCAGGTATAAGTAGACAGGGAAACAGGTGAGCAGAGTTGCCAGTAATTAATGGCAGCAGGAGGAGCTGATCTGAGCTAATTGACTGGTGACTGAAGAATGGACTGAGGTGATTGGGTGGTGACAGATGGCTGCTGGTTGAGGGGAATGAAATGTAATTTGTCAAGCAAAGTTCAAAACAAAGCCAACAAAAACCCAAATTATTTCATAAATAGCACAGTAAATGTGTTCTAAGCCATGCCTATTGCCTATCTTTAGTCTTTTATTCGAATTAATTACTGCAATGGTGTTTTCACAGATCTGTCAAACAAAGTCAGTCAGACAGCTGCAGCTGATCCAGAACGCTGCTGCCCACGTCCTCACTAAGACTAAGAAAGTAGAGAACATGGACCCGGTTCTGAAGTCCTTCCACTGGCTCCCTGTATCTCAGAGAATAGAGAAAATCCTTCTGTTAGTCTATAAATCCCTGAATGGCTTAGCACCAAAAGACATCACAGACTTGTTATCAGTGCATCAACCCTCCTGACCACTCTGGCTCCAGCCTGCTCTGCAGAACCAGAACCAGAACCAGAACCAGACTTGGAGAAGCAGCATTTAGTTCCTGTGCTCCACTGATCTGGAACAAACTTCCAGAAAACAAAAAAAGTGCTGAAAGCTGAATTTTTTAAAATTAAGATTAAAAACACATTTTTTAGGATTGCCTTTGACTGTTCAACTCCAACTGTTTTGAAAATAATCTATATTTGGTTTTAGTTTCCACTTCCCCATATTTTATTTTGTTTCAATTTTTTTACATTTTATTCCAACTGTTTTTTTACTTGCTTTTATTTTGTTTTTAACATTTAAAGCACTTTGCGTTGTCCTTACACTGAAATGTGCTATACAAATAAATGTGCCTTGCCTATCTTAATTATAAGGAGTCAAAAAGTAGTTACATGAACTGGATGATTCGGTGAAAGAACTGATTCTAGTGATTCAGTACATGCAAAAGAACTGCCATTCCCATCACTAGAGCAGGCATTCAAAATCTGCACACAGATCCTGCACCTTCCCTCTGATTGACCAACAGTAGAGCAAATAAAGGAGTAAACATACTCCTTATGTGGTTCTAGTCAAGGCCTTAAGCTTTTAAAACTTTTATTGGTGTCATTTTTCTCCAGGGTATCCAGGCTGTAGCATTTGTCTTCTGTTAAAATAACTCTTAAAGATTACTTTGCTCTAAGGAGCAAAGTAATCTTGCTTCCTCATATTCCTCAGAAAGAACATTTGCCTGTATGGAACCTGTAGTAAAATCTTTCCAATGATTTGCCAGCAGTCAAATGTTTTATGGAGAAACAATGACGAGATTGGTGTGATAGCTGACCTAAGTGTGTCTTGTAGGCAAATGACTGCTCTCAAACGTAGCACTTAAAATATCAAGACGTCCAGTTGGACTTTGTTGGCTCATCAATCAGCCTCCAGACTTCCAGAAAAATAAAAAAGGCAGTGGGGCAAGACAGGTAACAGCTTAATTATTCAAAATTTTAAGATGGATTTATTTATTTTTTTATTTGTGCTCATGTCAGTTTGTTTTGTATTTTTGGTTTATAAATAGCAAAAGAAAACAGGAAGCTCCTAAATGAGTTGAACTAAACACATACATGAGCAAAACAAAAGCATGTTAAATATGAAGAGCAGCCTCCTTGGACCCCTGGTTCTACTTGTCTTCCGTGGCATGATTGAATCCGAGTCTAAATATTACACCCCCTTCCACTTTGGTTTGACTTGGAACGAAGCACAAGACTTCTGCAAGAAGTGAGTATTTCATTCCTTTTCAGTGGCTATGTGGATTAATTAAATATACTATAGTGTTATGTTTGATTTGGGATTTAATTTGGAAGTTTAACAGCTCTCAGAAGGTTATCTTATAGAAATAAAAAGAAAGCAATCAGACAGACCGGGAAGCAACAGGTAAAATAATCTAGTCTTGTACCAAAAGGTTAAGGTTAGTATTGACACAGAGTTACTCATGTCCTTCCAAATATTGTACTCAAATAAACCCTGACAACCTATGATAGGATTCTGCAATACACAGCGCTAAATGTCATGAATCATAGGGAAAAAAGGTTTCATCAGTCAATGGGGTGATGCAAATTTCCCATCTTTGGCATTTTGTACTTCTGCGATTTCAAATCTTTAGATGCCCGACTTTCCCGGTACAAAACAGATCCTTCTTCCAGAAGAAATTTCATACCAACCAATGTTTCACTTGGTTCTCACTTGGAGGGGGTTAGTCAGCAGCAGTTTTAGTCACCCGCTGCTGACTAAAAGGACACCAAGACCCATCTTGTTGTGTTCGCGGTGCTGGACCCAAAGGGCAGAAAACCAGGCGTGGGGAAAGGAGCAGTTGACAGTTTATTTAGTTGTTAAGGGAACAGGTACAGGTGGCTTCTCCAGAAGCGGGGCAGGTTGAGGAGGATGGAAAGCTCACAGGAGTGGCAGCTGTATAGGTGGAGGGTGGATGGTGTGGCTCGGTAGCAGGAGACTGGTTTGGAATGAGATCCTAGGAAGACAGAGCACAGGTTAGGTTGCAGCAGGAAATAGCTTAAGGCAAAATAAGATTGCTTTCACTAGAGAGGAATGCTGGCCGATCTACCAACTAAACGGTGACCATCTGGCAGCGAGCACACAGGAGGCCAGGCTCTAAATACTGCTTCTGATGAAGATAGGTCACAGGTGTGTGCAGCCAGCTCCTCCCTGAGCCACACCTATCAAAGAGAGAGAACACACCCAAACCACACCCACACAGGCTCACACACCACAGTACCCCCCCTCTAAACGACGCCTCCAGGCGTCTTCCCAGGCTTGTCAGGGAATTCATGGTAGAAGTCATCCAACAGCTGCGGACTCAGAATAAGCCGACGAGAAATCCAGGATCGCTCCTCCGGACCGTAACCCTCCCAGTCTACGAGATACTGGAAACCACGTCCCCGACGCCTCACATCCAAGATCTTGTGGACGATGAAGGCAGGATGGCCATCAATAGTCAGGGCGGGAGGCGGGGGTTCGGCCGGAGGGCTAAGGGCACTGGAGGACACAGGCTTTAGCAGAGACACGTGGAAGGTAGGATGAATGTGCAGGGAGTCAGGCAATTTCAGTCTCATGGCAGAAGGTTTGATTACTTTCTCCACCTCAAATGGGCCAATATAACAGGGAGCGAGCTTCCGTGACTCCACCTGCAGGGGGAGATCCCGTGTAGACAACCATACCTTATGACCCGGTTGGTACAGGGGGGCAGGAGTACGATGTTTATTTGCCAGCATCTGGTTGCGCTGGACAGAGCGAGAGAGTGCTGCTCGGGTAGCTTTCCACACTACTTGCACCCGACGAAGGTGAGCTCGGACAGAAGGTACTGCAACGTTATGCTCCTGGGTGGGGAACAGAGGAGGCTGAAAGCCATTAGCTGCCATGAATGGGGACATACCTGTGGCTGAGCTGACAAGGGAGTTATGGGCGTATTCAATCCATGGCAACTGGATGCTCCATGAGGCGGGATGCCTGGCTGAGACGCACCGGAGAGCTGCTTCTAAGTCCTGATTGGCCCGTTCTGTCTGGCCGTTGGATTGAGGGTGGTACCCGGATGTTAGACTTGAGGTAGCTCCAATAGCTTTGCAAAAAGCCCGCCAAACCTGGGAGGTAAATTGGGGGCCTCGGTCTGAAACAATATCCACTGGGATCCCATGAATTCTAAAAACGTGTAACACCAGAAGGTCTGCAGTCTCGAGAGCTGTGGGTAACTTGGGGAGAGGGACGAAATGAACAGACTTAGAGAAACGATCCACAATAGTGAGAATGACAGTGTTACCTCTAGATGGTGGTAGACCAGAGATGAAATCCACAGCTATGTGTGACCAAGGGCGACTGGGGACAGGCAAAGGGTGTAATAAGCCTGCTGGTGGGCGATGTGAAGCCTTGCCACGGGCACAGACAGAGCAGGCCGCTACAAACTCCCTGGTGTCCTGTGTCATGCCCGGCCACCAGAAGCTCTGCTGGAGAAACTGAAGAGTACGCTGAAAGCCAGGATGGCAGGTGAGTGTAGAGGCATGTCCCCACTGCAACACTTGGGATCGAACTGAATCAGGAACATACAGCCGATCAGCAGGGCCACCACCAGGGTCAGGCTGGGTTTGCTGAGCTGCTCGTACCACAGACTCAATTTCCCACTGTGCTGCACCCACAAAACAGGAGGAGGGTAGGATAGGCACTGGCTCAGAACAATCAGAATCTTGAGAAAACTGTCGAGAGAGAGCATCAGCTTTGAGGTTGCGGCTACCTGGGCGGTATGAGAGAGTGAAATTGAAACGGCTAAGGAACAGGGACCATCGAGCTTGACGGGAGTTAAGCCTTTTAGCGGAACGAAGATAAGCCAGGTTTTTGTGGTCTGTCCAGACGAGAAAAGGGTGTTGTGAACCTTCCAGCCAGTGTCTCCACTCCTGTAAGGCTAACACTATAGCCAACAGCTCGCGGTTCCCAATATCATAGTTCTGTTCAGCAGCCGTGAGTCGTCTGGAGAAAAAAGCACATGGGTGCAGCTTGTGAGTCTCTGGATGACGCTGAGAGAGGACAGCTCCCACTCCCGACTCTGAAGCATCCACTTCCAGCACAAATTGTCTGGAGGAGTCAGGGTGGAGGAGCACTGGAGCACAGGTAAAAAGTTTCTTAAGTCTCTGAAAAGCCTGCTCAGCCTCAGCTGGCCAATAGAATGGGATCTTTGAGGATGTGAGTCTGGTCAGAGGGGCTGCTACTTTGCTGTAGTCGCGGATGAATCTGCGGTAGAAATTGGCAAAACCAAGAAAGCGCTGCAGTTGTTTACGAGAGGAGGGGGTAGGCCACTCTGCCACAGCTTTTATTTTGGCTGGATCTGGTTGAAGCTGACCCTTGGCGACGATGTAACCCAGGAAACTGACAGATGGTTGGTGGAACTCACACTTTTCTGGCTTCACATATAGTTTGTTCTCCATTAGGCGCTGCAATACTAGGCGGACATGCTGGACGTGTTCCTCGAGAGAGCGGGAGAAGATTAGGATGTCATCCAAGTATACATAGACAAAATGGTTTAGCATGTCTCGGAGTACATCATTAATGAGGGCTTGGAAGATGGCTGGAGCATTGGTGAGACCAAAAGGCATCACAAGATACTCAAAATGGCCCAAAGGGGTGTTAAATGCGGTTTTCCATTCATCCCCTTCACGTATCCGAATCAAATGGTATGCATTGCGGAGGTCGAGCTTGGTGAAGAGTTGAGCATGACACATAGGCTCAAACGAGGGATCAATCAGGGGAAGAGGATACTTGTTCTTTACAGTTATGTCATTCAGGCCTCTGTAGTCGATACATGGGCGAAGTGTCTTGTCCTTCTTTTCCACAAAGAAGAAGCCTGCACCAAGTGGGGAAGAAGAGGGACGGATAAGGCCTGCCGCCAAAGAGGAGTTGATGTACTGCTCCATGACCTCTTTTTCGGGCCGGGAAAGATTATACAAACGGCTAACGGGGTATTTGGCACCTGGGAGGAGGTTTATAGCACAATCATAGGGTCGATGGGGAGGAAGGGACAGAGCGAGATCTTTGCTAAAGACTGCTGCTAAGTCATGATAAACTGAGGGGACACTGGAAACATTGGGAGGTGCACGAGGGGCAGGTGGTAGGTTCCTGGTGGTGGGTAAGGCTGCACGGAGACAATAGGAGTGGCAGGGCACGCTCCAACTGATGATGGAAGAAGTCTGCCAATCAATATGGGGGTTATGGAGTTTTAACCAAGGGAGACCTAAAACCACTGGAGACACAGGAGAGGGGAGGACATTTAACTGAATCTTCTCCCGGTGGTTACCAGAAATCACTAGAGAAATGGGTTTGGTACGATGAGTTATAGTAGCAAGAAGTCTGCCATCCAGTGCATTAGCATTTAAAGGTTTGGCGAGAGGCTCGAGAGGAATTTGCAGTTGATTCACTAGCTCTATGTCAATAAAATTGCCGTCGGCACCAGAATCTACTAAAGCTAAACAGGGTAGGCTTACCCCAGCACAGGTAAGAGAGGCAGACAAATTTACACGAGGGGGAGAGCTGGATTGGGAAGTGGTCTGGCTCACCAGGGCACTCTCCCCTACTGGTGAGCCCGGTCTTTTGGTGTGTGGGGGCAGGTGGCTATATAATGACCCGTTTGGCCACAGTAAAGGCAGAGCCTTGCTTGCATTCGCCGTTGGCGTTCTTCAGGGGTTAAACGAGCCCGCCCAACCTGCATGGGCTCCCCTCCTGAGCTAGAGGGAGCTCTACTGGGACTCGGGGGTCTGGCAGGTGAACTCAGAAGAGACTGAGTTTGGGTAGAGGAGTGGGGGAAACTGGCAGCAGCTCGAAGCTTGCCGGTCCTTTCCCTATTCCTCTCCCTCAGACGGTTGTCAATGCGAATAGCTAGTGAAATTAATTCATCTAGTGAATTTGGCATCTCTCGAGAAACTAAATTATCTTTTATCTGGTCTGAGAGACCATTAACAAAAACTGCTCGTAACGCCCTAGCGTCCCACCCACTTTCAGCGGCTAGGATGCGAAAATCAATGGAATAGCTAGCAACAGAAGCAGTCCCCTGACGCAAAGATAACAACCGTTTTTCTACCTCCCCACCCTGAATAGGATGGTCAAAAACACGGCGTAGCTCTGAGGTAAAATCTTCATAAGACTGAAGAGCCCAGGATCCCCCCTCCCATAAAGCTGTTGCCCACTGACCCGCCTTACCCCTAAGTAAATTTATGACATAAGCTATCCGAGAGCGATCATCAGGATAGCTGGATGGTTGCTGATCAAAAACCAGGGAACATTGTAACAGAAAGCGACCACAGGAACCTAAATCACCAGAGTAATGTTCGGGGGGTGGAACAAAAGGTTCCCTAGCTGTTTGTGAGAGGAGAGTTTGGGCCTGAGAAGGGGGAGGATTACTCACTGCTGCAGAGTTCTCTGATGGAGGAGTTTGAGTGGGCAGCTGGGAGGCAATGAGGGCTACCTTGTGACTCAGGTCCTGTAGAATGCTCATGGCTTCAGTGAGTAGTTGGTCATGCTTTCCAATTAAAACTCCTTGGCTGGAGAGGGCTTTCCGGAGATCGTCTGGGTCCGCTGGGTCCATAGTTTGGCCAGATGGTACTGTTGTGTTCGCGGTGCTGGACCCAAAGGGCAGAAAACCAGGCGTGGTGAAAGGAGCAGTTGACAGTTTATTTAGTTGTTAAGGGAACAGGTACAGGTGGCTTCTCCAGAAGCGGGGCAGGTTGAGGAGGATGGAAAGCTCACAGGAGTGGCAGCTGTATAGGTGGAGGGTGGATGGTGTGGCTCGGTAGCAGGAGACTGGTTTGGAATGAGATCCTAGGAAGACAGAGCACAGGTTAGGTTGCAGCAGGAAATAGCTTAAGGCAAAATAAGATTGCTTTCACTAGAGAGGAATGCTGGCCGATCTACCAACTAAACGGTGACCATCTGGCAGCGAGCACACAGGAGGCCAGGCTCTAAATACTGCTTCTGATGAAGATAGGTCACAGGTGTGTGCAGCCAGCTCCTCCCCGAGCCACACCTATCAAAGAGAGAGACACCCAAACCACACCCACACAGGCTCACACACCACACATCTAATATTTGCCAAAAATCTCTTACACTTTTCTAAAAAATATACTGAGACATACGTGGAGGAAGGTGTGGGTTCTGTTACACTTGTTGTGAAATGAACAGAGCAAATCAGAAAAGGAACATCATGCCAAATGTCAAACAAGGTGTTGGCAGTGTGATGGTCTAGGGCTGCTCTTCTGCTTCCAGACCAGGATAATTTGCCGTAAATTATGAAATAAATTCTGCTCTCGAGCAGAAATAAATTTTATATAGATGAAGTGGAATTGCTTCCAACGGACTGATAATTTGTTCCATTCTACAAAGAGGAGGGCCAGAATTCCTGCACAGTGATGTAAAAGAATAACTTCTGGTTAACAGGTTTAAGAGGTAAATACATTTTAAATAGGACAGAGACTGTTTGCCTTTGAGCATGGAGCAACTGCTCCAACCACTGTGACATGTACGTACATACCCCCAACACCTGAACAATTGCTTTGTTGTTTGGTAAACTACAAATAAATCATCCAAGATAAAAAAAAAAAAAACTAAAGTTTGTGTTCAAAACTGCCTGCAAATAAAAAAATGGTAAACCATCTTTGAAATCATCGTCTATGCTGTGAAAATATACTGTTAAAAAATTTAAGGAACACTTTTTAATCAGAATATAATATCAAGTCAGTTAAGCTTGTGGAGTATTGATCTGGTCAGGTCAGTAGCTGAGGGGGTTGTTAATCAGTGTCGGCTGTTCTGGTGTTAATTAAATTAACAACAGGGGAATTAAAGGGACAACAATGACAGGAATGGTTCTGCAGGTGGAGGACACCTGTCCTCATTTTTATGACTGATTTTCAGTATTTTGCACTTGACCAGGGTTAGTCACTACTGGTAGCACCAGGTGACACCTGGACAAACATACAAACACACACACAAACCTGCTTCAGTCCAAAATTATGAAAAAAGAAACAGCTGCCCTAAAGGCCACTTAAATAAGTGTTCATCTTTTTACACATTTTACTTACTTTTTTCTCAAAAGATATTTCACCGACTTGGCCACCATCTTTACCTGGTCAGACGTGGAGAGTATGGACTTGAAGCAACAGCTGGTGTGGATTGGCCTGAAAAGGCTTGCGACTGGGTGGAAATGGTCTGATTTAAAAAGCTATAAACCGGACTGGGCGAAGAACGAGCCTAGCAGAGGTCGAGAATGTGCTGCTGTCCACTTCAGCAACAAAAAGTAACGTAAAAGTTTTTTTGTTTTTAAGAAACAATGAGGTTCATTCAACAGAGTTGATGTTTAAACCACGGTTAGGTAAAAGGCCATATATTATTCTAAAATGTATCTGATGTGGTTTAAATTGATCTTAACCTCCCTTTTGTTACTCATTAATTTAGATAAAAGCTCCACAACTTAGTTTAGGCATCAGAGCCTGACTAAAAACAGACCTTATCACAAACTCAAGCAGAAGCTCATTAGAAATATAATTTTCTGATCTTATTATTGACAAAAATAAATAAATATGGTCCAGAATGTCTTTTTTTTTTTTTTTTACAAATTTTAATAAAATCCCATTTTGAGAAGTATGTTCTCTTTTGTAAAAAAAAGAAAAAAATCACACCTTTACTTAAAGTCTTCAATCAATATCTACAGAACATTAGGTAGCTGACTAGTGAAAAAGCAAACAAAAAAATCAAACAAACTGATAATTTACTGGTGTATTGTTCTGTTTTATAATGTAATTACCAATCTAGCTGTAATATGATGTTTTTTCCATATCTACAATAAAAATTACCTGGAAGTCATTAGACATTGAGAAAAACAAGACATTCAAACCCTCCTCCAAACTTCCAACCTTGGGCAAAATTTTGTCAATAATCTGAAATCTGATTTACATTTTTTTTTACATTGGCAATCTACTCTGTTTGATAAATGTTGAAAAGATTGGTTTTGCATCAAAGTCATCTTCTTTTGTTTTCTTTAAAGGGTTTATGCATGGTACTGTTCAAGTCGTAGGATGTTTTACTGTCACAATGGAGGCAACTACATATTTGTAAACAAATCAAAGAGTTGGTCTGACGCCTCATCACACTGCATGAAAAACTATAATCATCTGGCGACTTTCCAAATTTCCGATATGGAAAATATATTCACTGAGAAGGACTTTCCCGTCTGGGTTGGATCGTACAGAGAAGGTAACCACCATAGTTACAACATCTGATGAGTTTAAGTGATTTTAAGGTATATCAATAATATACTGATATGCTGTCTAAATATGTCTCCTGTGATATGAATAATAACTGAACATTTTGTCGGAAAAAAACATTTGAAGTACTTCAGAGAAATGTGCAGCCCAAAATAGTTTCAGTCAGATGTTAACATCCAGTGACCCTGAAATTCATGTGTATCAGGGACTTTCAATCCTTTAAATGACTGGTATTTCCAGGATCAAATGATTAAACAATATTCAGCCTCTATAAATCTTATGCAGAATTGGAGCCATAAGGTACAGTCCATTGCAGCCATCAACAAATTTCTGGTTTTATAATGAATCTTCTTGTGTCAGGTTTGGTGTATTTGTCGATAGATCAAAGTGCTTGGGAGCCACATGGGGAAGTGAGTGATAATTTATTAAGAACAACATGGTAAAAACTTACAGACAGGTCAGGCGAAGACAAGAACCAGGAAAACAACATCGGAGGATCCGACAAGGAGTGAGAGGAAACTGGCAGGTTGAACAGAGGAGGAAACAGAGGGGAAAGCAGGTGAGGGTAATTAGCACAGGTAAATTACACACGGGAATAAACTGAGGTAGATAGAGTGCAATGAAATGACGAGAGACAGGAAGAAAAAAAGAACCTAACAAGAATACAAAACCACAATGAATAGACAGAAAATAAACTAACTACTAACTAAAATGAAGACAGGCAGAAAAACAAATATCTAACAGAAACAAGAACAAACTAACTAAATCCATAATGAACAGAATACCGATGACAGGAAACAAGAAGGACGGAACATAATCTACAGACTGATGAACAATAATAAAAGGGTGAAAACACTGACAGACTGCACGATCCCCAGGAACCTAAAAACACTCAAAGGCCTGCAGATCGTGACATCTTGACAGTTTTGGTAGAGTTTATGAAACTGTTTACTTTCCTGGCAAAGACCAGACTTAAGTATTGAGGGTTGAGGTCAGAACCATCCTAGAAGCTCCATGTTAGCCTGCTTTGTCCATCCTAAGATTAGGTTTAATATTTTTGAAGAACCAAATGGAAGTTCTGCTTTAAAGGCATACTATGCAACATTTTTCAGATAATTAATGTGTTCCATACCGTTTTGGATGATTAAATGAGTCATTTCAGGTCGAACAAAGGTTTTCTCGGCCGCCCTGGTGGTCTGTAGGGGAAATACCGTACTTGCAATTGCAGGAGCCCTCGGCCCGCACCCACAGGCTAAGAAGTCTGGTGCATCGCGAGAGTCGGTCTTGCTTTACGGCGAGAACTGCTACACTTTTTCCGAATGCCGAGAGCTAAAAGAGAAAGAAGGCTGTAAGGCTGATGCGGACCTCGCGTTTCTGCTGATGCGATTGTAAGTAACATTGGAATGGTTTCTCTCTCTCTGTGTGCATGTTCAGTGTTTCCCGCAGGAATTTGCTTAGGCGAGGCGGTGAATTGGGGCGGGGGGGCGACAAGTTTTGCGCGGACCGACTGGCAGAGCGGGGGGGGGCCGTGTATCCATGTGTTTTTGCCTGTTTTTTCCCTGCCATTCACTATATGCACGCGCGAAAGCAACAACAAAGAACCGCGTGTTAATAAACATGCAAGCACATCGAGTTAGTTTTTTTTTTTTTTGGAATGTTGGCGAGGTGGTAGCGTGAGTTTGGCGAGGCGGCCGCCTCGCCAAGATTGCCCTGCGGGAAACCCTGATGTTCATACTTTCACTGTGTTAGTCATTGTTTGTACTGCCGTTTTTTCGACTTTTCGGTGCGTTCGCCTGTCTGCTAAGCTCAAAACAACCACGCCTGGCTTGACGGAGAAACCAGGAGAACAGCTGAGCATCTTTACGACAGTGCACTTTTAATTTCGCCCTCTGGGGGGAGCCTCGCTGGAAAATCAACCCCGGTTGCATAGTATACCTTTAATAATGCATCAGTGTTGCAAAATGTGATACAACTGGCAATGAAAGTGGTCCACATCGAGAGGCTACCACCACCATTCTTACCAGTAGTAATGCTTTAAGGCTCGAAAGCATCCTACAAATATGCCTCTTTTTCATTGCTCTTCCTGCTGTTGTTTTGGCCAAAGTGTTCATTCTTTTTGTGAACTGGCCTTTTAGAGCTTTTCTCTAGAAATTATTTTCCTTATTCATGTGGGCACCTACAAATTCTAGTTTGGCTTCACTCTGGACCATCTCAACGACGTTCTAGTATCTTCTAGTTTATAATAGGCTTTACTACAACTAATTTGCTTTCATCTAGGATAGTTTTGCTCAGATGGTTAACGCTTGCACAGAAATTGATGTTTAAAATGGAAAATTATCCGAATTTGGTCTTTATTTGCAACATCCTGTGGGATATTTAACTGAATGCTGGTTCTCAGTCACCCAGGACTGAACAGGTCCCGTTGTTTCTATTTTTTAACCCTTTTTGGATTTATTTAACCAAATCTTAGTGAGGTGCATGTATATATTTGAATCTGTGTGCATAGTTTTCAGCCTGTTTGGCTGAGGGGAAGATCCACAGTAAATTCAGACTGGTACACCAGTGTGTTGCTTTAAATATTTATTGCAAAAGCATGTTGTATATTCATTCCTCCTTGGAAAGTAATCCATGAAATTCCTGAATGAATACGACATCCATGCCCTTGGTGAATGGATGGAACCATTTGTCAAGAACTACAGCAAAAAGTAGAGCTCCTTAGTTTTCTCCTTAGTTTTTACTATGATTGAGTTTGTCTATAACAATGAAGCACAAAGAGTGGTTGGATCTCTGACTGTCCTGCATATTGTAGGCAGACAATCAACCCAAACATGCACTAAAGCTTTTATGTCTGTTCCAAAAGGGAATATAGTCAGATGGACCTCAGGAAATTCAAATTATGAAAACTGGACGAAAGGTGAGCCAAGAGATGGCCGCCGTTGTGTCACCATCTCCTCAAAGACCAAGCTGATGGCCACCGAAAACTGTGACGTCGATCTTCCCTTCGTCTGCATGTCAGACGAAAACCTTGGTATCCTGGTGAAGGAAAACAAGAGCTGGGAGGAGGCGCTGGAACACTGCCGAGGCCTCAGTAACAGTGGCCTCCGCTACGATCTGGTCAGCGTGCAACCTGGAGAAGAACACCAGCGCACAATGAGCAAGGCCATGGAGGCTGACACGAAGGAGGTGAGTTCAGTGAGAAAACTGCTAGCCTGATCTGATTAGTTAGCTAAATAAAAAATACTTAAAATAATCTATCTTCTTTATAAAGTGAATTCTTTCCACAGAAACACCAACATCTTCAATGTATTTTATTAGAATTTTGAGAGATGGATCAAAAAAGGTAGTGAATAATTTTGTTAAATATATTATAAATAAATATATAAAGAAGGAAGTACACATATGTGTTTGGTTTTTCTGTGTTTATATGTTGTCGAGCTACCTTGTCCAGCTTTGCACATCTAGAGACTGTTTTTTTTTTCTTGTAAAATAGCTTTAGCTCAGTCAAGTAGGATGAAGAGCAAACACACAAAACTTGGATCTCTGGGGACCCGATATTCGAACCAAACAGCGTTTGCATTTAAAAGGTTTACTTTTAAATCTGAATTGATGGCAGAAGGGACAAGCAGGCTAGAATAGCAGGAGACCACAGAGTCAGGCTTGACCAGATGAATGTGGCTGAAAGTGCGGATGACCAGGCGAAGCAGGCAGGTAAAGACTTGACCAGATGCAGCCAATGTGTCCCCTGTGCGGGCAGAGCGAGACACAGAATCTTTAGGAGCGACCAGAACCAGGCGGTGCACACAAGCACTAGTTAAGACAACTAGCGAAGGCAGGGCGGCAACAGGTCCACAGGATTGGCCGGCAGAGTGAAAACAACACTGGGGAAAACCACAAGCTGGCAGCAAGACGAAACGTTCTGGCAGGGAATGGTTGGGTGAGGCAGGTATATGTAGTTAGTGAAGTAGGTGGAATGGTTTGAGGATGATTAGTCCATGGCAGGTGGAGCTGATTATGGCAAGAGAGTGGTGACTGAGGAGGCTGAGATAACTTTGATCAGTCCAAAACAAAAACAAGCAACCCAATTCATGACAGAAGGTGAACCTCCACCCCTCCTCATGTCTTTTGAATGTTTTCTTTGTAGATTTTCTTGTACATCGCCTTGCAAACGTATTCACCCCCATGGCTTTTTACTTGTCGTCTTACATTTTACAGTCCAACCTGTAATATACATGTTTCTAACTACATTTTTTTAATCAGTGAAGTGAAATGAGAAAAAATATATATAAAAAAGGAAAACAAAAAACAAGAACCCGAAAATTCTCACATGCATATGGATCCACCCCGTTTGCTATGAAGCCCCGGAACCTTTTGGGCCCAACCAATTGCCTTCAAAAGTCCCATAATTGGTGAAATAAAGTCAAACTGTGTGCCGTCTGTGTCACATGACCTGTCAGTATTAACACACATTTTCTGAAAAGCCCCAGAGGCTGCATCACCAGTAAGTAAGAGGCATCCCGCAATGAAGACCAAGGAGCTCCCCAAACGAGTCAGGGACAAAGTCGTTGAGAAGTACGAGTCAGGGTGGGGTTATAGAAAATGTTCCCCCAGAACAACATCAGATCCATCATTTTCAAATGGAAAGCACATGGTACCACAACAAACAAAAGGTGCAAACTCTCAAACAATCAATTTTAATTGAAGGTTGAGTGGTAAAACATGAAAAAGCCAGGGGGTACTTTAGTATTTAGGTCTGTATGATAATGCCACCACCATGTTTCACAGTAGGATATTGTTACTCTGTGCTAGGGCTGGGCAATGTTGCTTAAAAACTAAATCTCCAATTTTACAATAACCAATCTGATTAATCGATTTTTACCCTCCTTTTCATTTCACAAAAACAAATTAAAGAAATCATTTGAGAAATTTGCTTTTATGTCAAACATTTCTTTTAGGAGTTGTTCTGAATTCAAAGTGCACAAAAATCCAAGCTGGGAGACATGCTTGTAAAACAAGATGGCTGCCGTTGTAAACAGTGAAAATATAACACAGTGTTTGCTTATAGTGGTATTACACAATAGCTATGTTTGAATGGACAAACGTAATCGGAACAAAGGGCTGATCGGAATTAAAATGCATCATCCAAACACGCAAATCTCAACATTGTGATCAGATCAAGCTCGATCGGAATGAAATTGTAATCTGAATGAGAGAGGTGGTTTATGACGATAAATAATCTGATCAGTGTGCATATAAAGCTTGTCAGGCTAAAGTTATTCCGAATGTGGCAATCTGACCCGAGTGCGTATGTGCGCTGGACGTAATCGTGACGTATGGCTGAGTGGCGGAAATGGGTCGGGAAGCTAATTTCTCGGGGCTCCCGATACAACCCTTTATTTGAAACATTAAACAAGGTTAAAATTATTATTTATTCAAAAAAATTTCAACCGTAATTAGAACCTTCCATACAGTGACAACTCTTTCCATACA
The DNA here is from genome assembly GCA_037039145.1 of Fundulus diaphanus. NCBI lineage: Eukaryota > Metazoa > Chordata > Actinopteri > Cyprinodontiformes > Fundulidae > Fundulus > Fundulus diaphanus. The sequence continues at coordinate 5,946,811 of CM073122.1, read as the reverse complement.
CAAGAGAGATTTTAACAAACTCTCCAGAAGACAGAACCCCCGGAAAGCTGCTGGACCAGATTCTGTCTCTCTCGATCCACCTTGAAGCACTGTGCTGATCAGCTTTCTCCAGTGTTCACAGACACTGCTTCAAATCCTCCACTATCATCCCTGTTCCCAAGAAGCCAAGGTCCACCGGACTTAATGACTAAAGTCCGGTGGACCGCCAAGGACAAGGGCAGACTGCAGCGTGTCATCCGGTCTGCAGAGAAGGTGATTGGCTACAATCTTCCATCTCTCCAGGACCAGCACGCCTCCAGGACTCTGAGGCGTACAGGGAAGATTGTGGCTGGTCCCTCACACCCCAGTCACAGACTATTTCAGTCATTTCCCTCTGGCAGGAGGCTGCGGTCCATCAGGACCAAAACCTCACGCCACAAGAACAGTTTTTTCCCATCCGCTACCAGCCTTATCAACAAGGCCAAGACACTGATGAAATAAATGAAAGTGTCTCGTCTTATCATTTATGGTAAAAAAAATAACATTTCCTCTGCAATATTCTGACAATATATTTTCCTAAACAGCATTCAGCATTCCATGCTATCCTCTTCATAGTAGCCCAGTGAGTGCGTTGAAAAAATGTAATCCCGAATTTCCATAAACTAAATCTGAAAAAAATGTAGATTTGAATTCATTGATTAAATAGATGAATCGCCCAGCCCTACAATGCACCCAACTATATTCAGATTATTTATTCGTAAAAAAGTTGCAGAATTGGTATTGCATCATCAAATAAGCGAAGGTCATCTTTTATTAAAGAACAATTAATAAATATCAAAGTGTTTATGAGATTTTTCTTCTACTGAGTCTAAAAAGTTATTTCAAGCAATTAGACTTGCTGATGTATTTGCTTTTAAAGTGTAAGAAATGTTATCTTGTACTTTTAAATACATTTAAAAATACATTTTAAATGCATTTGTATTCCAGCGAGTCTGAAGATAAACCCCTGACTGCCACGGTCTGTGCCCACAGGTGTGGACCGGCCTGCGTTTTCTGGGTGATGAGTGGCTGTGGGTGAACGGGGAAAGTATGATGTACAGCGACCTGCCTCAGTGTCCCATGCAGCAGCAGCGCTGTGGAGCTTTATCCAAGAACACCAGCAGTCTGGAGACCAGAGACTGTTCAGAGAGGAAAAACTTCATCTGTTACGGCTATACGCCTTAATGTCACTGTTGTCATAAGGTGTGGGGCCTCTGCAGCCGACTAGCATCAGACAGGCGCCCTGGCAGCCCAAGATTTGCAACACTTTTCTTTTCATGCTAAATGTTACCCAAATGATCTTAGAATATCTCTACTCTCTAACAGAAAATAACAGTTTTTCAGTCAATTGATTTCCTTTTTCCTATTCTCGATGATATTTTGTTTCTTCAAGTGAAATGTACATGTGACACGTGTTGCTCCGTCTTTTACGGTTTATCCCTGTTTCTCTCCTAGACATAGCTATTGGCTGAGCTTTTGCTGCAACTAACTGTATTTGCTCTGCTGCATCCTGTAGACTAGAAATCTGCCTCAGAGCTTATATCTTTAGCTGTTTCTTTCCAAAATGTAGCCACTAAAGAAACCTGAACTGCCATTACGTTTTTTTTACTTTTCTTTAAACATGAAAAGTGCTTCTGGATGAATTTTTCTGATTAAAACAGCCTAAAACACTTTAAAACTATAACTATACTTTCTGTCAAGTGAAGGATTTAAATCAACGTTATAAGTAAATAAATATATTGTTTTGATTTTACTAAAAACAATTCAGAAAGCTTTACTGTTCATATGCTGCTTTACTGCTATCTTTATTTTTTAATTGGTACTTTGGATTTAAAAAAAGGCTTAAATAGTTAATAGACTGTCTTATTCAAAGATATATGTTGTTTAACTTCTCATGCTTATACCAAAAAATAAAGAATTAAATCCAGTTTTTTTGTTTGTTTTTAATTTTCTTTCCTCCTTTGTGTCACGATTTGTTTATGGATGAACCCAGAGATGACACCACACACACGGGACTAAAATTGAGAGTTTATTGAAAGGTAGATGGAGTGGTGGATGATGAAACCAGAGAGACAGGACTGAACAGGAAAATGGGTGCAGATGAGAGCAGGAGCTGACCCAGAGAGGGTTCTTGGAGACCAAAGCACAGCAGCAGGATTCACAGCACGGCAGAGAGAGTTCTTGCAGGTCAGCGCAACCGGATTAGCAGCTAAGCTGCATGAATACTTGCAAGCCAGAACCACAGCAGGATTAGCAGAACAGCAGGGTGAATACTTGTAGGTCAGAGTCTCAACAGGATTAGTAGCTCCACCTGAGGTTCAGAGGGGAGACAGTAGTGATGTTACGTGATGTGCCGAGGCTTCGAGGCGTGTGTCGAGTAATGGAGGGGGCGTTTCCGTAAAGTGCGTATAGAAGCTTGCTTCATTTAGGGGAGGAGCCGAAAACGATGACGTCCGAAGCCTCGCTGCCCGGCTGTACCACGTGACTTCTTCGGGAAGTGGTTCAGATTTTGCCAGATGACCGGTTCATTGAGAACCAGTTATGGCTGCACGCTGGATCATAAAACAGATCTGCTAACCAGATGCAGTTTAAAACGCGACTTAGTCTGTTTATAAGTTTTGTTTTTATTAATTCTGCATTTTTTAACTACATGCACCGTATTTCTGTGCCTCAGCGCTTGCTCCTCTCCCCCCCTCCTTTCCCTCGGAGCAGGTGCTTTTATCACCATTCACCATTCAAAACGTGAACCACTACGTTTAATGTCCTCACATCGGTAGCAACGTGTGCCAGTTAAAGTCAATAGGAGAGTTACTAGCTGTGTTTCATGCTCTTTTGTTTTTAACAACATAGAATCAGTGGCGCTTCGGTGGGCTGCTGCCTCGCGCTTTAATTCAGGTGCGCACTTTTAAGGGTCATTTTAAAGAACTTGTAACATCAGGGGCTTCATCTCAGACCTGTCAGTACCCCTGTTCCCTTTATAGAAGCCCTTTACAGTATTTAGTTATGCATTTTCCCCACTGTTTATCCGTCGCACGCAGCGCACCAACGGGGGTAAAATCCGCCCACCGCACCGCCCAGAGTGCACTGACGAGAGCAATAGAAATTTGTCTGGTCAGCGCGGCGACTGACTGAGAAACCTGTCGCTGTGAAAGGTGATGATAATGGTTATAAACTGTAACAGTCTGGAAGTGCATTGAGCTGAAAAGAGGGAGACATCAGCAGCTGGATCGTGCGTAAAGACGCAGCGTGAACCTCTGTGTGCTTCAGTGTTGCTGCTGAGGGGAAAATGTTAACCATGACCCCCCCGCCGCCCTCAAAATTAGCATAATCTCACTCTTAACTTTTGATCAAAGTTGAGAGGTCTGATTATTACACACCATGCCATATCACATGACACTACTATTTTGGGAATAATTACACACAGAGAATACATTCAAACAATATTTTATTATACACATATGTGTATACATAATTTATGTAGACAAATTATTTCGTCCTACACCTTTTGTGAAGTCATTCCCAAGAGTCATAATAAACAAAAAAATCAATGCATCACACGTGTTAAGATACAGCTGGCTGTGATTATACACCTTGCCAGTGGGCGGTTTCGTGTGCACATGAAGCTCCAAGAAATGAACCCTTTCTCGAACCAGTTGGCTCAAGTGGTTCAGTGCCTCATGAGGCTTCATCTCGCCATCACTAGGAGACAGGTTAGATCCAGCAGCAGGCAGAGACTAACAAGGTAACACTGAGGCAGGAAACAAACGGCTAGCAAGAGCAAACCAGGCAGACAGGCGAGGAGTGAGTGTTATCTGATGATAGACCGGCAGAGGGAGGCTTATGTAAGGAGGCCGGCAGGTGAAGTGAGTTCTGGCTAATTAGTGACTAACAGGTGTGACTAACTGCAGCGGGAGTGAAGGGAAGGCTGAGTAAGAGGGGTAGGAGGAAACTGAAAACTAACAATAAATAAAGCCAGAACATAACTAAACCCAGACAAGGAGGAAGAACTGAAAAATAGTAAACAAAAGCCCGATCAAAACTAAACCCTGACACTTTGATACTATGTTAAAACTTCATTATCATTATTTTAACTGGAAATAAATGCATGAAGGTGAAATTATTTATTACTATTCCATTGATTTGGGGAAAAAGCATGAACTTTAAAGATTTTTTATTCCCTAAGATAACAGACAGAGTAAAAAATATGAAATGCAATATTCCTATGCAAACCAAGCAAGGTAAAACAAAGGTGGATCTTTTTAATTTTAGGAGGAATCTTCACTCCCCCCTCATTTATGGGCAGAAAGCTTCAATTCAGCTGCACTAAACTCCACCAGCAAATGCCACTACATTTGATATTTTCACCAAAATGTCTGTAGATTTAAGTATCTCTGGAAGATAGTTTTCTCAATAACGGTCCAGCCATCTTGATGGTCTGTTATTCCCTATTTATCCAAAAATAGGGAAAACATAAAACAACCTTGAAGGTCTGGAGGCATGGAGACACCATGGAGGACCCAAGACTATCTGGTGGAACTACATGTCCCATCTGGCCTCGAAACACCTTGAGTTCCACCAGAAACTGGAGGGTGTCGCCAGGAAGAGGAAGGTTTGGGTTTATCCTTCCGGACCTGTTCACTCGTGATAAGTGGAAGACAATTGATGGATGAAGAAGCAGTAACCAATATGAATACATGTCTTAAACAGCACAGATGAAGAGACCAGAGCAAGTCTCTGGGCTATACTTTTTAAAGATGCAGGCCAAGAAATTTCAAATGGAGCAACTTTATTATTTTTTTTTAATATGGGTGCAAATTTAAGCTTACACTTACTTTTATTTGGTATATTTCAATAAAATATCCTGAAACCGACTTGTTTGGTAAAATAAATTCCCATTTATTCAAAGATTTGCTTACATAGCTTCTTGCATCATTCAAATAAAGTGACATAGTGGCGGGACTAATTCAAAGTAGGCTTTAGTTCAGGTAACCTTTATTGTCCCTGAAGAGCATGTTGCTGCACAGTCAGCAGTTACACAAAGGTAAAAAACATACAACAACCTCATCAAGAAAAATCTTTCAGCACAGAAATGGGTTGTCATTGGAGTCGCTCCTGCTGGAATATTTGTCAGTCTGACGGTAACGGCAGTAAAGGATTTCCTCAGCCCATCGCTTTTACAGATTAGCGTTCTACATCTCTGTCCTAATGGCCAAAGGTGACACTCAGCTCAAAGTGGATGGCCAGGGTCGGATATAATAATCTTATCTTTCTTTAATGATTTAATATTACAGAGTCTCAATAAAGCAAGAATGAAACACTTTTATAACAAAAAGACTGAAATGAAAGGTTTGAAGTTTTCGATACAGGCTGGTGTGTTCTCTTTTTAACCAGTGACTCTACCTTAGGGCCGAAGCTCAATTTATCAGCAATAAGTAAGTACAGGTTAGCATCAGCTTTTACTAGTCAGTGCCCTTTTCTTTTATATTATACACATTTGTGTTTAAAAAGGAAGCTTTGCTCCATTTGAAAAAGTTGTTTATTACCTGGCCATGTTCTGTGTTTTCACTACTCAAAAGCGACACAATGACAGAATCCTCTGAAAACGTATTAATGTGTTGCCCTGTGTAACGGCTCAGCCTGTCATTTGTGTATTAGACAAATAAAGCATCCCGGGAGACCCGGCAAATGAAAAAAGGGCTCATAAAAAGCACCTTTTACTCTGACCCAAACAACCTTGAAATAAAAGAGTTGATATTTTAAAAACTAAACCTGTGGGCCAAAATATGAGGTTAGATACAATTGAAAGATGAACAAAAACCCAGAGAAAGTAACCTGACCAGAGTCTAAGGGCCTTCCAGATGTTTAAAAGCTGAGTTTAAAATTGTCCTTGTTGCATTATCTACTCCTCTCTTAGACCTCTGAGCAAACTGGAGAGGGTCAGGTCTGTCCTGGACACCGTCCAACCGCATCAGCTTTATTCATTTCTTTAATGTCTTAATGACTAAAGATGTCAAAGCTACTGGCCTAAAATCATTAAATTTGGGATTTTGGACAAATGTCCTTCAATAGGTGTGGGCCTTTATGCAAATGCAGGGACATTTGAAAAATAAAACAATATATCTGCAGGATGTGAGTCACAGTTTTTCAAGACATGCCCTCTAAAGCCGTCGGGACCAGGACTTTTCTGTTCTTTGACTCCACCAAAGAGCTTCGATACTATGTCCTTGTCAAAGGTAAAATAATAAAACCAATAAAAACCTTTCAGAGCTACGTTTTACTAGCTCTTAACTAATGTAATAGGCATCAGGTTTGAGGTCAGTCGTAAAATTAAATTTGCTCTGTGAAGAACCGAGAAGATGATGAGGTCAACAAGTCTATTTGACACTAAACCGCCTGCATAGTCGTTTCTAATTTTGAAAAAAACTCCAAATTGCTGTTTCTTACACACACAAACAGCGCTACAACAACCGAAATAAAGAAGACTATGCAACAAAATGTGCAAAAACATTCATGTGCATTCCAACTAAGTTATCTGTTACATAAGTAGACGTCTTAGCTCAGAGCTATCTCACGCTGAACCTATTTAAATTGGCTAAATCTAGAAAAATCATCAAATTGTAGAACCTCTCTGGCTAATTCTACACCCGGAAACAGAGAAAGTTTTTCTTCTGTGAACAGCCTCTCGTCTTTATTCTGCCCGTATCATGTTTAGAAAGGGCCCCACAGTACTGCAGTGGGGCGGGGCAGGGGGGCAGGTCAGTGTGCATCAAATCTGCTCCGTTCACCCACATCCATTCACCAGCCAGGAAACTCAGGCTTGTCCACACCTACAGGGCCAGACAACAAGAGATTTATCATGCATTACTTAAAGACTTTAAACATACACACAGTCAATAACATAAAGAACAATATATTTTCATGTCACAACTGCAAACTTCAGTGTCTTTTGTTTAAGGTGATAAACGAACATAATGTAGTGCAAGGAAGCATCAAAGGCAATAAATGTACATATAATAATGCTAATAATAATAATTTCTGCTGCCATTTAGATTTTTCAATATAAAAATAAAACAGTAAGAACTATGAGCAGCAAGATCAAAAACTCTTTTAAACACTGCAAAATCTTTTTGAAGGTGAATGGTTTTCCATCCTTTCTTTAAAAAAATCAGCACCCGTATTCCCAGAGATTCTCAGTCCTCTCCCATCTTAGCCTAAAAATTCTTACCCAGGAGTCTGAGCTTAAGAGTGATTCAAATGCAGCTGAAAGCGACTCTAAGGAGATGACATAAATTTTAATCTTTATGAGGAGGTGTGGTTGACACAGATGCGCTCCTAGTGACCAATGGAGAGAAATTAACTGATTAGACTAGATTAAGAAATGTCTCGTGATGATAAAATGTAGCAAAATTGTCACACAGCATCAAAATTGTTTTAACGCATCTTATTTACATCCTCATCCTTATTTTGATTTGCGTATTTATTTCTACTTGAATGTCATTTTATTACTTTATCTATTTTTTTGTTATTTAAGTTTTTATTGATTTTTTACACACACACAAAAAAAACTAAACTAAAGACTAAACATGACAGAAAAACTACCACACATATAAATTAAAACAGAGGTTTAGATATAAAATGTACAAAATAAATTCAGAAATACAATTTTAAAAAGTCTCTAACTTCTTCAGTAGGCTCTAAACACTTCCCAGACCTGCAAGAATGATTATTTGCTCTTTGCAGTCTGGCAACTAAAAGCTCATATGAAGTAATATCTGTCATGGACTTAACCCATTCCTTAAAGACCAGAGGGTCTGGATTCTTCCATTTACGAATAATTACTTTAACAGCGAGAACAAAGCCAGTTAGGACTGCCCACATATCATGAATAAATGTGCCTTCATAATTGTTACATTTCCAACACAATTTATTCTGAAGGGTGTCCTTGTTGAAAAGTCTTGTTGGCGTAAAACAAAATCTATGAATGATCTTATAATGAGTGAGCTTTCCTCTAGCCTCTCCTGTGAACCATCCCTTAGAAAAATTATTGTATGTTATGAATCCTTATCTATGTCCACATTCAGTCTAAGACTCTCACTGTTATCATACATTGCTCTAGATGCCATTTTATAAAACATAGAAGCTGACTGACAGTTTTGAGGTAGTTTGAGGTAAGTCTGTACCACAATGACTTGTTCAGATATTTCCTTTAGTATCTCACTCAAAACACTTATATAATATTTCCAAAAGTCAGATTTATCTCCCAGCTTAAACTGTGTTTTGAGATCCAGAAAGGTTTTAACTGTTTTATCCTCAACAAGATCCACAATACTTGTAATGCCACTCAGCAGCCAGTTAGCCCTTTTCCTTCCACCTTTATAGTCGGATTGTTCCAAAGTGATCAAAATGCCTGCTCATCTGGGTTCAACTCCCACCAACTGCCACTCTGGGTCCCTGAGCAAGACCCTTAACCCCAGATTGGTCTCGGGCATCGCACAATGGCAGCCGACTGCTCCCCAAAGGGATGGGTTAAATACAGAGAACAAATTGGAATGTACGTTGCAATCACAATAAAGATGATGATGATGATTATTATGATTATTATTATTATTATTATGATTATTATGATTATTATTATTATTATAAGGGGAAATTATTAGCAACTTATGAAATTTAGTCCAAATATTTGTTGAATGCTGTGAGATAGGATTACACTTCCAGTCTTTACGCAGGATATTTTGTCGGGACTTTGATGCAATCAACTGGTTTCCTTATATAGGAACATTTTTGACCAATCTGTATAATCTGACCCAATCTGTATAATATGATTGAATTTAACTTGTAAAGTGCCTTGAGATGACATGTTTCATGAATTGGCGCTATATAAATAAAATTGAAATTTTCTTGTGACAGAACATCAAATGGACTGAAGGGGGCACTCTTCTCTTGTTCAATAGTTACCCACTGCACATCTATACACCCCTTTTTGCAGTGATTTAAGTTTGTTAATTTCAGGCCATGTTACACAGTTCCACATTTGGCAATGACAGTCCAGCATCCCTTCTTATTATATACAACTTCTGTAGTTTTATCCTTGGCTTTTTGTCATCCCACAGATAATCTGTTATCGTTTGATTGTATTACTTAAAATGATTTTTAAGTAAGATTGGAAGCATCATTGACAAATAATGAAATTGTGGTGCAATAACCATTTCTATAGTGTTTATCTTCCTCCAAAGGGTTAAATTCCACATTTTCCTCCTTTCCAGGTTATTCTTCATTTTAGTTGAGGGAGAAGTCATATTGATTTTCATTATTTCTAAGCCAGCACATAATTTCACACCCAAATACTTCAACCCTGTTGAAAGTCACTTAGAATTACCTACACTAACCATAGCAGGTTGGCATAAACACAGCCATAGTCTCTGATTTATGGCAGTTTACCTTACAGCCAGATAATATAAAAAACAGTCGACTTTATCAAGAACAACCTGGGTAGAGGCCACAGGATCTGATACTAAACATTATCGTCACAATAAGGAAATAGTTTAGGTTCATTACCACCTGCCACAACCCCTTTAATATTTGTCTCCTTTTGTATTAAAACAGCTAATGACTCGATGGCTAAAGGAATAAAATAGGGAAAATTGGATCTCCTTGCTTGGTGTCTCTAAAGAGCCTGAAAAATGGTGAGATTATGCCATTTGTGACCATGGCTGTTCACTGGTTTTTGCATAAATTATTTTAATGCAATCCAAAAAGTTCTTCCCAAATACAAATCTTTTTAACACACAAAATAAAAAACCTCCACTCAACTCTATCAAAATGCTTTCACAACAAGGGAGAAGGCAGCAACTGGTATGTCTTTCTCATAATTTTTCCAAAATAAGTGAAGTAACCTCCAAATATTATCCGAAGAGCAAAATACATTTAACAAAACCAACCTGATCACAATGAATAAGGCTAGGTAAAACTTTTTCCAGCCTCATAGCAAAAAGTTTTTTGTTAGAATCTTACAATCTACATTTATTAAACTGACTGGACGGGAGTTGCTGGGATCCAATGGGTCCTTATCTTTTATAAGACTTAACGTTATGAGGGCTTCATTAAAGGTTTCAGGTAGACATCCCAGTGATACCGCCTCATTGTAAAGTTCTGTTAGAATAGGGGCCAAAATGTCTAAATTATGTTTATAATATTATATTGAGAATCCATCAACTCCCGGAGACTTCCCCGCTTTCTTGGACTGAATTGCAGACCTAACCTCTGCTTCCGTTATTACCGAATCTATTGCTCCAGCCTGGTGTGAAGAGAGCTGAGGTAGATCAATCTGAGCCAAAAATTTTTCCAATTTTTGTACATCGGTTGCTGTGTCTGAAGACTAAAGGTTTGAGTAGAACCTTTGAAATCGATAATTAATTTCTCGTGATGTTGTTATTATATCTTGTTCATTGCTAATCGTCAGAATTACATAAGATGCCTCTTGTTTCAACTGTCTCACCAATAATTTACATGCTTTTCCCCCCCATCTTCAAAATATTTTGCCTTTGTTCAAAAAAGTGCATATTCTGCCTTCTAATTATAAATTTCATTCAAATTCAATTTTAAATTGCAGACTTGTCTCAATAAAGAGTCAGAATAGTTCATGGCCAACTTACTTATAGGTGATGAGAGTCACACGCACAAGCTTTCAAGGAAAATCACTTCCATTTGAGTCTGAGGCAGCAGCAAGTGGAAACAAACAGCTCCTTTCAGTGGCGTTCTAACATGGTCCTGATGTTTTCTTATTCACTGCCCTGCTATGTTAACCCACCTCCTCCGTGTCAGCCTCCATGACCTTGTTTCTCATGTAGACGTGCTCCTCTCCAGGCTGCAGGCTGATTAGATCAAAGCGAAGGTCACTGTTTGTGGACGACTGGAGTCCTCTGCAGTATTCCAGCGCCTCCTCCCAGCTCTTTTCCTCCTTCACCAGGAACACGTTGTCGGAGACGCAGAGCAATGGAGAATAGGCAGAGCAGTTTTGGACAGCCATTTCTTTCGTTTCGGAGGAGATGGAGACACAATCACCTTCGCGACTCGGTTCATTAGATTTCCACTTCTTATATTCTGAGTGGCCTGCGCTCCAGTTCCATGATCCACCTGCAGAACAGATGTGGGGGAGTTCAGACACCTTTGTACTGAAAAGAAGACCAAAAAATGTCATCTTCTTTTTATGTTTTTAAGTACAGTATTATTGTCATTCTGATTGACTGATTGATTTTAGAAAAAGCATTCCAAGTTGCAGCGCTGAGTATTTACCATCTCTGTGGAGACCAATCCAGATGGGAAAGTCCTCCTCGTGTACGGTGTGGTACAGATGCCAGTTGTCAATGTTTGCTAAATCTTTGTTGTTGTCCTGACAGTACTGCTGAGCCTCAGACCAGCTCTTTGCTTTGGGTATGAAAGTATACTTGAAGTATTTAATGTCCTCGCAGATGAAGTAGTGATAACTTTCACAATCCATGTCATAAATTCTTCCAAGACAAACATAAAGGAACAAAAAAATACCACATTTCATTAGTTTGACACCAAGCAATTGCTCTTATGATTAACATAGTTTTACTCATATAAGATTGATAACTAATACTTGCTGTAATAATGTTTTAACCTCACAGTTTACATTTTATATCTTAGGATAATAAAATGTACTTAAAAATATTTAAAATAAATAAATCTTTTACATTTAATAAACTCACTGCTAATGAATCTGTTTCCTACCTGTTGATTAGTGGTTGGCTAGTGCCGGGCGCCAGCCACCCAGAACGATGTGGAAAAACAAAGAGAAGCCATAAATTATTAGTGCATCTGTTCAATACAGACAAAATAAAATCATCCACTTCAGGTGTTTCCAAACCAGTTTATTTCTCTGCGCTAACTTTTTTTGGGGTATTTGGTTAAGAGTCTTATTGTAACTTTTGTTCTACTTTTTTTAGCAGTCCTTTTTGGGTTTTGGTTCAGTTCTTTCTGTGTTTAATAGTGACCTATTGGTTACACCTCGTTCTCATCCCAGCAGTTCAAAAGCCTCTCAGCTCTCTCATGTCTTTGCCAGATATTTTTGGTTAAATGCGCATCACATTTACCCACTCTTCTTCTGCTGGTTACCCCACACTCAGGTTATCACTGCTTCCTTGGTAAGTGCTTTTCTTATACAAGTTGCTACCACCATGAACCACCATCTTGGCTCCACCTCCATCAACACAAAACAGCTTGACACACATCAGCAAAGTTGTCAAATCTACTTTTGGGCCTTTAATTTTGCATTTGAATGATTCTCTTGGGGGGGATGATAATAAAAAGACTTCAATAATTAAAAAAGGTCGAGTTACACAAGTTTGAAAACAATCTCTTTTGCACAGTAGGTCAAAATGAAACACGTGGTGGCTAAGATATGCAGAACCCCAGATTAATATTTGATTTAACTGATGGTTAGCAGACTGCACCTCGACAATGTTCTTGGATAATTCAGTCTGAATATCTGATGAAGTGTGATTCTGATCAGTAGTCCAGATTATGTAATTACTGATACTGTATTTACTGATCCAAAAACAACAAAAGCCACATCCAGGGCTGATGGCTGACAGACATGTAGAATTAAGAAATCACTTTGGTATCTGTTTAACAACATGAACTAGACAGAAAGATTGCAAAAAGCAAAACAAAATGCCCCAATCTAAAGAAATTCAAGAACAGATGTAAAACAAAGTCCCTGACAACTATCAGTCTGCAAAAGTTTACAAAGCCAGGGCTTTGGGGCTCCAGGGAACCACAATGAGAACCATGATCCATAAATGGTGAAAATATGAAACAAAGATGTACTTGTGATAATAATTTCAGTCTAAACCTTCTCTGCATACAAAAACGATTAACAATAGACAAACAAATACTTCAAAAAGGTCTTGTTACCTTTGGCTGTAGTAATTGTGGTAGCTCACCGCAACACATTCTGGATTGTCGGTGATGTTTTGGCTATCAAAAAGGCTGTGATTATTTTTCCCTCCAACAGACAAGAGAATATTAGCCCACCCAAAACTGGTACTCTGCAGGCCGATCCAGGCGTAATATGGGCTCAAGTGGAAACGTTGTGCATCTTCCTCCGAGTAGATGGTGGCCAAGTCGGTGTAGTTCCTTTTAGGAGAAAAAATGTAAACTTGTAAGTAACAGATTTATTTTGTTGTTGTAGTTTTGCTGATGGTAAATTCAGAAGTAAAACCACGAGGAGGAGATAAATTGACATGTTCAAAGCAAGCAAGATGCTTACGACCTATTTCATCAGGCTGCACACATCACAAGGAATTAAAAAAACATGCTTCCACCTGCAGATCAATCAAACCTCTCATTGTTTTCATCATTTTCTCTTGACTAAGCTGCATAACCTGAAGTGAACACCTAATTGTGGAAAACTGAGAAATTTGTTTATTAGCTGGTTTATTTGAATTAGATCTAAACTTGTCATGGTTTAGATTTGGTCTGGCTTTTTTTCCCTGTTATTTTTCAGTTTCTCCTCCTCTTACTCAGCTCACCCTCCACTCCTCAGCAATCAGTCACACCTGTTAGGCACTAATTAGTCTGAATTCACTCCACCTGCCAGCCTCCCTACATAAGCCTCCCTCAGTCTTCTATTCCCCACCGGCTCGTTTTCAGTCTCTATCAACACCACGCCTGTTTAGTCCTGTTCTCATCATTCTCCACTCACTCATGTCTGTCAGCCTGGTTTGTTCCTTGTTTTGTTACTGGTTTTCCTGCCTCCTCTGTGCCTCAAGAAAAGCCTCTGCTAGCTGCTGGATTTCTTGCCACCTCTGTGTTTCAAGTAAGCCTCTGTTAGCTGCTGGATTTACTGCAGCCCCTGTGCTCCAGGTTTGCTCTCTGCTCTGTCACTGGATTGCCTGCTACCCTGTGTTCCAGCAGTCCTTCACCCCAAGAACTGTCTCGCTCTGCACCTCTGGTCTGGCAGCAGCCCTGCACCTCTCCAGTCTCTTCTAGTCAGCCTGTTCCTGCACCCATCATCTCCAGTCCGGTTACTAACGCTGGTCATCATCATCCTACTCAGGACTTTCAATAAACTGCAATAGAACAAACTGTGTGCGTGCTCTGTCCGGGTTCATGTAGACAAATTATGACAAAACTGTCTTATTTCTGGAGCAAAGTCCAAGTCTATATTTTAGATATACAGCACTCTGTAAAGGTTTTAAACTAACACTCATTTTGTTAAAATCCTCTCAAGGAGCCAAAGCTATTGACCAATGGTTCCTAAGGTCTTCTAATATCTATAAAATGTACTTTTTGACTTTCAATGTCTTCTAAATATATATATATTTTTTTTAACTGAGGTTCAGCTGTTGTAGCTAAACATGACAGTATTTTGCCATTCTATGCTTTAGAAAACAAAGGACGACAGGAGAACAGAACTGACATTGCTTTAAGTTGTTTATTTAAATTAAGAAAAAATAAGAAGCTTTTTTATTTTTTTTCACATAAGCAAAAACTTCTTATTTGTGCCCAAAATCAATATTTCCTTCTTCCCGATTTTCTAACCCTGATTCTCTGACTTGAGTCGAGCCATTTCTCACATACACAAATATTCATCAGATTGTTCTGGGATTTCTGGTCAAAGTAGCTCTTGGAGGATGTCTTGATGCAACTCTTTATTCTTGGTGGTGTTCTTGGCCAGAATTAGGAGGAAGCCCACCAGCTGGGATGAGAGGCAACTCCTCAGATGGTTTGAAACGGGGAGCTTCAATGTCCAGGAATCATGGTAGTTCTTCTCCAGATTTCCCAAACAACCAAGAGCACTCCTCTAAGAAAACTATTTTGTTCTTTTTTTATGGATTGTTGGATTTTAGGGTTTTGCATCAGTTTATTTTTAAAGAAGCTTTATAGGTAAAATGTTTACTTAAAATTAAATACCCTTTGCACCAGTTTTCTGCTGTGCGTCCTTATGACTCCTGCAGATTTTCAGTTTGTCACTGATGGCTTTCTTGGACAGAAGCAGCGTCTGGTTCTTCTCAAAAGACCAGTGTCAATAAATCTTTGCAATAATCCGTATGTGTACGCACACAAACACGCAGCGTGATGTTGAAAAGGTTCTGCACTTGTAGCTGCATTATTCTGCAGTAAATTGTTCTGAGAAATTCCTGCTGGACCCACTGGGGGATCCTGAAGTCTGAGTCAACCCTGAATCTATTGGCCAACAGAAAACTGTGACTTTAGCTGAAACATGCTCAGCTGCAGCTGGATGGACAGATGATGCTTGATAGTAGCTGATATGCACGTACAATGTTATATGTAAAGTTTTTTTTAATCATTTTAAAAATATCACCAGGAAGTGTAGCTTTCTTCTTGAATTTACTTCTCAGTGCTCATTTGAGCTTTTTTCTGACAAAAACAATGTTGCATTCACACTTCGATCAACAAAAGGCTAGTTGTACTGATACACAAGAATAAAAAGAAAGCTCACCGTTTGCAAAACTGTTGTGCATCCTCCCAGCTCGCTGGATTTGAGTGGTATTTGTAATATCTAGTCAGTGCTGGTCTTCGGTCAGATACAAGGCTGGTGCTGCTGCTGAGGAGGAGGAGGACCCAGCATCCACAAAAGCTCTTCATCATCTTGAATATACGTAGGTTTCTCTAAAAGATTACTTTAATAATGCAGAGGAATTCAAACTGAGGAAACAAAGAGTTGCAACCATTAAATAAACCAATTACAACAATTCATCATAATTCATGATTACGTTAGGATGTGTTATTGGCGTGATGTTTTATCCTTTCAGTAAAGGTTTGCTGCTGGCTGAGATAACAAAGTCCAACTGGATGCCTTGTTGCTTTTGGTTGTATGTTTTGAAAGATTTGCCTTGCAGACAACACTCATGGTCAACTTTCGGTCCAGTGTTACCACTGCCTCATAGCAAAATTTGACTACAGGCAAATGAACAAAGAACTGGGTTGAAAAGTGAAATAATTTTCCTAGAGAAATAAAAACAGCAAGGGCTTTTTAATTAGTGGTTTTCAGCTTTTAAATCAAAGCTGAAAACCTACCTATTTAAAGTAACTTTTCGATGTGTGTATGATGTTATGTTTTCATGATGTAAAGCACTTTGAACCGCCTTGCTGCTGAAAAGTGCTACAAATAAACTTGACTTAGCTTTTTATTGTTGCTAAATGCTTTGAAAGGAAGAGACAAATAATATATCCTCTTAACAGCTTACTATAACTATATATATATACAGTACAGACCAAAAGTTTGGACACACCTTCTCATTCAAAGAGTTTTCTTTATTTTCATGACTATGAAAATTGTAGATTCACACTGAAGGCATCAAAACTATGAATTAACACATGTGGAATTATATACTTAACAAAAAAGTGCGAAACAACTGAAAATATGTCTTATATTCTAGGTTCTTCAAAGTAGCCACCTTTTACTTTAATTACTGCTTCGCACACTCTGCATTCTCTTGATGAGCTTCAAGAGGTAGTCACCTGAAATGGTTTTCACTTCACAGGTGTCCCCTGTCAGGCTTAATAAGTGGGATTTCTTGCCTTATAAATGGGGTTGGGACCATCTCTCTGTCTCTCTCCGAGGTCGGTCGTGTCTTTTCTCTCTCTGCAGCTTTTACCCCCCCCCCTCCCTCTCCTGCTTTGCTTTGCTATGTCTTGTCTTCTGAGCACTTTCTTCATATCAACCGAACTCTGAAAAACATGGATCTGGTAAGCTGGTCTCTCAATACTATTGATAAATTTTTTTCGACGGGTAGGCAACGAAAGGGGGACCCGTCCATATGGGGTGCCCCCAGGGACATATATCAAAATTAACTTCCATATACACATGTTAAATTAAACTCTTCCATATAATATAGTGAAAACCGTGCATAAACACTAGTGAAATGCTCTCACACACACTAGTGAAAACATTTACCTCTTATATAACCTACTGAAAACCGTGCACAAACACTAGTGAAAAGCTCTCACATAAACTAATGAAAACATTTACCTCTTATATAACCTACTCAAACGTTCTCATACAAAGTAGTGAGAACTGTTCATATAAACTGGTGAAAAGCTTTACCTTTCATATACACTACTGAAAAGCTTTCATATACACTACTGAAAAGCTTTCATAAACACTACTGAAAAGCTTTTATATACACTACTGAAAAGCTTTTATATACACTACTGAAAAGCTTTCATAAACACTACTGAAAAGCTTTTATAAACACTACTGAAAAGCTTTCATAAACACTACTGAAAAGCTTTTATATACACTACTGAAAAGCTTTCATAAACTCTACTGAAAAGCTCTCACACACACTACTAAAAAAGCTTTCATATACACTACTGAAAAGCTTTCATATACACTACTGAAAAGCTTTCATAAACACTACTGAAAAGCTTTTATATACACTACTGAAAAGCTTTTATATACACTACTGAAAAGCTTTCATAAACACTACTGAAAAGCTTTCATAAACACTACTGAAAAGCTTTCATAAACACTACTGAAAAGCTTTCATAAACACTACTGAAAAGCTCTCACACACACTACTAAAAAAGCTTTTATATACACTACTGAAAAGCTCTCACACACCCTACTAAAAAAGCTTTTATATACACTACTGAAAAGCTTTTATATACACTACTGAAAAGCTTTCATATACACTACTGAAATAGCGGTTTAGCGTTGTAGCATTTGACAGGATCCGGAACAGGGTCTCCGTTGAAGCCAAAATAAAGTTGAGAAATGCCCCTGCTTCTGTGAGGTGTTCAGCGGGTAGCTGAGCAGTAGTGTTGGGTCGATGAGGCGTCATGAAGTGTTTCGACACGTTGCCAAACTGTATTGATACTGTGCCGATACTGTGTCACTGAATACTGACACCTGCTGGACGTTAAAAATCCCTACAGGCAACCTAGTTGACAGCGTTAACTGACACTGATTAGATGACCTAGTATACACAATAATACAATTTAAGTCATTGTATGTTGCATTGTATTATTTCATATTTTCATTTGAATTTAAAATATCTTTGATTTTTTTTATACAGTCAATAAATAATGTGAACCTGTATCATAACGTAATAACCTCTAAGTAAAAATGTTGTGAATGAGGATGCTTGTGGACTGGCATTTTTTTTTTTTTTACAAATTTTTATTCAAAAAAATAAGTTGTTTCGACGTTTTGATATTGAATATTGAATCTGTTACGCTTTTTTGATATCACTTCAGCAGTAGAAAATACCCGATGAAGCACAGATGATGCTGGAGTTCAGAGAAATTGTAATGAAAAGCGGAAGAGGTTTGGACAGACTGTCTTTTCGTTTTTCCAGTATATCATAGGATCTTGGGACCCTCTGCCAAGTATCTGTGCACCTCCTGGATGGCATTAGCTGGCACTTTTGGTCTGCCTGCCCACTTCGATGTCAAATGTTGCCAAATGTTATATGTAAAAAGAACAAATTGGCATTTTAGTACATGATTTATAAACAACAAACATGCCCAATAACATGCCTGAAGTAGGGGGAGACAGCTTTTGTGAAGATGGTCCTGGCTAGGGCTCATTTGGGGTCGTCAGATGATTTATTTCAATATCCTCAGCCGCACATCGCTTTTCTAAGACAACGAAGGAACGCTCTCAGTTCTGAACAATTTCTTTGTGCTGCTCTTCATTTTTATGCCAACGGCAGCTTTTTAATAACGTAGGAGACACAGAAAACCTCTCAGAGGAAACTGTATGTTGCGCTGTCAGAAATGTTATTCAGTTACACTTTAAAGGTGTTCCATAGTCAGAGACCCACAAGATTAATAAAATAACTATGCAGAATGAAAGCAATAATTTATTCTGTATCAAATTTCGGCACTTCCAGCTCTAAATTTCCATTCCATATAGCCTATGTAGTTAATATAAAGTGAGATTGGCAGATTAAACATCTATAAGACAATCAGTGTCAACTCATTTTTAGAAGGATTGGTGAACAATGGCACAAAGATGAACATATCAGTTATTTCAATAACACACACCATCCCATCATTAATTGCATATGTTGAATATAGGCAATTAATGCTTTAGTTGAGTACTGTTAAACATAAAACTTTTAACTTAACCTTGCCTGGTTAAGCTGTACTTTATCATGATTTGCTGACATGTCCTTTCAATGCTTTTAGTAATGATTGCCACCCCCCCCCCCCTCCACACACACACACACACACACACACACACACACACACACACACACACACACACACACACACACACACACACACACACACACACACCTTTTGTGTTGAACTAGTGAAGTGTGAGAAAACAGCTTTAATTCTCCATCACATAACTTTCATATTGCGCATGCATTGACTTTTTCAACAATTACTATTATTATTATATATTACTTAATTTTCTATAGCGGTTTTCAGCAGCAACGGCATTGTTTCTTATGGTTTAATATTGTCCATATGCCTTCTTTAAAGATTTCTAATTCTACTCGCAGGACATGCGCATTTCCAAGCTTATTTCCTGTCGTTGCCATGGTGAATCGCGTTATTTGCGTTCCATTGATCGGGCTTTTTTCATGCTCGTGTTCACGTTCAACTCATGGTTGATCGGGCGCTGTGTTTAGTTACCTGACTTATATCATCTGTTTTCAAATCAGAAACGCTGAGTATGACAGAGTGATGTACAACCCACTCAAGGTAGTTCAGCCGTTTTTTCTGACACAAGACTCAGAACAAAGACGCACAGCGCAACCTGCCCAACCATAAAGGCGTCTGCCAAACCCATCAGTGGGTTTGGCAGACCGATCAGCACCTGGCACTCACAGAGCGAGACTGCGGAACACCATCTCACCAGAGTTGTAAAATGGTTAAAAAAAGAACGAACAGTTCAGCTTGGCTTTTATTTACTGCGCAGCATAGCTTTGATGTGCGTGCTGAATCCAGATGCGCGAATGCACACGCGCGCAGCTTAGAGGGAACAGAACACTGCTTATAAACACAGTTTGGCGCGTCCGTCAGTTCGAAACAGTTCTTGTATCGATCACGTGACTTTCCCCGCGCATCGACACGGGTTTTGCTCTATGAGCTCGACGCATGCGCCGATGCATCGGTGTTGCCGGACCCATCACTACTCAGCAGTAATCAATAATTTTATTCGGCCGGAGATTGCACAAAATGTACAGAGCTAACCGGAATGACCTCTGTTTATAATAACTTCCGGGTTAGTGACATTCCTTCCTGTTTCACTGAAATGCCTTCCGTTTCAAGTGAAATGCCTTCCGTTTCAACTGAAATCCGTAGCTTTTCAGTAGTATGTATGAAAGCTTTTCAGTAGTGTGTGTGAAAGCTTTTCAGTAGTGTATATGAAAGCTTTTCAGTAGTGTATATAAAAGCTTTTCAGTAGTGTATATGAAAGCTTTTCAGTAGTGTATATAAAAGCTTTTCAGTAGTGTATATAAAAGCTTTTCAGTAGTGTGTGTGAAAGCTTTTCAGTAGTGTGTGTGAAAGCTTTTCAGCAGTGTGTATGAAAGCTTTTCAGTAGTGTATATGAAAGCTTTTCAATAGTGTATATGAAAGCTTTTCAGTAGTGTATATAAAAGCTTTTCAGTAGTGTATATAAAAGCTTTTTCAGTAGTGTGTGAGAGCTTTACAGTAGTGTATATAAAAGCTTTTCAGTAGTGTATATAAAAGCTTTTTTAGTAGTGTGTGTGAGAGCTTTTCAGTAGTGTATATAAAAGCTTTTCAGTAGTGTATATAAAAGCTTTTTTAGTAGTGTGTGTGAGAGCTTTTCAGTAGTGTATATAAAAGCTTTTTTAGTAGTGTGTGTGAGAGCTTTTCAGTAGTGTATATAAAAGCTTTTCAGTACTGTATATAAAAGCTTTTTAGTAGTGTTTATGAAAGCTTTTCAGTAGTGTTTATGAAAGCTTTTTTAGTAGTGTGTGTGAGAGCTTTTCAGTAGTGTATATAAAAGCTTTTTTAGTAGTGTGTGTGAAAGCTTTTCAGTAGTGTATATGAAAGCTTTTCAGTAGTGTATATGAAAGGTAAAGCTTTTCACCAGTTTATATGAACAGTTCTCACTACTTTGTATGAGAACGTTTGAGTAGGTTATATAAGAGGTAAATGTTTTCACTAGTTTATGTGAGAGCTTTTCACTAGTGTTTGTGCACGGTTTTCAGTAGGTTATATAAGAGGTAAATGTTTTCACTAGTGTGTGTGAGAGCTTTTCACTAGTGTTTATGCACGGTTTTCACTATATTATATGGAAGAGTTTAATTTAACATGTGTATATGGAAGTTAATTTTGATATATGTCCCTGGGGGCACCCCATACCTCCGGTCCTGATTTGACTTATTTTGTGAGATACACCCTAAATTCCTGGAGGAAAACGGTGTGTCTTTCGACCTTGTCATTCCTGGACGTTTGAAATTTTCACATTGGATTAAGGATACTGGGATCTCTACTTATTGTTTTTTGTGGATTTTTGAAGTATCGGCAAATACAGCGGATGTCGGAGCCATTTGGCCTTGATCAGGCTGCCGGCTGCATGACGCGCTCACTCTGGCTGTGAACGGACATACCTGGCAGGTGAATGGAGCGAAGCCGAAAAGCTGCCTGTGTTGGAACGCAGACTGACTTTGGGGTTGAACTCAAGGGGAGATGGGATAAAATCTGGGAGTGAAGCGCGAAAAAGCCCAATAATTTGGAAAATTGGATTTATGTGGAGCCAGCAAAAGACTTAAAAGCTGACAGGAAAGGCAGTGCAGCTTGTCTCATAACAAATAACATATTTGGATTCCCTCCCTATCTACTCCTGGATTGTTATGGTGGAGAGTGCCCAGAAAAGCCCCCAGCTACCCCCCTCCCCCGCTGACACCTGAGGATGCTTCTCTGAACTGTGGGCCGGCTGATAACATCAAGGACAATGGCCTCTGGAGAGTGTTCACGGAGAAAAACACTTTCGCCCATACACACACGCATAACTGATACTCATAAAAACTGATGAATTACACACACGCGACAGGTCTCAAATGTTTACCTTCTGCATACATGTTGTCTTGTGTTTATTTGTGCTTTTGTGCTATGAGGTTTTTTTGTGTCGGTTGTTTGTCTCTTTATAGGTGAGAGCATAAATAGGCAAACATCTGTCTCTTTTTTTTCTCCCTCCCCTCTTTCCCCCATGTTGTTGCTCTTTCTTCGAGAGTTTCAAGGCAGCGCCTGTTTACTCCGTTTAGGCGGGGTCTGGGCAGTTTGGAGGAATGTGGCCTTGACAGCTGCGCTTTTTAGCAGCGGCTGGCTGGCTGCGTTCCTTGGCAACGCAAGGCCTCAGTCAATCGTTCCCCCCAAATGTTTGTTTGTTAAGTGTATGTGATGGACGGTTGTACTGGAACTGACTTTTCGATTGCAATGCAAATTGTAATTGACAAATAAAATTTGATTGATTGATTGATTTATTGATTGATTGATTGATTGATTGATCAGTTGTGTTGTGCAGAAGTCAGGTGGATACACAGCTAATACTCCTACTGAATAGACTGTTAGAATTTGTATTATGGCAAAAAAAAAAGCTAAGTAAAGAAAAACGAGTGGCCATCATTACTTTAAGAAATGAAGGTCAGTCAGTCCGAAAAATTGGCAAAACTTTGAAAGTGTCCCCAAGTGCAGTCGCAAAAACCATCCAGCGCTACAAAGAAACTGGCACACATGAGGACCACCCCAGGAAAGGAAGACCAAGAGTCACCTCTGCTGCGGAGGATAAGTTCATCGGAGTCACCAGCCTCAGAAATGGCAGGTTAACAGCAGCTCAGATTAGAGACCAGGTCAATGCCACACAGAGTTCTAGCAGCAGACACATCTCTAGAAAAACTGTTAGGAGGAGACTGTGTGAATCAGGCCTTCATGGTAAAATAGCTGCTAGGAAATCACTGCTAAGGACAGGCAACAAGCAGAAGAGACTTGCTTGGGCTAAAGAACACAAGGAATGGACATTAGACCAGTGGAAATCTGTGCTTTGGTCTGATGAGTCCAAATTTGAGATCTTTGGTTCCAACCATCGTTTCTTTGTGCAACGCAGGTGAACGGATGGACTCTACATGCCTGGTTCCCACCGTGAAGCATGGAGGAGGAGGTGTGATGGTGTGGAGGTGCTTTGCTGATGACACTGTTGGGGATTTATTAAAAATTGAAGGCATACTGAACCAGCATGGCTACCACAGCATCTTGCAGCGGCATGCTATTCCATCCGGTTTGCGTTTAGTTGGACCAAAAAATTTTTTTTCAACAGGACAATAACCCCAAACACACCTCCAGGCTGTGTAAGGGCTGTTTGACCAAGAAGGAGAGTGATAGGGTGCTGCGCCAGATGAACTGGCCTCCACAATCACCGGACCTGAACCCAATCAAGATGGTTTGGGGTGAGCTGGACTGCAGAGTGAAGGCAAAAGGGCCAACAAGTGCTAAGCATCTCTGGGAACTCCTTCAAGATTGTTGGAAGACCATTTAAGGTGACCACCTCTGGAAGCTCATCAAGAGAATGCCAAGAGTGTGCGAAGCAGTAATTAAAGCAAAAGGTGGCTACTTTGAAGAACCTAGAATATAAGACATATTTTCAGTTGTTTCGCACTTTTTTGTTAAGTATATAATTCCACATGTGTTAATTCATAGTTTTGATGCCTTCAGTGTGAATCTACAATTTTCATAGTCATGAAAATAAAGAAAACTCTTTGAATGAGAAGGTGTGTCCAAACTTTTGGTCTGTAATGTATATATATTAGTTTTATGCTTTGAAAGATTTGCCTTGCAGACAACACTCATGGTCAACTTTCGGTCCAGTGTTACCTCTGCCTCATAGCAAAATTTGACCCGGCCCATTCCCGGTGGCGGCTTCGCGGGGCCTGGCCCCCCGGGGGTCGGCTGGGGCCCCCATGGCCGGGACCACTTCAGCGCGGCTGGCTGCCGGCGGAGCCCACGGGCTCGTCCCCGCGGCTTCTGGGGGCGTCGGCATTGCGGTGGCTGGGGGATTTCCTCGGGGTCGTCTCTCCTCTTTCCTCGGGGTGGGGGGGGGGGGGGGTTGCAGATTTCCTGTGATGGCCCCTCTTCGGCGCCCTGCTTTGGGGGCCCCTTTGGGAGTCTGGGGTTATGGGTCCCCTGACCCCTGCCTCTGTGCTCGGGGAAGGCGGGTCTTTGGTTCTCCACAACCACTATCGAGCTATTTCCTTCTGTATAATTTTCACTTAAACTAGTGCACTCTCACAAACTCCCACAGGTGCTGGGTTCCAGGTATTAAGTGTTCACTTATATACAGAAAGCCTGTAATTTATTTATTTATTTATTTTCTTTCACTTCCTTTTTTCAGGTATCACATTACACATGTCAGCTTAAATAATAATACATATGACTTAGCAATGGCATCAAGGTGTTACTCGATCTGTATCTGTTGCTTTATGTCTGTTGGTTGTGCTGTTCTTTTTGCATCTCTTTCCAGGTGATGGAGCACACAGAGGACGTTTTATCATTTTATCTCTTCTTTCTTTCACCTCTTCTCTTTCTTTTTTTTCTCTTCTTGTTCTTCCTTTACTCTCCTACTTTCCCATTGTAGTGTCCATATAATTTGAAATTCTCCCTGCAGGAATCACAATAAAGCTATTTACATGCAAAAATCAAGCGGAGCACTATGGCGAAAGCTGTCTGCTCCACTTGTGAAAGCAAAATCTGTTGAGCTCTATTTGGCATTTGTCAGGGTTCTCTGTGTCTTGCTGCTCTAACTCTACTCCTCAGGTGTGTCTAGTTGGCTGAGGAGGCGTGGCCCACACCTGCAGCTCGTTGCAGGCGGCTTCCTCTGGCTTCTTAAGCAGAGCGCTGACAGATGGAAGACGCCAGAGCCTTAACCAGTCGTGGTACGACGTGGCCTCTGTCCCAACTCTCGGAAACCAGCTTGTGAGTTTTTTACTCTTCGTTTTTTGACTAATTTTTGGATCTCTCTGTTTTCGCCTCAGATTTTGGTGCTTGGATGCACTCACCTGTCTTGACGTCTCATCCGAAGAAACAGACCAGCAGAACCTGTCTGCTCAGTTTTTGCTCTGGCGCTCCCCTCATACTTCCTGGATGTTACCCAGCGAGGCCTGAGATCCCCTTTCCCGGGTTCTGTTGGTTGTGTGTTCACTCTGGTCAATCCATCTGTCAACCGTTGCCGATGAGGCTCGCTCAGGATCCCTCACCAGTTACATCTGCCGTCCTCAGCCACTAGCCGCCTATCTCCAGCAGCGTAAAGTCATAGAGTCCTCCCGACGCTACTTCTTCCCGGTTAGGCCCGCCCAGCCCAATGGTAAGCAGTGCCACTTCTAGCAATTCTCCGGGTTCTCCTTTCAGAGTTACTCACTCCCTCTCTCTTGCAGACTCTCCAGCCGTGACGTTCTGACCCAGCCGAATCGCCTGTAGTTCCGTCCGTAGATCTGCCTGTTTCCAAAATAAACATCTTAAAACTGTGCATTGCCTCCCGTTCGTATCTGCATGTGGACTCGTCACCTGAAAACCATGACAGAAGAAGGCTCTGGCCACCAAAGTCCAGCGGATACGTTCGGGCGGCAGATAGCCGCACAGCAGGAACAGATGCAGTCGCTAGGTTTTGCAGGCAATTCAACACAGGAACAGCTTCAGAGATTAGCCGCTCAGTTTACCCAGCTTATGGACACAGTCACTTCCGCGATGACGTCGCCTGTCACTCAAGACCTCAGCACCCCGCCTCCCGTCGCTCAGAGTACTGAGAATCATATTTGGACTCCGCCGCTTGAGGGCGTGTCACCTGGTCCGGATAAGTTCTCTGGTGACAGTGGGAGTTGCGGTGGTTTCCTTTTCCAGTGTAAACTGGTGTTTAACCGTTCCCCTCAGACATTCGCCTCAGATGAGGTTAAGATATCTTATGTCTTACGACTACTAACGGGTAAGGCTCTTAGGTGGGCCGAGGCTCGATTCCCTGATTGTCAGTCATTCGGGGTTACTTTTCAGGACTTCATTACCGAATTTAAGACAATTTTTTCACCCGAGTTAGATTCAGCTCAACAATCTCGTCATCTCCTCTCTTTGAAACAGCGCGGTCGACGCGTATCTGACTTTTCTGTGGAGTTTCGCACGTTTGCCGCTGCTGCGGGCTGGCAGCCGAGGCCGTTAAAGGCAGTATTTTTTCAGGCTCTTGATGAGACGCTAAAGGATGAGTTAGCCCGGGTTGAGGAGCCTGAGGATTTTGAGGAGTTTGTAGCGTTAGCAATCCGTTTGGATTCCCGATTACGCAGCCGGTACCGGTTTAGATCCAACCAGGCCTTGCGATCATCCACCTCATCTACACTTACCCATAGGGAACCCCGGTCCGGTACACCGCCTCCTGAACCCATGCAGTTGGGGCAGGTTGGTCTTACCAACAAGGAGCGTCAGCAGCGCTTCTCGGGAGATTTATGCCTTTATTGTGGAGGTGAAGGTCATTTCCTCAGAGACTGTCCTGTTCGGCCAAAAGACCGAGTCCGCCGTTCGTAACGGGGAGAACGGTGGACGGTTTTGGATCTATTCCCCGGGTAGCCGTTAAGGCGTCTGCACTTTCTCGCTTATGTTTGCCAGTCACTTTAATGTTTGACCAGGATAGTTTTGATGTTTCGGCTCTAGTAGACTCCGGTTCTGATTTTAATCTCATAGACCAAGCCATAGTGGACCAGCTCCGTGTACCTGTCGATCCATTACCCGAGCCTCTCCAGGTCTCGTCTTTAGATGGGCAGAAGTTGACTTTGATCACCCATCGCACCCGACCACTAGTAGTGATAGTTTCCGGTAACCATCGAGAGCAACTATCATTTTTTGTTTTCCCGGTTAAGCGTTCACCCGTGGTTTTGGGGTTAGCCTGGTTAAAGGTCCACAGCCCGCAGTTTAACTGGGCTGAGTCCCGACTGGAATCATGGTCTCCAGCTTGTCATTCCCGTTGTTTACAGTCCGCTCGCCCCGTATCTGTTTCCCATACCACCTTGACAGATTCCGGAGACGTTATTGATCTCTCTCGCGTTCCGGAGGAATACCACGACTTACGGCGGGTATTCAGTAAGACTCAGGCTTGTTCACTACCTCCACATCGCCCTTACGATTACGCCATTGACTTGTTGCCTGGGGCTCCACTACCGGTGAGTCGGCTTTATAACATCTCCAGGTCAGAACGTCAATCGCTCGAGAAGTACATAGGGGAGTCTCTGGCTACAGGGTTAATTCGTCCTTCTTCCTCCCCATTAGGCGCCGGCTTCTTTTTTGTCGGCAAGAAGGACGGGACCCTTCGACCCTGTATTGATTATCGAGGGCTTAACCAAATAACCGTGAAGAATAAGTACCCGCTTCCTCTATTATCTTCAGCCCTCGAGCCAGTCCAGAATGCCAAGATCTTTACTAAGCTTGATCTGCGCAACGCTTATCATTTGGTTCGGGTGAGACAGGGGGATGAGTGGAAGACGGCCTTTAAGACTCCGTTAGGTCACTTCGAGTACCTAGTCATGCCTTTTGGTTTGTGCAATGCTCCGGCAGTTTTTCAGGCACTGGTAAATGATGTCCTGCGGGACTTTTTGAATGTTTTTGTTTTCGTCTATCTAGACGACATCCTGATTTACTCTCGTGACCTAGAACAACACAAGCAACATGTTCGTCTTGTTCTCCAGCGATTATTAGAGAATCGCTTATTTGTTAAAGCCGAGAAGTGTGACTTCCACCAGACTTCTATTTCTTTTCTTGGTCTTGTTTTAGAAGGCGGACAAGTGAGGTCAGACCCGGAGAAGATAAAGGCAGTAACGGAGTGGCCGGTTCCTGAGTCGCGCAAACAGCTCCAACGATTCCTAGGTTTCGCTAATTTCTATAGGCGCTTTATCAGGAACTACAGCCAGATAGCCTCCCCATTACATGCTCTCACCTCCACCAAGGTCCCATTCGTCTGGAGTCCTGAGGCAGAAGAGGCATTTAATAGACTTAAGTCCCGTTTTTCCCAGGCTCCCATACTCGTTCACCCTGATCCAGCCAAGCAGTTCATTCTTGAGATCGACGCTTCTAATACAGGTGTGGGAGCGGTTTTGTCTCAACAGTCTGAGGTTGATAGTAAACTACACCCTTGTGCATTCTTCTCCCGTCGTTTGTCCCCCGCTGAGCAGAACTATGATGTAGGCGATCGTGAGCTACTAGCCATTAAATTAGCTTTGGAAGAGTGGCGGCACTGGCTAGAGGGATCCGAGCAGCCCATCATAATATGGACAGATCACAAGAACCTCTCCTATCTGCAGTCAGCCCGTCGACTCAACTCTAGACAAGCCCGTTGGTCTTTGTTTTTCTCTCGATTCAACCTCACCATTACCTACAGACCTGGCTCCAGGAACGTCAAACCGGATGCTCTTTCTCGTCAATTTGCCCCGTTCGAACAGGAG
Organism: Fundulus diaphanus; assembly: GCA_037039145.1. Lineage (NCBI taxonomy): Eukaryota > Metazoa > Chordata > Actinopteri > Cyprinodontiformes > Fundulidae > Fundulus > Fundulus diaphanus. The sequence continues at coordinate 5,918,348 of CM073122.1, read as the reverse complement.
AGAGAGCCGGAACCTATTCTTCCCCCCACATGTACTGTTGGAGGCCTGCATTGGGATCTGGAGGACAGGATCAACCAGGCCCAACTATTAGACCCGGACCCTGGTACGGGTCCGCCTGGACTTATGTATGTTCCCCAGTCTGTTCGCCCTGAGGTTTTACGCTGGTGTCATGATGCTAAGTTTTCCGCCCATCCGGGTATTTATAGAACCCAGTCTCAGGTGTCCCGGCGATTCTGGTGGCCGTCATGGACCAAAGATGTCAGAGACTATGTTCTAGCCTGTCCTGTCTGCGCCCAGAATACGTCTTCGACCCAGCCACCTTCTGGGTTGCTAAATCCTCTTCCTATCCCCAAACGTCCATGGTCCCACATTGCCATCGACTTCGTTACAGGTCTCCCTGTATCCCAAGGTATGTCAACAATTTTGACAGTTGTTGACCGGTTTTCGAAGTCATGTCATCTTATCCCCATCCGCAAGTTACCTAACGCTCTCCAGACTGCCCAGCTCCTCATAAAACATGTTTTCAAACTCCACGGTATCCCAGTTGACATTCTTTCTGACCGGGGTCCTCAGTTTATCTCTCAGGTCTGGCGGCACTTTTGCTCTGCTCTGGGTGCTCGTTACACGCTCACCTCCGGATACCATCCTCAAACCAATGGCCAAACGGAACGAATGAACCAACAACTAGAGACCACCCTCCGCTGCCTCACGTCATCTTCACCTACTGACTGGAACAAGTTTTTGCCCTGGGTAGAGTATGCCTTGAACTCACACATCACCTCAGCCACAGGACGTTCACCTTTTGAAGTAGCTTTAGGATATCAACCTCCGCTCCTACCCACAGACGAACTCAGGATTCCCTTCGCCTCCGTCAATGACTACATTGCTCGCTGCCAGGACATATGGAGAACAACGGTTACAGCACTTACTCGCACCGCAGAGCAGAGCAAGAGGTTCGCTGACCAGCACCGCAGACCAGCTCCCCATTATTGCCCCGGTCAGAGGGTTTGGTTATCTTCCAGAGATGTTTTGTCCAACCCGTCCGCAAAGAAGCTTGCTCCCCGGTTCACTGGTCCCTATGAGATAGAGACAGTTATTAACCCGACCACCGTCCGCCTACGTTTACACCCTCACTCTCGAGTACACCCTACCTTTCATGTTTCCCAGATCAAGCCCGTGTTGGACAGCAACTTGTGCCCTCCTTCCGGACCCACTCCACCCTCCCAGGACAGTCAGAACCCTCGCGTCCTCAGGGTTGTGGATGCCCGTCGACGAGGTAGGGGTCACCAATACCTCGTCGATTGGGAGGGTCGCAGCTCTGGGGATCGCTCATGGGTTTCTGCAGCTGCCATCTCGAATAAGGATTTGATTTTGGATTTCTGGTCTACTCAGCCCAGCACTTCTTCGTCTGGGCCGCCAGGAGGTGGCCGTTGAGGGGGGGGGGGGGGTAGTGTCAGGGTTCTCTGTGTCTTGCTGCTCTAACTCTACTCCTCAGGTGTGTCTAGTTGGCTGAGGGGGCGTGGTCCACACCTGCAGCTCGTTGCAGGCGGCTTCCTCTGGCTTCTTAAGCAGAGCGCTGACAGATGGAAGACGCCAGAGCCTTAACCAGTCGTGGTACGACGTGGCCTCTGTCCCAACTCTCGGAAACCAGCTTGTGAGTTTTTTACTATTCGTTTTTTGACTAATTTTTGGATCTCTCTGTTTTCGCCTCAGATTTTGGTGCTTGGATGCACTCACCTGTCTTGACGTCTCGTCCGAAGAAACAGACCAGCAGAACCTGTCTGCTCAGTTTTTGCTCTGGCGCTCCCCTCATACTTCCTGGATGTTACCCAGCGAGGCCTGAGATCCCCTTTCCCGGGTTCTGTTGGTTGTGTGTTCACTCTGGTCAATCCATCTGTCAACCGTTGCCGATGAGGCTCGCTCAGGATCCCTCGCCAGTTACATCTGCCGTCCTCAGCCACTAGCCGCCTATCTCCAGCAGCGTAAAGTCATAGAGTCCTCCCGACGCTACTTCTTCCCGGTTAGGCCCGCCCAGCCCAATGGTAAGCAGCGCCACTTCTAGCAATTCTCCGGGTTCTCCTTTCAGAGTTACTCACTCCCTCTCTCTTGCAGACTCTCCAGCCGTGACGTTCTGACCCAGCCGAATCGCCTGTAGTTCCGTCCGTAGATCTGCCTGTTTCCAAAATAAACATCTTAAAACTGTGCATTGCCTCCCTTTCGTATCTGCATGTGGACTCGTCACCTGAAAACCATGACAGCATTAAGACATCAATTCTTATTGCCACATTGCTAGACAGGACACTGGGGGAAAAAAAAAAATTGACTACAGGCAAACGAACAAAGAACTTACATAAATAACTGGGTTGAAAAGTGAAATAATTTTCCTAGAGAAATAAAAACAGCAAAGAATTAAAGAGGGAATTTCAACAAACCACTAATTAAAAAGCCCTTACGGATGAACAATAATATTTCAGTTTTATATTTAATGTTTTACATTTTATTTTATATTTTATTTTACTTTTTCAAAAATTATTTCTAAAATCCAATAGAATTATATGTATGTGTATATATATATATATATATATATATATATATATATATATATATTAGGGCTGGGCAAGTTAACGCGTTAATTTCGCGTTAATTCATTAGACTATTAACGGCGATATTTATTTTATCGCGCATTAACGCATGTTGCTCACATGATTTTATTTTGTGAAGGTCTGTTGCACATGCGGAAAAAAACAAAGCCGACATGCGGAAAAAACATAGCTGACATGGGGAAGGCAGTGTTTCCCGCAGGAATTTGCTTAATTTGCAGATGACTGCTGGCGGAGAGGGGGGGGGGGCGTCTGCATCGACGCCGTCGGTGAAGTCGCTTCTCGCTTCAAAGTATCCATGTATTTTGGCGTGTTTTTTCCCTGCCACTCACTATATGCACGCTAGAAAGCAACAACAAAAAAACGCGCGTTAACGTCAAATAAACATGCAAGCATATCGAGTTAGTTTTTTTTTTTTTTTTTGGAATGTTGGCGAGGCGGCCGCCTCGCCAACATAGTGCTGCGGGAAACACTTCACATGCTTTTATTTTGTGAAGGTCTGTTGCTGCGGTGCAGGGGTTTGAATCAGATCAGTAGGTGGCGATAATGCGCCAATAACCTCGCTGTCAGCCCAGCCTCGGATTCAAAGAGGAAGAAAGGTGCTGGCTGGAAAAAGGAAAATGCGGAAAAAAACAAAGCTGACATGGGGAAGGGTAAAGTCACAGAACTTTTAAGTTGACATTTTCAGTTTAAAGTTCTTCCAGCAACGAATATGACAGAAACAAGTTAGTTGTAACCACTGCCAAGTTAAATTTTCTTATCACCGGAGCACCTTGAGCTTAACGTATCACTTAAATGCCAAACACACTGTAGACATCACCAAACAATTCAATGACTCAGAGAAGCTAACCAATGTAATGGCGAAGTGGATAGCTACTGTAGACCTTTTTTTGTGCTTCACACTTTGGTATTCAACATAAAATGGTAATGCTGCTCCCTGCTGTTACCTCAGAAATTGCCTGTTTTTGGTAGATTTTTTCCCCATAAAGAGAATTTCCTGTCAGTGGCAATAAGCTTTAATTTATTATTATTGCTATTTTTTGTTTTACATGTTTAAGTTGAGCTTTACACTAAATATGTGTTACTGATAAGTGCTACAAATGTTACAACAATTTTGTTCATATGGCAGCAGAACATTAAAATAAAAGTGCTCTTTACACTACTTTTGAATTCATTCTTGGAGTTTGCGCATACAATGCGATTAATCATGATTAATCAGGCAAATTAGGTTGCCCAGCCCTAATATATATATATATATATATATATATATATATATATATATATATATATATATATATATATATATATATATATATATATATGACGCTAAGGAAGCTTTGACCCAGGAAAGCAGCAGGCCCGGACAAGGTGTGTCCACGGCTACTGAAAACCTGTGCTACTGAACTGGGGGAAACACTACAATGGGTCTTAGCCTGCAATTAGGGAGAGTGCCTAACCTATGGAAGACACCCTGCATCACACCGGTTCCTAAAAAGACCCGGCCCAGTGAGCTTAATGATTTCCAGCCTGTGGCACTTACTTCAAATCTGATGAAGACAATGGAGCGGATCTTCCTCAATCTCCTCAGACCTCAAGTACAACACACCCAGGATCGCCTGCAGTTTGCATATCAGCCAGGTGAAGGAGTGGAGGACGCCATCCTCTACCTACTACATCCAGCCCATTCCCACCTGGATAAGGGAAGTGCCATGGCAAGGATTCTCTTCCTGGACTTTTCAAGTGCATTCAACACCAGCCAGCCCTCCCTGCTCAGAGACAAACTGAATAGCATGGGAGTGGACCCTTGCCTGGTGGCATGGATCTCCAGCTACCTCACAGACAGGCCACAGTATGTCAGGCTGAAAGACACCATCTCTGACACTGTAGTCAGCAGCACTGGAGCCCTCTCAGGGCAGATAGCTGTCCTCTTTACCCTATACACCTCGGACTTCTGTTACAACTCTGAGCTGTGTCACATACAGAAGTATGCAGATGACACAACCATTCAGGGACAACAGAGAGGAGGAGTACAGGAGTCTGGTGGCAGACTTTGCCACCTGGTGCCACACCAACCACCTGGAGCTCAACATCTCCAAGACGAAGGAGCTGGTCATAGACTTTAGGAGGAATGGACCAAAGACTAAGCAGGTACTACTGGAGGGGGCTGTGGTGGAGGCTGTGGATTCATACAAATACCTTGGGGTGTGGCTGGACAATAAACTGGATTGGTGAACACACATCAACCACCTGTACAGGAAGACACAGAGCAGGATGTACTTCCTGAGGAGACTGAAGTCGTTCAACATCTGCAACAAGCTGTTGGAGATGTTCTACCAGTCTGTGGTTGCTAGTGTCCTCTTCTACACCGTGGTGTGCTAGGGGAGCAGCACATCCAAGAAGGATACCTCCAGACTGGACAAACTGGTCAGGTGAGCCGGCTCTGTGATTGGCAAGAAGCTGGACTCTCTGGGGACGGTGGCAGAGACAAGGACACTTAACAAACTGCTGGACATTATGGACAAATCCAGCCACCCTCTGCACACTGTCTTCACCACTCAGAGGAGCCTGATCAGTGGAAGATTGCTCCTCCCCAAAATTAGGACCAACAGACTGCTGAACTCCTTTGTTCTTCAAGCCATCAAGCTGTACAACTCCTCACTTGAAGGAGGAGGTGATAGGAAGAGGGACAAGGGTCAGCAACCCCCTCCTTGGACATCTTGCGCAAAACATTAACTATTGTCACTCATGTGTAATATTCTTCTCTCTCACTGTGCAATAACACATGCTAACTACTGTGTAGTCTGTGTATTTTGTTTTACTTATTTATAAGGTCAGTACATCTCTGCAGTACAAGTGCAATTATCCAAGTCAACTACTGTGTAGTCTGTATAATTTCTACTTATCTGTATGGTCAGTACATCTCTGCAGTACAAGTGCAGGCACTCTTTACTGTGCAGATATTTTATATCTAAAGGAAACATATTCCAGGACATTACAACTTTTCTTATGCTCTTTTGTACTATATTCACTCTCCTTATATAACATTGTCTGTTGTATGTTATCTTTAATGACATCTTGCTTTAACTCTGCCCTTTGTACTCTATATAAGCTACTGGAACCAGAATTTCCCTGAAGGAGTAATCCCAAGGGATAAATAAAGTTGAGTCTAAGTCTTAGTCTCTCTCTCGCTCTCTCTCTCTCTCTCTCTCTCTCTCTCTCTCTCTCTCCCTATATATATATATATATATATATATATATATATATATATATATATATATATATATATATATATATATATATATATATATATATATATATATTGTTTCCCATGTGTTTGTCAATTTATTTTACTGGGTGACCATTGGACGGACTGAGCCATTGAAGAACCACGTAGAACATCTTATAATTGTTTACAACATGCCAATGATTGCACAGGTTCTAATCCAACCATTAATTGTTTATACTGTTCCCAGATGCTATGGTAACCTGCACACGCCTTAGCTAGGGATGCTGATGCACTATTATGCATATTCTTTGCATATGTTGTTATGTAAATGGGCTGGAGTTTTTTTTCCACAGTCAAATAGTTTTTTCCTTTGTCTAAAATGTACTCCAGTATTTACTTTTATCTTCTACTCTTGATGTTTCATTAGAGCTAACTTTAGATTAGACCGTTTTTCTTTTTCTCTTTTTTTTCTTATTGCTAATAATTGTGTGTAGCTGTCCGTGTGTTTCCCATGACACACCCAAACTTCCCCATTGCGGACAATAAACATTTTTATTTCTTTTCATTGAGTTTTTGTCCCTGTTGTGAGCAGCAGAGATTATAAAGCCTGACTGCGGCCGGGAGGAAGGACCTGCGGAAGCACTCCTTAGCACTCCTTAGAGCATCTAGGTTGCAGCCGTCTGTCACTGAAAGAGCTCTCCAGCTCTGCAGCAGCTCTATGCATGGAAGGGGAGACATTGTCCATTAGTGATGTGATTTTTCTTCCAGTCCTTCTGTCTCCTACCACCTGCACCGGGTCCAGGGGGCATCCCAGGATAGAGCTGGCCCTCCTAATGAGCTTATCCCGCCTTAACTGACTTAACTTGCTACTGATGTGAAATGCTTTGAAAGCAAGAGTCAAATGATATCTTCTCTTAACAGTTTACTATAACTGGTAGTTAAAAGTAATTTGTGGCTCCCTCCAGGGATGGGTATTATTATGGACTTAAAAGTTAGCGCAATGATAAAAGTGAGGATGCGCTTCATTTATATATATATATATATATATATATATATATATATATATATATATATATATATATATATACACACACACATACATAACATTTGCATCAGTATTTTTACCCATTACTGAAAAGCCTGATTTAGCACACCATTTCCATAAAGTGGAGCAACTGCAAAGACTCTTTAGCCAAAAATCTGGTCAAATCCAGGCCTACAGCCTTCTAAAAATGTTCTACAAAGTGCACACTCTCTTCTCTCCAGACATTTTTTTTAATTTCCGTCAGGTGGGCTGTGCTGATACGTCATGTCACACAAAGGATTGTGGGATTTATTATAGCTCCTTACTGCCGGTAAGGGACATTGGGAGGTTCCTATTCTAAAGGAGCTGTGGGAGGAAGCATACAGGCTCCTTTTCTTACCTCCTTTCTAACTCCATTAATCGGACAGCACTTATGGCAACCACTGACGCACTTCCACTTTGGCTATAGAGTCCTTATCCAACAGAGGTATTAGGATGGAGCCTTGGTTATCAAGAACAGGTGATATCTGTGACAAAAAAATATAAATATGCACAGCACTTCTAAAAATTGTTAAAAAGTATTTTAACAAGACTGTGTATTTCTGAAACGGACAGTGCCGAAGAACTGCATATGCTGTGCAGGGCGGCCATTTCCCATGTGTGAAGATTAGTTGTGAGGTCATATGTGTACTCCAGGGCGAGCTGAGATGTTGCTGTGGAATAAAAGTGTTCATAAAATAATGTAATATTTCCAAACATAAATGCGTCCTGTAAGTTTTGGATCTTTGCAGTTTGCTGTGTACAGCCAGAGGCCACTGGCATATTTATTTTGTTAGATTTTGTTTACTAAGAGAGAACATTTTTTTGTCATTGCTGTCTTGATTGGCAATAGAAAGACAACACATTTAGAACCCCTGTTGTATCCTGTGATGTTGGATCTATTGCAGGCTAAACAAACATTGGTATTAGATATCTGACCATATAATTTCTGCTTTTAACTCATTGTGGAAACCCACCAAGAGTTTGATAGCAATAAGCCTCGACCACCCAATCAGCTGAAAATGAGCCGGCTGCTGGGCAGAGCAGCAACAGTGGATGTCCAAGCACTGTTACAATTAAAATTGTATCTTCATAGCTAACTTCTCGCCTAAAAACCTTTTTTTTCTAAAGTTGCTTTTATGTCACAGAAAGTGTAATATAGCCAATTTTATTCATAGCATTTTACCCTCTCTGTCATTGCTGTTTCTGTTTTCTTCACCCCACAATGAGTCATGGGATGGGGTGGGCCACGAAGGATACATCGGACACAACCTTCAAATCAGGGGACAAGAGGACGCATTTGTCTGCTGCATTTGAAGAACCCTTTGAAAGACTCATGAATTAGGTCAACCTTCATCAGAGCGCTGTGACGTAATCAGTCTGCAAATGCAGCCTCCAAATTGAGACAACTTCTTGGCTTGATGTCTGTTGAGAGCCATCAAGCATTTGTCAGAAACCCCTCTAGAAATTAGTTTAACTGCTTGCAGTGCTGTAAAAAAGTATTTTGCCCTTCCATCCCTCTTTTAAGATAACTTTTTCCCCATATTTAACTGTTCCAGATCTGTTAATAGCAGAGGTATTCTCAGTAAATAACAAAAGCAGTTTTCAAATGATTTAATTTATTAAAGAGAAAAAACAGCAACAACTGGCATCCATCATCAGTAATAACTGGCGATCAGTCTTCTACATCAAAAAAGAGGAATCTTGGTCCACTCTTCTCTGCGGGGAACTACAGTGGAAGGTTTTTGAACAGGAAAGTCTTATTTAAGGTCATGTAAAGGTATATCAATAAGGTTTAAGTCCAAGACTAGGCCACTTTATAGGTTCAGTTTCTCTGCAGAAGTCTGGACATGCTGGTGCGATGCAGATCATCGTCTTGCTGCATAACCTAAGTGCTTCTTGAGCTTAAGATCATTAGCTGATGTGTGGACTTCCTCCTCGTTCTGTTAGAAACTAGAATTCATAATTTTCCTAATGCCTTAAAAATGACTTTATAAACCCCTTTTCAGGCCAAAAGATGTCAATTACCGTCCGTCCGTCTTCTTCCGCTTATCCGGGATCGGGTCGCAGGGCAGCAGCTTCAGTAGGGAGGCCCAGACGTCCCTCTCCCCGGCCACTTGGGCCAGCTCCTCCGGAGGAATCCCAAGGCGTTCCCAGGCCAGCCGGGAGACATAGTCCCTCCAGCGTGTCCTGGGTCTTCCCCTGGGCCTCCTCCCGGTGGGACCTGCCCGGAACACCTCACCAGGGAGACGTCCAGGAGGCATCCTAACCAGATGCCCGAGCCACCTCAACTGGCTCCTCTCGACGTGGAGGAGCAGCGGCTCTACTCTGAGTCCTCCCCGGATGACTGAGCTCCTCACCCTATCTCTAAGGGAGAGCCCAGACACACTACGGAGAAAACTCATTTCAGCCACTTGTATCCGGGATCTCGTTCTTTCGGTCACGACCCAAAGCTCGTGACCATAGATGAGGGTAGGAACGTAGATCGACCGGTAAATCGAGAGCTTCTCCTTTTGGCTCAGCTCTCTCTTCACCACAACGGATCGGTACAGCGCCCGCTTCACAGCAGACGCTGCACCAATCCGCCTGTCGATCTCCCGTTCCATCTTCCCCTCATTCGTGAACAAGACCCCAAGATACTTGAACTCCTCCACTAGGGGCAGCACATCCTCCCCAACCTGGAGAAGGCACTCTACCCTTTTCCGTTTCAAGACCATGGTCTTGGATTTGGAGGCACTGATCTTCATCCCGGCCGCTTCGCACTGGGCTGCGAACCGCTCCAGTGAGAGCTGTAGATCACGCCCTGATGAAGCCAATAGGACCACGTCATCCGCGAATAGCAGAGACGCAATCCTAAGGCCACCAAAACGGATCCCCTCAACACCTTGGCTGCGCCTAGAAATTCTGTCCATAAAAGTTATGAACAGAATCGGTGACAAAGGGCAACCTTGGCGGAGTCCAACTCTCACTGGAAACGAGTCCGACTTACTGCCGGCAATGCGGACCAGACTCTGACACTGGTCGTACAGAGACCTGGCAGCCCTTATTAAAGGGTCCGGTACTCCATACTCCCGGAGTACCCCCCACAGCATCCATCGGGGGACACGGTCGAATGCCTTCTCCAGATCCACAAAGCACATGTAGACTGGTTGGGCAAACTCTCATGCCCCCTCCAGAATCCTGCTGAGGGTGTAGAGCTGGTCCAGTGTTCCACGGCCAGGACGAAAACCCCACTGCTCTTCCTGAATCCGAGATTCAACTATCCGACCGACCCTCCTTTCCAGAACCCCTGAATAGACCTTACCAGGGAGGCTTAAGAGTGTGATTCCTCTGTAGTTTGAACACACCCTCCGGTCCCCCTTTTTAAATAGGGGGACCACCACCCCAGTCTGCCAATCCAGGGGAACTGCCCCCGATGTCCACGCAATGCTGCAGAGCCGCGTTAACCAACACAGCCCCACAACATCCAGAGCCTTAAGGTACTCAGGGCGAATCTCATCCACCCCCGGGGCTTTGCCACCGAGGAGCTTTTTATTTACCTCGGCAACCTCAGCATCAGAGATGGGAGAACCCGACCCAGAGTCCTCAGGCTCTGCTTCCGCAATGGAAGACGTGTTGGTGGGATTAAGGAGGTCTTCGAAGTATTCCGCCCACCAAAACACGACGTCCCGAGTCGAGGTCAGCAGCACACCACCCCCACTGTAAACAGTGTTGGTACTGCACTGCTTCCCCCTCCTGAGACGCCGGATAGTGGACCAGAATCGCTTCGAAGCCGTACGGAAGTCTTTCTCCATGGCCTCTCTGAACTCTTCCCACGCCCGAGTTTTTGCCTCGGCGACCAGCCGAGCCGCCTGCCGCTTAGACTGCCGGTACACATCAGCTGCTTCCGAAGTCCCACAGGCCAAAAAAGCCCGGTAGGACTCCTTCTTCAGCTTGACGCTTCCCTCACCGCTGGTGTCCACCAGCGGGTTCGAGGGTTGCCGCCGCGACATGCACCGACAACCTTGCGGCCACAGCTCCGACTAGCCGCCTCAACAATAGAGGCGCGGAACATGGTCCATTCAGACTCAATGTCCCCCGCCTCCCACGGGACGTGTTTAAAGTTCTCCCGGAGGTGGGAGTTAAAGCTCAGTCTAGTGGGGGACTCCGCCAGACGTTCCCAGCAAACCCTCACAGTACGTTTGGGCCTGCCCGGTCGGACCGGCTTCCTCCCCCGCCATCGGAGCCAACTCACCACCAGGTAGTGGTCGGTGGAGAGCTCCGCCCCTCTCTTCACCCGAGTGTTCAAGACATGCGGCCGCAGATCAGATGAAACGACAACAAAGTCGATCATTGAGCTGCGACCTAGGGTGTCCTGGTGCCAAGAGCACATATGGACACCCTTAGAAGTCCAACAACAAAACACCACTCGAGTTCAGATCAGGTGGGCCATTCCTCCCAACCACGCCCCTCCAGGTCCCACTGTCATTGCCCACGTGAGCGTTGAAGTCCCCCAGCAGAACGAGGGAGTCCCCAGGAGGGGCACTCTCCAGTACCCCTTCCAAGGACTCCAAAAAGGGTGGGTAATCTGAACTGCAGTTTGGCGCATAAGCGCAAACAACAGTCAGAACCCGTCCCCCCACACAAATGCAGAGGGAGGCCACCCTCTCGTTCACCGGGGAAAACCCCAACGTGCAGGCACCGAGAAGGGGGGCAACAAGTATGCCCACCCCAGCTCGGCGCCTCTCACCAGGGGCAACTCCAGAGTGGAAGAATGTCCAGCTCCTCAATGTCAATTACTTCCTTGCAATCTGTTCCTGAATTGCTTTACAGGTTCTATTCGAATAATTGCTGGATCAAAGGGGCCTGGGAGTAATCAGGCCTGGGTTTGGCTTTTGAAATGAAACCAAAGAAGGTGAATTCTAGTTACTATGCGATACAATAAGCCATTTTACAAATAGAAGAAACCATAGAAGTTCATCAAATACTAAATAACTGCACAAAGATGAATAAAACAGTTCATCAACTAAAATGGAACAATTTTCTAAGCAGAAATTAATATTGCTTACACATTAAGTAAATTAAATATAACATAAGATCTTTGGTACAGAGTACACTTAAATATCAGTTTTATTTCCATTAGAGAAAACTGATATTTCAAATATTCTAAAGACATTTAGGTAAACATTAACATTTCAAATGTAATGTGGCTATAGTATCAGATGTTGGGTTATTTTATTCAGGTGGTGTAGCTGTAGCAGATGAAGTTTTTTCTCTCCGAACAGTCTCTAGCCTCCATGCCACCAGCGCTGTTCTTGGATAAGATCCCACAGTGTTGACGTGGGGCGGGGCAGAGAGGCAGGTTAGTGTGCAGCATATCTGCTCCGTTCACCCACAGCCACTCACCGGCCAGGAAACGCAGGCCGGTCCACACCTACAGGAAAAGCCAACCAATCAGACTCAAAAATGTGTAAAGTTGTTTTAAAGACTGGTTAACATGTAGAGCCAGCAGGCCAATTAGGCAATATAAGCAAATGATAAGACTGCCATGGTCTCCACAGGGTGGGCATGACCTTCCAAATCACTATGTTAAAACTAGTTATTGCTTTAGGTTTTGTATATAGCTATTGCACAGTGTAAATGTAGCATATGTATAGAGTTATTGTGTGCAAACTGGGTGGTTATTTACATTCAATATTTGATGTTGATTGCTGAACGTATAAATTATTACCATTACAGGAATTTTATTTTTGGCAACGGTATATTTGTCAGACACAACACCAACACAATAAAAACAACATGATTAAATTTTTTTAGTAAGCGCAATTAAACTGCTGACCGAGGAGGCACCATAAAAAATCCCTTCTAGGGCGCCGGATTGAGAAGAGCTGGCTCTGTCAAAGTGTCCATATTATTTTCTTTTGAGCTGTAAAATTTAAAATAGAGGAATTAAGTTAAACATTAAGCATTTCAGTAACTGAAAGTGATGACACTTAAAAACACCTTAAAGGGGCCATGACAACAGATTTCATTATTCTGAGGTTTTGGGGGGTATAACATGGTCTGTTGTGCACTGATGAGGCCTTGCTAATGTCAAAACTGAAAACTAAGCAACCTGCTCTGGGGCGGTCAGCTTAAATGCTTTGCTCAAAAACGGTCAGATCAGAAAACGGGTTGTCTTTCTACGTCATTGATATTCTCCAATAAGAGCACACCATCAAGCCGAAGGCCTTCACCCCTCCTCTCCTCCCCCAGCTGATTCACAGGCTGACCTGAGAGGAGGTAGACGGAGCAGACGGCAGCCTCAGATCAGCCTGCCTCTATCGGCCCAAACAGGAGGCAGACGCCTCAGACAAATCCAGAGAACCACAGTGGTTCTGGCACTCAGCTGCATAAGCAGCTGCTTCCGTGCTCCCCAGCCGCACCGCGGTATATTGTGGCTTTTGTATTTCGGACCCTCTGTGTTGAATCACGCCACCAATTTAAAGGCTGCCAGACAGTTTAAAGCCTTTGGACCAAAGGTTTTAAACTGTCTGACAACCTATAACACAAACACTTCAACCAGCCATAATGGAGGGGGGAAATGGTGTGGTGGAGGGCGTTTGACCAGTTTTCCAAATAAGGTTGTAGCCAATCAGAGTGAAGTCAACTTAGTAAGACTGCATAGATTACCGCAGCCAACCCTTTTACTGAGAAGGGACTTTAGGCCTGACAAAATAGCATGGTGACATTATTTTTTTAATGAAATTCTTTGGAGAATTTACATATGCAGCAATATCAACTACATGATGTTTATACAGTGATGTCATGGGACCTTTAAGAACTGAATACTTGATGAGGAAATCTTAAGAAATCAGAACTGGCACAAGAGTTTCAAAAACGATAACATATATTAGACAACTGAAGTTAAATCTTTTCAACCAAAATGGTCACTCATAGCAAATTTGCTGTTCAGCCCGTAAGAGTCAGCTGCAGCTCCCTGTTAACCCTTATTATAATTCTGCTGTAAAATTATCTTTTATAAACCAACCTTTCCATATATGTAGTGACAGTGGAAAGGAACCTTTTTTCTGTGGATGGAACAAGAACTTGTATTTTCAGCAAAGTGTCTTAAAAGATCAAATTATGCTTAAAAGTCATAAAAATACACAAAATTAAAAGAGAAAGATAAAATTCTTCTCAAATGGTCTCTTAAATTCAAATTTGCTTCCATATATGGTTTCAGGTACAAAACTTGTTCTGTATGAGCATCGAACCCACCTCCTCAGAGTCAGCCTGCATGACCTTGTTCATAATGAGGTCCTGTTGGTCTTCAGGCTGCAGGCTGAGGAGATCGTAGCGGACGTCGTTTGTGGATGAACGTAGGCCTCTGCAGTGTTCCAGCGCCTCCTCCCAGTTCTTGTTCTCCTTTACCAGGACCATGTTGTCTAAGATGCAGAGGAACGGTAGACGAGTACCACAGTTTTGAGAAGCCATGCTCCTCGATATTGAGTAGATCGACCCACAGTCGCCGCTGTTACTCGGCTCTCCTGTGAACCAGTTTCTATATTTGGAGTCCCCCAAGCTCCAGCTCCATGCTGCTCCTATGAGACAGATGTGAAAAATGTATTTGCATAGTTGAGTTTAACAATCTCAGCAACAAAAGTTTTCATCTCTCAAAGGCTTTTTAGAACCGTCTGAACTAAACTGGAGCTGAAGTCTGACCTCTGAACCTCAGGACATAATTCAAATCTGAATTCCGGTACAATATTGAGTTAGATGTGAAGACTACCATACCTCTGTAAAATATTCAAACCCCTAGATCTTCCCATTATACCATGTTGTATCCATAATGTTTAAGGCGTTTTATTGGGATTTAATGAGAGAGATTAAGACAAAACCAAGATGGTTGCGCAGTCAGATGCAGCAGCCCAGGCAGTCCAGCTTTGGACTGCCTTTCTGTTTTTGTCCGTGTTATCACCTCTCCAAACTTTGATCCAATATGGGAGAGAAGAGCTGTTGGATCTGAGATTCAGCTCTGGAGTCCACGGATCGTACCGACCACTGAAACTGGATTTTATTTATCCTGATCTGCAATGAACAACAGAAGCCCCAATCTTCCAGCCTTCAAGGCCTAGGCGCAGGCTTACGCGCAAAAGGAAACGGTGAGGATGATGTGTGGGCCTGTGCATCTGGCTAAAAGATAACCCACACAGACCAGCACTACCAGGCCTCGTCCTGGCCAATGTAAGTTCCCTCGCCAACTAGAAAACTCAACTAGATCTGTGTAAGAATTGCTGAATATAAGATGGACAGCTGTGCAACAATCTTTACAGAAACATGGTTGGATAGCAAAATTCCCAATGCCGCGGTGCAGCTAGCCAACCGTTATTTGTTCAGAGCGGATCAAAGGGATACCGCACAGAGGAGAAAAGGTGGGGGCCTAACAATATACGTTCATATCTCCTGGTGCACAGATCCAAAGTTGATCGGAACCTTCTGCTCCCCTGATCTGGAATATCTAGCTCTTAAGTGCAGACCATTTAAACTTGTTAGAGAGATCAACTGTTATAATTACTGCAGTATACCTCCAGCCGAAGCTACTGCTGAGCTAGCTCTGGAGGAACTCTATAGCTTTGTTACCGGCCAAATGAACAGTAATCCAGAAGCTGATATGATTGTTGCTGGGGACTTTAACCATTTTAATTTAAAGGCTGTGCTCTCCAAGTTCAATAAATGGTGTGCTAAGTTCTCGATCAGAGTCAGTAATATATTAGATCAAGTTTACTGCAATATCCCAGGAGCATATAAAGCTGCTGCAGCTCCTCAATTCGGTTCATCCGAACACATCTGGGTTGAGCTGATACCCGCCTACAAGCCACTGATCTGCAGAACCAGACCTGTGATCAAAACCTTTCAGGTTTGAACTGAAGAGGCCTGCTCAGCTCTTCAGGACTGTTTTGAAAATGCAGACTGGAAAGTGTTTAAAGAGGACGCTGATTTAGAAATGTACACACCATCTGTGCTTTCTTATATTAACTTCTGCACTGATTCTATCCTACCCACGTAGACAATCAGTGTTTCCTAGCCAGTAACCATGGGTGGACAGCTCGGGATGCAGTGTACAGATCTGAAGACAGGGTGGCCTACAGCAGGGCTAGAAGTGAACTTAAAAAATCCAAAATGCAAAGCACAGATACATGAAGGACCACTTCAACAACAACAATCCACATGATGTGGAGATGCCTCAAGACCCTCATGGACTATAAGTACTGCAACCAGCAGCTCAGCAAGAACCCCGGCTGCAGGGCGCCTGAACAGCATCAGCCACTCATCCTGCAGCTGCACCAAGTGACCTCCTCCTTAAAGAAGGTAAACATCAACAACCAACTAGCAGGGTCATTCTGGACATCTTCAACCTCTCCCTGCAGCTCTCCATGGTCCCTGCCTGTCTGAATACCCCCATTATTGTACCCTTCTCCAAGAAAACAATCATCATCTGCCTCAATGACTATCCTCCCATCATTCTGACACCCGTCACCATGAAATGGGTCAGGAGGATCCTCCCGCAACACATTAAGGACACCATCCCTGCCGGTCTGGGCAGCCTGCAGTTTGCCTACAGGGAGAATCGCTCCTTGTCTCGTTACCACTTCACTCAGCTATGCTAAAGATAATTTATGGTCTATGACAAGGCTCAATCGTTTTTATTGTTTTAAACATCATTTTAATATATGTAAACGTTGTTTAATCAGCCTTGTTGTTTTTTCTGATCACTCACTTTACAGTCTCTGTCTTTATAAAGTGTGTAAAAGCCAGTAGTGCTTATTGGCATTTTAATACAGCCTTATTGGAAGATAAAAAATTAAAAGATACTTTTGCCTTTTTTGGAAAACCCATCACAGCACAAAATCTGATTTTATTTCTTTACAACAATAGTAGGATTTTGGAAAAGTTCTGATAAGACAGTTCTGTCAGCAGTAAACTCAGAATGTCACAAAAGCCTTGGTGGGTTCAGTTAGGGCTCTGGAGTTTGAGGTGGAGGAGCTCAGAGACTTGAAGCCACAGGAGACCAACGCCACACTCAGATACTTGAAGCTAAGAAGTCTGTTTTAGCCAACTTGCTGGGTGTCTCAGCTCAGGGGGCTCTCGTTAGGTCCCGTTAGTCTGGAGCGTAAGAACGGAGAAAAAAGATCATTCACAGTTTAAAGGGCAACATTGGACAGGTGCTGACTGATCATACAGCAATTCGTAAACATGCTGTCACTTTTTACAGCAACTTGTTTAAATGTGAGCACAGAGAGGAGCAGGCAGTGTCCCAGAGCTTCTACACTGGTCTTCCTCAGGTGGAGCAGCAAAGTAACTGCTGTA
The DNA here is from genome assembly GCA_037039145.1 of Fundulus diaphanus. Lineage (NCBI taxonomy): Eukaryota > Metazoa > Chordata > Actinopteri > Cyprinodontiformes > Fundulidae > Fundulus > Fundulus diaphanus. The sequence continues at coordinate 5,901,130 of CM073122.1, read as the reverse complement.
GTGGAGGATTTTGTGGCTGTGAATGCTTTTGTTTCCATTATTAACTCCAGGATTGTCCATTTTGCACTAATTGTGAGACTGTGTTTCATTGTTTCATGGAGTGTTCTCGTTTGCTGCCATTGTTTGCAATGTTAGAAACATTTTGTGGATTATTTGGAGTTTTTTTCTAAACACATGCTCATTTTGGGGTACAGGTACTCTCAAAAGACTAAAATTAAATGCCAGATTTTTTAATTTATTCTGGGAAGAGCAAAGATGGCAATTTATATGAGCAGAAGAAACAGAATAGAGAAAGCTGTGGATGATGATGCTGTGCTCATGTTTGTAAAGATATTGAAAGCTTGTTTAAAAATAGATTTTAATTATTATCGGATGATGAAGGACCTGGAAAGTTTTTCCAGAATGTGGTGTTATAAAAATGTTCTGTGATGGTTTGTAAATGAAGAACTTTTTTTTGGAAGTGTGCTAGGATAATTTGGATTCTGTAAATCTTGTTTTACTGATGATTGTTCATAGTAGTTTTGTAATTTTTTTAAATCTTTTAATAAATGTATTGTTAATCTCTCTCTCCCTTTCGCCCTCTCTCACTCTCTCCCCATTATACATACAACAAAATTTATATATATATATATATAAAAAAAACAAAGACTCCAAGCCTTGGCTGCCCGGCTAAAGAGATACACAAAGGAGATAGAGGCCAGAAGAATAAACAGGCTGTTCAGCACTGAACCAGCTAAAGTGTACTCCCAGCAGGGTAATAACACACGAGCCAATTCACCAAGGCAAGAGACTGAACAATACTGGAAAGGAGTATGGGAGAAAGAAGCATCACACAACATTGGTGGACAGTGGCTGATAGATCTAATGGCAGATCACAGTAATCTCCCTAAACAAAGTCCAGTGACCATCACAATGGTAGAAATCCAACAGAGACTCTCAGGTATGAAGAACTGGACAACAGAAATGAACAGACTGCTGACGAATGAGATCCACCCCGAATGGCTAACAGAAGGCAGAACAGTCCTGATAATGAAAGACCCTCAGAAGGGGACGGCCCCAACTAACTATCGGCCAATAACCTGTCTCTCCACAACATGGAAGCTCCTGTCAGACATCATAGCGGCAAAGATAAGTGGGCACATGGATCAACACATGACAGAAAACCAGAAAGGTATAGGTAAAAACACCAGAATAGCCGAACACCAGCTGCTGGTTGACAGAACAGTCGCCTTAGACTGCAAAAGCAGGCATACAAACCTGTGCACTGCCTGGATTGATTACAAGAAAGCCTATGATTCAATGCCACACACATGGATCCTGGAATGCCTGGAACTGCACAAGGTCGACAGTACTCTGAGAGCCTTCATTGCAAACTCCATGAGGCTGTGGAAAACCACCCTTGAGACCAACCTCAAGCCAATTGCACAAATCTACATCAAATGTGGAATATACCAAGGAGATACTCTGTCCCCTCTGCTGTTCTGCATAGGTCTGAACACACTCAGTCAAATAATCAGCCAATCTGGCTATGGATACCGACTCAGAAATGGAGCCGCTATCAGCCACCTCCTGTACATGGATGACATCAAGCTGTACGCCAAGAGTGAACGAAACATTGACTCGCTGATCCACACCACCAGGATCTACAGCAGGGACATTGGAATGTCATTCGGGCTGGAGAAATGTGGCTGGATGGTGACAAAGAGAGGGAAGGTAATCCACACAGAGGGAGTTGCACTCCCAGAAGGGATAATAGCAGATGTTGAAGAGAGCTATAAGTACCTTGGAATACTACAAGCAAATGGAAACCATGAAGAAGCCACAAGGAAAGCACCAACAGCCAAATACCTGCAATGAGTAAGGCAAATTCTGAGAAGTCAGCTCAATGGCAAGAACAAGGTCCAGGCAATCAACAGCTATGCCTTGCCAGTAATCAGATACCCTGCTGGGATCATAAGTTGACCAAAGGAGGAAATTCAAGCCACAGACGTTAAAACACGAAAGCTACTCACCATGCATGGTGGATTCTACCCTAAATCCAGTGTCCATAGGCTATACACTAAGGGCAAAGAAGGAGGCAGAGGCCTAGTAAGCATCAGAGCCATCATTGAAGATGAAACATCCAAGCTCCAAGAATATAACAGGAAGATGGCCCAAAGGATCAAGTGCTCAGTCAATGTGTCAGACAATGGAAGCTGGTAGAGATGGAATGGGAGGAACCATCATGGGAAGAAAAATCCCTGCACCGACAGATAGCTGAAGTGGCTGATATGACCAAATCCTACCCATGGCTAGAGAGGGCTGGACTGAAGGACAGCACTGAGTCACTGATCATGGCAGCACAGGAACAGGCCTTGAGCACCAGAGCAATAGAGGCCCAGATCTACCATACCAGGCAAGATCCCAGATGCAGGCTATGCAAAGAGGCCTCCGAAACATCCAGCATCTCATAGCAGGGTGTAGGATTCTGGCAGGGAAGGAATACATGGAATGCCATAACCAAGTGGCTGGTGTAGTGTACAGAAACATCTGTTCAGAATACCATCTGGAGACCCCCAGGTCAACATGGGAGTCACCTCCCAAGGTGGTGGAGAACAACAGAGCTAAGATCCTGTTGGACTTCCAGATATAAACAGATAAAATGGTAATGGCCAACCAACCAGACATTGTGATCATTGATAAGCAGCAGAGCACAGCCGTTGTGATCAATGTGGCCATCCCGAGTGATGGAAACATCAGGAAAAAAGAACACAAGAAACTGGAGAAATACCAAGGGCTCAAGGAAGAACTAGAAAGAGCCTGGAAGGTGAAGACAACAGTGGTGCCCGTGGTCATCGGAGAACTCGGAGCAGTAACCCCCACCCTGGAGAAGTGGCTCCAACAGATACCTGGAGAGGAGTATGAGGGACTGTGAGAGAGCAGTATTAGTATAAATATATATATATATATATATATATATATATATATACAGTATATATATATATATATATATATATATATATATATATATATATATATATATATATATATATATATATATATATATATAAAACCCTGTACATATTGTTTGCTGTGCTCTTACCTGTACCCATTTTTTATTGCTTGTTGTGTACTGCGTGTTCCCTAAACTGGTGCATGTCCTGGAGAAAATTTCACCGTGGTAACACATGGTGACAGTAAAAGATTATTGATTGTTTACAGAGGAGTGGGAAGAACAAGGCCAATGTGAACGACAAAAATAAATAAATTAATTAAAAAAAACATAGAAATGTTTTTTAAAGTTTGTCACAAGTCATGTGGGGGACACAGCAGCCGTGTGGAAAAAGGTGGAGCTGTTAAGATGAGACTAAATTAGATTTTTTTCCCCCTCTACAGGTAACACACCATGTGGGGTGAAAAACTCACTTCTACGTTGAACACACTCTCTCTGAAAAAATGGTGGAATCATTCTGGGTGGATATTTTAATTCAGTAGGGACAATGGGCCTCATTTATAAAGCTTGTGTATGCACAAAGACGGGCCTGAAACATGCATATATATATATACTGCACTCCGTCCGAGTGCAGAGAGAGTCACAGCCCCTGAGGAACTACAACACGGAGCTCAGTGAGGCTTTCATCTGAGTTAAAACTGCAGTCAAGCTCACTTTTTCTTACAAGTTCTTGTAATGTTGACAGCATCTTAGCTTTTACGTCTAATTTTTACATTTAATAAACTTCTCTTTGTGAAATGTATTGACATTTTCCTTGCTCTTTTCTAAATGGTTGAATGTGGGTGTGTAGAGGGCAGAACATGAGGCAGGACCTGGTATGCAAACATTCAGATAAAGCTGTGATCTATAAAGGGAAATTGCGTGCTGATGTGTGTGCATGGTTTTATAAATCTGATTTTTTTGGGCATAAGCACACTTTTAGTATGGGTTCCATGCAAAGTTTTATAAATGAGACCAGAAAACCCTGATCTCAACTGATGGGTAAGAGCTGCCAAGAGTTAAATTCAATTTCACAGAAGCTTTCTACTCAATCTGACTGAGCTCATGCTATTTTGCAAGAAAGCTAAACAAATATGACAAAGCTGTGAGCTTGTGCACTATTCTCCAATTTGCATTGCTTGTTGTCATTTCAGCTTTGTTTTCTGTCATTTTATTTTCTTGATAGTAGGTACACCTGGTCTGATGTTCTGTTAGCTGTAACATCATCCAGGGGAGGCAGATCATCCACTATTACCATCTAACATAGAAAGTACTCCTGGATCAATGTGAGCTTCTGTGCTTTCTGTGTCTCTGCTCTGTCTTCTCTAAGCCCCAGTGGGTCGAGGCAGATGAGCGTTCACACTGAGCCTGGTTCTGGTTCTGCTGGAGGTTTTCCTCCCTGTTAAAGGGGAGTTTTCCTCTCCACTGTCGCTCCATGCATGCTCAGTATGAGGGATTGCTGCAAAGCCATCAACAATGCAGACGACTGTCCACTGTGGCTCTACGCTCTTTCAGGAGGAGTGAATGCTGCTTGGAGAGACTTGATGCAACCTGCTGGGTTTCCTTAGAGAGGAAACCTTTTTTGACTAATCTGTATAACCTGATTGAATTTGACTTTGGAAAGTGCCTTGAGATGACATGTTTCATGAATTGGCGCTATATAAATAAAATTGAATTAAATACAAGCCACGCTTTTCATTTTGTTTTATCTGTGAGCAATGTTGAAAGTTGAAATGTATTATTTCACTTTGTTAAAATAAAATTACAATGCAGCATTAAAATGTAAAGTTACATATACAAGGATAACACTGAGGTGAGAAGTTTGCGATGGATTAAGTGGTTCTCACCTCTGGTCCTCAGGGACCACTGTCCTTCAAGTTTTAGATGAAGCTATGCTCCAGCACAGCTAAGTCAAATGATTACATTAACTCCTCATCATGTCATTAAGAGCAACAGAAGCCCGTTAACCCATCCGTTATTCAGGCAAAGTGTGTGGCTTGAGGGAAACAAACTATGCAGGATAGCAGGCCTTGAGGACCAGCATTGAGAACCAATGGATTAGAAGAAAAATTAATAAAGCAGTCTCCACACAGGACTAATGCCAAAGAATAGTTAAAAGAAAACTATTCTTGCAAAAAAATAAAAAGAGTTTTGGGGTAGACATGAAATGCAAATTCTCCCATATTTAAACAAGAACATGAAACTTACTGTAAAGGTTCATAAATTAGCTTGATCTTTTTTCTAATCCTTTGAGCATGCTATACGTTAGTGCGGTTAGAAAGTATTAGTTTGACACCAGTTGCAATGGTTTATCATAAAAATCACAAAACATGCAGAAGTTTGAGGGTTGCATATGAAAAAAATATATAATGGATGGTAATACCTAGGGAAGGCAGGGTAAATATTTAAAACATGTGCATCAGTTCTACATTATAAGTTATATTTAAAGTGCCAGTCTGTTTTTAACCGTAATGCTTTACCATCTCTGTGCAGTCCAATCCACATAGGAAATTCTATGTCAGTGACAATGCTGTAGGAGTAGGAGCTTGGAAAACTGGCCAGATTGGCGTAGTGAGTCCTGCAGTAGTCCTGAGCTTCTGGCCATGTCTTTGCCTCTGGTATGAACACGGACTCATAATCGTAGGTATGGTACTTCCGACAAATGAAGAACCGACGACTTCCACAATCCTCGACATAGATCCTATAAAGAGAATAATGATTGACAGAAGATTGTGATTCATTTGATCATATTTTCTACATTTTAGAAAACAGAATTACACAGACAATTATTACAGCAAAGATGCTTCCATGAAGAACTACATTTTCTATTTCCCATTGATAGAATATTTCAGTTTTAAAATGAACCATAACATTTCATAAACACCATTATTGAAAGTAGTTTTGAAACTAGATGTTCAGGAAGATGAGATGGATGGTCGCTTATCTGCTTCACCAAACAGCGACTTAAATAAATGTAGGAAAACAGTTACTTTAACATACCAGAGGTACTGTAAGCTCACATAATTCACAGAAAGATGATGTAGTTCATTTTCCTCCTTGAGAAATTTTCTAGATTTTTCTTGTACAACTCTAAATGACATTATGAAGGATATTAACATCTCATGTGTTGTATTTTTGGTATATGTTTGCCACTTAAAACAATCGCTTCCAGATAAAACTACTGATTATGTGCGCTGCACCTTACATGTTTGCTGGGAGCCCCGGTAAATATCTAAAAAAATGAAATAATCTAAACCAACTGCAACTGGGACACAGGCCTATGATGATCTACCACATACAGTGAGGAGGATGTTGGATGTAAAAAAAAATGTTTTCTTCAATTATAAAAAGAATCTTACAAGCTCACCGTTGCCGAAAAGCAGCAAATCTTTGCACATTTAGGTCACCAAGTCTCCAAGACAATCATTAGATGCTTTCTACATGCCAGGAAAAAGCCTTATATGTTTTATCCACAAACATGAATATATGGAGTATGCTAAATACTTAACAAGTACTCAGGCCAAAAAGGATGAAAACATGAAAATACACCTTGTGTCCATTGGGAAGGATGGTGAAAGATTATCCAAAGGCTCTAGGAAGCATGTTACCCCAAGGTTCCACATCCTCTGTGTTTGCTCCATTCACGTCCGACTGACGGAGTAACTATGCTGTTATGTTGATTAATAAGAAGTAGTCACGGAGAATCACTAGTCACGGAGAATGTGGAACCGTTCTTATTAAGAACGGTTCCACATTCTCCGTGACTACCCCAAACGTCTCCACCGGTGGAACCGCTCTCCGTCGTTCACCGTCAAATTACAGAACAACTCCAGTTTTCTGTTCCGTTCCAGTCCATCAGGCTCTGGTCGGGTCAAGCTCAACAATTACAATCATAGCAAATAGGAAAAAGAACTTCAACAACCTCGGGTTTGTCAAATTTTTTGTATAAATAAAGATTGTTAACAAAAGATTAAATACATATTTTTAAATATTAAAATATCAGATGCAAACCACTCCTTTTGCACCAAGTAATGAAGCAGATTGAACATTTACTGTGAAATGTGGTTTGCATTCTGCTTGTAATGACGATGATCGCACAGTGTCTCCTCGGGCTCCAAGAGACTTCAGAGCAGAGAAAGACAGAGTAACTGCGGGTTTAGTAGGCTTTGCGTTTCGTGGACTCACGGAGACGGTCTGGAGCGGAACGGATGCATAAAGGAGCTGAGGATGTGGATTTACGGGGTTACATTTAAAAATCTCTGAATTTCTACCAGTAAATTGAAAATGAATGGTCAGTGGGTCTTTTTTTAACAGGACAATGATCCAAAACATTTTTTGAAATCAACACCGAATTGGAGCACTAGACCCAGAAATTTTAACTGCTTTCATGGCCTTCTCAGTCCCCAGATCCCCTGATTTCAATTTATCCTGAAGCAGATGTGTTAAAGCAGGGAAGCATGTAAAACATGCAAGGCAGTGTGCCTTGAGGACCAGGGTTGAAAAACACCAATCTAGATTGTACAAAGAGGGCTGGTTAAGATCCCCCTCTCTGGATTAATCAGTAGTATTTGACGCAGTCTAATCTAATTTATTTAATCAGAGCCTGTAGTTTGAAAAAGAAAAAAAGACAGCATTGCAATAGTTGTAACACACCAGTATGCTTTGTGTTTATGCAGTGGCTTGCAAAGTATTCATACACCTTAAACCTTTCCACATATTGTCACATTACAACCATAAACATAAATATATTTTACTGCAATTTTATGCGGTAGACCAACACAAAGTAGTATACAATTGTGAAGTAGAAAGAAAATATACATGATTTTTTTTTCTACAAATAAAAATCTGAAAAGGGCATTGCGCAAAAGTATTCAGCCCCCTGAGTAAATACTTTGTGGAAGCACCTTTCGTTGCAATCACAGTTACAAGTCTTTTAGGGTCTCTACCAGCTTTGCACATGGAGTTACTGAAATGTTCGCCCATTCTTCTTTGTAAAACGGCACAATTTGGTGAACAACAATTTTCAGATCTTGACTGAGATTCTCGATCGGGTTTAGGTCTGGACTTTGACTGGGCCATTCTAACACATGAATATGTTTTGTTTTAAACCATTCCATTGTAGCCCTGGCTTTATGTTTAGTGCGTCTTGCAGTGAAATATATTGTGAAATGTGAAAATGGTCTAGGGATATCAATACTTTTGCAAGCCACTGTATCTGACATTTAAAAACATGAAATGTAAACTCAAAGAATGGTGTTCCTTACTTTTTGTCACTGCGCTTGACCATAGCACATTTTCCAATGGCATTTTCCATGTTTTCTTGCCAGTTATCAAGGTAGTAGTTTTGACCATCAGACCAGACCCAGTTGCTCCCATGTCCATCATCTCTGTGCAGACCAATCCAGGCATAATAATTCTTAATGTACACATGGTTTAAATCAGACCATGAATTGATAATGGCCAAGTCAGTGAATTCACTGTAAGGACAAAAAAAAAAATTGTATTTGTCAAACGTAATGCCAGAAATCATTACCCAGGTAGCAAAATGAGTGAATCAGCACTGAAATATGGTTAAGCAGAAATATTGAATCCATGTTGAAGCCTGACATTTAAATTATACATTAAGTGGTTGGTGACTTACATGTTCAAACAACGTTAGGTTTTCAACCATATCTGATACTGTCATGAATCAAGACTGAGGACCCAGTATTCAGCCAGACAAGAACAGGATGTATTTTAAAGATGGTTTATTAAATAACAGTTGTAGGGTAGGAACCGGGATGACAGGAAGGTAATCTAACCAACAGGTGGGAGCAGAGTTCGTAGTCGGAGGCAGTCCTAAGTAAAGAAACAGGTAAACAGAAGTGCAGGAATAACCAGAGCAGAATCTGGGAGCAGGGTCGGGAAACAGATCCAAGTTCAGTAACATGCTGGCAGGATAAACAGACAGGGATAAGGCAGGCTCAGCTAATCCACGGACAGAACAGGGTTAGGCAACCAAGGCAGGCAATCAGATCAAGCAGGAAAACAGCTAATTCAGGGGTCAGGCTGGCTCAGAATATCTGGAGGCAAGATCGGGTCAGAATCACAGGTAGGCAGACAAACAGAGAACGCTAGATTAGACTCACCGAGTGGCTCGAAATAATCTGGCACCAAACAGAGGAGTGAGGTAGGTATAAATAGAGGAGTGCACAGGAGCCCGGAGTAAAAACTAATTACAGGTGATAGGTGAGACTGATCAGAGGAAGGGTGGTGGGTAGGGACGGAACAAACTGATTGGTTGGTGACTGGTAACAGGGGAGTGGCAGACAAACCGATAGCGTAGTAGCTGGTGGCTGTGATGTGAACTAAACTGACCAATTACTGGCTGATCAACTGGGTAAGGAAAGCAAAGTGCAAAACAGAGCCAAAACAAAACCCAAACTATAACATGATACTATATTAATGCTGGTTCAACCATCATCTAAATTTTGATCTACACAATGAATCAATGTTAGGAAGCAATACTATTTCAACCATAATCTAAATCTAATCTACATGTACATTTGTGTCGATTTTATATTGAATCAAAGTTAAGGAATTGTTATTGATTTGTGTACATTTCACATTAAAATATTAATCTTTTCTAAAGCCACTGTGAAGCCCATTAGAAAAGTTTCATTTTTCACCAATGAGTTTCTGCTGAGAGGTCTACATCATAACATCCCATTACAAGTTTCTTCATTTAGTAGTGGTGTTCCAGTACTAAATATATTTCTCAATCCAGTTAGAATTAAGAAATACATAAACAGTAAGATCAAGCTGCAAAGTGAGGAAATTATTGTAAGAGATTACGAGACGACAGAGACTGGACTGCAATATCGTTTACCATGGAGATCACAGATAAATGTACTCTGGAGATCAGAGCCTGACATACTTAGATTGGACAGAATGACTGATTAGGGGAAACGTGCCAGCAAGGACACGTCTGCACTAGAGTCTTCTCCACCAATGTGATGAACGGAACACTGATATCATGCGGGAACCACCCCTGAATGGGTGTAACACAACTGATCCTATATAAGGTTTGGGTGAAGGATGAATGTGAAGCTCGCTCTGAGTCTCACTCTTTCTCTCTCTCTCTGTCTCTGTCTCTCTCTCTCTCTCTCTCTCTCTCGGATGTCCGGAAATGACGTCAGCATTCTTGTGTGAGAAACCAGTACTGGGACATAAGAATTTCTCGGCTTTTTAGATTAAATATGGTCAAATATAATTATATTTGACCATATTTAATTATAATTAATTATAATTAATTATAATTATTTCATGAGTCTTTTTGCTCCTACAGAAGTCTACAATAGAAACACATTATTCAGTAAACGAATCTGGGGTGACCGCAGCAAGGTCAATAGTTTGTAACATTATCAAAGAGTAAAAATTGTTAAAGGTGCAATGACATCGCTGTGTAAACTATTTTATGTAGTTGATACTGCTGCATATGTTAATTCTCCAAATAATTTCATTAAAAAAAAACAACGTCAAGTTGCTGTTTTTTCAGGCCAAATGTCCCTCCTCAGTAAAAGGGTTGGTTTCAGTATTGATATGCAGCTCTACCAAGCTGGCCTCACTCTGATTGGCTACAACCGGTCAAATGCCTCCTATTCGAGCTGATACAGGGAGGCTGGTCTGGGGCTGCCATCTGCTCGCTCCTCCGCCTTCCTCCTCTGGAGTGGAGCATTCAGACATGCTAGCGCGACTCACGGCCGGTGCATCAACTGGAGGGAGGAGGGAAGGCTGTTTGCTTAATGGTGCGCTCTGATTGGAAAATATGAATTACGTAGAAAGATAACCCATTTTCTGATCTGACTGTTTTTGAGTAGAGACAAAGCCGACCACCCATGAGCAAGTCCTTCGGTATTCACTTTTCACATTGACACGGCCTCATCAGGGCACAGCGGATCATATTATAACCCCAAAACCTCAGAAAAATTGTATTTGTTGTCATGGCAAGGCAAAAGCACGGCAAATTTATTTGTATAGCACATTTCAGAACAAGTACAGCGCAAAGTGCTTTACATGATTAAACATGGGAAAGTAGAAACAGAATAAAAGCAAGTTGGAATAAAATGTAGAAATATTGAAACAAAAATAAAACATGGGAAAATGGAAACTGAAAGCAAATATTAATGATTCTGAAAACAGTTGGACTACAAACTTAAACTAGTGATGTTTCAGTTAACAGCTTAAGAGTCAAAGGCGATCCTAAACAAATGTGTTTTTAACCTTGATTTAAAAGAACTCATGGCCCCTTTAATGTAGAAATGTTATAAGTTAAAAGCTTGTAAAGAAATTTTCAACACAGATAATGGCAATGGGATTTACAATTTACATAAAAGCAAAGAAAAGTTTTGTAATGAACATTTTTAGCTTTGTTTTAAAAGTCTGGTGGGCTTCATTCGGTGCTGGATACCAAAAAGAGGATATTATTCACCGAGCAGAAAAGCCTAAATACTAAAACTTCTATAATCATGGGAATAATGATTAAAAGTGCAGCTTTAGAGCAATGTTAGGGTGGTAAGCAACAAGTAAGTCTGTTCATGCTTCACTCTTCAAGGATTTGTATGTAACCAGTATTTACTGAATCCTGAATTTTACAGGCCACCAAAATAGAAATGTGATTAATGTTTGGAGTTCCAGTAGAATCACTCACTGCAGGAATCTGGATCAAATAAAGGACTTTGATTTAGAACAATAACGGCCTTCAAAAACACAAGTCTACAGGTCTTTACATATGCACGCACTACTTGTTCTCCAACACCATCAGTCAACATGTACCTGATGAAGCTACAGTAAAGCAGTCAAACAAGAGTACTTCATTGGTAATTTAATCACTGAACTTTCGAAGGCCCAAGAACAGTGGGGTAAAAAGTTATAAGTGACATAATCTTGCTAAGTTATTACATTATGTAGAGTTTTATTATTAGCTCAGGCGAGAATTTTATATTTTCTGAATTCACCCAGCAGGATCATAAAGGGGAATCGAGGTCACACCATAATAATTGCCCACAAACTGACATTGTCAAACAATTTTTAAACCAACAAAAAACAGTACGATGATCCCACTTAGATGCTCCAATCTCATAAAAAGATGCTTTAACAATTATGCAGTAATGAGGTCCAGCAGAACCAGTTTAGGCACAAGATGATTGAAGCCATGAGCAGGTTAAGAAATCAATTTTTTTTTGTAAATAAAAAATACAAGCTAAACACTAAGGAAAGTAACCTTACCGCCTGCAGAATCTTTGAGCTTCCTCCCATCTGACAGGATATGTAAATTGTCTGTAAAGTTTTTTCACCACAGATCCAAGACCAAATGCAACACTGCTGCTGATGAAGATGAGCATCAGGGTTCCAATGATGCTGCTCCTCATCTTCAAAACCCTGTTATTAAAAATGTGCTTATAATTATGCAGTGAATTACTTCAGTTGTGAATTTCTTAACAGACATGGACTAAAGTTATCCATTAGCAAAGGTGAAAAAATATTTTTTAATTAACACAATTTAGTAACAGACCTAAAACCAAGCGGATTCAAATATCATAGTAACACTGTTGACTACTGATTACTTAATGTATTTAAATGGTGCAATTACCTTTCAGATGTCACTTCTTGAGGAGCCACCAGCGTCTACTAAGCCTCTTGGCTAATGCGCTACATGTCAGAATAGTCACAAGCTTATCAGAGATGCTTAAAAGGGGTCATCACGCCCATCTAATTCCAGCTTTGCCACCAAACATTTGACTTCTGGCAAATGAAGGGATGATTTACCTGCAAGTCCGAGCTACAAAAACATTTTACCCAGGGGGTATTAAAGGATCAGGCAAATAAACCAAAGGTGACTTATGTTGTTGCCGCAAACCACCAATTATATGAAGTGGATTTACAACAATGTTTAAACATTTAATAAGCATCTTATTGAAGAAAAACTGATAAATTTAAGGTCTCTGCTTTATAAATAAATAAATAAATTCTAACCTACAATGGGGAAATTCAGGGATGACAGTTTCAAGGAAAGTTACACACCGTTTATGATAATGTTTAAAAAGAAATTATTATTATAAGTAAATTCTGCATGATTACAGCATACGCAGGTAAAAAATCTATGGAATATTCAAGTTAACAGTAGACGAAAACCACTGCTGTGCTTGATATATGCACTATGCATCACAGTACAACAGCATTTCAAAGTAGCTAAGGCATGTTCAAGTTTACCTTAGCCTCTCAGAGACTGTAAACAATTGATAATCGGATCAGAACCCGTGCAACCATTAACATGATGTAAATAGTTATTGATTCTGTTGTGAGCAGCAGAGATTATAAAGTCTAACATCAGCCGGGAGGAAGGACCTGCAGAAGCGCTCCTTAGAGCATCTAGGATGATTACTAAAGGAGCTCTCCAGCTCTGCAGCAGCTCCGTGCATGGAGGGGAAGACATTGTCCATCAGTGATGATGTTTTTCCTTACAGTCCTTCTGTCTTCTACCACTTGCACCGGGTCCGGGGTGTATCCCAGGACCTTCTAATGAGTTTATCCAAGTGCTTCATCTCAGCTACAGTTAAGCTGCTGCTCCAACAGACCATAGAAGATAACTGGTGCCACCACAGAGTCAAAGAAGGTCTTCAGGAGCACCCCCTGCAGTCCAAAAGACCTTGGCCTCCTCAGCAGGTAGAGTCTGCTCTGGTCCTTCCTGTAAAGAGCATCAGTATTGTGGGTCCAGTCCAGTTTATGGTCCAGGTGAACACCCAGGTAGTGAGTCCACTATCTCCACATCAGTTCCCTGGATGTTCTCCTGTGTCAAAGAGGTGAGTCTGCGTCTGTGAAAGTCCACCAGCAGTTTTTTTGTTTTTGCTGCATTTAACATGAGGTTGTTCTGATGGTACCAGTCTACAAAGCTCTGGATCCACCGTCTGAACTCCGACTCTGTGTCGTCTGTGATGAGGCCGACTATTGCACAGTCATCAGAGAACGTCTGCTGGTGGCAGCCTGGTGACCTGATGGAGAAGTCTGTAGTGTAGAAGGTGAACAGAACCGGTACCAGCACAGTTGCCTGTGGCGCTCCTGTACTGCAGGTGATCCTGTCAGAACCACAGCTCCATGTCCTCACATACTGGGTCGAGCAGTGAGGTAATCCAGTATCAACTGGGACAGGTGGTGGTCCACTCCTGTTCGCTCCAACTTTTCCTTCAGGAGTCCTGGATGGAAGGTGTTCAAAGCACAGGAGAAATAAAAACAAAAAAATTATCTCAAGGTGATCCCAGAATTCTCCAGGAATCATCTCAATACAAAACCATTTAACGTTTTAAGATGAAACGTGGCTAGAGTAGGTTTTGGGGCATTTTTATTGGATTTACTGTGACTGTCATGATTCTTAGGTGCTTGTGTTTGGACTTTGTTTATATTTGGATCATGCTCTTTAGTTCTGCATTGTTTATGAATATAGTTACTTTACTCTTGTTTCTGTTGGCTTTTTGTTTGCCTGCCTGTTCTCAGCTTTTACTTCATTGCTCTCACCTGTGTTCACCAATCATCTGATAGTCCCCACCTGGTTCTCATGCTGTCTCTCCTCCTCACCTCCCAGTATTTAAACAGTCTCACTTCATGGTTTGTCACTGGTTCCCCCTGTTTATTACCTCTTTATTACCTCTATGCTTCTGCCCGTAACACATTACTGAAGTTTTGCTTTTAAAATATATTTCCTTTCTCATTTATTTGGTCTGCATCTAGGTAATCACTCAGCGTAAAAATGAGTGACATTTTAAGCATGTGTTTAGATTTAGGCAAGTAAACTTAAATTTAGGAAATAAAATGTCACACCTCCCCTGTTGCTTGTCACTCTATGTTATATTTGTATTCAAATATTAAATCTATATCTAAGTTGTATATCTTACATCTAAGTATATATCATATCTAAAATCTGAATCTTTAAATCTCATCTTTTCAAATGTAAATATATGGACTCTCTTAAATTTGCTAATTAACTATGCCACTTTATTTTTTATAGCTACATGAATGAGTAGGGGTGTGGTTAATTAGCATAGCTTCTGAAGATTTATATATATATATATATATATATATATATATATATATATATATATATATATATATATATATATATATATATATAGTAAAAATAGATTTCACATACATTTAATTAGGTATGTATATAATATTTAAATATGGATTTAACCTTTATATTTAGCATTTCCCATGAAACGTGAGAAGAACTTAGGAAATGAAGCCATTAAATTTGAATAACTTGTTGCCAACTAGAACACTTTTCTAAATGCAAAGTGTGGCAGTGGAAGATGGGGGCTTTCACTACAAAGGGAACCAGTGCGTCTACAGTTAATAGACTCTGGTCCTGAGCTGGTGACTTTGTAAATCTGCTAGACTTTGAGGCTCCCAGTTTGGCTGCTCTAGATGGCCAGAGAAATGAGGATGCAATAATTGACCGGTGAGGAAGGCCAGCATCCTGGCTTCAGGGACTTCAGGTCTTGTGAGAGGGAGGAATACATTAAATCAAATAACTAAGAGCTATTTGATTTAATTAAATCTCTCTAGAACATATACAAGAACCAGCTTTACATTACAATCAGTCATTTACACACCAACGGTGATAAAAGTGATTGTATCCACAGCTGCCTTGGGGCAACCTGACAGAGGTGGCACTGCCATACAATCGGTACCACTGAGCCGTCTGTTAACTGACAAAATGGACAAAGTGTCTTGCCCAAGCACATAACACAAGGACAGAGAGGGGGATCAAACCAGGAACCCACTGGTTACAGAACAGATGTGTCAGCCTCCCCTGAATGATCTCACAGCAAACAATGCAAATTGGAGAACAGTAGGAGAACTCAGCAGAGTAATAGAGAAAAATAGACCCTGATGTCCTCCAGTAGCCTAAGCCTATAGCAGCAGAACTACAGAGATAGCTCAGGGTAACATGAGCCACTCTAACTAGAAGCTTTGTCACAAAGGAAAGTTTTAAGCCTAGTCTTAAAAGTAGACAGGGTGTCTGCCTCACGGACCAAAACTGTGATCAACAGAAAACAGCATCATTCTGGATATATTCGATTGGACAGACAATGTTGGGATTCACCCAAAGGCACGGGTTTGGTTTAACAAATGTATCTAACAGAGAGGGAGATAAAGAAAACATTGCACAATGAGTCAATGAGCTGCAAAGGTTTTTATTTTTGTGCTCATTCAAAATTATCTGCATGTTTCAGAGGAACAAGAGTGCACCAAAAAAGGGAGCGATGATAAAATATAGTAATAAAACATCCAAAAATATGTCCAATCTGACCACTTTATTTTAAAACAAAACCAATCCAACATTAATCCTCTTTTTTCTGATCTGTTTTACTAAATGCAATCTAGCAAGCATCAAGGACAGAACATCTGTGGTAAGAACTGAAGCAAAAGTATATATTAAATTCAAGAATTTATAAAATGGTTTGCTAATGACAACGAGGTGCAAAAGCTAAAGGCTTGCTTCTTGGTAAACTCACCTGATGTTTTATCGTACCAAATGAATTCATCTTTTCTTCTCGAGGCCCTTGCAGAAGGTCTTTGAGCCACATATTGATCATTTGGTTTGTCATCTGTCAGAGATTAACAAACCTCACCGTCACACATTACAGACGCCACAAAAACCGATCGGACTCTAAATTCTCATTGTGATTCTGAATGCTTCTCTCATATGAAGCAAAGATTTTTCTGTGCCGTTTCTAATCAGTGGCTGAGTGACAATTACTCATTTAATAGTTTCAGTTCTTTTTAATATTCACCATGATGAATTTGGTCAGTGGTAGTAGCCAGTCTCAGCTCTTTATCCATGTCCCAGTCTGTCAGTCCCACACAGCAGTGCAGGTCAAAGAATCGAGCATCGGTTTTCAGCTGGAAAGTCATGCTTGGATCTGTTTCAGAGGGTTTCTTTCTCTCTGATGAGGGAGGGGAAACTGAGGCCTGCAGGCTTTTAATTCAGCAGCTGGAGCAGAACTGCCTGATTGGACCCAATCAGATCTAACAGAGTGCTGCATGTCGCTGAATGAAAACGGTTTTATGTGACTTTTATTTCACTTGGGTTTTGGTATTGTTTAAGTAATAAACTACTAATAGGATTGTTTTGTAGGTTTCTTTGAAAGCTTTCATTGACACATTTGAAGACAGATTTTATCCCATTTCCCACCAAACAACAATTAATCTTGATTAACTTTCCATGATGAAAGGAGCTATTTCCAGAGTTATTAACACGAGTTATAAAGAAACTAATGTCTGTAGTGCTGCTGTGCTACAGACAATAGTGAATGGGCTGATGTCACTCTGCTCCTCCGCATAAACACATGCTGTTCCTTTCAGTTAAAGGCAAGACAGCATGAGTACACACAATCTTTTAAATATCTAATATAATAATAAAGATAATATAATATTGTCTTTAAATATCTATATATCTTGTAGAGAGTAAACAATATTTTTTATATCCACAAGACGGTTATTATATTATATATTAAAAATATTCTGTCCAGGGGTGATGCTGAAAAACTAGTTCATGCAATTGTTACTTCAAGGCTGGACTATTGTAATTCTTTACTATCAGGAAGTCCACAAAATGCAGTTCAAAGTCTTCAGCTGATCCAAAATGCTGCAGCAAGAGTTCTGATGAAAATCAACAAGAGGGATCATATTTCTCCAATTTTAGCTTCCCTTCATTGGCTTCCTATTAAATCAAGAATAGAATTTAAAATTCTTCTCCTCACGTTTAAAGCCCTTAATAACCAAGCTCCATCATATATCAGAGCTCTGATTACCCCGTATGTTCCTAACAGAGCACTTCGCTCTCAGACTGCAGGTCTGCTGGTGGTTCCTAGAGTCTCTAAAAGTAGAATGGGAGGCAGATCCTTTAGCTATCAGGCTCCTCTCCTGTGGAACCAACTCCCAGTTTTGGTCCGTGAGGCAGACACCCTGTCTACTTTTAAGACTAATCTTAAAACTTTCCTTTGTGACAAAGCTTATAGTTAGAGTGGCTCATGTTACCCTGAGCTACCTCTATAGTCATGCTGCTATAGGCTTAGGCTGCTGGAAGACATCAGGGTCTATTTCTCTCACTCTGCTGAGTTCTCCTACTGTTCTCCAATTTGCATTGCTTGTTGTCATTCCGTCTTTTACCTTTTTGTTCTCTGTCATTTTTTTCCTTCATAGTAGGTACACCTGGTCTAGCGTTAGCTGTGACATTATCCAGGGAAGACAGATCACCTGCTATTACCATATAACATTCCTGGATCAATGTGAGCTTCTGTGCTTTTGTGTCTCTGCTCTGTCTTCTCTAACCCCCAGTCGGTCAAAGCAGATGATGTTAATTAGACTCATTTGTGTCACTCGCTATTTCTGTAGGGGAAAGACAGTAATTACCAGACATGCGAACATACAGGAAATAAATAAGGACTCTGAAGTCTCGAAAGAGTAAAGGAACGATTTCATATACATCTGCTTTGAGCTGAATAAGGATTCAGATTTTTGTATAATGTGTTGTGTTTTTCTTTGGTTTTGTCATAATTCTTATCATTGGTTAACTTGAAGAAAGAGAAATCAAAAGCTTCCCCAAGCTCAAGCGTGACAGTTTCATCCTGGTTTTAATAAATTGCAAATATCAGCTTGAGTTTATTTTACCAGATGAAAGGTCAGGAGGACATGGCGTGCCGCCTGGAGCAACCGGAGCTCGGAAAAGTCTAAACAATCACACGAGTGTTTGAAAGTCAAATAGGTTCAAAACAGGGACCGAACGCCTCTGCCGAACAACACTCAGGTGATTCCTTAAAGCACAAAATTCACCACATAGAAAACCGACTGAGAGCCAATTCTGGATCCAGGTTTTAGGTTCTTTACCACCAGACAATGACTAGAGACAAGAGACCACATGAAATGATAGAGGGAAGAAGGTGCAGGAACTGGTGAATCATGTTAATCAGACTTCATTCTGATGCAGTACTTTGTTTTCAAAACAATGTCTTTAAACATTAAGTACAATCCTAAAATGAAATCCCTTCTCGTAAACTATCATAGGTCATCGTGTAGGAGACAGCAGAACAAACATTTTACAACAGCAACTGTGTTCCAGATTGTACATATTTTACATATTCAAATCAAACCCTGGAAACACATAACCATTCAGAATCAGAGGTTTGAACTCAATAGGTCATTGACATTTGACTTAACTAAATTAGACTCAGACAGAGCCAAAGGGCCCCATTCACTTCACCTCTGCCAGCTGCTTCAACCAGTTAGTGTGAAAGCTTCAAATGCTGTTGGATAAACCTAAACAACTGCTTACCAGTGTTAAGGTCCACCACAGTCTTAAGTTTGAAAATAACAAAAACTAATCTAAACCTACTTTTAACTAGCTCCCACAAAAACTCCACAAGTGACTCGTGTTAATTTCTGTTTGGAGAAAAGGGCTGCAACAATTAGTCAATGTGACCAACAACGTTGACTATAAGAAAAAAAACCTTGATGCTAAACTTAATGCATAGAAACGTCATTTAAGAATGACATTGCTGCGTCTCAATATTTCAGTTTAAATCACATGCAGTTCACTAAGGAGGCTGCAGAGGACAGTATAGCGTTTGTTCCCCTGTAAGCAAAGAGCTGCCTATCGCATGACTGCAATACCAAGCAGTAATCATGGCTGAAAGAGCACAAAAAGTGGGTAAAGTTTTATGAAAAACACTTTTTTTGGTACAAATGAACGCTTTGAATGATTTTAACCGAGAATGTGGGTGTATAAAGCTTATGTATCTGCTTGGTTGATCAAGAATTGGTAAAGTACTCCAAAACGTTGTCTTTGCATCATTTTGCCTGTTCTCGCTGTGCTTCACCCAGTTATAAACTGAGCAAGTGGTCAAGCTCTTCAGCTCCTGAGAGTTAGACTGCCTCTGAGGTGTTAACCGAAAGATAATTCTTGCCCTCTTTAATGATGTTTTACTCAAAACAGTTGTAGTGCCATTGAGCCATGATGAGAAAAATTTAATCAAATTGGATTGGAAGGAAAATTAAGCTTTACAGGCACCAAAGGCCCACCCCCTCAGCAGGGTTCCGTCAGTGCTACAAAAGTTTTGCTTCCACATACAATCGGCCACTTCACTTCCTGCCTGGGACTCCGGAGAAGAAGGGGCAGGGGAGACCAGCCCCTTTGCGAGCCACATGGGACTCAGTCTCTCCACTTCTTCCAGGCATGGGGCCTCATGGGGCCCGAAAGACCCACAAGCCAGTACAGGGGAGAAACCTCGCTTCGTCCGGAGGATCTAATCAGAGTTAAGTCTGCAGTCTTAACTTCAGTGTCATATGCCGGAGGAAAGAATCCCTCCAAGCTAAAAACAGCTTTGTTTATTTCTCCTCAGCTGTTACAGGAAAGCTGAAATGAGACGATGCGGCGTCCTATACCCACTTCCCTAGCTGAGCGCAAAAAGGAGCTGAAATCGTGTCGGCTAGCCAACCAACCAACGTTTTCCCTTTCCACTGCTCTCTTCCTTGGATGCCCCAAAGTGAACCGAACTCACACCGAGGCATCAACAGGTTTGGCAGAGGATGAGCAGGGAGAGTTGAATGGTTTATTTGGAAAGATTTGTGTAATGCGTAAATTGTGTTTTTAAGCAAATGGAGCTTACATGGTAGCTCCCACTAGCTTTTTCGAATCAGGCCATTGCCGATATGATTCGAGTGTGTTCTTCAGGTTATAACAAACGTTGTCTCCACAAGGGTTTCATACATTGATGGGATATTAATGTTTATGTTATCCGGTCCAATCATTAAGACGAAAATAAAGTCGAAGGTTTTTAAAATTAGCGCCGAAAGCCCGCTAGCCTAAATACTATCAGCTCCGGATAACTTCCGGTTTCCGGATATTCAACCACAGCTCGTTTCAAGCATAAGGTTTGTTCCATTTCGCTCCACCATCGTTCGATAGGGCCACGAACAGTATTACCGCATTAATATGGAATATTAATGTTGATTTAAAGGCGTTTTTTATAAATTTAGATTAACCGATTTTAGTGACCAATCGCTACAGTGACCCCTAGCTCCCGGAGGTATAATCGCATTAATAAAATCAAGCGTGTAATGATTTGAGTTCTTGGTCTTAGTTTGGGGTTCTATATTAGTTTTGGTATTTGTGGTTATTTATGCTTTGATTTGGTTTAATTAGTGTCTGGTCCCTTCTACTTATTTTCTGTCAGCTTGTTTCCTCCTTTAGTCACCTCCCTTCCCCTGATGACATCCACCTGTTCTGTCTAATTAACTCACTCTGCTCACCTTTGTTCTCCTGACTATTTAAGTCTGCCTCCTCTGCCACTTCTCTGCCAGAACGTGTCACGAACCAAAGACAGAGGACCCAGTATTCAACCAGACCAAAGGGTACGTTTTAAGAAGGTTTATTTTTCAAAAACAGATGTGAGCAGGAACCAAGACAGGAAGGCAAAAATGAAGGGCAGGACAAAAACAAAGCTTGTGGTAATAAACAGTCCAAGGCAAAAAGCAGGCAATCAGATAAGGCAGGAGAAACACAATACAGGGAACACGGAATGCTGGCAAAACTCACCCATAGGCATGGCAAAAACAATGACGTAGCAGATTGCAGGGGGCAGAGGCAGGTATAAGTAAGGACGTGATCAGGTGAATGGAGTGAAACTAATTACTGGCATGGGTGGAGCTAATCAGGAACAGGGAAGTGACTGGAAGTAAACTGAAGCTGATACGATGGTGACTGGAGAAGGGGAGTGACAGGGTGGTGACGAAGAGGTGAAAGAATGCTGGCAGGTGAACTGAATTAAGACTGGTGACAGAAGTGATCTGAGCAGGCCAGAAAAACTTATAACATAAAATAAAATCAAACCACAATAAAACCCAAACTATTCCAAAATTGATACAGAACCTAAAACTAAGACTAAACAGAACACAAGCTATGATAGAAACCAAACAAGAAAAAACCCAAAACAGAAACTGAATATAAGGCAGCAGAGTGAACTAATTAATCAAAGACAACAAAAACCATAACAAAACCCAAATCATGACAGAACGTCTCAATCTTCACGGTGCGAACTTCCAGCGATTCTTTTCTTTGCCTGCTTTTCTGTTCCTGACCTGTTTTTTGCTTCCTGTTACCGAGCCAGCCTGACCCTGTCTGCTTCTGTTTTTGCCTGTCTGTCCTGATTCTGCTGCTGGACCTCAGATTCTGTTTATGCCTGGATTGTCTGCCCGTGAACCTGACCCTGCCTGCATGTAAGTTGCCGAGCTTGTCTGATCCCTTTTTGTGCTTCTGAGTTACCAGTTACTCGGATCTGGTTAGGACCTGGTTCTCTGAGTTCCCGGACTGGATTGCAGCAGAGGTTCTGTCTCTCCCCTGGATGTTTCCCCGGTCTGTGTCTGCTCCCTGCAACTTATCCTGCCTGTTTCCCCTCTGGACTTTCCCGAAGACTGTTTTCGTTTGTTTGCTACCTCTTCCATCATCTGTTCATCAATAAACCTCCTTTACATTGTTCCCCGTGTCCGGCTGAATATCAGGTTCAGTTCTCCTAAATCGTTACAGAGCGTTCTAGAAGTTTACTGATGTTTACTGAGCAAATCATTCTTTAAAATGTTATTTCCTCAAATAATGTTTTGTGTAACTCTGAATTTGCATTATGAATGGGTTGAAACACATACCAAATGTTGTTCTGAATTAGTTAAAATAATTTAAGATCATTTCATGTTCTTTAAGCTGAACTTTGTTTTTTTAACTCTTTAAAATGTTATTTTGTCAAATAATGTTTTGTGTAACTCTGGATTTGCATTGTGAATGGGTTGGAAAACATACCAAATGATGTTCTGAATTCAGGTCAAATGTTCTAATTTAACCTCAATTCACATTCTTTAAGATGAACTTTGGTTCTTTAACTCAGATCTGCAGTGAACCATGATTCACTGAATCATTCTGATGATCACCACTTTTATGTTGTCTTTTGTTTCTTTTGCATGCACATAGTTCCTTAGCTTCTTTTTATCTTCGTTTTGTTTAATAGTTTTAGTTAAGTTTCACTAGCCTTGTAGAGGATTTGTTGATTGAAATAAAGTGTTAATTGAGATAAACAGCATTATAGTGATGTTCTCTAGATGTTCATTTTATTTTTGTTAACAAATTCTTGAACTTGAAGAGAAGTTGCCACTCATTTATTCTACATGTGTGCAGAGTTTGCTGTTAAAAGATCGCCAGTGCTCAAATTATCCCTTTCAACTATTGTCCTGATATCAGCTCTTGGGTTGATATTTACTGGACAATACCTAACAGTTATTTATTAAACATTAAATAACTTTAAACAGTGTATAATTGCACAACACAGTGGTATGTTTGGCAGGAACCACTTCAGTTTCGATATTACATTTTGTATTGCCAATCTTGGCTGGTATCTTTGATGGAGTAGACTATTTTTCCATCTCCGAATTTGAAGGGCCTGTGGCTTTGCATTTTATTTAAGTAAAGCTAGAACTAAGTATTTTTGTGCTTACCTGTTTAACTCTTTACGACCCAGCTAGTTAACGTCTCTGTTTGGCTACTTCAAACAGTTCCTTACTTTTTAGTTTAAGATGTTCTTTATAAGGCACCTTTCATCTTAAAAAAAACAAACATTATACATGATATTCTAAAAGTATTTTTAAATGCACCACCTGTTTTCTCATTATATTGAAATAAAAAGGATTTCTTTGATTAAAAAGGTTACATAATGTACCCCTGAACGCTGTAGTACAAGTATTTTTGTTTTACATTTGGGGGTCCTGTGTTTTTTTTTCTTTACTTTTCTAATCACACACGACAGGAGTGCTTTGATTGGTCACTACATTAATTATCTATCCAGGAATAAAAACTATGCAGGGTAAGGTTTTATTTTAAATTTATAGCTTCTTTACTTTTTAAATTTTCGGTTTAAATAATTTCTTTTTGTGTATTTACAAAGCAGTGTGTGCTCCATTACTCCCTATTTGTGAGACAGTTGTTAGCCTATCATTCTTTTTTGTCATTTTCACTAAATCAGGTACTACAGCTTTAATGTTTAAATGTATTCAGAGAAACTTAACCTTAAAACTAGAGATTCACCGATCCGATGCCTGGATCGGACATCTGCTCCGATATTGACTAGTTAGCTGGATCGGGTATTGGATGAATGACGCCAATCCAGCATTCCAATCCCATCATTTCATTTTTTAAATTAATATCATGCACAGCAATATAGTAAAAACAATCTACACACTTCATTTCTATGTTTGCAATGCTGATTATGTCATCATGCAGAGCACACATAGCAGCTAGTGATGAGCACACATAGAGCATCGTGTAGCAAGCATCTGACCGAGCCAAGTCTGCTATTTGGAAACATTTTAAACTTGATAATCTGACTGCAACATGCATTACCTGCAGTAAAAATTGTGAGAGGTGGTGATAAAGTTGGAAAACTCAAAACCACAAATTAAATAAGCACCTACTAAAGCTAAAGAGCACACAGACCGTTTTTTAAGGATGTCTTATGTCAAGCCAGATGCCTTCAGTCACATGGCAAGGTAGACGATTCATTAATTCAACAGTGGTATCGGCTCAATATCGGGTATCGGCCGATAAGCTCAGCCTAGGTATCGGTATCATATCGGATTGGAAAAAACTGGATCTGTGCTGCTCTACTTACAATGTATCAACCAGACTACAAAGCCATCAGCAAAGCCATAATGCATAAAAAAGTATTTCATTTATTATTAGTTATCTTCAGTATAACAAAGCTATTAAAAAACAAATTCAGAGATTTAATTCAATTGAGTTTTATTTATATAGTGCCAATTCACAATGCATCATCTCAAAGTACTTTACAAAGTCAAATTCAATCAAACCCTCAAGACAGATTGGTCAAAAAGTTTCCTCTCTAAGGAAACCCAGCAGGTTGCATCAAGTCTCTCCAAGCAGCATTCACTCCTCCTGAAAGAGCGTAGAGCCACAGTGGACAGTCATCTGCATTGTCGATACTTTGCAGCAATCCCGCATACTGAGTATGCATGAAGCGATTTAAATCACTGTTCATCAAACAGAGTGTGAAACCTTTCCCAATTAAGTACAAATTAAGTTATGGTCAATGGAAAATGTAATATTAGACGCCAATACATAATTGAGTATGTAATGACAAGAAATGCAAATATACGAAATGAAGAGCGGGCAAATATGACCAGTACCCTTTTTCACTCGATTGTGAAAAACTTTATCTGCCCTTTATGTCTTTACATTCCACATGACAGTAGTGAAAACCTCTTTTCCAAGTAATTTGGAACAACAGAAACAGGTTTCTTAAAGTCTTTATAAATTCAAGTGGATTCTCAGGGCAGAAATATTTTCAAAATCCTGAAAATATCTCTTTGCCGCAACAAAAAGTCCTTCAAGGTAAGAGATAATGAAGTACCTAAAAAGTAAATTAACAGAATGTTAATAATACATACAAATATAATGTAGCAACAGAGTCATCACAATCATGAAAGGATCTCAGATCTTTGAGGTTTATTTTTATTTTATTTTTTTGCTCCCATAGGTGTGGACCGGACTGTATTTCCTGGGTGATGAAGGACTGTGGTGGGTGAATGGAGGAGATATGTTGTACACTGACCTGATACAGTGCTCCCTCTTGTGGCAGCACTGTGTTACCTTGTCCAAGAACATGGAGGCCAGAGACTGCTCACAGAGAAAAACTTTTTTCTGTTATACGTATTTACAAATCTTAACATCCCCAAGATCATCAAAAGGCCATCATATTTTACAATTTGTGCTAAACACTTTAGAAAAGAGTTAGGCAATCCTACGTAAATGATTCAAATGAATCTATTGATAGAAATTCAAGGTAACACTAAGAACTTTTAATTAGAGTAGACTTATGTGGTTTTTATTGTAAATTAATGTGTAATAAATTGCTTTATTTACGGTAACGTGGTTAAAACTTTTTAAATATATCTTTAGTATAAAGTTGCAGTGTGGATATAATGATTTCTTAAACAACCCTTTTTACTTGGTTCTTCAAACACCAAAGCACTTATACATTACCCCTCTTCAAAGTAATTGACAAAAATATTTAACACTTAAATTTACTGGTTTGAAATTAGCATCTAGATCCCATTCATGCAATAAACTTTAGAACAGAGGAACACTTGTGTGTTGCTTTAATTCCTTTACCATCTTCAGATTTTGCAAATAGGTGGTTTTTTTATTGGTAAAAGAACTCAATCTCATTTAAAACTAATCCTCAAAAGGGAAAAAACACTCTCTTCATTTAAACTTTAATATGACTTTAAGAAAGATGGACAAACCCTGCCTTGGACTTAAAGTAAAATGAAGCACACTAAGAGGATGTTATGTCACTCTCTCCCTTTCCTCTCCTCTTTCACCTTTTCTCATTGTTAGCATTTTGGCTCATCCATTTCTCTCCTTTTTTCCTTCCCATTTCAGTGTCCATTGAGCATGACATAGTCCCATCATAAAATCTAATAAAGCTTCTTGCATTTGTAAATCAAGCTGAGCACTATGGCGATAGCAATAAGGCTCCACTTGTGAAAGTAAAATCTGTTGAGCTCTTTTTGGCAGTAAGACAACAATTTTTAATGCTACACTGCAAGACAGGACAAAAAATAAATAAAATGTGATGTTCTAGTAACAAAATCTTACATTGATTTGGATATGTAAAAAAGAGCTGCAGTTTTATTTCATAGACATAATCACTGAATAAAGTTGAGACCAAAATTATTTATAACTCTGATCACTCTTTCTGTGCTGCTCTGTTAACGCAAACTGCAGCAGGAATTATTTATGCCCACAAGCCGTGAAAGAAGCCAAAACCACTCCACAGAAGGCGGTGTTCAGACTGAGCTCTGAACGGACAGGGTTGTGAAAGGATGGATTGTATAAACGTGGTGCAGCCACTGCTAGCAAGCATTACTTGAAGACGCCTTGATCATAAGCCTTTGAGAGAGTGATGAAGTTGATGGGAGCTGTTCCACTGAGCACTTTGTAGGCTTGAATTTGATGTGGGTGGCTAAGAGGAGCTCAACGAACAAGTTGACCACAACCAACTTGCTGGTGCATTTTGAACCATTTACAGAGGTTTTACAGCACCAGCTGGTAGACCAGTTAGGAGGGCAATGCAGTAATTAAGGTTGGACAGGACCATTGATTGCTCCAGGAGCTAAGTGGCATGTTTGGTTGGTTACCATATTGTTAAAAGCTACAGCACCCTGTCGGCGGTGAAACACTCTCGGTGGACCCAGCTCGTTTGTACCCTTCAGGCGACCCCCACTTACATATTATTTTGGATGCAGGACGCATGAAAGTTATATTTTATCTACTAAAGACAGAGAAACGGTTCAGACACATCAGCGCTGATGGGCTCTTGATCGGCAAGAAGCCCTGATTGCTCATCACACAAACATTATAAAGGAGTTTAGGTTCACACCCATAGAGGGCCGTACACATCCAAACTATGTCATCAGTAGAGAAACTGTGTCACCTCAGGGGTGGTATCTGATAGATATGTGCCAATCTTTGTGTCGGTGCTATCTGTCAGGGTTCAGTTTTGATTTGGGTTTTTATTTACTATTTTTCAGTTCTTCCTCCTGTCTGGCTTTAGTTAGGTTCTGGCTTTTGTTTTGGTTAGTTCAGTTTCCTCCTACCACTCCCACTCAGCCTTCCCTTCCTCCCTACTGCAGTTAGTCACACCTGCCAGCCACTAATTAGCCAGACTCACTTCACCTGCCAGCCTCCCTACTTAAGCCTCACTCTGCTGTCACTCCTTTGCCATCAGCTTTGTATGCTGATGACGGGGCCATTTGGACGAGAGGACGAGATCCCATAATAGTGAAAAATAGAATAAAGGAGACAATAGGAGAAATTGAAAAATGGTCATATAAATGGGGTTTTAAGTTATCAACAAGTAAATCTTGTCATATGATATGTACAAAAAAGAAAAAGATAGATGAACAGAGTTTGGAACTATATGGTCACAAAATGGAGACAGTAAGTCATTTTAAATATCTGGGTATATGGCTAGATCAAAAAGGAACATGGAGAACACATATAGAAAAAGTCGAGACGAAATGTAAGAAAATCATAAATCTCATGAGAGCAGTAGCAGGAAAAGATTGGGGAGCAAGTAAGCAAGCATTGGTACATATTTACAAGGCGTTAATGAGATCCACAATAGATTATGGGTGTTATGTATATGGAGCAGCAGCTAAAACAAATTTAATGAAAATAGAAAGAGTAATTAATAAAGCAATGAGAATTTGTACTGGTGCAATGAGAACAACACCAACTAAAGCAATGCAGATAGAGCTAGGAGAAGTGCCTTTAGATTTAAGGAAAGATCAACTCATGGTTACATATTGGTGTCGATTATATGGATGTGGAAATGAAAATATAACAAAAAGTGTTATAAATGAGTGTTGGGAATATAATTCTTTTAAAGGTAAAGGTTTTGGATGGATAATAAAAGATAAAATAGAAGAATATAAAATTGGAAATAAATGGTTTAATTCACCTACACCTATAAGTAATATACCTATTTGGTTATTTTCAAATGTCGAGATAGATTTTAATATAAGGGAATTAAAAAAAGAGTGGGCAGAAAGTAGGAAAGGTCAAATGGCAAATCATTATATAAAAACCAAATATTATAGCTATTTAGATTTATATACAGATGGATCGAAAGACGATAAAGGGAACGTAGGTATAGGAATATACATTCCAATGATGGAGATAAGTATTGGGAGGAGATTACCTGATCAGATGTCGGTATATACAGCAGAAATGATGGCAATAATTATAGGATTACAATGGATAGAGGAAATAAAACCAGATAGAGTAGTTTGTTGTGTTGATTCTTTGGCAGCCCTTTACAGTATCCAAAATATGAAATCAGAAAGAGAAGATTTATTATTAGAAATTCATCAAAGTTTATTCAGAATACAAAAACTTTATATAAATGTAACATTCTGTTGGGTTCCAGCCCATGTAGGATTAAATGGAAATGAAAGAGCAGACCAAATAGCTAAAAAATCAATTAGAACAAATAATATTATAAATATACCGTATGGGAAAGGAGAAGCTAAGGCAATAATTAAAAAAGAAATTAAGGAAAAATGGCAGGATAGATGGAACATGGATAAAAGTGGAAGAAATTATTATAGGATACAGAAATCTATTAATGCCAAGGATGTGACTAGGAAAAATCGAAGAGAGGAGATTATTTTAACTAGATTAAGATTTGATCATACTGGGTTAAATAAAACATTATTTTTATTAAAGAAAAGTGAAACAGATGAATGCACAGAATGTAAAGTAATAGAAAATGTAGAACATATTTTATTATATTGTAGAAAATATGATGAAGAAAGGATAAGATTAAAACAAAAGACAAGACAAATAGGAAGGGAATGGAATTTGAAAGGATTAATAGGAACAACAGGAGAGGGGATAAAAGAAATACAGAAAGCTGTTATTAAATATCTTAAGAATATAGGAGTATACTATAAGATTTAAAAGGTATATAGATATATGAGTGCGTGTATATAGGTATGTATATGGATGTGTGTATGTAAGTGTATATATATATATATATATGTGTGTGTGTGTGTGTGTATGTGTGTATATATAGATAGATATATATGGGTATATGGATAGATATGGATAATAGATGTATGTATGTGTATATATATAGATATGTGTATGTATGGATATATATATAGATATAGATAGATATATGTATATATAGATAGATTTATAGATATAAATATAGACATGTAGATATATACAGGTATATATGTGGATGTAGATATTAATAAAGTAATTATCACATAGATAGGGCCCATGCTACATACTCCGGTACAGTAGGTGGCGGTATGCACCTAAAAGCTAAGGTTACAATCTACCAGTAAACAAAAAGAAGAAGAAGAAGAAGAACACTCCTTTGCCGGTCCGTCATCATTCTACACCCTCTTCATGCCAGACCCTCTGTAAGTCGTTGTATTCTGCTGCTTGTTGCTGGAGAAGCTTTGCTTTTTGTCCAGGTGTCTCCTGTGAACTGCTAACCTGACAAGCTACTCTGGAGAAGCTCTGCTCTGTTCCCTGTTGTCTTCTGTGAACTGCTAACCTGTCAAGCTGTTCTGGAGAAGCTCTGCTCTGTGCCCTGGTGTCTTCTGTGAATTGCTAACCTGACAAGCTGCTCTGGAGAAGCTCTGCTCTGTGCCCTGGTGTCTTCTGTGAACTGCTAACCTGACAAGCTGCTCTGGAGAAGCTCTGCTCGGTGCCATGGTGTCTCAAGTGATCTGCTAACCGGACTAGCTGCTCTGAGTAAGCTCTGCTCAGTGCCTGGGGTCTCCAGTGATCGGCTAACCAAGCAGCACTTCACCTTCCTAGCCACCCAGCTTTAATGGACTCTCTCTCCGGGCCATCAGCTCCTGCCATCACTTTCACTCCGGTTCCTGTGCAAGCCTGCCTCTCTGACCTCATCACCCATCTTTCTGGCAATAAAAACTCTCAATTTCAGTCCCGTGTGTGTGTGTTCTGAGTTCATCGATAAACAAATCCTGACACTATCAAAGTGTGGCAGACAGTTCTGGATT
This sequence comes from Fundulus diaphanus, assembly GCA_037039145.1. Lineage (NCBI taxonomy): Eukaryota > Metazoa > Chordata > Actinopteri > Cyprinodontiformes > Fundulidae > Fundulus > Fundulus diaphanus. Next base: position 5,870,454 of record CM073122.1, on the reverse strand, counting down.
AAGCAGTCGTTCCACTTGACCCAATTTATATCTTAACAGACACCCTGATGATGTGCCTAAATGGCACATCACCAAAGATGATGAACTAGACCTGGACCAGTGGAACGACAGCTCCCAGGCTGTCCCTCTCCAAGAACAGTCGGTCATGCCGTCCAATCCTAGCACGTCAGCTTCCAGCTTCCAGAGTCCGTCCATCTGTGATCTCCATGGCAATCAATAGTGCAGCCCAGAGTCTGGGGTCACACAATCTCTGCTGGTGTGCCCGAAAGGCACATCGTAAAAAAAAAAAAACAGTCCAATTGTCCGTTAGCCCCCCCTGTTGGTGTGCCCCAAAGGCACATCACAATGAAAACAGTTCCAAGAAATGGGCTGGACAAACATCAATGGAAGCATCAATCAGCATGATTAATACATAATTCAGCATTTATCACTCAAGACCACAGTTCAAGCATTTTATCTACAATTTAGGGTTCACCTAATTGAGCTAGGCCTGTTTTAGGTTCCTGAGCGCACATTATTTTAATTTTACATTAGACTAGGTAAGCTAAAACTGTTCAGTAACCAAGATCAAATCCATCTATTCTACCTCCACCCCGAAAAACCTCCTACTTGGTCCTCCGCTCTCCATTCCCATGGATAAACATCCATCTCTTTCAAACCTTACAAATCCAAGAGTACAAGTAGGGGGCATCACAGGGCGGGATGGGCCTCCACTAGAAAACGCAACCTCATCTAAGAAATGGTAAAACTGATGCAGCTCAGTCAAAGGGTATCTGGGCCAATCTGAGCGAGAAGACACCCTGTATTGAATCTAAAAATTAGCCTTACCGAATAATTTATTGATCTGTGATACCTATCAGATCCTGGTTCTCTTTATAACATACAAAAAGATTCCAAGAACTGTAGGTCTTGGTGTGTGTGTCTGTAGCAGACAGTTTCCATTCTTAATCATAAACCCATAACGATCAACGTCATAGCACATAAAATCAAACATGATCATGGAAGTCAGTGGAAAAGAGAAAAGAAGAAAAAAAACATTTGTGATATACAAACAGTCCATACGCGCATCTGTCAACGTGTTTGTTTCTAATTTAATTGTGTACAGGAAAATCTGAAGTGAAATGCAGAAGGGGTGTCTGCCAACTCATCTTTGTTTATGTTGCTGTCTGTTGAAGGTTATCCGATGCCTCTGTCTTAGCCCTTGCCATTAGTTGTCCATTTTCAGTCCTCGTGTCTGACTCCAGCAGCACAACATCCTTCCAGGACCAGCATTGTCCATGAATCTTCTTTCTCCAATCGTTGTGTCTGAAACCACAAGGAGTTCTGCCAGCATTTTGCCAATATGGATTTTTTCCAAAATCAAATTGTCTGATACAAGAATTGATCATCTTCATCCGTAGTGTAGTGTACAAAAGTTGAAAAAGAAAAAAAAAGTTAAAACAAAAATTAACAATATGGTCTCACTTATGTTTCTTAAGCTGTGCCTGAAGTTAAATGTCTATCCCACAAACAGGTTTGAATCAAGGGATGCCAGACTTTTTTCTGAAAACGTTTCAAAACCTGTCCAGGAGTATTTGTCAGTTCTGACAGCTCACACTTTAGCCTCTGTTTTCAAAGAAACAATATGTAAAACATGCTTAAAAATAAAGTTAAATTGTAATTTTAACCCTGATTTACCATCGAAAATTGCATTTATGTTCCATTAATCAAACAAGGGAAGAAAGATAATTGGGATGTTGAGCTCAGGAAATCAAAGAGCCCAAAAGTCAGCTTGATGTTGTATTTTTAAGCAATATATACACCCTGGTGCAGACAGGGAAAATCTTCATTGGAGTCTGGCAAGGCTGAGAGCAAACAGGAAGAAAAGGCTGAAGCTTGAGGCAGGCGTAAGGCAGGCTTTGGATCATACACTGTGAGGCAGGCAGGAGAAAGCTGACAGGTCCGACAGGCTTAGCAAATATCCTGGTCAGTAAAAAGTCCAGGTCAGAAAGCCAGGGAAGAAAAGCTTGGTTGGAGTAAAAAAAAATGCTGGTGAAGATTCTCAGTCATCCAGGTCATGGTCATTCCAAAAAAAGGTAAAAAACAAAGCAACTGGACTTGTTTTCCGTAGTTGAAGACGTTTCGCTTCCTCTCCCGGAAGCTTTCTCAATTCAAAAAGTCTGGAGTAATGATGAGTAACAAGCTTTATACCATTCCAAACAAAGGCCTGTAATGGCTTAGATAACATGCAAATTCAACCGAAACAGGACCACCCCTTAGTAATGGGCGGTCGTTAAAACCATTAAGCCAGCGGAATGGACCGAAACTGGTCCACTCCTCTGTAACGAGGAGTCGTTAGAGTTGTTATTGGCTTGGCTTAAAGGAACAATGTTTTAATCACCTGAATGAGGGTGATTAAAACATTGTTCCTTTAAGCCAAGCCAATAACAACTCTAACGACTCCTCGTTACAGAGGAGTGGACCAGTTTCGGTCCATTCCGCTGGCTTAATGGTTTTAACGACCGCCCATTACTAAGGGGTGGTCCTGTTTCGGTTGAATTTGCATGTTATCTAAGCCATTACAGGCCTTTGTTTGGAATGGTATAAAGCTTGTTACTCATCATTACTCCAGACTTTTTGAATTGAGAAAGCTTCCGGGAGAGGAAGCGAAACGTCTTCAACTACGGAAAACAAGTCCAGTTGCTTTGTTTTTTACCTTTTTTTGGAATGAGTAAAAAAAAAAAAAAACACTGAACATCTACCCATCAATGGCCTACAAATAAACTGGTACCAACTAACTGAAACGCTTCAGTATATGAAGGCAGAAACACAGGTGAATGTGGTTAGTTTAATGAACTGCTGCAGGTGCAGCCGGTCATGTCAATCAGCAGAGGCAGCGAGCGAGAAACAATCAGCCGCTTCTAACAGAAGCAGATGGTTACCAAGATAACCGAGTAGAATCATGAGATTAGGCCTTGTTCAGGGATTAAACCCCCTTGGCATTAACTATTGTTTACATCACTGCTTTTAAAAAATGCAATACAAATGTAAATAAACAAGCTACTTATCTTAAATTAAATTTTCAATCCAGTTTTACTTATACAACGCCAATTCATGATACATGTCCTCTCCCTGGGCTGCCACCTTACTGTGGTGGAGGGGTTTGAGTGTCCCAATGATCCCAGGAGCTATGCTGTCAGGGGCTTTAAGCCTCTAGTAGGGTCACCCAAGGCAGACAGGTCCTAGGTGAGGGACCAGACAAAGAGCAGCCCGAAAAGCCCCTTATGATGATTAACATAAATAGATTTCATGTTCCCTCGCCCGGACGCGGGTCACCGGGGCCCCACTCTGGAGCCAGGCCTGGAGGTGGGCCACGTTGGCGAGCGCCTGGTGGCCGGGCTTTTACCCATGGAGCACGGCCGGGCTCAGCCCGAAGAGGTGACATGGGTCCCCCTTCCAATGGGCTCACCACCTATCAGAGGGGCCAAACGGGTCGGGTGCATTGTGCAATGGGTGGCAGTAGAGGGCGATCCTCGGCTGCAGAAGCTGGCTCTTGGGACGTGGAATGTCACCTCTCTGGTGGGGAAGGAGCCTGAGCTAGTGCGCGAGGTTGAGAGGTTCCGACTAGAGATAGTCAGGCTCACCTCGACGCATGGCTCTGGCTCTGGAACCAGTCTCCTTGAGAGGGGTTGGACATTCTTCCACTCAGGAATTGCCCCTGGTGAGAGGCGCCGAGCTGGGGTGGGCATACTTGTTGCCCCTCATCTCAGTGCCTGCCTCCCTCCGCATTCATGTGGGGGGACGGGTTCTGACTGTTGTTTGTGCTTATGCACCAAACGGCAGTTCAGATTACCCACCCTTTTTGGAGTCCTTGGAGGAGTTACTGGAGAGTGCCCCTCCTGGGGACTCCCTCGTTTTGATGGGGGACTTCAACGCTGACATGGGCAATGACAGTGGGACCTGGAGGGGCGTGGTTGGGAGGAACGACCCACCTGATCTGAACTCAAGTGGTGTTCTGTTGTTGGACTTCTGTGCTCCTCATGGATTGTCCATCACGAACACCATGTTCAAGCATAAGCGTGTCCACATGTGCTCTTGGCACCAGGACACCCTAGGCCGTAGTTCAATGATCGACTTTGTTGTCGTTTCATCTGACCTGCGGCCGCATGTCTTGGACACTCGGGTGAAGAGAGGGGCGGAGCTCTCCACCGACCACTACCTGGTGGTGAGCTGGCTCCGATGGTGGGGGAGGAAGCCGGTCAGACCTGGCAGGCCCAAACGTATTGTGAGGGTTTGCTGGGAACGTCTGGCAGAGTCCCCCGTGAGACGGAGCTTTAACTCCCACCTCCGGGAGAGCATTGAACACCTCCCGAGGGAGGCGGGGGACATTGAGTCTGAATGGAACATGTTCCGCGCCTCTATTGTTGAGGCGACTAGTCGGAGCTGTGGCCGCAAGGTTGTCGGTACATGTCGCGGCGGCAACCCTCGAACACGCTGGTGGACACTGGCGGTGAGGGAAGCCGTCAAGCTGAAGAAGGAGTCCTACCGGGCTTTATTGGCCTGTGGGACTCCGGAAGCAGCTGATGTGTACCGGCAGTCGAAGCGGCAGGCGGCTCGGCTGGTCGCCGAGGCAAAAACTCGGGCGTGGGAAGAGTTCGGAGAGGCCATACAGCTTCGAAGCGATTCTGGTCCACTATCCGGCATCTTAGGAGGGGGAAGCGGTGCAGTACCAACACTGTTTATAGTGCAGGTGGTGTGCTGCTGACCTCGACTCGGGACGTCGTGCGTCGTGGGCGGAATACTTCGAAGACCTCCCTAATCCCACCAACACGTCTTCCGTTGCGGAAGCAGGCCTGAGGACTCTGGATCAGGTTCTCCCATCTCTGGTGCTGAGGTTCCCGAGGTTGTTAAAAAGTTCCTCGGGGGCAAGGCCCCGGGGGTGGATGAGATTCGCCCTGAGTACCTTACGGCTCTGGATGTTGTGGGGCTGTGTTGGTTAACGCGGCTCTGCAGCATTGCATGGACATCGGGGGCAGTTCCCCTGGATTGGCAGACTGGGGTGGTGGTCCCCCTATTTAAAAAGGAGGACCGGAGGGTGTGTTCCAACTACAGAGGAATCACACTCTTAAGCCTCCCCGGTAAGGTCTATTCCGGGGTTCTGGAAAGGAGGGTCGGTCGGATAGTCGAATCTCGGATTCAGGAAGAGCAGTGTGGTTTTCGTCCTGGCCGTGGAACACTGGATCAGCTCTACACCCTCAGCAGGATCCTGGAGGGAGCATGGGAGTTTGCCCAACCAGTCTACATGTGCTTTGTGGATCATGTGCTTTGTGGATCTGGAGAAGGCATTCGACCATGTCCCTCGAGGGATCCTGTGGGGGGTCCTCCGGGAGTATGGAGTACCGGGCCCTTTAATAAGGGCTGTCAGGTCTCTGTATGACCGGTGTCAGAGTCTGGTCCGCATTGCCGGCAGTAAGTCGGACTCGTTTCCGGTGAGAGTTGGACTCCGCCAAGGTTGCCCTTTGTCACCGATTCTGTTCATAACTTTTATGGACAGAATTTCTAGGCGCAGCCAAGGTGTTGAGGTGATACGTTTTGGTGGCCTTAGGATTGCGTCTCTGCTATTCGCAGATGACGTGGTCCTATTGGCTTCATCAGGGCGTGATCTACAGCTCTCACTAGAGCGGTTCGCAGCCCAGTGCGAAGCGGCCGGGATGAAAATCAGTGCCTCCAAATCCGAGACCATGGTCTTGAACCAGAAAAGGGTAGAGGTGTTCCAGCCACGTCCCACCGGGAGGAGGCCCAGGGGAAGACCCAGGACACGCTGGAGGGACTATGTCTCTCGGCTGGCCTGGGGACGCCTTGGGATTCCTCCTGAGGAGCTGGCCCAAGTGGCTGGGGAGAGGGACGTCTGGGCCTCCCTACTGAAGCTGTTACCCCCGCGACCCGACCCCGGATAAGCGTAAGATAACGGATGGACGGACGGACGGACATGATACATGTCATCTCAAGGCACTTTACAAAGTCAAATTCAATTAGATTATACAGATTGGTCAAAAAGTTTCCTCTCTAAGGAAACCCAGCAGTTTGCATCAAGTCTTGACAAGCAGCATTCACTCCTCCTGAAAGAGCGTAGAGCCACAGTGGACAGTCGTCTGCATTGTTGATGGCTTTGCAGCAATCCCTAAAGTATTTGTGAGTTAATTTGTTGGAGAAAATCTAATTAAAAAACTTTCGAACTTGGCTGAGATTAAGTGATTGGTATAAAAAGCTCTTCTCGATAATCTTAGAATAGCAAGCAAGGCTGGACCTGGACATTTGGGGGTTCTAAGCAGAATATCTTTTCTGGGTTCTGCTTTACCATAAAGTCTTCTTATATTGTACAGTAGTTCTATTAATACTTTTTCAGTTTTTATTTGTAGCCTTGAAATGAGCTTTAGTTCAAATGTACATTATAAATGTGCAGTTGAATGGCAATAAAGTCTAAGTGTATTTGTTATTGGTTAAAATGGTTTGGCTTTTAAAGTTTTGATTTATGACACTTTTTAGCATTTAAGTTTTTGGCCTTACATGGCTTGTTACGTCTTATAATTTAGAAAATAAATATAAAAAATAACAAAATCCTTTTCATTATGTGAGATGCTCAATTTACAGTGTATGGAAAATTTTAGGTTTGGGGTCCACTAAAGGTCAAATTGAGTTAATATAATTCACCAAGTTTCAACACAAAGCACTAATAAGACCAACATATGGTAAATGGACTGAACATATATAGCTTCTTTTTTGCCACCCAGTTTATTTAAAGCACAATCTATGCCCTAATTAACCCATCTACACATGCATTCATACAGCATTTTTCACTGAGTGTGCTCAGTTAGCCTTTAACTATGATACACCATGGTCATAGATGTCAAATGTTATACATAAAGTAGATGATTGCTTGAAAGTATAAAATATAAAAGAAACATAAACCAAATGAAGATATTGTTAGATTTGTCAGGAATGTAGTGGCAAAAAAGCAAATATTATATGTACAGAAAAGTTGTGTAAGAGAATATGAATATTGCTATTATTCGTAGCATCGGGATGTATTGCAACAATGAATGGACCATATGATCATGCAGAAATTAATTTACTCAACAGGACACACATTCAAATCTCAACAAGGTGAACAGGGTAAAGCCTGCATAATTTTCTTTCTAAACAAATAGAAATACAGTTAGAAATTAAATAAGCCTAAACTCTTTGTCCTAGTCTTCACTAAATAAAAGGCAATGAGCTATAAACCCTTTAGAGACAGAATATTATAAAAATCTAAATAAAATAAAAACATATTAAAATATAGTTAAAAGCTAAACAAATAATAAAGCTTCAGTGCAGCAGAATATTTCCCTTTTAAAATGTCCTTGTTCCTTGTATTATAAATTATCATTAAATTGTGGGTCTCCTTGCTGTTTCAGAAGCAAATGTAACTAATCTGTCATATGAAATGTGGCCTCCACCCTCATGGCTGATATTACCCTGTCCACTTAGGCTTTAGTGGCCAGTGGAGGAGCTTATGTATGTTTAAATGAGTTTAAGTTTGAAAGATGTCTCTTAGCTTTCACAGGCAATGGGTTCAACTATCCCACTCAAATTTGAGTAGCTACTGTTTGAGCCAAATTACACAAGATTAACATAGGCTACATAAATATTCTGCAACAACACTCTATATCCATTATACTGAAACGTATGTCAATGGCAATTTTGTCCCACCGGTACTGAAATACTGATTATGAACTTCTCAGCATCAATTTAATTAAATTTAATTTATATAGCGCCAATTCATGAAACATGTCATCTCAAGGCACTTTACAAAGTCAAACTCAATCATGTTATACAGATTGGGTCAGATTATACAGATTGGTCAAAAATTTCCTATGTCAGGGAAGCCAGTTGATTGAATCAAAGTCCCGACAAGCAGCATTCACTCCTGGAGAAGCGTAGAGCCACAAGGAAAGTCGTCTGCATTGTCCATGGCTTTTCAGCAATCCCTCATACTGAGCAAGCATGAAGCGACAGCGGAAAGAAAAACTCCCCATTAATGGGAAGAAAAACCTCCAGCAGAACCAGGCTCAGTATGAACGGTCATCTGCCTCGACCCACTGGGGGTTAGAGAAGACAGAGCAGAGACAAGACAAGAGAGACAAAAAAGCACAGAAGCACACATTGATCCAGTAATCTGTTCTACATTAGATGGTAATAGTGGGTGATCTGTCTTCCCTGGATGATGTCACAGCTAACAGAACGCCAGACCAGGTGTACCTACTATGAAGAAAAAAAGAGAGAGAACAAAAAGTTAAAAGCTGAAATGACGACAAGCAATGCAAAACTGGAGAACAGTAGAACTCAGTAGAGTGAGAAAAATGGGCCCTGATGTCCTCCAGTAGCCTAAGCCTATAGCAGCATAACTATAGAGGTAGCTCAGGGTAACATGAGCCACTCTAACTATAAGCTTTGTCAAAAAGGAAAGTTTTAAGATTAGTCTTAAAAGTAGACAGGGTGTCTACTTTGCTGTCTGATAATTTTCCCAATCGGAAGCATACAAGAGAATTGGTTCAAGGACTGAACCCTGTGGTACTCCACAAGTGACCCTAGAGTTTGAAGAAGATTTATTATTAACATGAACAAACTGGAATCTGTCCGATAGATAACTTTTGAACCAGCCTAATGCTTTCCCCTTAATCCCTACAGTATGCTCAAATCTTTGTAGGAGAATATTGTGATCAACTGTGTCAAATGCAACACTGAGATCTAACAGGACAAGTATAGACACAAGTCCATTATCTTAGGCCATGAGAATATCATTAGTGACCTATGATGAGCTCTGAAGCCTGATTGAAACTCCTCAAGTAGGTCATTACTTTTTAAATGTTTACAAAGTTGATTACCAACTACTTTCTCAAGAATTTTAGATAAGAAAAGAAGATTCGATATAAGTCTGTAATTTACTAACTCATCTTGATCAAGAGATGGTTTCTTAAGTAAAGGTTTAATAACAGCTACTTTAAAAGCCTGTGGTACATATCCATTTACTAAGGATAGATTAATCATGTCTAAAATAGTGCCACTGATCAAAGGGAATATCTCCTTAAATAACTTGGTTGGGATTGGGTCTAACAAACAGGTAGAAGGTTTAGATGGAGCTCAAATTTTAGATAGCTCAGAAAGCTCTACTGCTTCTAAACAGTTCCGACACTGTGCAGGTTCTAAAGATTCCTCCAACGCTGCCTCACTTACTGAGGACGAGGTAATCATGTTTGGGAGGATGCCAATTATTTTATTTTTAATGGAATCAATTTTATTTGTGAAGAATCTCATAAAGTCATTACTGCTAAGAGCTAAGGGAATGGATGGATTAACGGAGCTGTGACTCTAAGTAAGTTTGGCAACTGTATTAAAGAGAAATCTAGGATTATTTTTATTCTTCTCAATTAATGATGAAAAATATGCTGCTCTAACTGCGAAGGGTCTTTTTAGAGCGCCATTTTCTCTCCAATTTCCTAACATTGTGCTTCAAGGAATGCAGCTCTGAATTAAACCTGCCTTCTGCCATTTTTCTAAAAATCACTTATTCATCTAATTTCATTTCACATATAAAGCTGCTGCAGCTCGCTGGAAACCCTGCTGCTTTGTTTTTGTTTTGTTTTTTAAAATTTGGTTATTTTCGAGTTATCCTAGTTTTTGTGGCCTCCGGCTTTGCAGTATGTAACTGCTGTGTGTTTTTTTTTTTAGATTAATTAAAACATTGATTTTATTTTTTTATAACTGGATACATTGGAGGTTAGAGGTAACCTCATTTTAGCACCTCATGTCTAGATTGTAGTGGCTTTCTTTTTGTATTTGCTTTGCTTAACCCCACCCTTTTGTCTCCAGGCTGAGAGCTGAAGGCGGTGGGGGGGCATCCAGGGGACCTGGACCTGTTTGCTGTGCGAGTGACCGGTGTTGGGATTTCTTCACGAGCGAGTGTCTGTGCTTGGGGTGATTTATTTTGATTTATTACTTTGTTTAGGAACCAGTTCCCCACATCTGGACTGCCCTCCCCCTGCTGGTAGGCCCCAGTATGGTGCACTTCCCTCCCCATTGCGGTTCTTTGAATTTTAATTGTTTTTAAAACATGGAACAGTAACACGTAACTATTACGTGATTCAAAATGTTTAAGATGTAAAACCAAGCACATGAAAGGATAAAATTTGGCTGAAAAGGATTTGAAATTAATTGTGAACTGGCTCAACACTTCTCATCTGTATATTTAAAGATACATCTTAGAGCAGAAATAAAACTTCACCCTCTGTTACCCATAGAGAGGATAAAAAAAAACTACATATACCGCTGTGGCAGGTAGAATGTGCAACTTGGGGCGAGAGGAAAGTTATCAGGGTCTCGTTTCCCTTGTTTAGATACTGAACATATTCATGACAAAATGCAAGATGGCAGCTCTGAGTTTTGAAAGAGATCAACCTACTCATTCTAAAAGTTAAGGACAAGAAATGTAGTTTTGCTTCTAATAGGGCTGGGCAACGATTAAAATATTTAATCGCGATTAATCGCATAATTTGCCTGATTAATCGCGATTAATCGCATTGTATTTACAAACTCCAAGAATGAATTCAAAAGTAGTATAAAGAGCACTTTTATTTTAATGTTCTGCTGCCATATGAACAAAAGTGTTGTAAAATTTGTATCACTTATCAGTAACACATATTTAGTGTAAAGCTCAACTTAAACATGTAAAACAAAAAATCGCAATAATAATAAATTAAAGCTTATTGCCACTGACAGGGAATTCTCTTTATGGGGAAGAAATCTACCAAAAACAGGCAATTTCTGAGGTAACTCAGGGAGCAGCATTACCATTTTATGTTCAATACCAAAGTTTAACTTGGCAGTGGTTACAACTAACTTGTTTCTGTCATATTCGTTGCTGGAAGAACTTTAAACTGAAATGCTTGCTAACTCCATATGCTTGCATGGTTATTTGACGTTAACACGCGGTTTTTTGTTGTTGCTTTCTCCCGTGCATATAGTGAATGGCAGGGGAAAAACAGGCAAAAACACATGGATACTTTGAAACGAGAAGCGACTTCACCGACGCCGTCGATGCAGACCCCCCCGCCCCGCTCCGCTCCGCACAAAACTTGTTCCAGCCGCCAACTCACCGCCTCGCGTAAGCAAATAGACCCCTTGCATCTGACGTCACAGTCACGTGATCGGGAGTGCGCGCCGCCATCTTGGTGGGCAGGCTAGCGTGACTACCCACCACTGCACTGGCCCAGTTAGCTTATTACTGGCATGGCCGGCGGAGCGTATACAAAAGGCTATTCAATATGGTGCAAACCTGTTGCGGGAATCGTGCTGGGAGGGACAAAAAGTCTTTCTATAGGTTGCCTACCATAATAGACCGGCAGTGTGCTAAGACACTTGAGTTTTCAAGGCGCAGGCGGCGTGTTTGGCTGACACGAATTTCACGTGCTGATCTGGAGAACGTGAATATCAACAATGCACGCGTGTGCAGCGATCACTTTGTAAAAGGTAAGGTGCTGATTCATCAATGGATATGTTGATTGTAAATTAAATTAATGGAACGGCCTAGTAGCATGAGTAGTACTTAGTTAGATAGACTGGTAGGCATGTGGCGTTGCTAACTCCTACAGTGTTTTCACGGCTAAAAAAAGCCGGGCATACACTGTACGAGTTTTTCAGTCGTGGTACTTATAAACATCTCAAACTGTGCCACGGAACCGCGGGGTTTAAAAGTTCACCGCTCACGATCTGTGCGGCGCGACGCTCGGACGCGGCCGGACTGTACACACTGTAAGTCGTGCCCCCTCTGGGACCGCTCGCTGTGGTGGCAGAGGCAGGGGAGCGACGGTGGGTGAACAGGGACCCAGAGCAGGGGGTAGAGCCCAGCTCACGCACCGCACCGGCGGCCGCGCGGCACGGCAGGTCGGCAGGCCCGCCCCGCGAGCGGAGGCATGCCGAAACAGGCGGCAGCACAACTGCTACATCATTCAGGTAACAAACAGACAGTTCACGTATCCATCCGGCAGTGAACTGTTTGTGCGCTTCCAAACTCTTGTAGGCCTTCATCTGATCGCCACTGTACGTTGGGGTGGGTGACAACACAAGGTAGTTCACCAGTTCCGCGTAGCAAACTGATGGCCAATCATCGGGATTGCTAGAAAAATCCTTATCAGGAAGAGCCAAAGGGTCCGCATTACCGATCCTTGCACATTTAGCGAAGTAAGCTGCCTTATCAGAAGGCTGTAACTCATCCACGTAAGACTTTGATTGCATGTTGGCGCGTTGTGTAGACAATGGCATGCCAACCAATATGGCCGCCACGCAAGGGGTTCTGGGTAACGGAGTCACGTGGTTGCAAGGGGTCTATTCCGAGAAGCATCCCGCTGCAGCCTGCAGGAAGGCGGGGCTTGACATCAAGCCCCGCCCACATCAAGGACAGCCATATTGGAAATGCTGACGTAACAGGTAAAGCTTAACTGACAGCCTGCATAAAAATAAATAAACAGACATTTACAATGAATTTACAGTTAGAAAACCAATCTCCAAAAGGAAATAAACATAAGACATATTGTAACCAGACCTTAAAATTGAAGTTTGAAGTAATCTTTTGTTAAAACAAACTGGAGTCCAGATAAATATTTATGTAAGTTCATTGTATTACAGATTTTATTGAATTAAAAACAGTTTAAAAATAAAAGAAGCAACAATTAATAAACATGTTTAGTTAGAAAGGTTGGAAAAAAGGACAATCTACAATGATTTAAGTGAAAAAAAAGAACGATTTCCCCTCTAAAGAACTACTGCATTCCCCATGCTCCTCTCTCAGAGCCATAGAGAGGATTTCCTCTGAGGAACTAGCCAATCAGTGAACCCCAAGCTTTAGGTGACCACCCCTTTCCTCCACTTCCTGTAAACTACTTCCTGTTCATGTCAGTGAAATCGTTCAATGGCTCTGTTTTAACACACAGGATTCTAAATTCATAACCATCCATAGGACTTCCCGGTGATACTGATGGACTTGGAATCACACCAATCCCAGAATTGGAACATTCTGAGTTGATTTGAATCCACAGTGGATGTTTATTCCCTGCACGCAGAGATCCCCAGTGTGAGCTGGGTGGCGAGCCAACTGAACTGTGAGCTTGGACTTGATGCAGTCTCATCTCCCTTCCCTCACAGAGTGTGAGGTAGGATTGTTGAACACTAATTTTTGACACTGGTTCTTGTGCTAATACATCACAGACTCAAGAAGAAAGGGCCCCAACGAACAAAAGTGGGTTAAGAACTTAGCATTATTTCTTTGTATTCTCCTTGAGAACTTTTTGCCGGCTTTATTATTCCAATTTTGTGTTTTTGTATATATTGTACAAATGTAAATGTTATTTTGTATGTGGAGTTGTTGTCCTTGTTCAAAGAAAGATTTTTCACAACAACTCAAATCACTGACGTCCGTCATTATTGAGATCAAACCACAGGCTCTTAAGACTTAGCATCTTCTGTTACTGATCCTGTTATTGTTATAAATCACTTATTACCTGTTTCTCTGTTATCGTAACGTGACAAGGATTACAATATGTAGGATTTAACATCAACAATTAGCAGAGACAGACTCAGTCACATATTAAGAGAAATTTTATTTGTAAGAGGAAAACGCTAAAGAGCGGAGTCAGGATGCAGCGCCTCAGTCAGAAGACCAGTGAAATACACGCGAGTCACTATTTGTCCTACTGTACTTTCTATTTTTTAATAATAATTTTTCATTTTCTCCCGTTCTAATCCAATGACTCGGGTTGCAGTGGGGCGGCGCTGATCTCCGCAATTCAGTCCGTATTGATGATTAAAATTATTATTTTTACAGCACAGTAGTTATTTGTAAATAATAAAAAAGCGTTTATATAGTACTTTTATTTGTTAAACAAATGCTTGGGCCTGTAAAAAGGTTTTGTTCTATGGTTTCAATGTACTATGGAGTATTTCATTGTATATAATTGTAAAAAAAATAAAATAAATAAAGGTTACTACTTCACAGATTTCGCCCATCATGGGTTCTTTTTGGAACGTATATGTACATATATATGTGTACATGTACAAATGTGTTTGTTTATATAGTAATAAAAAACTTATAAAAATGTATGAGTGGCTGTGTTTTGAAACATACATACATACTGTCAGAATATTCTATTTCTCTTAACCCCACTCTATCATCCATTCTATGTGTTACTGTGTTGGCTGCCTCTCTCTGCTCCCTCAGTCCTTCTCTCGCCCCAGATAAACAATTTGAAACTAATGGAAAACTCCTAATTGTGGGGGGCAGAGCCATAAATTTTCTTTACAAACCTGACATACAGCTAAGTTGTTTATGTTTTACCAGTCAGAATTAGTTGTTTTTTTTGTAATAAAGCAAGCACATAAAAAAACATATTGTTCGGTTACATAGTCATATTACAAACATATGATTAATGTATGCTGAACAAAGGTGGAGACCAGATGGAGGTGAGGAAAGCTCAGGTGAGGAGCAATTGCACACATCAAGCCGGACTTTATGAAGGGTGGAGGAGATGAGACCGCCGCCGTTAGGCTGGGACAGAGGTGCATGATCAAGTGATTCGCTGAGCAGATAAGATGAAGATAGTTATAGTTAGAATTTACACATTGGTTTAACTTATGTATCCAGTGACTTTATTCAAAAAGGTTTTCATATAGAAAAAAAACCCTCATCCACAGCGGATCATTCTCTCTGCCGGTTACCAGCACCATGTCTACTGACGGGTTCCGAGCACCGAAGATTATTTCTTGTCAAATAAACTTTCTAAAACCTATCTCTGTGTGAGTCTTTCCAGGTTGAAGCTACATTTAAAGTTTCAAATGAATCCCTTTTGGTTTTGCAAAAAGTGGATATTTAAGGTATTTGGAGCGCAGTTTATGAATCGATTGCAATTGGTAGAATTGATGTGGAAATTCTAAATGGAATAGTGGGACAACAATCAGTTTTCTGTAGAAAAGTTTCCAATGAGACATTATGGTAAACAATGATAATAGTTGAGCCAGGTCGCCTGCAAAGAAGTATATCTTAGTTTTCGGAATGCCACTTGTTAGAAGTTCAAAAGTCCTTTGGTTTGTTTGTAAATTGTATTCACAATGTGATTAATAAGAGAAATATTTGGGAAATAAACAGAACAAAAGTACACTGTAAATGGACATACTAAGTTGGACAAAATTGTTGTCTAAATGTCTTACCGACCAAACCTCTTTTCTATCTAGTCCTTATTAAATAAGGCAAAGGCTATTATATTTTAGATTTGAATTTATTTATTTTAAGAGTACCATTCACAACATCAAAATCTGTTATTCGAACTTCAGCACCAGCAAGTATTTGGTTATATCTGTTTTCTTAATCAACGCTGGAGATAGGCACCAACCACCCCCGCGACCCCATAAGGGATTAAGTGGGTCAGAAAATGGATGGATGGATGTTTTCTTAATCTGCGATGGACTGGGAATCTGTCCAGGATCCACCACAGCAGCCCTAACGATCCCACTATAGGGATAGGCGTGGATGGATAAATGTGTTGTAAATGTAATGTACATTTGTCTCTAAAATATTTATTTGATTTATGGTTGGCAAACAAATGGTGTTATTAATATTATAATTATTATAACACGGCTGGTACAGGAAATAGTGTCACTAGCGCCCCCTTCATTACCGGAGTGGAATGGTCCCATTTCCATATAAGGTATGAGACTGACAGTGGTCCGTCCCCGCCCCCTTTCCGCAGGCTGCAGCGAGGTGTACTTGTTTTTTTCCGGCCAGCACCCTTCTTCCTCTTTGAATCCGAGGCTTGGCTGACAGCAAGGTTATTGGCGCATTATCGCCACCTACTGTTCTGATTCAAACCCCTACACCGCAGCAACAGACCTTCACAAAATAAAAGCATGTGAGCAACATGCGTTAATGCGCGTTAAAGTAAATATCGCCGTTAATAGTCTAATGAATTAACGCGAAATTAACACGTTAACTTGCCCAGCCCTAGCTTCTAAGTATATTTATTTATTTAAATGACCAGTAAAAGGAAAAAGATGAGCAGCATAAATTGAGATAAATTAGTATAAGTGGTGATAAACACGTGCCCCTTATTTGGTGGCATTTGCTTAAGCTTTTAATATTCCTGTTGGTGTCATTTTTCTCCAGGCTATCCAGGCTCTAAGGAGCAAAGTGATCGCTTCATTTGCCTGCTTCCTCATTTTCTGCAGGAAGGACATTGTCCTACATTTAACCTTCAGGTAAATTCTTCCACAGATTTGCCAGCAGTCAAATGTCTTATGGAGAAACAGTGAGGAGATGGGTGTGATAGTGTACCTTAAGTGTGTCTCAAAGGAAATGACAGCTATGAAATATAGGACTTAGAATGACAAGACGTCCAGTTGAACTTTGTTGGCTCAAACAGGCACAAGCCTTTTGGAGGAAAGAAATAGAAGAGAAAGCCGTGAGTCTTTGACACCTAGAATGGGTTAAAGATGTTTAGTTTTTGCTTTGTACTAATGGCTGTTTTTTGTGTTTTTGCTTTCCAAACAGCAGAAGAAACTAGAAGCTCATAATTGAGTTAGATTAATCAGCCACTAATTTAAAACGCATTTTTGAATAAAAAAGAAAAAAAACAAGAGCACTTTGAATATGAAGAGCAGCCTCTATGGACCCCTGGTTCTACTCGTTTTCAGTGGCATGATTGCATCTGGGACTAAATATTACATCACCTTCAGCTTTGGTTTGACTTGGGAGGATGCACAAAACTTCTGCAAGAAGTGAGTATTTCATTCCTGTTCAATGAAAATGTAGACGGATTAAAAAAGCTACAGTGAGGTGTCATAAAAATGGTTTGATTTTGGAAGTTAACGATTCTCAAAAAGTGAGGTTACAGAAACAAAAAGATAACAGAAAAGAGACTACTACACAACAGTTAAAAGAATGTTGTCCAGTACCCGAAGGTTAGCATTGGCAACAGCACACTCATGTCTTTCCGAATATTGCTTCAATAAATCTCTGACTGGCAGCTTATTTCTCTCTCTCTCTCTCTCTCTCTCTCTCTCTCTCTCTCTCTCTCTCTCTCTCTCTCTCTCTCTCTCTCTCTGTATATATATATATATATATATATATATATATATATATATATATATATATATATATATATATATATATAAATAAATAAATCTTAGCAGTTCTTACAATACAATAATATTTATTTACACAGTGTAGCAACTAAACTTTCAAGTGTTTGCCAAACTTTGCAAATGTTGGAATCCACCTGACAACTTCAGCCCTGGGTCCACCGGCTCGGTTTGGCTGAGTATCACTGAGCTCCGCCCGTTTGTCAGTGTTTCAGGAGCAGTTTTTTTCAGGGCCAGCCTGGGTTTCTCTGGCTCTACTCAACAGCGGGGTCAAACTCTGCTTTTCAGTGATTGGGCGAGGAGAAATCAGAACCACTATGAATGGAGTAGGTCAAAACGAAATAACCCCTGAAGGAAAAAAGGGAAAGAAAAAGGACACTTCAGCTTTCTATACACAGACACGCTGCATTAGATCTGTGAAATTAACAGATAACAGCCGGGGGGAGCAGCAGTGTGCCCACTGAAAGCATCTCGTACTTGGGAAACGCCTAAAAGCTCTCCCCGCTGACAAAGCAGGTCCAAAACAGAAATGGGGCTAGAGAGACAGAAGAAACAGCAGCCCTTAAGGCCACATATGTGCTTGCTGATCATTCTGAAAGTTTCAATCTGTATTTATTTTTTCTCAAAAGGTATTACATCGACTTGGCCACCATCAATACTTGGTCAGATTTGGAGAGGATGGACTTGAAGCATTATCTGGTGTGGATTGGTCTGCAGAAACATTATTGGTTTCAGAATTGGTATTGGAAATGGTCTGATGGACGAATCTATGATCGGTTCTGGGCAGAGAATCAGCATCAAGGTGGATCCTGTGCTGCCGTCTACTTCAGTAACAAAAAGTAATGTTAGAGTTTTTCTTTTAAGAAAGTATGAGGTTTCATTCAACTGATTTGGTATTTAAACTTCTGTTATCTAAGAAGCCATATTTCGTCTACAATTAGTCTCAAGTGGTTTAAATTAATCTGAACATCAATTTTGTCATTCTTTAGATTAGTAGTTTAGATTAAAAGCACCACCATTTAGTTTAGGCATCACAGCCTGTCTAAAAACAGACCTTATCACAAACTCTTCTGCTCATAAGGAATATAATGTTCTGCCCTTATTGATAAACATTCATGTGGTCCAGGAAAAGATAATTACAAATAAGATAAAAAGTTATCACCATTTCTCTTTATCCAATCAATAATGTCATATTTTAACTCACCTTTTCCTTTGCCATGGTGGGTCTGGCTTTTAAATGCAAACTGTGGATGAAGATTCTCAGTCATTAATCCAAAAAAGTTAAAAAAATAAAACAATTGGACTTCTATTCTGAAGCTGAAGAAGTTTCGCTTCCCATCCAGGAAGCTTTCTCAATTCAAAATGTCTGGAGTAGTGTGGAGTTCCAAGCTTTATAGATCTGTTGGCGAGGCCTCATTAGAGCTTAGATTCACGTGTCAATTCACCTGGAACTGATCGCCCCAACAATGAAGAGTCGTTAGGCTCCTGTCATTAGACGTAGATAGAAAAACAAGACAGTCAAAACAGCCACCAAACGTCTAACCTTGTGCAAAAAACACAAATATAATGATCTGTTATATCAACAAGCTATAATCTGATTGACAGGTTTTTTTTTTATTGGCAAACTGCTGTGTTTGTTGTATGAATGTTCAAAATATTATTTTTGCATCAAATTTGTCTACTTTTGCTTTCTTTAAAGGATTTATGCTGAAAATTGTGAAACTCATCTGATGTTTTTCTGTCGGAAAGGAGACACATACATATTTGTAAATGAAACAAAGAGTTGGTCTGACGCCTCTTCGTACTGCGAGGATCACTATGATCATCTGGCGACTTTCAGAAGCTACGAAATGAGTGATATATTCACAGAGATGGACTTTCCCGTCTGGGTTGGACTGCACAAACAAGGTAACCACTGAAGTTACAACCTTTGATGATTTTAAGTTATTTTAAGGAACATTGCCTTTTTTGCTGTCACCATGTATGGCTAAATAAAACTGAAAATATCGTCATGAAAACGGATTTTCTGCTTCAGAGAAATCTGCAAAGCAAAAATGAAAGCCTGTACTTTCAGTCAGATGTTGGCATCCACTCACTGTCAATTTTATGTAAATTAGGGACTTATTTATTTGAATGAATGGTATTTCCAGGATCAAATGAAATTGAAGGCAGAAAATACTGTACATTGTAACTATCAACACATTTCTGGCCTGTTAATTGCTCTCCTTGACAGAATTGGTAAAGTTTATAGTTTAATGGCACAGACCAGGCTTTTGTGTGTAGTGTAGTCCATAAGTCTTTAAAAGCGTTGAGGTCAGCACCATCCCATAAGTTTTATGTTAGCCTGCTTTATCCGTCACAAAGTCAGTTTTCTTGTTTTGAATAACTGAAAGGAAGTTCTGCTGCAATATTGCATTACCAAACAGAACACTGACATTGAAACAGGCTCCCACCACTATACTTCACAGTTGTGTATGTTTTTAGGCTTGAGAGCCTTTGCCAATTTAGAGAGTTTGGTTTATTTCCAACTTCTGGGGCATCTACAGCTATGTGAGATTACTAAAAAAGTTCTGGCACAGAAGCACAGAAAACAGCACTTCTTAAAGTTTATACACCTTGTCATTGTTCTACTTCTGTTCTTATTTTACTGGACTGGCTTTGGAAACTTTCTCCAGAAATTATTAGCCTTGTCCATGTGGGCAGCTAGAAATTCTAGTTTGGCTTCACCATGGATCGTCACACTGATGTTCCAGTATCGGATAATAGGCTCTACGCCGACCAATTTTCTTTCATCTGGAATAGTTTGGCTCAGAAGTGGGGTCTTCAAATAGAAAATGATCCCAATTTGGTC
Organism: Fundulus diaphanus; assembly: GCA_037039145.1. Lineage (NCBI taxonomy): Eukaryota > Metazoa > Chordata > Actinopteri > Cyprinodontiformes > Fundulidae > Fundulus > Fundulus diaphanus. Next base: position 5,850,401 of record CM073122.1, on the reverse strand, counting down.
TTTAAATGCAACTTCCTATGTGATATTTAAAGCTACAGTTGGTAATACTGTTCAGAAACACTTTTGGTTTTACTGGGTAAAATAAGGTGACCAGATTTCTGAAATCAAATCTGGGGACATTTCTTGCTCGTGGATAAAAATCAATACATCTCATCAAGATGAAATTAGGAAACGGGGACAGTAATTGTTTCATTTATTTTTTACATATTTATTAATATTTAAACAACAAAAATCAAGTGTAAAACCCAGGAATGTGCCTCTCCACACTTTTAGTATATCCTAAGATTAATAAAATTAATACATCAATAGTGTTATTAATAGAAAACTAGAACTGTGTCTTTGGGTTGGGGCAAAGTGGTGGGGGTGGGAGTGGAGGGGTCAATGGTGGTTAGCAGGGCTTTCCAATTTTTCGGGGCCCAAAGAGCTCTGCTGCCTCCTAAGGGGAGAGTGACATGAGGAAAAGAAAAGCCAGTAAATACAAACATTTAGCCTGTGGCTGTCTGTGGAGACAGAGTTCCCCCACCTTTTCAAAAAAGTGCAACAAATACTTATTCTGTTCACATCTACATACCTATGAGAAATAGGTTTTTTCTGCGTTAACATCAAAAAGTAGCGGTCAAGCCTGCAGGTAAAGGATGAAACATGTTTCTTACTGTCACCTGACCACATCAGGGGCCTGTGCATCTCAAAGTATCAGATTAATTTCTCCTACTAATGGGCTATAAGCACAGCTCCACTACTTCCTGAACTTCAGCAGCTCCTTTGTTTCCTGTCTTTCATTACTGGACAAGATGATTAATCCAGGTGTGTCTGGCTGGTTCCTGAGGTCAGACACAGCTGGTAATTAGCATTAGCATTAGCATTCCCCAAGTCCCATTCAAAAATGGGACTTGGGGTCGGCAATTCTGGAAAAATTGCCGACCATAGCTTTCACCAAATGCTGGTGAAGATTATCATTAATCCAGGACTGAAGTCCAGTTGTTATACCAACTTTTTTAGATTTATTTTAATCAAATGTTAGTGAGGTGTATGTATATATTTTAATCTATGTGTATACTTTTCAGAGAAAATCCACAGTAAATTGTAAATCTTGTACCCCCACGTGATGCTTTAAATATTCATTCCTCCCAGGGGGGTCATTCAAATGGAGTTCAGGAAATTCAGTGTACACAAACTGGACAGGAGGTGAGCCAAGAAACAACAGCGACTGTGTCACCATCTTCTCAAAGACCAAGTTGATGGCCACCGAATACTGTAACGTCCGTCGTCCCTTCGTCTGCATGTATGAGGCGAATAGTAATGTTCTCCTGGTAAAGGAAAACAAGAGCTGGGAGGAGGCGCTGGAACATTGCCGAAACCTCAGCAACAGTGGCCTTCGTTACGATCTGGTCAGCGTGCAACCTGGAGACGAACATGAGCGCACAATGAGCAAGGTCATGGAGGCTGACACGGAGGAGGTGAGTTCAGTGAGAAAACTGCTAGTCTGATCTGATTGGTTAGCTGAATAACACATATTTAAGAGAATTGTTTTTCTTTTATGCAGTCAGTTTTGATCACAGAACCACCAACTTCAGTGTATTTTAGCGGAATTTTGAGTGATGGATCAAAAAAGGTAATAGTAATAGTAATATCATCTTTATTGTCATTGAAACATACATTACAACAAAATTTGTTCTCTGCTTTTAACCCATCCCCTTGGGGAGCAGTGGGCTGCCATTGTGCAGCGCCCGGGGAGCAGTCTGGGGTTAAGGGTCTTGCTCAGGGACCCAGAGTGCAGGCGCTGGGGATCAAACCGGGTACTTGCATCCTTCTCTGAGTCCAAGCTCACTGCTCTAACCACTAGGCCAACACTCCCCCAAATTTACTTCTGCATTTATCCCATCCCCTTGGGGAGCAGTGGGCTGCCACTGTGCAGCGCCCAGGGAGCAGTCTGGGGTTAAGGGTCTTGCCCAGGGACCCAGAGTGGCAGTCTGTGGGAGTTGAACCTCCGGGACCCAGGCGCAATGCTCTAACCACTGGGCCACCATTCCCCACTGGGCCGTGAATAATTCTGTTAAATGTATTACAAATGAATATATAAAGACGGGAATACATTTGGCTTCTCTGTATTAATATCTTGTTGAGCTACCTTTCACTACGGTTATACCTGCAAGCTATTTTGATGTACAGTGCCTTGCAGAAGTATTCACTCCCTTGGCTTTTTACCAATTTTCTTATATTCCAGACTGTAATTTAAAGGTTTTTACTCATATATTATGTGATATATCTGCTCAAGATATATATAGATATAAAGATATCTACATATATCTATATCTATATCTATATCTATATATATATATATATATATATATATATATATATATATATTATATTAAAAAATAAAATTTAAATATGCATGTGTAAATGTATCAACCCCTTTCGCCATGAAGCAACCAGCTACTTTCAAAAGTGAAATAAAGTCCTCCTGTGTGCAGACTAAGTGTGACATGACCTATCAGTATAAGCACACATTTTCTGAAAGGCACCAAGAGGCTAACCTGACAAAAGCCAGCTGTATGTTGCTCCGCCTAGCTCCACTCACATACATCTGGGACACCGCCGGTAGAGAGTGATTTCTCCAACCAAATTTATGGTCTGGCCAATCAGGACGCAGGGCTGGAGTTTCATAGATGTGACGTAGTGGAGACGCGACCATGACGTGAGACTGTTTTGATAGCAATGGCGGCTCGTCGAGGAAGCAAGCGTTAACATTGATGCTGCTATTTCTTCCGTGTTGTCCAATCTACCTAATATTGTTTCATTAAAAGAACATCAGAGAACGCCTCTGAAGGCTTTTGTTGGTCGAAACGATGTTTTCGCCCTTCTCCTGACCGGATTTGGCAAGTTTTGTTTTCCGGGGCCAGCGGACGTGCAGACGCGGACGCGCCCCGGAGCGGTTAGCGGTTAGCGCTAACTATGTTAGGAGGCCTTTAGTCCTCAACGCGGTCGGCTCGGAATCGACTCCGACCCGCGGCGCTTTGCCGCCTGTCTTCCCCCCTCTTCCTGTCAGCTCACTGTCAATAAAACGCATGCCACTAGAGCCGCAAACACATTATTATTATTTTTTTTTTTTTCCTGCGTCGCTATCATCAGCGTCACGGGTTAGCTTCGGTGTGAGTGGTTGAAATAGCACGTCGATAAAGATGACAGACAAGTGGCTTATCCAATCATATGCAAGAATTTTTGATAAGGCCCAGCCTTCTGTAAAGGCAATTCCTATGGCGGTGTCCCAGATGTATGTGAGTGGAGCTAGGCGGAGCGACATACAGCTGGCTTTTGTCAGGTTACCAAGAGGCTGCAACAGCACTAGGAAAGAGGCATCTCACCATAAAGACCAAGGAGGTCTCCAAACAAGTCAGGAATAAAGTTATTGAGAAGGACAAGTCAGGGCGAGGTTATAAAAGAAATCCAGATCTTTGATATTCCCCTGAAGCACCATCACACCCATAGTCTTTAAATAGAAAGTACCTGGTACCACAACAAACCTGCCATGAGAGGGGCGCCCACAGGCAAGGTCCGAAATTAACACTCGCCAGTCGCCAAATGCGAGTAAATTTCCCGTTTGGCGAGTGAATTTCAGAGGGCTAGCTGCGAGTAAATGTTTGTACCAAATAAATAAAAAATAACATAAAAAATAACAAAGCCCATCTGGGCTGCGGATGACCCGTTCACAGCTCTGTCCATCCAGACGGGAATACATCCAGAGCTCAGTCTAAACTGGGGGAGAGCGGCTCCCAGATAAAGCCATCATTTAGAACCAGTCATGGCTGCACGCTGGATTAGAAAACAGTTCTGCTAACCAGATACAGTCTAAAACGCCAATTAGTCTGTTTATAAGTTTCGTTCTTATTTATTCTGCGTTTTTTTTAACTAGTAGTAGTAGTAGTAGTAGTAGTAGTAACTTTTATTTGTCCCAATATGGGCAATTTTTGTGCAGTAGTAATAATAAACATTCACACTTCACACATAAAAACACAAGAAACACATAAAATATAAGAATACATAAAATATAAAAGTAAGGTGAATAAATATATATAAATATGTGCAGCGCAGAGAATGAATAAAGCGAAGGCCTATATGTATGCAACGTGTGACTATCTGCTTTTCCTGGTAGCGTTTAGCAGCTGGACAGCAGAGGGAAGAAAGGAATGTTTGTATCTATTTGTCTGGGCTGGTGGATATTTAAAACGGGAACCAGAGGGTAGAAACTGAAATTGGTTGTGTAGGGGATGGGTGTAATTATCCAAGATGGACTCAGCCTTCCTAATTACCTGCTCTTTGTATATTTCAGTCATGTTTTTCTGTTGGATGGCTATGATTTTACTACATACCTTAATAATCTTGGATATGGCATTTTTATTCTTTACGTTAAGAAGAGCAAACCAGCAGATGGCAGAGAAAGTGAGTATGGACTCTATAAAGGATCTGTAGAAAATGGTCATCAGAGTCTTGTCAACCTGAAACCTGGCTAGCTTTCTGAGGCAGTATAAGCGCTGCTGCCCTTTCTTACACAGCATGTCTGTGTTACTGTTAAAAGTTAATTTGTCGTCTATAATAGACCCAAGATATTTATACTGGTGAACAATTTCAATGTCTTGCCCATTTATGATGATTATAGAGGGGTTGCAGGTCTTGTGCCTGAAGTCAATACACATGTCCTTTGTTTTGGTGACATTCAGTTCCAGCGGGCTTCCTGGCACCAGTTTGTGAAATAGTCCATGATGGGGCCATGTGCAGTTTCACTGTCCTCTAGCAGGCTCACAATGACAGTGTCGTCCGCAAACTTGACAATGTGACGATTGTCAGTTTCAGAACGACAGTCATCAGTGTAGAGGATGTAGAGAAGTGGAGATAAAAAGCACCCCTGAGGAGAGCCTGTAGATGTGAAAGACAGTCCAGAATAATGGTCGTTTACTCTCACTCGCTGGGAACGGTTGATGAGGAAATCCAGTATCCAGCTGGAGATGCTGGAATCCAGTTGGAAACGGTGTAGGAGCTTTTGCACCAGTAGGTGGGGCTGGATGGTATTGAAAGCTGATGAGAAGTCCACAAACATTGTCCTGACATGGGTTTTGGGGCCCTCAAGGTGTTTGAGGATGAGATTCAACAGGGTTATAGTTGCATCCTGGACCCCTATGTTGGTTCTGTATGCAAATTGCATGGGGTCTAGCAGGTGATTGGTTCTTAAGATAATGTTGTTTTTGGCCAGCTTTTCAAAAGACTTCATTACAAGAGAAGTGAGGGCTATGGGCCTGAAGTCATTCAGGGTCTTTGGGTGGTTATTTTTCGCTATGGGAACTATTGTGGATTGTTTCCATAGATCAGGAACTGTCTGAAGGGCCATAGACAAATTGAAAATGTGTTTAAACTACGTGCGCTGTGTTTCTGTGCTTCTCCGCTCTGACTGCGCCCCCCCCCGCCCGCTCGGAGCCAGGTTCTTTTTATCAGCGGCCAGCCTTCAAAACATGAATCATTACGTTTAATGTCCTTCCACTCGTACCAAAATGTCCCAATTGAAATCAATAGGAGAGTCAGTAGCTGTGTTTCATGTTCATTTTGTTTTTAACGACACAGAACCAGCGGCGCTTCGGTGGGCTGCTGCCTTGCGGTTGAATTCAGGTGCGCAAAATTACGTTACATGTAATTTAGGTGCGCACTTTTAAGGGTCATTTTAAGGAACTTGTAAAATCAGGGGCTTTAGCTCAGACCCATTTTTCCTTCTCTCCCCTCTAAAGGAGCCCTTTACGGTCTTCATTTATGAATTTTCCCCACTGTTTATCCAGCAGCTGGATCAATATAAAGACGCAGCGTGAACCTCTGCGTGCTTTAAGTGTTGCAGCTGAGAGAAAAATGTTGAACCGTATAGGCTTGATGAAACTCCGCCTCATTCACAAATGAGACCAACATGGATAGAATAATGATAATCTGTAGTGGTTTTTATTGCCTGGATGTGAATCTGATAATTCATATTGTGCCTTTTATAATAAACTTAATATTTTCCTATCAAAGGTAGGAAACAAAGATTTCTCTTCCAGGGTCCAGTCAGCCACGCCCCCAACCACGCCCCCCAAAAATTAACATAATCTCACTCTTAATTTTTGGTAAAAGCTGCGAGGTCTGGTGAGGATTAATATTTTGGCCGGTAAAAAATATGCCTGGCCGGTTGATTTTTACATCTACCAGCCAACTTGGCCGGTGAATCAGGAAGTTAATTTCGGACACTGCCCATAGGCATTATAGGTGTATAGGTACTAAATAAAGTTTATTTTTATTAAAGAAAAATTCATAAATATCCAAATGTTTGAGATTTTTCCTCCTATGAGTCAAGTAATTATTTACTTTCAAAGTGTAAGAAATCTTATGTCTATGAATTTAAACTTGCTGATGTATTTACTTTTAAAGTGTAAGAAATGTCATCAGGAATCTTTAAATCCATTTAAAAATACATTTTAAATGCATTTGTATTACAGCGAGTCTGCAGATAAACCCCTGACTGCCACGGTCTGTCCCCACAGGTGTGGACCGGCCTGCGTTTTCTGGGTGATGAGTGGCTGTGGGTGAACGGGGAAAGTACAACGTACAGCGACCTGCCTCAGTGTCCCATACAGGAGCAGCGCTGCGGGGCTTTATCCAAGAACACCAGCAGTCTGGAGACCAGAGACTGTTCAGAGAGGAAAAACTTTCTCTGTTACCGTTTCATATTTTAAGGCCAGCGTTTTCATAGTGGAGCCTCTCTAGCCAACTAGCATCAGATAGGTTTCCTGGCACCCAACGATTTAAAACGCTTTCTTTAAATGCTGAATTAATAACCCACTCAAAGGACCATAGAATATATATAATCTAACAGAAAATAATAGCTGTTCAATTAAGTTATTTAATTTTTCCTATATTCAGTTTAAATTTTTTTCTTTAAATGAGTGTGAAAATGTACATGCAAAACATTCTATCCTCTAGAAGTTTATTGTCCATTTAACACACTTAAAACAGTTCCATAAAAGACAATATTAAAATAAATGAATGAATAAAATGAAGTGACACCCATAATAACAATAACAATGTTATAATAGTGCTTAGCTAAAATATTCCTTATTCAAAAAAAGTCCCAGCAGAGGTAACAAAGGAGTTTTTATGCCTGCTAGTCTTTTTTTAACTCTCATTCTCCTGCCAGATGGCAGCAGCTGAGAGGAGGATTGCAAAGGATGAGCTGGATTCTTATAGATCTGGATTGCTTTTTTCCTCAAAACCTTTTCATGTAAATATAGAAGATGAATTTGCTGAAGACTAGTTATTTTACTGGGCTGATTAACTACCCGATTCAACTTGTTCTTGTCTTTGACTAAGAGATTTCCATACCAGGAGACTATGTACTACGAATCTATATGCTCCGTTTCAACCTCTAGGTTTGAAAAGTGGCTCCATATGACATGTTTGCTACATTATCAGAACCCCAAATCCTAAAGAAGAATTTTCAGCAATCAGTTTGTGAATCTTAGTTCACGTGCTCTTGAGTCTACAAAACGGTTTTGGAGTGGTCTAGTCAAAGTCTTGGCTTCATTCTGAATGAGTTGCAGTGATATGACCTTATAACGGGCCATTCATGCTGAAGAACCCTCCAGTGGGATTAAAGTAAAACGATTCTGCAGGGAAGAGTGGGCAATACATGTCTCCACAGAGTAAACATTTAACAGCAGTGTGACTTTACCACTCATAATGTTAACAAGCGTTTTTTATTCACACAGGAGCCATGTTGACTTCAATAGCACTTACCTTTAATAAAATCATCATCTAAAGCGTTCTGTTTGTATTTTCTTTGGCCTGGTATTAGAGTTTGACCTGAGATATTAAAGCAATTGAGTAGAATAGCAAAACAGAATTAATCTGTAGATGACAAGAAGCAACTGCCTGAAAGTCTGGAAGTGTTTCTGGCACCTCTTGTTGGTAGGAGACAACGTGAAAGACCCAAAAAATGCTGGTGAGACTACATGTCCCATCGAGCTTTGGAACGCCGTGAGAGCCACCAGAATGAGCTGGAGGAAGTGACCAGGGAGACTAATGTTTGGGTTAGTCCTCCTGGATCTGCTAACACTGAGACCAACTCTTGGTTAGATGGAAAAAATGGATGGATGGATGGAGAAGAAGAAACTGCTATTAATTCATGACCGTTTTAAACAGTACAGATGAAAAGATCAAAGCAAGTGTTGGTCTCTGGTCTCTAGTTTACAAATAATGCAGACAGAGAAATCAGTGCAACGGCAATGAAGGATTTCATCAACCCATCCATTTTACAGAATAGCATTATATATCATTGTCTTGATGGCAAATCCTGACACTTACCCCAAAGTGGAAGGCCGGGGTCGGATACAGTAATCTTAGCTTTCTTTAATGATACAACACTGTGTAATGTATGGCAGTCATGTAGACGCATTAAAGACAATACATTTTAAATGTTATAATTATTATTTGTTGAATTTGTACTCTATATTGCATTTCTTAAACTCAAAGTGCAACAGTAGACCAATGACTAACACAGTATGGAGGGTTAAATGAGAGAGAGACAAAAAATTATCATAGAAAAAATAAATGGGAATTTACCATAAAAGAATAAAACGTACCGTTATACACTTAAATGTACCATTAGATATACTATTTAATATATAAAATAATTGGTACATTTGGAGCAAAAAAGGAAACGTGAAAGAAGAGGCAAAAAAACTTAAAGGTGAGATGTGAATAAATAGAGCAGAGGAAAAAGAGAATACAAGATAACATCCTCAGAGTCTGCTTCTACACCTGCAGAAAGATGTGGCAAGAACAACAGAAAAACAAGAAAAGTATTACCGGTGCAAACAACCAATGCCTTTGATTACATCACTGAAAAGTATGCAGTATTTTTAATACAAGGTGTATTTAGTAACAGCAACTTCTACTCTGTACATTTAGAAGTTTTTGGTTATGTTTAGATGGAATTTTCTTTAAAAAAAAAAAAAAAAAAAAGAAGGAGAGTAATGGATGGTGTTTTGAGACGTTACTGAGATAAAAGAAGCAGGTCTTACAGAAGTGCTTATATGAGTTTCAAATATGAGGGTAAAATCTTACACCAAGATTTGTGTCTGTAGGGGTATGTTGTACTCACATAATATAATGAGGGAAACAGTGGATGAGAGAATTTGATATGTAACACAAAATACCCCACAGAAAACATGTGGGGTATTGTGAAGAGGAAGATGCAATACGCCAGACCTAACAATGCAGAAGAGCTGAAGGCCACCATCAGAGCAACCTGGGCTCTCATAACACCTGAGCAGCGCCACAGACTGATCGACTCCATGTCGCGCCGCATTGCTGCAGTAATCTAGGGAAAAGGAGCCCCAGCTCATATTTTTCATTTTCATCTTTTCAATTGGACAACATTTCTGGAAATCCTTTTTTGTATTGCTCATCAGTAATATTCTGATTTTCACAGATACTCAGCCGCCGTGCTCAGAGTTTTCCGTCTGATGATCTGGGCCGAAGGATGGAGATCACCCACACGTCAGCTGTGTCTAAAGCAGGATTTCTTAATTGCCTGCCTTGAGAGGACTAAGACTGTAGGGCGATACACAGGCTGCTACAGTTGGACTCTTACTCCCACTGGCTGTTTAACATCCAACACTATTTGTGTTGTTCTACACTTGTCTTCTCAAAAATCGGGCTGTTTGTTCTTACTTGGGCAGCATTGTTATTTGTTTGTATGGGTTTTGGAAAAGCACGTACTAGAGAAAACAAGTGAGACTTTTATTGTCATGTTGGAGATGAAAATATGGGATTCAGACAGTGTGTCTTTATCATGTGGGATGTCAACAGCATATTCAATTCAATTCAATTCAATTTTATTTATATAGCGCCAAATCATGAAACATGTCATCTCAAGGCACTTTACAAAATCAAGATCAATCATATTATACAGATTGGGTCAGATTATACAGATTGGTCAAAATGTCCTATATAAGGAAACCAGTTGATTGCATCAAAGTCCCGACAAGCAGCATTCACTCCTGGGGAACCGTAGAGCCACAGGGAGAGTTGTCTGCATTGTACATGGCTTTGCTGCAATCCCTCATACTGAGCAAGCATGAAGCGACAGTGGGAAGAAAAACCACCCATTAACGGGAAAAAAAAAAACCTCCGGCAGAACCGGGCTCAGTATGAACGGTCATCTACCTCGACCGACTGGGGTTACAGAAGACAGAGCAGAGACACAACAAGAGAGACAAAAAAGCACAGAAGCACACATTGATCTAGTAATCTGTTCTACATTAGATGGTAATAGTCGGTGATCTGTCCTCCCTGGATGATTTCACAGTCAACAGAACGTCAGACCAGGTGTACCTACTATGAAGAAAAAAGAGAGAGAACAAAAAGTTAAAAGCTGAAATGACAACAGTCATTTCAATGTAATGCAATGCAAATCTGGAGAACAGTAGACTGGAGAACAGTAGAAATCAGTAGAGTGAGAAAAATAGGCCCTGATGTCCTCCAGTAGCCTAAGCCTATAGCAGCAAAACTATAAAGGTAGCTCAGGGTAACATGAGCCACTCTAGTTATAAGCTTTGTCAAAAAGGAAGGTTTTAAGATTAGTCTTAAAAGTAGACAGGGTGTCTGCTTCACGGACCAAAACTGGGAGTTGGTTCCACAGGAGAGGAGCCTGATAGCTAAAGGATCTGCCTCCCATTCTACTTTTAGAGACTCTAGGAACCACCAGCAGACCTGCAGTCTGAGAGCGAAGTGCTCTGTTAGGAACATACGGAGTAATCAGAGCTCTGATATATGATGGAGCTTGATTATTAAGGGCTTTATACGTTAGAAGAATAATTTTAAATTCTATTCTTGATTTAACAGGAAGCCAATGAAGGGAAGCTAAAATTGGAGAAATATGATCCCTCTTGTTGATTTTCATCAGAACTCCTGCTGCAGCATTTTGGATCAGCTGAAGACTTTGAATTGCATTTTGTGGACTTCCTGATAGTAAAGAATTACAATAGTCCAGCCTTGAAGTAACAAATGCATGGACTAGTTTTTCAGCATCACTCCTGGACAGAATGTTTCTAATTTTGGCGATATTCCGGAGGTGAAAAAAGGAAACTCTGGAAACCTGTTTAATATGGGATTTAAATGACATGTCTTGGTCAAAAATAACACCAAGGTTTTTTACTTTATTACCAGAGGCCAAGTTAATGTCATCCAGATTAAGTGATTGGTTAAGAAGTTCATTTTTTGAGGACTCTGGCCCAAAGATTACAACTTCGGTCTTGTCAGAATTTAGATGCAGGAAATTTAAAGTCATCCAGCTTTTGATGTCATCAAGACATGACTGCAGTCGAAGTAATTGATTGGATTCATCAGGATTTATGGATAGATATAGCTGAGTGTCATCAGCATAACAGTGGAAATTAATCCCATGCTGTCTGATAATTTTGCCGATCGGAAGCATATATATAGTAAAGAGAATTGGTCCAAGGACTGAACCCTGTGGTACTCCACAGGTGACCCTAGAGTTTGAGGAAGATTTATTATTAACATGAACAAACTGGAATCTGTCCGACAGATAAGATTTAAACCAGCCTAATGCTTTCCCCTTAATCCCTACAGTATGTTCAAGTCTTTGTAGGAGAATATTGTGATCAACTGTATCAAATGCAGCACTAAGATCTAACAGGACAAGTACAGACACAAGTCCATTATCTGAGGCCATGAGAATATCATTAGTGACCTTCACCAGAGCCGTTTCAGTCATCCATTGTCTCTGAAAACCAGGCGAAGGATCTCAAGGAGAGAAATGCTCAGTGCTCATCTGGACCCGGGAATGGGAATCACGGTCCAGGATATGCACCACCTTCGTTAAGACAGCTCCATGTGTAGAGCACGATGAACGTCAGCGATTAAATTGCGCGATTGAACTATGTGCTCCGACGTGCATGTACAACAGACCAATCTGTGTGCCTGGAACTGGCCATCTGTCAGCATAACAGAACATTGTGAACACAAGCCTTAGTCAAGAGGACCAAATGGCTTTTCTCTTGAGTTCGTCCTCTTCGTCTTGTAATTTTTCTCTTTGAGCTGATATTTTTTTTGATTTTGGTTATATGAGCCTGTAAAAATATTATTCAATTTTTGAGTACTGAAGCCTTATCACCATGACCGCTCCTCAACAGCTACTTAGGACTGCTTAATGGAAATGACTACTGCTGTCCTGAGTCCTCGTTTTGATAAAGTAAATTTCTGTGCCCATAGATTTGCCACTCACCCCTGGCTGCGTGCTGCTTAACATCTCTGGAGCGTTTCTACAACAAAAAGTCAGATCACTGAAATGCCTCCCGGTAGTTTCATTGGACTGAATTTGTGGTTTTCATTAGTTGTCAGTTGTATCATCAAAATTAATAAACACTTGACATGTATCAGTCAATAAATTAGTAGAATATACACGTTTCTCTTTTCTGATGGAAATACTGAAAATCTACTTTTTCATGATATTGTCATTATATGATCAGCACCTGTAAACTGAGTTTGTGTTCAATGTCCTGGCCGATGTAGTAAGAATTTCCGTAATTTGTGCCATAAACTCCATCCATCCATCCATTTTCTGACCCGCTTAATCCCTCATGGGGTCGCGGGGCGTGCTGGTGCCTATCTCCAGCGTTCACTGGGCGAGAGGCGGGGTACACCCTGGACAGGTCGCCAGTCTGTCGCAGAGCTGTGCCATAAACTCTTCTAAGAAAAACAAAGAAACCAAATTATTATGTCACTCGTTTGTAACCTAGCAACAGCCTCTATGAGGAATATGGCTCTTTGTGGTATAAGATTAATAAGTAATCAGATAGCATTTTAACATCATAGTTCTTTCACAGCTTTTACATTGGAAAAACTCCCTGCTAATGAATCTACTTCCTACCTGTTGATTAGAAGAGTTTTGTAGCTAATGCCAATCACCAACCACGCAGAACCATTTAGGAAGCAAAGAGAACCGAGATATTATTAGTTAATCTGTTCAGTACAGACAAAACAAAACCATGTTGAAAATTATTTTCTGTCTCGGCTGCAGCCCTGTCCAGCTCCACCAACACCAAAATCAGGTCGTCAGCAGGTCTAATAAGATTGGGGGCTTTTAATTTTGCATTTAAATACCGTATTTTTCGGACCATAAAGCGCACCGGATTATAAGGCGCACAGGGAATTTACGTGTGTGTATTTGCCCACATATAGGGCGCACCGGATTATAAGTAGGGGTGCACATAACATTTTTAGTCTTTGACTTTCACAAGTGGAGCAGTACTGCTTTTGCCATAGTGCTCCGCTTGATTTATGAATGTGAATAGTTTTATTATGATTCATGCGGGGAATATCTCAAATGATATGGACACTACATTGGGAAAGTAGGAGATGAAAGGAAGAACAAGAAGAAAAAAAGAAAAGGTGAACGAAAGAGGAGATAAAACGAAGAGAATGATAAAACAATTATTGAAAAAAACATGTACTTCGTTTAATCTGCAGTTCCTATATTGTCCACGGGGGTCCACACCATAAAACGCTTCGTTTTAAAGGAGAAGTCCGGTCAAAATCAGAATTCAAACTGCTGAAAGTACTTTAAATATAAAACTACTACATACTGTGCAAAAAATTATAAGTTTTTTTAATTAAGAATAATTCTCATTTAATCATGTTTATGTGGAGGAATCCATCTTGGTCAAGAATAGTACTGTCACCTCCCATTTTTTGACGTCACTCGGCGGACCCGCTGTTGAGCAAGTTTCAACGCTCTGTTTGTCACGGCGCACTATTTTCCAAGATGGCGACGACTGGTGCTCTGTACGAAGCAGAGAGTGATGAAGTATTTAGTGACAGTGATGAGAGTTCCGTGGAGTCATCATCATCTGACAGCGATATGGATGTTTTAGAAGAGTTTCTTGACAGAAACCGGACTTTTGACGGAATCCAGCGTACCTATTTCCATTGCAAACTCAGTCGGGTCCTACAGTATATATATACACGCGCGTGTGTGTGTGTGTGTGTGTGTGTGTGTGCGCGCGCTCCGCGCAGCACGGCTTTGCCGGCACTGCAGCGGAGCGCGCGCACACACACACACAGCGGAGGAGAGATCGCGCTGAAGTGACTTAAGTTATATATTTGCCCCCTAGTAAATAGGGCAGGTGGTCATTATTGTATAAATAATAAAATATAAAAGCATTCCAGCACATGCTGGGCGGAGCACGGCTTTGCCGGCGCTGCATCGGAGCGCACGCACACACACACACACACACACACACACACACACACACACACACACACACACACACACAGCGGAGGAGAGATCGCGCTGAAGTGACTTAAGTTATATATTTGCCCCCTAGCAAATAGGGCAGGTGGTCATTATTGTATAAGTATTAAAATATAAAAGCATTCCAGCACATGCTGGGGCGGAGGGATACCATGTGGTATCCCTCCGCCCCTCTGGTCGGTAACCATCCCCGTAACTTCTAAATTAAAAATTGAAAATTTAAAAATAACTTACTGAAAATCCTCGCCCTCATGTCATGTTCAAAACATTCTTCTTCGAGATGGTCACTGCATATGACGTGTTTTCTCTCTGGCCAGAAGTTAGATGGCAAATCCGCTCTTCAAGTTGGCAATCCAGCGCCGAGCCCGGTGGCTCATGAATCGGGAAGTTGAAATAAGCTATGTTTTTTCCACGTTTACCAGTTGTGTTGGAACATCCGATGGCCATGCACGTGGGCATTGTTGCTTCAGCAATAGCTCTTGGGAATGTCAGCGGTGAAGTCCTCTGGAAATCCGAAATAATTATTGATGATCGCAGCTGTGTAGAACGGCTCCTATTGACTTTGCATGGAAAGCGGAGAGAAATACTGTCGCCGCTCCGCTTTTCTACGTCGCAGGATGTGATGTCAAACGCCCCTTACTGCCCAAATATGGGCAGTAATGTCAGCCCCCATACACAGTGATTCAGACGACAATTTATGTTTTTATTTTCTTATTGATTAAAGATAAGTTCATTAAATAACCACGAACGTATTAGTTTTAGTTATAGCTAATGATACCCTGATTTTTCCTTGTTCACCGGACTTCCCCTTTAATCAGCAGATGGTAGCACTGAGCTTTAGATGTGGAAAATTGATTTTAAATCATTTCTTCATTTTTATCTGTTTGATGTATTTTGTCATTCAGGACAGTGTTTTTAAGTTCCAAAAAATGTTAATAAATGTTTTTCAACATTGTACAATCACTGTGATCAGTTCTTATGGATAATGCACTTCAGTAAATGTTTACCTGAGTAAAAGTATTGTTATTCATAATATATTGTGTAAAAGTGAAATTCATTTAATATAAAAATCAACAACAAGTCCACTTTTATTAGTTCTATTTAATCTTGCAATGAGTTTACTCATGTGGCCCTCTTGAGATCAGATTAAGCTGTATGCGTTCCTAAACCAAAATGAGTTTGACACCCCTGCTTTAAACGCATCCACTCTCTTAAAGTGGAGTCTCTGTCAAAAGACACGTTGGCCTCATATTTCTCTAAGATGTTACTGAGGGTTGTGTTGCCAAAACTGTGGAGATCTTTCATTTCAAGAGGCCAAGTTGTGGGATTAAAAATCAAAAACTGTTTTCTCGTATGAACACAGAGGACGTCCATGTATTGCTTTGTGACTCTTTAATACATAGACTTGTTAGTTGGTTGCAGTTTATGTTCAACAAGGATTGACGTCCAAGTCATCAAACTTTTCTCTTAAATAATAATATTCTGATTTGTAAAAACAATAAAATTTCTTGTTTTAAATAGTCCTTGTTTCCAAACATCTTTATATACAGGGCAGTTTTGTTGCTTGTGGCAAATGCAGAGAAAAGTTAAAATTAAATTAATTATGGGTGAAATATATCGCAATTTTAATTTTTGGCAAAATCGTACAGGACTAAACATAACACCCAGGTGGGCTATGTCATGTACGTGACTTTGTTTAGATTAAACCTCGACCAGCGCGGAGCGCAAAGAGACCGTTTACTGCCACTGGCAGTCTAGAAGAAATGAAACAGTAAATAACAAAAGCAGTTTTCAAATGATTTTGTTTATTAAAGAGAAAAAACAACTACTGGCACATTAATCATCAGTAATAGCTGGTGATCAGTCTTCTACATCAAAAAAGAGGAATCTTGGTCCACTCTTTTCTGCAGAGAACCACAATGGAGGGTTTTCAGCCAGGAAAGTAGTATATAAGGTCACGTAATGGAATCTCAATCAGGTTTAAGACCATTTTAATCATTTTACTGCCTAACCAAAGCGTTCTTGAGCTTAAGGTCATTAGCTGATGGCTGGACTTTCTCCTTGTTCTGCTAGAGACTAGAATTCATAATGTTCATCAATGACAACCAATTAAAGTCCTCAAACAATAAACCAGGCCTAGAAAAATCCCCTTACCACTATGGTTATTTGTGCACTTTTTGGTAGTTTTGGATGTGGAACTTCTTTCTTGCTGTGGAAATATGGACCCTGACCTTAACTTGGGCCAATGAGGTCTGCAGAGCTTTAGATGTTGTTTTGTGTTATTTGGTGAGTCCCAAAGCCTTAAAAATGACTTTGTAAACCCTTTTCCAGATCGATAGATGTCATTAACTATGTTTACATGGACAAAAGTGATCAGAATAGAGGGCAGATCGGAATAAAAAAAGTGTCATGTAAACAACCCAATCAGAATAAAATGATTGGATTAAGATCAATTTGAATGAAATTGTAATCCGAATGAGAGGGGTGGTTTATGCTGATTGATAATCCGATCATCGTGCATATAAACGCTTGACAGGCTCAAGTTATTCTGAATTTGGCAAACTGACCCGAGTGCGCCCAACGTAGACGTGACATATTTCCATGTTGTTGAGTGGTGTAACTACGTCGAGAAGCAAAACTGTCGGGGTTCCCGATACAACCTCTCTATTCGAAAAAAAAAGACTTCAAATTGTTGCTTATTTAGTAACGTTTCAACCATAATTAGAACCTGGTGCAAATCCAGCACTCAAAAGATAATTGAACTCATATAAAACTGCTTTGTTTACTATTTTTTGTTGTACAGCAAATTCAGAAGTTCTTCTGTGTTTTTTTAAGGGGAATTTGATACCTACGCATGTCAGAGTGGTTCTATTCTTAATAAAGCCAGGTGCATATACACACACATTATGATCAGATTAAGTGATTGTGTACCTATATAATTGGTACAATCTGATTATTTAATCCGAATACATTTTATTCCGATCATGAAATTTTGTGTGAACATAGCTAATGAATGGCTTTAGATCAGTGGTATGCCAAGTTACTCTTTGGGATCTTATGGCCTACTTCATGTTGTCAGACAGGTTGTATTTGAGTAATTCCTGGGTGTTATCAGCCCTGGGTTTGGCTTTTGAAATTAAACCAAAGAAGGTGAATTGTAGTTACTGTGCGATACAACAAGCCATTTACAAAGAGAAAAAAACACATGTTGAGCACAAACCAAATAACTGTATAAAGATAAATAAAACAGTTAAATTAAATGGAGCAGTTATCTAATTGGAAAACAATGTTTACATCTATAAAGTAAACTAAATATAACACAGATTACATATTTCCATTAGAGAAAATGTATTTCAAATATTCTAAAGATCTTTATTTGGGTAAATGTTAACGTTTCAAACATGAGAATTTTTGCTTGTAGTATCGGATTTTGGGATACTTTATTTAGGGTGTGTAGCTGTAACAGATGAAGTTTTTTCTCTCTGAGCAGTCTCTAGCCTCCATGCCACCAGCGCTGTTCTTGGATAAGATCCCACAGTGTTGATGTGGGGCGGGGCAGAGAGGCAGGTCGGTGTGCAGCATATCTGCTCCGTTCACCCACAGCCACTCACCGGCCAGGAAACGCAGGCCGGTCCACACCTACAAGAACAACCATCCAATCAGACTCAGAAATGTGTAAAGTTGTTTTAAGATTGGTTAACATGCAGAGCTAGCTGGCCCATTAGGCAATACAGGAAAATGCTAAGAGGGCCATGTCCAATTTGATGTTGACTGATTGTTGAATGTACAAACTATTACCATCACCGTTCAATGTTTTACAGGAATTTTATTTTCTGGCAACAGTATATTTCTCAGATTATTAAGACTTATTTGTAATTTGTTACTCATGTAAATTGGTTGACATGTTATTTTTTGAATTCCTTGAGACCAAAGTGGAGCTGGAGTCAAGTTCCTTGTTGTACTGATCAGCTTGAAGCTGCTTCTCGTTCTGCAATTAAGCTCTGTGGTATAAACAACACTATCCAATTTCTTGTGTGCAATTAAACCCCTGACTGAGGTGGCGCCGTATAAAATGTCATCTAGGGTGCCGGATTGAGAAGAGCCTTAAGAACGGAATATTTAAAAAAGGCAAATCTGTGAATTTATGAGGGAATATCAAATAATAATCATCATTGTCTGTATTTGTCATTGCAAAATACACTCACCGGCCACTTTATTAGGTACCCCATGCTAGTAATGGGTTGGACCCCCTTTTGCCTTCAGAACTGCCTCAATTCTTCGTGGCATAGATTCAACAAGGTACTGGAAGCATTCCTCAGGGAGTTTGGTCCATATTGACATGATGGCATCACACAGTTGCCGCAGATTTGTCGGCTACACATCCATGATGCGAATCTCCCGTTCCACCACATCCCAAAGATGCTCTATTGGATTGAGATCTGGTGACTGTGGAGGCCATTTGAGTACAGCGAACTCATTGTCATGTTCAAGAAACCAGTCTGAGATGATTCCAGCTTTATGACATGGCGCATTATCCTGCTGATAGTAGCCATCATGGGTTGGGTACATTGTGGTCATAAAAGGATGGACATGGTCAGCAACAATACTCAGGTAGGCTGTGGCGTTGCAACGATGCTCAATTGGTACCAAGGGGCCCAAAGATTGCCAAGAAAATATTCCCTACACCATGACACCACCACCACCAGCCTGGACCGTTGATACAAGGCAGGATGGATCCATGCTTTCATGTTGTAGACGCCAAATTCTGACCCTACCATCCGACTGTCGCAGCAGAAATCGAGACTCATCAGACCAGGCAACGTTTTTCCAATCTTCTATTGTCCAATTTCGATGAGCTTGTGCAAATTGTAGCCTCAGTTTCCTGTTCTTAGCTGAAAGGAGTGGCACCCGATGTGGCCTTCTGCTGCTGTAGCCCATCTGCCTCAAAGTTCGACGTACTGTGCGTTCAGAGATGCTCTTCTGCCCACCTTGGTTGTAACGGGTGGTTATTTGAGTCACTGTTGCCCTTCTATCAGCTCGAACCAGTCTGGCCATTCTCCTCTGACCTCTGGCATCAACAAGGCATTTCCGCCCACAGAACTGCCGCTCACTGGATGTTTTTTCTTTTTCAGACCATTCTCTGTAAACCCTAGAGATGGTTGTGCGTGAAAATCCCAGTAGATTAGCAGTTTCTGAAATACTCAGACCAGCCCTTCTGGCACCAACAATCATGCCACGTTCAAAGTCACTCAAATCACTTTTCTTCCCCATACTGATGCTCGGTTTGAACTGCAGGAGATTCTCTTGACCATGTCTACATGCCTAAATCCATAGAGTTGCCGCCATGTGATTGGCTGCTTAGAAATTAAGTGTTAACGAGCAGTTGGACAGGTGTACCTAATAAAGTGGCCGGTGAGTGTATATATCAATGAAACCTATCCTCTGCATTTTACCTGTCCCTTAGGGAGCAGTGGGCTGCCATTGGGTGGCACCCAGGGAGCATTATTGTGCTTGCTGACGGACCCAGAGTGGCTGTAAACTGTAAACCCAGACTGTAAACCCGGAACCTCCAGGATGAAAGCACGATGCTCTAACCACTACGATACCACTGTATATAGATGCTCCCTTTGGGCTGCCCTTCTCAAAAACCCACCTATGTAACTTGAGACTAGGGCTGGGCAATCTATCGAGATTTTTAAAAAAAGCTATATTTGAGGCGAAATTGATTATATTGAGATGGTTTATGTTGAATTACAATTATACTTTTAGGGTATTCAGTAGGCTATTTTTCTGCCATTTCTCTTATTTATATACAGCTGTTTGTTAAAAATGTGCCTGTGAGAAATTTGGGATAAAGGTTTGATTCAGAAAGGCCTTTTTATAATTACTTTATGAAAAGAAAAACATATTGAGATCAATATCGGTTATCGCATTTCAGTCTAAAAATATTGAGATATCATTTTTGGTCCATATCGTCCAGCCTTACTTGAAAGGGTCAAATCCGTCACTGAAAGGTTACGGCAATCTGACTAACAACCTGATGAGATATAATTTTGGTTCTCTGATGTAGGTTTTTAATCTAGAGGGGTGAAAGCGGCCTTGTCTTTGCAAGTAACTCGATGACCTCTCAACTGGTCCAAAGTGCTCTGCTATCAGAATCCAAAACATGGAAACTGTTTAAAGGAGCAATAAGTAATAGTGACAGTGTTTCAAATCGGAACAAAACTGTTATGCCATCATGACGTGACAAACTGCAACTCCCAGCATGCAATACAGTTAGGATTACCGCTCCGATGGAAACCTTATCTCATCACCATGGAAATGACTATGAAAGCGTGCTGCGCTATCACCTCAGTCTTCTTTTTCGGGTAACCGCCCTTTTGAGAAGATGCTCAGCTGATCCCCACATGCAGATTCGCATGTAGTCTGTGATCCGATTCTCGGCCGGTCCGAGCTTCGCTGCATCACTTTTGCCCTGCACCCAATCAGGGAGGTCATGACTTAAAAATGAACGTTAATTTTTGATGCCACTGGAAGCCGTTATCGTCCAGAGATTGACGAAATCCGCTCGTTTATTTTGGCCAAACAAATCGTCGGAGAAGCGCCCAGGGAACATGGTATTTTCTGCTCCACAGTCAACAGTGCCAAGCCTACCTGAGACTCTGGCTGGAAGTGACAGGCGCTGGGTCAAGCCACATCAGTCTCCTCACTGGAGCAACATCAAGTAAAAGGATTTTCTTTTTTTTTTATTTCACTTTTTCCACTCATAAGGTGATGTTTTGTGCCTGGGCAGAACCTATTAGGAAATAGCTTTAATGCTTAATTACTCCTAAAGGAGTTTGTTTAACTGTGCTGAATATTTCCACTGTGTGCATGCATTAAGTGATTTTTGCTGTGTTTGGTTTTGTTGGTGATAAACTGGCCACGCCGATCGGCTGAAATTAGATCTGTTTTCCATATTTCTTCCCTTTTCTCTCTCTCTCTTTGTCTTCCTCTCTTCGAATTTCCCGAACTTTGTCGAATTCTTTCCCCTTCTGGTACCAACCTACTTTAAGCTAGTGAGTTAGTTGGGATCTCGGAGCCGCTATTTTACGCACGACACGTGGTCGGAGGTCGTACGTCCTCAGGACCGCCTCCTTAAGCACTACACACAAGGTCGGAGGTCATATGTCGTCATAGTCGCCATCTTGGGTAGGGCACCGAGTAGCCAGAAGCGGTTAGCCGTAGGCTGTTTTGAAGTAAAACTAGCTTAGTTCCCGTTAGCCGAGTGCTCCCGGCACTAGAACGGGTTAGAAGCTAACTGTGCACGATTGCTAATGGCTAGTTGTGCAAGAAACGTTCTCCATCTTGAAACCAGTTTCGCTATCTCAGAGCTATTTAGCCCATGTTCTATCAATGCTGTTACTTCAAAGTGCTGACATGTTGATTGTGATGGTTAATGTGTATGTCAATAAGAATCCTAACCAACTGTGAATTGATTTAAAGCATTGCTACCCCTCAATTAATCCATTTTGATTGACTTTATTTTCATCTGTTTCTTTTAGCATTGAGTAGCGAGTAGTGTTTCCTAGTGTTTTATTAAGTAGAATAATTGCTATAACAGGGAATTATCAGTTTAATAAATATCAGCTTGTGAAATCGTAGGTGTTTGTGATTAGTTTGAGTCGGAAATTGAATAGTCTCTATAAGTAATCGAATTATCTCCTTTTTGAGTTAACAACTGAATAAACAGACATTTTCATTGGCTTGTGGTGAAGGAGTAAGGATTAAAACTCCAATTGCAATTATAATTAAAGTTATCAACTTTTGCTGGACAAGTCTAACTGGTCAACAACTGGTTAAATAACACTTTTCCAGTATGAATAAGTGCATAACTGCTAATTAATAAACCAATTGTTAATGTTAATCATTACAGGCTCATAGCCCTTGATCACAACCATTTGAAATAAATGTCGTGATAGCTATCCTTTGATTTTGAATGATATATCATTAAATTATAATTGCCAATTATAATATTAATCATAATTAAACAGGTGTAATTGCATAACAAAACACACAACAGCTTGCCCCGGTCAACAGCCTATTGTGCTGTTTCCAGAAACAGGTTGCTGATGTGAAACCCTAATGACTTTTTACTTCCACAGGATAGGTCTATGATGTTGTATTCTGTTCTATTTCTGATCTGCTTCTCTTACTGGCTTCCATGTTTGCAGGGTGCTGCTCTTTTGCCAAAATAAAATACCAAATAATGCGCTCTATTTTAGGAACCCTGGGAACTTTCCTAATATTGGCTCAGGAACCAGGAAGTAAACATGGGCTACACTGAACCGAAGTAGTTCCGCACCGTGCCTCTAATTGTAAAACGAGAAAGACTTGACTAAGATATTGTTCATGGAAAAGACGGATTGTTTATAGGAAATGTCACTTCCATCTCGTATGACAAATGACAAGTTTTGTTAATTTTGCCATACATTTCTTACTTAGTGTTCCTTTAATTTCGCACCAGTGTAGTGTTGTTAGTGGCCTTCAGTTGTACTAAATCTGGAAGGTACTGGCATAGCGCCCTCTAGTGGCTAGGATTTACACAGCACTGCTTTCAGAAATCAGGGATGGAGCTTGAATTTCAAAGACTACAATTATATTAGACCACTTGAGCTAAATTTTTTTCAACCAAAAAAATCTCTCATATTAAATTTTCTGTTCAACTAGTAAGTGTGAGCTTCAACTGCCTTTTAACCCATTAATTATTAGAATTTTGCTGTGAAATGATAATATATAAACAAAACCTTGCAGGGACAGTTGAAAGAAAAGACACCTTTTCTGTTGATGATACAAGAACTCTTGTATTTTTAGCCAACTCTAGAGTCTGGATCAGCTTCTTAAATGAAAATTAAATAATACTTACAAGTCATAAAAATACAAACAAATGTATAACAGAAACCTCTTAAATTCCAATTTGCTTCCATGGCTGGTTTCAGGTACAAAACTTGCTCTTTAAGAGCAGCCAACTCACCTCCTTAGTGTCAGCCTGCATGACCTTGGTCATAATGAGGTCCTGTTGGTCTTCAGGCTGCAGGCTGAGGAGATCGTAGCGGAAGTTGTTTGTGGGCGAACGTAGGCCTCTGCAGTGTTCCAACGCCTCCTCCCAGCTTTTATTCTCCTTTACCAGGACCACACTGTCTAAGACGCAGAGGAACGGTAGACGAGCATCGCAGTTTTGAGAAGCCATCTTCTTCGATATTGAGTAGATCGACCCACAGTCACCGCTGTTACTCAGTTCCCCTGCTGACCAGTTTCTATATTCGGACTCTCCCCAGGTCCAGTTCCATGTTGCTCCTATAAGACAGATGTGAAAAGATGTATGTTCATAGTTGAGTTTAACAATCTTTAAAAAGAAAAAACTCTATCTCTCAAGGCTTTCGTGAACTGTCCTGAACTAAACTGGAGGTGCAGTCTGACCCTCAGGGTGTTAGAACAGACCGACTACAGACATGACAAACTCTGCGACTTTAAAATCTGATTTGTGGTACAACATTGAGTTACATGTGAAGACTACAGTGTCTCTGTTAAGTGTTCAACCCCCTAGATCTACCCCTTATATCATGTTGTATCCACAATGTTCAAGGCATTTATTGGGATTTTATGTGAGAGATTAACACAAAGCAGTGTATACTGGTAAGGAGCATACCTAGGGAAGGCAGGGTAAATATTTTAAAAGTGCACCAGTTCTACATCATAAATTATATTTAAAGTGCCAGTCTGATTTTAACCATAATGCTTTACCATCTCTGTGCAGTCCAATCCAGATAGGAAATTCCATCTCTCTGACGACGTTGTTGAAGTAAGAGCTTGAAAAACTGGCCAGATAAGCGGAGTTAGTCCTGCAGTATTCCTGGGCTTCTGACCATGTCTTTGCCTCTGGTATGAATGGGTACTCATAATAATGCGTATGGTACTTCCGACAAATGAAGAACAGATGACTTCCACAGTTCTCGACATAGATCCTATATAGAGAATAACGATTGACAGAAGATTTTTATTCATTTTATCATATTTTCTAAATTTCAGAAAGCAGAATGGAACAGATAATTGAGGTGGTCACAGTATAGATGCATACATAGAAAAAAATCCTAAATGTTCAATTTCCTGTTAATATTTCAGTTTTAAATCAAATCAGAACGCTTCATAAAAAATACATTTCTGAACTCAGTTTTGAAGGCTGACATTCAGAAAGATGAGCTTGATAGTCTCTTATCTACTTTAACAAATAGCAACTTAAATGTAGGCAGTAAAATAGTTCGTTTACTTAAACATATTAAAGTTAGGCTCCCACATAAGTGACAAAGATGATGTGGTTTGTTAATATTTCCTTGCTTGAGAAATGTACTTTATTTTTCCGACCCCCTAAATAAGATTATAAAGCATAGTGAGAGCTCACATGTTCATATATTGTGTTCTTGGTATGCATTTGCCACTTAAACACAATGAACAATCACTTCCAGTGAAAACAGATTATGTCTACAGCACGCACTATATATATATATATATATATATGTGTGTGTAAGTGTATTTAAAGAAAGCAGCATTGGATTAGTTGTATTTCCTCAGTAGAAGGCTTTAATTTCCTATCTCAGACATGTAAAAACAGAAATGTTAAGGGGTAGTGTCACATTACTTTTTGTCACTGTACTGGACCATAGCACAGTTTTCAATGCTGTTTCCTTGCCAAATATCAACGTTGTAGTTTTGACCATCAGACCAGACCCAGTTACTCCAAAGGTTTGTTCTGTGCAGACCGATCCAGGCTTGATAATCATTGATGTTCAGACTGTTAATGTCAGACCATGTATCAATAGTGGCCAAGTCAGTGAATTTGCTGTAAGGACAAAAAAAAAGTTAATTATAAATGTGAAGAGCAATGCCATAATGCAATATCTGCATGCTGTTGCTTATAGGCAAATATATGATCAAATGCATGCAGAAGTCAAATTATGAGGCTGTTTTCTTTTTTGACTAAGTTGAAGCGGATCAAAAATTTACATTGAATAACAAGATGTGATCTAAACACAGATTATGCTAGAAATATTTTTCACTTGCAAAGCTGGCATCTTGGACGTGAGGCATTTTGTTTCCTTGTTCCTTTGTGTTTTTTTTTTTTATAGCAAATGCTTTTTGAGTTGGGGTTGTGATAACTGTGGCTTTAAACGCAACAACTGGGAGGATCATCAGATATTTAATTAAATTATTTCTACATGTTTTTATTATTTTTTACCTTTCAGTCATTTTATTTTTATAATTAGTGATGACAATGTGGATTTTTTAAAGTTAAAAGGCAGACAAGGTTTCTGTAACAGGGTATTGCCTTTTTCAAAACCACATTTTACATGTAATACGAGATCTGGGTTTTCACCTG
The DNA here is from genome assembly GCA_037039145.1 of Fundulus diaphanus. Lineage (NCBI taxonomy): Eukaryota > Metazoa > Chordata > Actinopteri > Cyprinodontiformes > Fundulidae > Fundulus > Fundulus diaphanus. The sequence goes on along the minus strand of CM073122.1, from coordinate 5,824,638 downwards.
AATTCACCTTTATTTATGTAGCCCTTTTCAAACAACTGAACATCAGAAAGCTATAAGCATTTCCAAGACAAAAATTGCATTATGATTAAATAAAAAGCCACTTAGGATTAAAAATTTTATAAACAATAACATTAAGGTGCAAGGTGAAGAAATACACTCACCGGCCACTTTATTAGGTACACCTGTCCAACTGCTCGTTAACACTTAATTTCTAAGCAGCCAATCACATGGCGGCAACTCAGTGCATTTAGGCATGTAGACATGGTCAAGAGAATCTCCTGCAGTTCAAACCGAGCATCAGTATGGGGAAGAAAGGTGATTTGAGTGACTTTGAACGTGGCATGATTGTTGGTGCCAGAAGGGCTGGTCTGAGTATTCCAGAAACTGCTAATCTACTGGGATTTTCATGCACAACCATCTCTAGGGTTTACAGAGAATGGTCCGAAAAAGAAAAAAACATCCAGTGAGCGGCAGTTCTGTGGGCGGAAATGCCTTGTTGATGCCAGAGGTCAGAGGAGAATGGCCAGACTGGTTCGAGCTGATAGAAGGGCAACAGTGACTCAAATAACCACCCGTTACAACCAAGGTGGGCAGAAGAGCATCTCTGAACGCACAGTACGTCGAACTTTGAGGCAGATGGGCTACAGCAGCAGAAGACCACATCGGGTGCCACTCCTTTCAGCTAAGAACAGGAAACTGAGGCTACAATTTGCACAAGCGCATCGAAATTGGACAATAGAAGATTGGAAAAACGTTGCCTGGTCTGATGAGTCTCGATTTCTGCTGCGACAGTCGGATGGTAGGGTCAGAATTTGGCGTCTACAACATGAAAGCATGGATCCATCCTGCCTTGTATCAACGGTTCAGGCTGGTGGTGGTGGTGTCATGGTGTGGGGAATATTTTCTTGGCACTCTTTGGGCCCCTTGGTACCAATTGAGCATTGATGCAACGCCACAGTCTACCTGAGTATTGTTGCTGACCATGTCCATCCCTTTATGACCACAATGTACCCAACCCATGATGGCTACTTTCAGCAGGATAATGCGCCATGTCATAAAGCTGGAATCATCTCAGACTGGTTTCTTGAACATGACAATGAGTTCGCTGTACTCAAATGGCCTCCACAGTCACCAGATCTCAATCCAATAGAGCATCTTTGGGATGTGGTGGAACGGGAGATTCGCATCATGGATGTGCAGCCGACAAATCTGCGGCAACTGTGTGATGCCATCATGTCAATATGGACCAAACTCCCTGAGGAATGCTTCCAGTACCTTGTTGAATCTATGCCACGAAGAATTGAGGCAGTTCTGAAGGCAAAAGGGGGTCCAACCCATTACTAGCATGGGGTACCTAATAAAGTGGCCGGTGAGTGTAGATCAAATTAGGAAAAGGCGTAAAAGTGGTTAAAGTAGAAATGTTGTAAATTAAAAGCTTGTAAAGAAATGTTCAACACAAGTAGTTCAATGGAATATACAATTTAAATGAATACAAAAAAGCTTTTATTAAGAGCAGTTTTAGCTTTGTGTTGTACGTTTGCAGGGCTTCAGTGTTGGATAAAAAAAGGGGATGCTAAACCCAGAGCAGAAAAGCCTAAAAACTAAAACTTCTATAATCATGTGAATGATTAAAACTGCAGCCTTAGAGCAATATTATGGTGGTAAACAACAAGTATTGCCATGCCACGTCCTTCAAGGCATTGTATGCAATCAGTATTTTACTGAATTCTGATTTTTACAGGCAACCAATGCAGCGGTACTAAAGGGGAAATGTGATTCCTCATTGTAGTTCCAATAAGATCACCCACTGCAGGACGCTGGATCAACTGAAAGACAACTTTAGAGTCATAGCATCCAAAAATGCAAGTCTACAGGTCTACAATGTGTCCACGACTCTAACATGCTCCTACAGTAAAAGAGTCAAACATGAGTACATCATTGGTGAATGAATTACTGAGCTTCAGAAGGTCCAAGTACAGTAACTTCAGTTTCGCAAGAGTTGAGGGGGTAAAACGTAACTGGGGTTAGTGAGACATCTGGCAAAGTCATTGAATGATGTCGGGTTTTATCACTTTAGAGGAAATAAATGATATACTTCTTGATATCATCCAATAGGATCATGTAAAAGGGAATAGAATGGCCCAGAACACCTTTATAGATTTGTTTGACTCAATGTACCACATTCTAAATGTTGACTGAAGTAACCTAATGAGGTTTAGCAGAACCAGCTTAGGCACAAGATATTTACAAGGTTTTTGGAAATATTTAGACATGACTGAGCACTTTTGAGGATATGCATTCCATCAGATTTTCTGACAATTTACCCATTTCTCATTTATACCTTAAGTATTATCATCTATCAATTAAAAACAAATATGCCTAAACATTAAGGAAAGAAATCTTACCTCCTGCAGAAGCTTCGAGCTTCCTCCCAGCTGAGACCAAATTTAAAGTGTGTGTATTCTTTTTTCACCACAGATCCAAGGCCAAAGGCAACACTGCTGCTGAGTAGGATGAGCAGCAGGGGTCCAATGATGCTGCTCTTCATCGTCAAAACCCTGTTATTAAAAATGTGCTGATAATTATGCAGCTAATTAGTTCAGCTGTGAATTCCTTAAAACAGAGACCACATGTATCTATTATTAGAGAAGGTGGAAAAAAATGTAATGGAACACAATTCAGTTAAAGACCTAAAACTCAGTAGATTTAAATACACAAAAATAGTAAAACTGTTGACCACTCTAATTACTTTAAGCATTATTGGATCTTAATTGTGAAATTACCTGTCGATTCTTTCAGATGTCACCTCTTGAGGAGCCACCAGCTTCTACTAAGCTTCTTGGCTAATGCGCTACATGTCAGAAGAGTTGCAAGCTTATCAGAGATGCTTAAAAATTATCATTACGCCCATCTTAATCCAGCTTTGCTACTAATCATTTGACTTCTGGCAAATGAAGGAAAGATTTACATGCAAGCCTAACCTACAATAACATTTCACAGATGGGGTTAAAAAAAATGGTATAAAATTTGAATACGTTTATTAACGACAAACTAGGACAGACCCAGTGTTTCTGCCTCATAATCTATGGCCCAATGAATTCCTACCTTTAATGTTTGCAGCAGCATACATGAAAAATTATCAATTTTCATGTATGCTACACAAACCATTTAACATTTTAGAATAGAATTGCCTTCGTTGTTCCACAACGGGGAAGTAAGGGTGTGACAGTGCCAAAAAAATGAAAGATTAAAAGTGGATAGCAAAGTTCCCCCTAATTTTTCATGTGTCTGAGCAAAGACACAAACTCCCTGAGCATTCACTTGACCTCTGTGAGCAACATCACACGTGCACACTGAGGCTACAGTACGCCTGTCCAAAACCTGAGATTATAACAAGTTACATTGCTTACTAAAAGAATCAAATTACAGCAATAGTTTCTGTTATATTACTGAGTTTAGATACAACCGATTTAGCCCGATTACATTAACAAGACAAAAATCTTGGACTTTTTAAAGAGCTGTAAACTATACCTTATTTCAACAACTGAGAGACAAACATCTTTCAGAGTTAAAATTTTACTACAATTATTAAAAATTTTCTACAGTGAGATTTAGCACAAGCATGTGGTATTGTGCAGCCTTGCCTCCATCAATCTCACCCCAGGGCAGCTGTGGCTACTAGCCGCTCACCACCATCAGGGTGTGAATTTGGGGTTGTCAGACTAGTTGAAGCCCTGTTCAAGTACAAGACATCTGTGCCCGTAGTCACAAAAATCCCCAGAGTCCTCTCAGAGAGCTCCATCCATCCATCCATTATCTATACACGCTTATCCCTCATGGGGTCGCAGAAAGGAAAAATAACCATTCACGCACACGCTCACACCTAAGGAGAATTTAGAGAGGCCAAGTGACCTAACAGTCATGTTTTTGGACTGTGGGAGGAAGCCGGAGTACCCGGAGAGAACCCACGCATGCACAAGGAGAACATGCAAACTCTCAGAGAGCTCCTCTTGGCCTACAAATTCCTACCTAGGAGTCTTAGCTTAAAAGCGATTCAGATGCCGCTGAGAGCGACTTCCAGGGAGGAAATGATGTTTTTTCTTAGTGAGGAGGTGTGGTTGACCCCGTTGTAAGGTGTGACACAAGAAGAAAACACGAATGATGAAAACTAGCAGAAACATGTCACACAGCATCAAATGTTTTAAAGCACCTTATTTAGATCATTATTTTGATTTGCTTATTTTTTCTCTGCAGTTATTTTACTACTTTATTTGATATTAATGCGCACTTACCCGTCAGCGTTTTACTGGGACTGCCTGCTTGTTTAAAGCGGTCAGATTTGGCAAAATAACAGACATGAAATGGAGGGGGAATATGGAAAACCCCGTCCAGTTATCTCAGAGGGAAAGTTGAAAGTTAAATAGGTCCCCGGATCAGGGCACAAACACAGAGTTTAAAGCATATCGTTGCAGATCAGTGCTCCTTTTTCTACGCACTCCTTGGTGCTTTTACGCACCAGACTGAAAAGTGAGAAGTGCTCCAGCGATCAAAGCAATGAAATAGCACCCCATACCTAGATAATCATTTAGGCTAATAAAATGATCATGTAATACATAAAAAAAACTCACCTCTTTTATATATATTCTTTGTAAATATCGCCACTTTTTATTCATGATGATTCAACATTTTTCTACTGTACCATTTATTTATCCTTCATGGAATTACGTTAGAGCCGTGCATTCAACCCAACGGGCCGCAGAAGCTACTTAATTTCCCCCTATGGAGATGATAAATGTTATCTAAATATCATTGTATGAGTGTCAAAGACGTTTATATGCTTTCCTCCACTGACGTTCTCAGCAAACAATGTCCGACATTAAAGAGCCAGTTTGTCAAAAATGAAAAAGCTGCTGTAACAAGATATCATCCCTCAATCTGCTGGCACGTCAGGTGTGAGGGAACATGTTGAGATACTAACCTTTAATAGGCTCACTACCGCTCAACCAACCTTACTATGCCGGTTTCTGCTGAATGTGGTGCTACGATCTCATGCTCAACCGATTAAAGAGCAAAAGACTGAATAAACATCTCAGAGGTACCAAGGCTCAGTTTGGTGGAACCAGTTGAATTTAGACCATCAGGAGCGGCATGTGGATATTAATATATGTATATTTTTCTATTCTTCTGATAAACACATCAACAAGTCTAGAATAATTTTACCCTTACACAAACATTACACAATTTTCATCCATCCATGTATGCCAGCTTATCCGTGCAGGGTCATAGGGTCGCTGGTGTCCATCTCCAGCGGTCACTGGGTAAGAGGCGGGGTACAACCCGGAAAGGTCTCCAGTCCATCGTAGGGCAACACAGACAAGTTAACACACACACTAGATCAGGGGTTAAGGCAAAAATAATCAATTTGACTGAAAAAAAAATTTCTAGTCAGCCCATATATTCCCGGGGCTGTCATGCCACCTTAGTAACCTCCTTTGCTTATTGTGCAAAGTCCACTTTAACCAAATCTGGTAGTTCCATTGACAATTCGTGCATCTCTCCCACCTTCAGAGCCTTGGTATCATCCTGGACACCCCTCTCCATAATCTCCTTCACTTTCCACATCCGTAACATCACCTGGTTAACTTTCATATTTGCAGCATCAAGCAAGTTCTTCCTTCGCACTTTTGTCAAACTGGTCCACACTCCACTCACCTTTCCAATTTATAATTTCAAAACCCTCCATAAACTGCAGCTAATTCAAAAGACAGCAGCTTGCATCATTACATCATCTACTTCACACATGTACATTAACTCCACTGTCACATTCAATATAAATCAATCCTATGATCATACAAGGCCAACAACAGCCATGGACAAAGAGGGACACATAACCAACACTATGATGAGATCGTACATTTTAATTTGACACAGATCACACATTACAACAATCAGTCTCTGCTTTGCCCGTTATTGATCACCAATTAATTATCACAACTCATGAGTTTATAAAAACACCTGTACGGAAAAGCAGGTATAGAAAATCCATGGATGGGAGGTTACATTTTTAAAAAAGTTTAATAAAATTGATAAAATATCAATTTCAATAAAATTGACAAAAAGTTTAATAAAATTGAAAATCGATAAAAAGTTTATCAGAAAAAAAAAAAAATCAAAATCCTTGTCATTTTATTGAACGAGTGTTCTGGTGCGCAGCTGCTCATGTGGTGAGACTGCTGCTTTTTGACCGACAGCCGCTCTGCCTTCTTTGTTTCAGACAAGCGCAGGTTGAATTTATTCATTTACTTTTTCCGAATCAGACCCAGTCAAATGTGGGACATTGTTGCACATTCCGACCCTCCTTAAAAAAAATAAATGAATAAATAAATCGCATCATGCTAAATTGGCCTGAGCTAGCATGCGAATCATGGGGAGATCCCTGGTTAGTCACCGCCTTTATCAGCCAAGTTACATGAAGCGAGGGAATTAACACTGACAGGTGACGTGGCCACGGGTGGAAATAACTCAGTTAACTGCAGGAGCAGTGACAGACACGCTTACCGAGGGAAGTTGTGGTCAGCTGTTCAATCCACGGAACTTTCTGACCTGGTGGTTCACATAAATCTAAAGAAAACCTTTGACCACCACTACTTTTATTCATGCATCTGTGGCCATTTTGAGACGCCCGATAAAACTCAGACTGGCAGATGTCCGCTTTGCAAAGACCCGCCCTACTCTCTTTCCAATTGGCTAATGCTCCGGCTCTGCCATATTTCATTGGTTGAGCGCAGTTTCTTTTTAAAACCATGAATAAAAAGTTTAGACCGAACTTTTTGTGCCAATTTTCCAAATGACGGAAATACGTCGCAGCGATGGAGAACTTTAACCCCTTCCCTATGCAAACCTACGCCCATTCATCTACCCATGTATGTCCTTCTCTTGAAGGGCTGTACTGAAACGAAATTTCCCCCACGGGAGACAAAGAAATTCAATGTGTCTCCCTAAATTGCCCATCGTCCCAACAGTCATGTCTCTGGACTGTGGGAGGGAGGTTGGGTACAAAAAGTTTTTTATAAAGCCAGAGTTAGACTGTAATTAGCAAAAAAACTTTTTTCCAGAGTATAAAGAAATTTACCACATTTGAAGAAAACATTCAACTCAACCATACCTTTGCATATTTTATTTTGTACCAAGTTAAATGCAATGACATATTTGGTAGCAGCAGTCACATTTCAAGTAAACTACATACTACATCTGAAATGAAAAAAAATAAAACAGATAAAGTTTCACAATCTTTATACATTTCTCACAAATGACTTCTAGCAGGCTGACAAAAACTGTAGTTGTTCCTTTAAGAATCGGATATTGGTCAGAAATAAGAACCACGCAAACTGACCTGGTTTGGACATGCTCCTCTTGAGCATCTTCAGGGTTTCGCTGGTCAACACTTGGAGCTCGTCCTGTAGCCGGCGGTGGCCGTCCAGAGTCAGGTGCCAGAAGCATGACTTCCTTTTCCCCTCTTTGCAGAGCTGGTTGCAGGTTTTTCGGAAACTGCTGCTGAAGCACAAATTATGACGGATTGTGTTTTTCCAGCCGTCTGGAGCCGTCTGAAAGAAGGGGAAGTGTTCTCTGGGAGAGGAGAGAAAGCCGGGCGAGGGGGAAGTAGCAGCAAAATCTTTTTGAGAAAGGCAAACACAGACCAGGGTACATGCCATAAACCTTTTCAGGACCATTTCAAAGACTCCAGACAGAGCCTAGTGAAAATGATGCTGGATGATCAAAGGGAACCAGTGTGTCTACATTTAGTAGACTCTCCGGTTCTGACCTGGTGAAGTTGTAAATCTGCTGGACTTTCAGGCTCCCAGTTTGGCTGCTCTTGAGGGCCAGAGAAATGAGGATGCAATAATTCACCGGTGGGCGAGGCCAGCATCCTGGCTTCAGGGTCTTCAGGTCCTGTGAGAGTGAGGAATAAATTAAAGCAAATGAATAAGGCCTATTTGATGTGAATTAAATATCTGAAGCCATAATTGGCTTTTTTTTTTTAAATTAACATCATCATTAGTCATTGATTCATAGTTATTGGGGATATTTGACTCCACCATGTACTGATCACAAATGACTGTATAGTTCAAAGGAGTAGGTTCAGCTGTTCGACGTTCAGCCTATCAGCGAATAGTGGATTTTGCAATAAAGGTAAGAAATCCGAACGACCATAAATAATTTTAAATGCTGTGTAGAATTAAGCTTTGCATATCCATGTGTGCACAATGATCATAGTTTGAGTCTTTCAGATGTGAAACAAAGGTTGTTTTGAAGCCTGATTTGCTTCTGATCTGATTTGCAAACATGTTGGGGGGGGGGGGGGGGGGGGGGGTCACGTCACACTCTGATTTGTTGTTAACTCTGGGCGGGTTTTGTTGGATTGCAGCTTTCAAAATAAGTATTGATGTGCATTCAGGGCCCCCATACAGTAAATATCATCATTTGACTGGGTGGGTTTTTGTGTGTTGTGGCGGTTTTTAACATATCTAACAACACTGGTGAGATTCAGCAGGACACCATAAGGACCCAAAAGCACTTAGAACTACATTCCGTCATTCACACACAGTTAGTGGTAAAAGTAATTTTAGCCACAGCTGCCCTGGGGCAGACTGAAAGATGTGAGGACAAGTTATAGGACGAATGCAGAACAGTTAAGACCCGGGGAAAGCTGCCATCCTCACCACAACTTTTGTGACCCTTCCTTTGCGTCTGGTTCTGGCTGGTCCACTACGGCCCTCTTCTTTCTTTACCTGAAAGTTAAAGATGTGGAAATTAAAAGCAGAGTCCCACATTCAAATTCATGATAATGGACTTAAATTAGCATTTAACTGCTTTAAAAACACAGATAATTTCGTAAATTGTCAGTGTTCAGACATGATTTAAAAAAAAAAAAATAATATATATATAGCACTTAGTGTAATAAACCACAGTATAAAGGAGGACGATATTCAATGCCTGCCTTGTGAATCACATCCATTTCAAACACAGATTGATTTATGAATGTCACTGCAGTGTACAATTTGATCTCTTGATAGACTTGGCATGCACTCCGTTTTAGAAATTTGAGTTGAATTGGTCCTTTTTGCCATTTAGTCAGCCCCCCCCCCCCCTGCATTATGGGATTTATGTTATAGAACTCTGTATTCCTGCTGACAAGTTGCTGTAATGGTTGCCAACATTGTGAAGAAAAGTTTAAAATTTGTACCTCTGGATCCCTTTGTGCATACCAGCATTAATTTATAATTCAAAGCAAGTCAGCTGCTCTGTGGTCCACTCCACAAACCTGCTTGAGAAATTCACGCACAACACCGCTGTGGTTTGCCTCATCGGACAGTGAGACTCACTACAGAGAGGAGACCAACCACCTGACCCAGTGGTCTTCTGACAGTCCCTTGTCCTGAAAACCAGCAAACCAAGGCGACTGTAGTGGATTTCAGAAGGTTCAAGGATGACAGACATACCGGTCCTGATACACAGAGGCAATGGAGAGTGCTAATAACGTCACATCCCGGTACTGTGCTCATGCACAAATCAGGTCCTTAATTTAGGAGTGCTTTCCTTACAACATTTTTCTGCAAAAACAAACCCCTAATTTATATCTATCCATCTGCTTAAAAAGACAAAAAACACGGGATGTGCTGCAACTCAGCTCTGCTTGATATTAAAAGTAATCCTCACAAAGAAGAAAGCCAGAGGATGTTACTGTATATTCAGCTGAGGAGGGAACAGAAGGCAGCAGTTCCTCCTGATGGGGACACATTGGTGGATCCTGCTGCTCCTCAGGCTCCATCTGAGGCAACTGGTGAGCAGGTTCAGGCTGCTGATCAGCATCATTCTGGATATATTCGATTGGACAGACGATGTTGGGATTCACCCAAAGCCACGGGTTTGGTTTAACAAATGTATCTAACAGAGAGGGAGATAAAACCAAACATTGCAGAATGAGTCAATGAGCTGCAAAGGTGATTATTTTAGTGCCAATTGAAAACGTATCTGCATGTTTCAGAGGAACAAGAACGCACTAAAAAAGGGAGCAATGATAAAATGTATTAGTATAAAAAAAAATAAAATAAAAAAAAACTCAAAATATGTCCAATCTGACCACTTTATTTTAAAACACCAATCCAACATTAATCCTCTTTTTTCTGATCCATTTCACTAAATGCAGCCTAGCAAGCATCAATGACAGAACATCTGTGGTAAGAACTGAAGCAGAAATATATATTAAATTCAAGAGTTTATAAAATGGTTTGCCAATGACAACAAGGCGCAAAAGCTAAAGGCTTGCTTCTTGGTAAACTCAATCCAAAAAAAAGGTAAAAAAACAAAGTAACTGGACTTATTTTCCGTAGTTGAAGACGTTTCGCTTCCTCTCCAGGAAGCTTTCTCAATTCAAAAAGTCTGGAGTAATGTGGAGTGCCAAGCTTTATACTCCTGCCAAACAAGGCCCTGTAATGGCTTAGATAACATGCAAATTCAACAGAAACAGGTCCACCCCTTAGTAATGGGCGGTCGTTAAAGTCATTAAGCCAGCAGATTTGGTAAACTCACCTGATGTTTTATCGTACCAAATGAATTCATCTTTTCTTCTCGAGGCCCTTGCAGAAGGTCTTTGAGCCACATATTGATCATTTGGTTTGTCATCTGTCAGAGATTAACAAACCTCACCGTCACACATTACAGACGCCACAAAAAACGATCGGACTCTAAATTCTCATTGTGATTCTGAATGCTTCTCTCATATGAAGCAAAGATTTTTCTGTGCCGTTTCTAATCAGTGGCTGAGTGACAGTTACTCATTTAATAGTTTCAGTTCTTTTTAATATTTACCATGATGAATTTGGTCAGTGGTAGTAGCCAGTCTCAGCTCTTTATCCATGTCCCAGTCCGTCAGTCCCACACAGCAGTGCAGGTCAAAGAATCGAGCATCGGTTTTCAGCTGGAAAGTCATGCTTGGATCTGTTTCAGAGGGTTTCTTTCTCTCTGATGAGGGAGGGGAAACTGAGGCCTGCAGGCTTTTAATTCAGCAGCTGGAGCAGAACTGCCTGATTGGACCCAATCAGATCTAACAGAGTGCTGCATGTCGCTGAATGGCAACGGTCCAACCTGAGGCTCGCTGTTTTATGTAACTTTTTATTTTAAACTACTGATAGGATTGTTTTGTGGAGTTTCTTTAAAAGCTTACATTGACACATTTGAAGACTTTTTTTTTTTAAATCACATTTCACATAAAAATATAAATTAATCTTGCTTAACTATCCTGGATGAAAGGAGTTTTTGCCACAGTTTTTTCCTGAACAAGTTACAACATTGTTCAGGAATAAACTAAGTTGGGTCGGATAAGGTTTCCAAGCATAATCTGACATTTGCATTAACAACATTCTTACCAGTTATTGGTAAAACTCTAAGTTAAAGCTAATTATTTTAAGCTGGACCTTCAAGGAAACATCAAAAGCTCTACAGGCTCTCTGAAGGTCTTCTGTAGATTTGCTTTGGACTTTTTTTCTCACCTCAATCCAGTATCCAACCATTTCATGAACTTTATTTACAGACAAAGTAGAGCGGCTGCTTTTCTGCTCCCAAAATGAGTCAGTTGAGGTTGTGCGTCTGATCAGGATTCCCCCTGGGCGCTTCTCTTTGAGGGGTTTCTGGGCACGTCCCTCAGGGAGGAGACCCAGAACTTTATGGAGGAACCCCTGCGACTCAGTCTTGAAGATGCATAAAGAAAAACCGGAAACAGAGCTATTGATCAAGATCACTGCTCAGAAGAGTTATTTTTAAGTTTTGCAGTGTTGTACAAATCAAATGTTCGTCCAAGTGTTTTGCTGATGTATACATTCCTTTTTGAAATGTCAATATAGTTTTGACCAGTGACTTGTGGGACAACCCTCTCATAACGTACACAGGTAAACGTGTTGAGCATGTGAGTCAGCACAAATTTAAAAGTTTTAATTATCTTTGAGGATAAACCTGTTTGGATTGTTCTCATCCCAGAGGTTTCTGAACGTAGCAGCATAGAATAACATAAAACCCCTCAAGTTAAAGTTGAACCCGCAAAAGCTCTAGTATCCCAGTGTTAAAGATAAAATACAAGCAACTCTATACTACTTTCAATTAGCACCATCACAGTGTTTCAAAAAACCTTCACACAACACAGTATACCGGCACGAAAAATATTTTGTTGGACAGTAGAAGTTTCACCCTACAGCCAATAATTTGCTGGAAGGACAGAGAACGTGGAAAAAACCCACCCAGGTTTAAGATAAAATGCACTTTCCTGTCCAGGGGTCTTTGAATGCAACACCACCCATTTAGAAATTTTATTTTAAATTAAGTAAAATTTAGACTGGATTGCAGTGTGTAATCGTTCCAGCGACATGGTCAAAATGAAAATGTTAACCTGGTGTTGAACATGATTGATTTGAAGAATCCTGAGTCCTGACTGCATAAATCTGGCAGCTGAAAAACGATTCCAAGCCGTTTCATTTCTTCAGACCACAGCCGTTCAGTCTGTTTATTGTCACATTTACAATGCACATTTCACAACAAATCCAAACATTAATAAATCAACTTTTATACAGCATGAGAACACAAAATCATCTCTTTAAATATCTATATATATCTTGTAGAGTTTAAACAATATTTTTTTATATCCAGAAGACGGTTTAATCCAGAAACACAGGAGGGAGGAGTGACAGCGACGACTGAAGCTACAGCTCAGCTCTTATTTTAATATTTCACAATCTATTTGAACAGTTAATCAGACTCATTCGTGTCACTCGTTATTTCTGTTGGGGAAAGACAGTAATTACCAGACATGCGAACATACAGGAATAAATAAGGACTCCGACATCTTGACAGAGTAAAGGAATGCTTCCATGTACATCTGCTTTGAGCTGAATAAGGATTCAGATTTGTGTATAATGTTTTCTTTTTTTTTTATAATGTTAAAAGATGGGAGGTGAAAACTTTCTGTTAAAGCCATCTTGTCATTGGTTAACTTGAAGAACGAGAAATCAAAAAGCTTCCCCAAGCGTGCCAGTTTGGTCCTGGTTTTAATAAATTGCAAATATCAGCTTGAGTTTATTTTACCAGATGAAGGATCAGGAGGACATGGCGTGCCGACTGGAGCACCCAGAGCTTGGAAAAGTCTAAACAATCACACGAGTGTTTGAAAGTCAAATGTGTTCAAAACAGGGACTGAAGGCCTCTGTCAAACAACACTCAGGTGATTCCTTAAAGCACAGAATTCACTACAGAAAACAGACTTAGAGCCAATTCTGGATCCAGGTTTTAGGTTCTTTACCACCATACAATGACTAGAGACAAGAGACCGCATGAAATGATAGAGGGAAGAAGGTGGGAAGAGCGCATGGGAGAACAAGCTCAGAATATTGGAATGTAGTTGTCGATTTTGGCGCGGTGCCGCTGGGCGATGCACTCTGCGATCCACACGATGTTCCTGCACTCCTGCTCCTTCAGCTTGACGTAGGCGTAGAAAACGCTGAAGTGGAACTGGTTGAGGAAGGCCAGCTTGTTCAGTTTCACCTGCAAGCATCAAAGAGGACAAAAAGGAGGAAATGGTCGTCACGTAGGAGACAGCAGAACAAACATTTTCAAACAACGACTGTGTTCCAGGTTGAGCTTATTTTGCATATTCAAAACAAACACTCAAAAGAAAAATCCACATAACCCATCAGAATCATAGGCTCTACCTCAATAGGTCGTCGACATTTGACTTAACTAAATTAGACTCAGAGAGAGCCAAAGGGCCCCATTCACTTCACCTCTGCCTGCTGCTTCAACCAGTTAGTGTGAAAGCTTCAAATGCTGTTGGACAAACCTAAACAGCTGCTTACCAGTGTTAAGGTCCACCACAGTCTAAAGTTTGAAAACCTCTAAAGGACTGCAAACCGTAACCTTGGGGATTAATTTTAAACAAGCTCCCACAAAAACTAAGTTATTTTCTGTTTAGAAAACAACAATTAGTTGACCTGATCAACATTGTCGATTATAGAAAATAAAAATTTAAAAACAGTTGTTAAACATTTAAAAATGTACAAACATTACTTTTTCTCAATGTTTAAAATCACATGCAGTCCCCTAAGGAGGCTCCAGGGGGCAGTATAGCATCAGTTCCCCTGTGAGCAGAGAGCACCCTGTCATATGACTGCAGCTCCAGGCAGTAATTATGGCTGACAGAGCCAATAAGCTCACAAAGAACAAGTTGCTACTTAGGTGTTCTGTTACATAATATTAGGTAATAAATAAGTTTTGCTTCAAATAAAGAAGTTTATGTTGCCTAGATTGTAACTCAATCATTTCATAGTTAATGTCTATATGAACAGCGATTCAAGAAGTGAATCTGTAAAACTGGGGCATCAATGCAGTTTGGTTGAACCTCACCCTTATTTTAGTGCATCTCGGGGAAATAATTGGTCATAACAATGCAACAATGCAACCAATGCAAAAACACAATCTGATGTGTTTTTGCACCAGCTCATGTCAGGCCGTTTCAGCACAAGCTGCATTTTATGGAAATACCACATGCTACATTTGTCCTTGAACAAGTTTTTCTCCAAAGAAAAATAAGACAAACATAGAATAAACATCCTTGGAAAAGTCAAACAGGGTGTTTGATATTTTTCATTTCTTTTGAGTGTCATGGTCCAGTTTTGCTCGTATTACTTTGGACATTTTCCAGACTTTTCCACTACTCATCCAGCCCAGTTACCTCCAGTCATCACTCCACCATTGATCACTTCCAGCCGTTGCTCCTAATTAAGTTGACCCAGTCCACCAGCCTACTTAAACCCTCCTCAGTTAACCCATATCCACCAGAACGTCTCCTCACTCTCGTTCACACCCTCTCGCTCTAGCTCACACTCCCTCGCCTTGTCAACCTGTTGCCTCTCCAGCTCCCCGGTGCCGCCGTGCTGGCTAACTGCCGGCTCTCTGAGTCCCTACGCTCCTCTGAACCCTGGCGCTCCATGACACCCGTGCTTCCTCGCTGATCCTTCGGTGAGTTCCTACGTCTGGTCTGCCGGATCGGGTGATTCCCAGGACTACACAGCCTGATCCGCTCCGCCTGGACTGCACCGTCGGGCTACTGCTCATCCCTCCTGCCTACATATACCTACCTCTTTCCTGCCTTCGTCGCCATCATCCCAACCCTTTCAATAAACTGCTCAAAATGTAACTCTGTGTGCGGCTGAATTCAGGTTCACCAACCTCAGCGCATGACACTTAGGGTTTTACAGTTTTGAGGGTAGGGCTGGGCGATATAGAAAAAAAGCTTATCGATAAAAAAAAAAATGCATATTGATCGATATCGATAATTATTGAAAATATTTACGCTCGCGGGGCCGCGCAGCTAAAGCTCGCGGGGCCGCGCTGCTGCGGGTGTGAGCGGCTTACGTGATGAATACTGGTGGGTTGCGTTACCAGACTCTGCTTTTACCGGTTCCTTGCAAGTTTTACAAATCACTGTGGTTTATTTCTATCAGGCTGGCGAACTAGGAAAACCCCGTTTTGGGACAATTTCCTCCGCCGCTACTTGCTGCGACATATTCACGTGTTGTGTGTTGTGGTTTGAGAGGGCGGCGCTTAGTGACGGCGTGCCGACTGTAGCAAGGAAGTAAAACTGTCTATCGAAGTTTTTATCGACCCTATTTTTTCCTATCGCGCCACACGTTATCGATCGATAGATATTGTTATTGAATTATCGCCCAGCCCTATTTGAGGGTGTCCTTTAGGGATGTTTATGTGTCCTTTGCTGTAAATTTCATTATGATTACACAATAACAATAAAGACTCTTTATTCTTAAAAATGTGGTTTAGAGCCCTGCTCCTCTCTACCACACAGTACCTTCACTCAGACTTTATCAGCAAATTAAAAGTTAAAGCTTAATCAACAAATGATTACCATCAGAATTAAATTGTATTCTGATTGAAAGGGCTGGTTAATGATCCATAATCCGATCAGCGTCCATCTTGTTCCACACTTGTTCTGATTGACTCATGGACTTGCAGCGCCTGCATGTAGAGGATGGGGCCGCAGCGCTATGCAGCACCGAACATTTAGTGAAAATCATCATTTCCTCCTGTTCTCTCAACAGCAGGAGTTCTCCACCATCTCAGAACCTGCTGCGGGTCCATTCTGTGCGCTCAGAACCAACACACTTCCGTGTTTATAGTCGTTTTGTTTTGTTTTTTCCCCGCATGAAGAAGAACAAAACTTCTGCAGTTGTTTTATGGAAATTCAACAACTCTGCTAATGTCAGAGTTTCTACGTTAGATAAAGCTTGGTGCGAGTAAACGCACGTCATGATCAGATTATCAGGTTTTTAGCCCAAATGAACGGTGCATTCAGAATAATCCAAACACATTTCAATCTGATCAGGGACTGTTGCGCATGTAAACAAGCTCCTGTCATTAACCAGCTAACAAGCTAACAGCCGCATTAGACGAGATACCAGACTGATGTTCAGCTTCATTTATAGTCGTGCTTCGGGGCGCCGTGCAGGACTCCGCTCACAGCCCGCGGGCCGAGCGCTGTTGCCGTTTTCCTCACTTTGAAATGGAACAAACGTCAGACATTGTAACGACTTACCCTGTTATTGAGCTCCTATCGCCCTCATCAATGACTCCGTGTTGTTTCAGGTCCTGTGTAAATGTGGAGCTCTCGTGCCGTGTCAAATCTTGCATGTTACTTTTTTTTGGTTTTGTGAAGCTCGACATGCTCCCCATCTTTTGAGGACTTGGTCCGAGCCGTGTTCTCTGTTTCGTCATTTGAAGAATGTACTCCCTTGCTCTGCCTCGTTCACATCGCTCTGCAGCCACTCAGCATTAACGACCGCCTGGAGGTGAGGTAAGCGGCTCTGCGACATGCCGAGTGACGCATTAATCGTGCAACACAACAAATCGATGACATAATTCGCTGCCATCGATTTTTATCGATTCGTTGTTGCAGCCCTATCCATAAGCCACAGCTGTACTTGTTTTGGCACTTCGTAGACATATGACAAGTGAAACCCTACAGCAGGAAAGCTCAGAAGCAGAAAAACAATGTTGATCTCAGAGCCGATGCAAGATTTAACTCAAAAGCAACATTCAAGGGTCAAAGAAATTAAATAAAATAGTAACTGTTCTAGTTAATGACTTTTTTTCCAGTTACAGTTTACTATTTAGCTATTAATTCCCTGGAAAATGTGACTGTTTGTGGGGTTTAAACGGCAAAAAGAAACATGAATATGCTTTTCGTAATTGATGGTCATTTTCAGCATGTTTTATTACCATCTTGTTATTTCTGCTCAAAACACAATCTCGTTTGAGAAATACTTCTGGATATTGGATAAAAAAATTGATTATCACTTTGGAATCAAAGATTGTTCGTTTTAATTGCTAAACACGAACAATCAACCTGGGATACCAAGCTACTAAATTTAGCCAAAACTGGACATGTTTTGGACCGTTTACCGGTAAAAGAAATTCAGTCACCTTTTTCTTGCAAAAATCTGTCCCATGACTGTGATTCAGGAACGATGATCTGTTCTTAGAGCAAGGCCTTTTCTGAAAAAACGGACGAACAATGACTCACCTCATGCTCAAAGAAGCGGTCCTCCAGGGTTTTATCTCCTGGGTTGCTCCCGGCGCCTTCGAACAGCAGCTTGTATTCCTGAAAACAAGAAGAAGAAAAATCCTCAGACTGAGAAACAAGCTTTCACCGTAATATGTTGATAATCAACTCATAAAAAGTAAGAACCACCAAAATGTCAGAAAGACATGCAGCAAAGAGGGAAACCACTGAGAACAAGGTAAAGTACAAAGATTTGTTGGTTGATGCAAAAATATTATTACATATTAAAATAAATGTTGAAATAGGGGTGGAAACAGACGGGGAGTGACACAGCCCCCCCTGGTGAACCCACTCTGCAACACATTTGTTGTCAATACTGATTTGTAATATTTGATATCAATGAATTCAGATCCTTTGCTTTGTTTTTCTAGAAAAAATGTTTTTGTTTCACAGCCACTAAAACAAAGTGTTTACCTTAAAACCATTTTTTAACCAATAAGACTGTTTTTGTTGTATATTAATAACGTTCCCCTGCTGTAAACAAAACAACAGACAGTGAAGCTCCTTGTAGATTTAAGCAGGTGACAGCATTACATTACAGGTTTTAGGACTTACAGGATAATAATCAGCGACAGCCTTGACCTGCTCGTAGTCATCGGCACGAGCCAGTTGGGCCAAACCTTCCGGATAAAGCTTGCCGCAGTGAGGGAAGAGCTTGGCTCGGTCTTCTTTGGACAACTCTGTACCGAATGAGTTGATGGTGATGATGAAAGCTCTTCTGTCAGCCTCAAACTGCAGCAGAAACGGCAACAAATATAAAATTTAACATGCTCAGTTCCAATATTTCCAAATATCATCTGTACTTTATTCTGCTTGCAGTTTGAACTCACCTCTAGGATTGGACACATGGTGTCCGCGGTCGTTCCTCCCAGGTTAGAACAGAACTTATAGAAAGCCTCCAGGTAAGCCTGCAAACACAGAAACTTGTTTCAGGAACTGAAATGGAGACAGATTTCTTGTTGTCTATTCACACAGCTTAAGTTTTAGTCCCAAATTGTAAGTGCATAATAAATAAAGCATCATTTTCAACAGGCTTTACCTTGTAAAGTGTGTTACGAATAATTTCAATGTTCATTTCATCCAAGTCCTGCTCAGATATACAATCCTGGAAGAACGCAGCTGAACAAACAACAAAAAAAGAAACAAAATTTGATGAGTTTCTACACGAGAGATTACTCAGCACCCCCCTCCAGTCAGTGAGTTCATGTGGCCTTACATACCCAGGGGTGTATCCACCAGGATAGCGTTGTAGAGCTCAGCGGGGGTTTGAGCGATGTTGACCGCCTCCATCTGCTCAAAGCTGCCCAGTGGGTGACACTTTGGTACGAGCTCAGAGATGGCCCTCTGGTGCAAGGTGCCCGTGATCAGCAGGATGACGTTATCAATCATATAGCTGTACCTACACAGCCCAAGAACCAGAACGTTAGAAATGTGGTTTTATGGGTTTAGATTAACACCAAAACAAATGTCTTTAGAGAGTGCAGAGAAATACCTTTTAAATGTTGCACATTTGCATAAAAATGCTTTATAATCTCATTGGTTCTTTTTGCAAAGCTAATTGGTGCTAAAAGGCAAATATAGATTTTGAATCGGTAAATACTTCCTGTCTGTTGAAGCTCTGATTTGTACATAATCGATTAACTGTTCCTGTAACTGAAAAACAAGAAGCCAGGTAGAGGTTGGAACTAATCCAACATCCCAAATCTCCACTCACGTGATAAAATCCATGAAGCTGGCCAGAGGCTCGTACGACTGGTTCCTCATGTGGCGAAACTCCACCACCATCTTCTCCTTCAGCTTGTCGTCGATGACCGACACAGTGAGCGGCGATGCCTCGTTAGCAAGGAAGCTGCCATAGTCTGTGCTCTGCAGATGGAGCTTCAGGTCTGCAGGACAAAATGCAATGATTACCCCGGGTGACATTTTAATGTGCTGCTATGAAACATTTTAATTTATCAAATCACGTTAATTCAAATTTATTCACAGCAAAACTCAAAAAAGACGCTCCAATAAACCCAAAAAACAAAAGTGATTTGTCAAAGTTCTTTTGACTGTCATATTCTTTATTCCACAAGGTTCGTTCGTAAACTTTAAGCTTAATTTGCTTAAAAAAAATACTGTCCTTTTTTATCATCTTTGTTATTGCAACTTTCTACATTCCAGTGAAATATGTCCTCTACATTTATCCCATCCCTTAGGGAGCGGTGGACTGCATTCTGGGGTCTTGCTCAGGGACCCAGAGTGGCAGTCTGTGGGATTTGAACCATGGAACTTGCAGTCTTTCCCAGGATGCAGGTGCTCTGCTCTCAGTACTAGGCCACCTCTCCCCTCACCGAGGAAAAAAAACAAAGAAAAAAATGTCCCTGCGCCTTTGGCAACCAAAAATCATGCATGTGGGCAACACAGAAACTGTTACTACAGAAGCTGTAGTAAACAGCATGAAATTAATAATTAGATTATCAAACACAACAACTGTTAAGATGAACCTAAATTTAAGGTTTCTGATAGTAATCACCATCAATAAATTGTAAAACAGGCAGCAGAGATGCAACTATTAGCATCAACAGTCATGTGGGGTTCAGTAATGGTTTCAGGGTCACCATAGCTGGAGATCATGCTTAAAGAAAAAAAGAACTGCACATGCTCCAAAGCATTGGGAAGATTAGCTCTAGCATCTGCACTCGTTACATCAATGTATTGTTTTTACCATGGCAATGATCCCAAGACACTACAAATACTGCAAATCCACAGCTGGACAAAAAAAGAATGCAGTATTAATGGTCTTTGAGCAAACTTTGAAGACCAAGGTAGAAGGGAAGGGATCATCTGAACAATTTAAATTTAAATTTTTCATACAAACAGTTTAAAGGGTCTGATTGCAGAGTAACATCTCTAGATATCAGAAGTAAACAAAACCTGGTGCAACACGTACAATATCAGGTTAAGTGTGAATATTAGTATCTAGGACATCTCCAGACATTCTTAAAGGCTTTTATGATTATTTCAGATGAGCATAACTTGCTCTTTCTGAGCTTTGTTTTAACAATTCAAAGGCACATCGTGTAACCCACAATACTGAACTATCAAGTTTGTGTTTAATTCACACTGAAAAAAATAACTAAATGTATTCATGATATAGCATAAATTTGTTATTTCACATAACTGTGTTTAGATGAGATGAAATTAGCAAAGCTGCTGGGGTTATGAATAAAAAAGAAAACTAAAGCAGACATTGTTAATAAGGGCTGGATTTAAGAACACTAAACTAACAATATGACTGAATGTAAACTTTTCACATGTAGATCGATTTATAAACCCTAATGTGATAAAATGCAATGGTGGCAGTGAAAAAAAAAACAACCTTTAAATAAACCTGATTTGAAAAAGAGGCTGCCTTACTTCCTCTAAAAAGCCCAACAGTTGATAATCGGGGGAACATTTTCCTGTCGACTACAAACGCTAGCTACTAGCTAGCTACTACAAATGCTAGGCTAGCATCGTTGAACCAGAACCTCTGCAATTGTTTGATATTTTCTGCACAAATTACTGTTCTGTGCTTCATGACTAATAAAAATAACAAAAACAAGAAAAAAATAGTCTTTGCAAGCGCAGTTAAAAGCTCCTCAACCCAAGCTAAGCTAGCATGTAGCGCCGAGAATGACAGCTGGCGTTAGCTTTTAGCCGTTAGCTTCAGTCTACTTTAGCTCACCTTCCAGAGTTTCACATTGAACCAGGTTTAGGTAGTCGGCCTGCGACAGTATTCCAGCCTTGAACCCCCTGACCAGCCCCTCCAGGTAGCCGTTATCGACGTTAAAATACAGCTCGGAGAAAGGCATCCTGGCCGACCGTCAGATCGTCTCTGCCGCTGGGAAACCGTCGGTCCTGCTGAGAGCTAGCGTCAGCTGACCGAACCACGTGACCGTCACCTGATGCGTCACCTGCCTGTGCGTAATTTAGAGTAAGGGTAAGGAGGCAGCAGTGCAGACGATTACTCACAAGGCCATCTAATATGATCACGTCTTAATTTTATTTTAGTGAAAAAAAATGAAGACTGATTGTAAAACTGAAGGTAGAAGATTATGTTACTCAACACGAGAACGCAGAAGTAAAACAGAAATAGGCAAAAGTCATGATGGGCCAGTAGGTGGGAGATTTCAGTGGCCATCTTTTCGTGTGTTTTTCCCGTTACTGTTCACCAATGATGGCCAAATGAACAATGATCAGTCGGGGTTTAGTTTATTTGACCAAAGGACCATCAGTCAACACCTTTTTGGTAATTTGCTAAAATAAAGAGGAAGCTGCGAAAACTCTTTGAGTGTACACTTTTTATCAATTGGATTTTTAACACTTATCCTTAATAAAGTTGTTATTGTAACATTATGGTTTGATAAATATTTTCAATTCAATTCAATTCAATTTTATTTATATAGCGCCAAATCATGAAACATGTCATCTCAAGGCACTTTACAAAATCAAGTTCAATCATATTATACAGATTGGGTCAGATTATACAGATTGGTCAAAATGTCCTATATAAGGAAACCAGTTGATTGCATCAAAGTCTTGACAAGCAGCATTCACTCCTGGGGAACCGTAGAGCCACAGGGAGAGTCGTCTGCATTGTACATGGTTTTGCTGCAATCCCTCATACTGAGCAAGCATGAAGCGACAGTGGGAAGAAAAACCACCCATTAACGGGAAAAAAAACCTCCGGCAGAACCGGGCTCAGTATGAACGGTCATCTGCCTCGACCGACTGGGGTTACAGAAGACAGAGCAGAGACACAACAAGAGAGACAAAAAAGCACAGAAGCACACATTGATCTAGTAATCTGTTCTACATTAGATGGTAGTAACGGGTGAGCCGTCTTCTCTGGATGATGTCAAAGTTAACAGAACGCCAGACCAGGTATTTACAGCTTGTCATGCTGTCTGGTCACAAAGAAAGGCTGTTATACTCTGGCTTCAGCTGTGACCTGCAGCCCTTCCTATCTGAGCTTCATCCATCCAGGAGAATTGGGGCTGAAAGCTTTTTCTGCTGGCCTGCAAGACCCAAGCTGGAAACTATGAACTCTAAAGTAAAATTAATGACTTTAATGTGGAGAAATCTTTTTGGCTGAGATGAATTACTGTACATACCCAGCACATTTACTTTATATCTTGATCATCTTTTTTGCCCGACTTTTTAAACAGGACAGATCATAGTGGAAGGCTCTGCCTGAATTCATCACTCCAAAGGTGTAAATTAGATATTTTTAGTGTTTAACCTTTCATATTATATTTGATTTCAATTCAGTTGATTTACATAATACTAATTCACAGCCAATGCTTTCACAAAAGACTTTACAATACTAATTGATTTCCAATTATACAGAAATACGCAAGTTACAGTTTTTATTGATGGCTTTGACGCAGCAAACAACTCAAAATCCACATTTTTCAAAACAGTTAACGCAGGGGCCTAAACAGTGTCAACAATGGTCAAAATTACACATTTTGTTTGCAAAAGGCTCCAACTCTGCCAAAACATTTAAAATATGGACCAAAAGCACATTTTGCCCTCATACAACACAACTTACACAGAAATGTATGAGCCCTTCCAGTCACTCATTACACAAGGGGCAACAAAATACAAAATACCTCACTCAATGTGAATCTGTGCAGCATTGCTGGTTCATTGTAGCCAATGACTTTAAGCACCTTACATGTCAGTGTCATTTGTAGTCAAATTTGCCTTCTTGCAAAAAATGCATCCAGAATCAGATATGCTGTGATGCAAATTTTATTGATTATTAATTTTTTTTTCAGACTGTGGCTACAAATGAAATATTCCAACATAAAATACTAGGGCTGTCTGTCTCTTCTTAGAGTTAGACTTAGACAACTTTATTTGTCATTTTGTATGTACAGGGTGCATACAGGGTGCATCTAGTCTCTTCTCTCTTGAAGAGTAGGCCACATGGCCTCATCTTCATCACGCTCAATATTTTTCCTTGCCATGCACCTAGGGAAAAATCTTGTTGCATGCCTGATCCATCCTTGACATGCCTCTGCATCTATGTCTTGGGCAGCAGCAGTCATTGCATTGAGCAAGGGGATCTGCTCATAGGGGCGGTGATTATATACCTTCCATCTGCATGCACTGAAGAATTTCTCTATAGGAGTAGATACAGACATATGATATTTGCATATACTCTATAGTAACATTGCCTGTTGTCCAGTCGAAAAACTCTTAAAATGTATGCAACCGCGTTTTTATTGAGAACAGACTCTTTGTCCCGTCTCTCTAAGTGAAAGCCCATGATTTACCACATGATCAAATCACAGTTGCCCGAATTTCATCTGTAACTTGAGCCCTTCCAGCTACACCTCCATCTCGCACAGGGATTCCTCTTCCTCAGACTCCTCTTCCCCTGAGCCATCTACCTCTTACTCTGACTCATACCGATCAAGAAGTTTCTAAGAGCTGGGAACATATGGTTTCTGTTTGGCTACCACCACTATAGCAACAGAGTTTGGACTGCTTGAATGACATCTGCGTTAACTGTTGTTATGGAAATATATAATCACTTATATGATAATAGAGTATTTTCAAGTTATACAGATATCAACCTCTAACCCAGTAACCTAAGGATGAGAATGTATGGAGAGCACAATAAATTAATTCAGACTTCAGCAAGCGCGTACCAGCCACAGCACAGAACGGGAAATTTATGAGAGCCTTGTAGAGCAGATAGTGTTCTCAAAACACCATTTAATGTGCAATGCACAGTGTTACCCACCAGAGGGCAGGGCTTTCCACCTCATTATAGAAGCACCGGTTTAGATTGCAGTCAATCAAATTTTCCGCTTATTCCAAACAGCAAAGATTAAACACTCCTACTATGTCAGAATAAACTTTTTTCAGTTTTTTATAAAAACACCACAATCTATAGGCCACAGAACTGTTTTAACGTTGTTCAGACAATTATGTTTTATGTGGTGACCCAGTGGTTAGGAAGCCGGGCCTCAAAGGTTTCTGTTTGAAAACTCAGTCTGTCAGTCTTGGAAACTGAACAAGACCCTTGACCACAGATTGCTCCCCATGCACCATTCAGTGTGGCAGCACCCTGCTCCCTAAGGCATGGGTAAAACACGGAGACAAATTTCCCCTCTGTGGAGTATAAAGAAAATAAATTATTTTACTGTCCCACAAGTGGGAAGTTCGGGCACGACAGTGGCAAAGACACAAACAGAGTTATAGTGTATAGTAGTGAAAAACAAGCTAATCTAATCTAAAGTTAGTTCTGAAGCAGCAGAGGATGAGCTTTATCAAAAACGGCAAAATCAATAGTGAAAAATAGAGTAAATGTTGCACAATTATTGATAATATGGGATATGGCATTGATTGTGAAGAATTAACAGTATTCTCTCACAACCCTGTCCTATCTGATCATTTTTTAATAACATTTGAGTTTAATCTAACCGATTTCTCAACCCCCAAAAGAGGGTTCCATTATAGTAGATCTTTATCGGATAATGCTGTATCAAAACTTAAAGAGTCTGTCCCCCTCTTAATATCCTCAGTATTGCAGAAATGCCCTGTAGATGGCAGCAATGCTGTTTCTTCCCATTCACAAATAGATACATTTGCTAACAGTGTGACTTCCTCATTGCGTTCTGCATTAGATTATGTAGCTCCCTTGAAAAAGAAGGTGATTATTCACAGGAAGCTGGCTCCCTGGTTTAATTCAGAGCTGCGTTCCTTGAAGCACAATGTTAGGAAATTGGAGAGAAAATGGCGCTCTCCACACCAAGAGGAATCCTACTTAATCTGGAGGGACAGTCTATTGTTGTATAACAAGACCCTTCGCAGAGTTAGAGCAGCATATTTTTCATCATTAATTGAAGAGAATAAAAATAATCCTAGATTTCTCTTTAGTACAGTTGCCAAACTTACTCAGAGCTGCAGCTCTGTTGATCCATCCATTCCCTTAGCTCTTAGTAGTAATGATTTTATGGGATTCTTCATAAATAAAATTGATGCCATTAAAAATAAAATAATTGGCATCCTCCCATACATGATTACCTCATCCCCAGTAAGTAAGGCAGCATTGGAGGAATCTTTAGAACCTGCGCTGTGTCTGAACTGTTTAGAAGCAGTAGAGCTTTCTGAGCTATCTAAAATCTTAGCTTCATCTAAACCTTCTACCTGTATGTTAGACCCAATCCCAACCAAGTTGTTTAAGGAGGTATTCCCTTTGATCAGTGGTCCTATTTTAGACATGATTAATCTATCCTTAGTAAATGGATATGTACCACAGGTTTTTAAAGTAGCTGTTATTAAACCTTTACTTAAGAAACCTTCTCTTGATCAAGATGAGCTAGTAAACTACAGACCTATATCTAATCTTCTTTTCTTATCTAAAATTCTTTAGAAAGTAGTTGCTAATCAACTTTGTGAACATTTACAAAGCAATGACCTACTTGAGGAGTTTCAGTCAGGCTTCAGAGCTCATCATAGCACTGAAACGGCTCTGGTGAAGGTCACTAATGATATTCTCATGGCCTCAGATAATGGACTTGTGTCTGTACTTGTCCTGTTAGATCTTAGTGCTGCATTTGATACAGTTGATCACAATATTCTCCTACAAAGACTTGAACATACTGTAGGGATTAAGGGGAAAGCATTAGGCTGGTTTAAATCTTATCTGTCGGACAGATTCCAGTTTGTTCATGTTAATAATAAATCTTCCTCAAACTCTAGGGTCACCTGTGGAGTACCACAGGGTTCAGTCCTTGGACCAATTCTCTTTACTATATATATGCTTCCGATTGGCAAAATTATCAGACAGCATGGGATTAATTTCCATTGTTATGCTGATGACACTCAGCTATATCTATCCATAAATCCTGATGAATCCAATCAATTACTTCGACTGCAGTCATGTCTTGATGACATCAAAAGCTGGATGACTTTAAATTTCCTGCATCTAAATTCTGACAAGACCGAAGTTGTAATCTTTGGGCCAGAGTCCTCAAAAAATAAACTTCTTAACCAATCACTTAATCTGGATGACATTAACTTGGCCTCTGGTAATAAAGTAAAAAACCTTGGTGTTATTTTTGACCAAGACATGTCATTTAAATCCCATATTAAACAGGTTTCCAGAGTTTCCTTTTTTCACCTCCGGAATATCGCCAAAATTAGAAACATTCTGTCTAGGAGTGATGCTGAAAAACTAGTCCATGCATTTGTTACTTCAAGGCTGGACTATTGTAATTCTTTACTATCTGTTATGATCGTGAATCAGGCAAACCCAGTATTCAAACCCAACAAGTGAGGTTAAGGCAAAAAACAGGATTTTAATAATGAAAACAGGAACAGGCGGGCTCAATAGTCAAAAGGGCAGTCCAAAATCCGGTACACAAAAAGCAGTCAAAAATAGGCAGAGGTACAGACAGGGCAAAGCAAGCTCGGATAACCATAGGACAGAAACTAGTCGGTAAACCGGTAAATCAGTCAGACAGGGCAGGAAAAACAGATCAGGGAACAGGCTGGCTCAGAATCAAAAAGGCTCTCGGGTTATCGTCAACAGGTCAATCAGAAGAATGCTGGAACTAAACTCACCGTGGCTCGTTAAATGATCTGGCAGATAGCAGAGGTTTGTGGCAGGACTATATAGGGGAGTGAGCAGGTGAACAGGAGTGAAGGCTAATTATAAGTGAGCAGGTGGATCTAATCAAGGCAAGAAAGCTGACAGATTGCTGAGGGGAGACCGAACAGAGCTGATAAAGTGACAGGTGGAAAACAGGTAACCTAAACAGAAAAACATGTCTAAATCAAAACCAAACAAGACCCCAAAATCAGAAACTTAACTAATAAATCTGATAACATAAACCAAGACAAAACCCAAATCGTGACAGAACCCCCTCCTCAAGGCCGGATTCCAGACGGCCTCAGAAACAAAACAGACTAGCTCGGGTGGGTGGAGGGAGGTACAGGATGGAGGGCTAGAATCAAATAAATGTCCAAATAAAAACTCAAACAAAACAAGACGAGTCAAGTTCTCAGGCGGGCGTCCAGGAGGACGGCCCCGACGAGTCAGGTTCTCAGGCGGTCGTCCAGGAGGACGGCCCCGACGAGTCAGGTTCTCAGGCGGTCGTCCAGGAGGACGGCCCCGACGAGTCAGGTTCTCAGGCGGTCGTCCAGGAGGACGGCCCCGACGAGTCAGGTTCTCAGGCGGTCGTCCAGGAGGACGGCCCCGACGAGTCAGGTTCTCAGGCGGTCGTCCAGGAGGACGGCCCCGACGAGTCAGGTTGTCCGGCGGACGTCCCGAAGGACGGCCTCGGTGTGTCAGGTTGTTCGGCGGACGTCCCGAAGGACGGCCTCGGCGTGTCAGGTTCTCCGGCGGACGTCCCGAAGGACGGTCTCGGCGTGTCAGGTTCTCCGGCGGACGTCCTCGGCGTGTCAGGTTCTCCGGCGGACGTCCTCGGCGTGTCAGGTTCTCCGGCGGACGTCCTCGGCGTGTCAGGTTCTCCGGCGGACGTCCTAGGCGTGTCAGGTTCTCCGGCGGACGTCCTAGGCGTGTCAGGTTCTCCGGCGGACGTCCTAGGCGTGTCAGGTTCTCCGGCGGACGTCCTAGGCGTGTCAGGTTCTCCGGCGGACGACCTCTGTGAGACAGGTAATCCGGCGGGTGTCCTGAAGGACGGCCCCGGTTAGCAACGATGTCCGGCGGCCGGTGGCGGAGCAGGTCTCTCATAGACCGGCGGCGGAGCAGGTCTCTCATAGGCCGGCGGCCGAGCAGCAACCTCGGGGACCGTCGGTAGAACCGGACCCTCAGGAACCGACGTCTGGAGAGAGAAAGAACAGAACCTGCCGCCGGACTAAAGGCTGGAGACAACGCCGGACTAAGAGCTAGAAGAGAGGCCTGGTTAAAGAGTTCAGGAGGCGTCTGGCTACAGAGTTCAGGAGGCGCCTGGCTACAGAGTTCAGGAGGCGCTTGGCTACAGAGTTCAGGAGGTGTCTGGCTACAGAGTTCAGGAGGAGCCTGGCTACAGAGTTCAGGAGGAGCCTGGCTACAGAGTTCAGGTTCAGTCGGCCCCTGGCTACTGGCTTCAGGTTCAGTCGGCCCCTGGCTACTGGCTTCAGGTTCAGTCGGCCCCTGGCTACTGGCTTCAGGTTCAGACGGCCCCTGGCTACAGGCTACAGGTTCAGACGGGGCCTGGCTACAGGCTACAGGTTCAGACGGGACCTGGCTACAGGCTACAGGTTCAGACAGGGCCTGGCTACAGGCTACAGGTTCAGACGGGGCCTGGCTACAGGCTACAGGTTCAGACGGGACCTGGCTACAGGCTACAGGTTCAGACGGGGCCTGGCTACAGGCTACAGGTTCAGACGGGGCCTGGCTACAGGCTACAGGTTCAGACGGGGCCTGGCTACAGGCTACAGGTTCAGACGGGGCCTGGCTACAGGCTTCAGGTTCAGACGGGGCCTGGCTACAGGCTTCAGGTTCAGACGGGGCCTGGCTACAGGCTTCCGGTTCAGGAGACCCCGGGCTACAGGCTTCAGGTTCAGGAGGCCCCGGACCACAGACTTCAGATGCTCCCAGACCCTTTAACACCCAGAACCTCATCAATAACCCTTCCAGAACCTCCGACAAAGACAGTTTGGTCAGCCACTTGGGAAATTGGCTGTCAAGCCAAAGATGAGGGGGTAAGAGCTTCCGAAGAGGTCCAGGGGCCTCTAAGTCTCCATGGGGCTCTGGGTGCTTGTCTTCTCGGCGAGGCCCCCGACGGAGCTTGTCGTTCGGGCGAGGGCCACGACGCCGCTTGTCGTCTGGGCGAGGACCACGGCGCCGCTTGTCGTCTGGGCGAGGGCCACGGCGCCGCTTGTCGTCTGGGCGAGGACCACGGCGCCCAGTGTCCCGATGAGCCCCCGAGTTGCGGCCTGAAAGAGGGCTCGTCTGAACCCCCTCATCGTGGCCCTGTGGTAGACCCTCCTGGGTTCCCACGTCGCATACTGGCGGCGGACCCTCCTGGGTTCCCACGTCGCAGACTGGCGGCGGACCCTCCTGGGTTCCCACGTCGCAGACTGGCGGCGGACCCTCCTGGGTTCCCACGTCGCAGACTGGCGGCGGACCCTCCTGGGTTCCCACGTCGCAGACTGGCGGCGGACCCTCCTGGGTTCCCACGTCGCAGACTGGCGGCGGACCCTCCTGGGTTCCCACGTCGCAGACTGGCGGCGGACCCTCCTGGGTTCCCACGTCGCAGACTGGCGGCGGACCCTCCTGGGTTCCCACGTCGCGGGCCGGCGGCGGACCCCCCTGGGTTGCAGCGTCTCGGGCCGGCTGCGGACCCTCCTGGGTTGCAGCGTCTCGGGCCGGCTGCGGACCCTCCTGGGTTGCAGCGTCTCGGGCCGGCTGCGGACCCTCCGGGGTTGCAGCGTCTCGGGCCGGCTGCGGAGCCTCCGGGGTTGCAGCGTCTTGGGCCGGCTGCGGAGCCTCCGGGGTTGCAGCGTCTTGGGCCGGCTGCGCAGACAGTGCTGCCTTATAGCTGCCGGAGGCCGGCACTGGAGCTGAGGTAGGAGGCGGGTCCTCTGGGACAGGTGCAGGTGCCGGGGCGTCGGCTGGACCCTTGGGGACAGGATTGAGTCCACTATAGAACCCTTGGAGAGCCGCTCTATAGTGCCCCTCGACCTCCTTTAATTTTGCCTCCAGCTCCTCTGAATACTGGCAGAAAAGAGCCTCCCTAAGGTCTTTAATAATAGGGGCAAAAGCTCTTAACTGGTCCTCCAGAGCCAGATCCTCAGCATCACGGGCGCCAACAGGAGGCGCTGTGGGCTGCTCAGCTCTGGGAAGCACCGGACTCCGATCCACTGGGCAGGAAGTGGCAACGGACGGGCGCGGTACTGACTCGCCTGTCGGCCGAACAGAACGGGTGAAGGAGCGACCCACAGGTTTCCGTCCCCTCCTCCGACGGCGGGACGGCAGGACTTGCTGGAGGTTTGATCCTGTCGGTAGAGCCGGGATCGGTGGAGCCCACAGCGTTCCCTGCATCTCCTCCTCTGGAGGGAGAGAGAAAAAAAGATCCGGACGAAGATCCCGCACCACCTCCGCTTCGACCTCCATAAACAAAGTTGGTTCTGGATAAAACCCATGGGCAGAGCCGACAGCGGTGTCGCTGGGTGAGTGATCCCTTCTATTCTGAGTTGAATCTGAATTTGTGACAAAGAGCCCTCCCAATCGTAAACTCGGAGCAGGCAGCGGGTTACTGCTGCTGCGGCTGCTGGAGAGATGGCGTCTGGGACCGATACCAGGGGGACAGAACGCCAATCTGGAACCCTCCCAAGCCATAGCGTGTGGAGGGGGAAAAAAAAAAACCTCTAAAAACTTGTTGGGCGATAGGTTTTAGTGGGCCAGATCATTCTGTTATGATCGTGAATCAGGCAAACCCAGTATTCAAACCCAACAAGTGAGGTTAAGGCAAAAAACAGGATTTTAATAATGAAAACAGGAACAGGCGGGCTCAATAGTCAAAAGGGCAGTCCAAAATCCGGTACACAAAAAGCAGTCAAAAATAGGCAGAGGTACAGACAGGGCAAAGCAAGCTCGGATAACCATAGGACAGAAACTAGTCGGTAAACCGGTAAATCAGTCAGACAGGGCAGGAAAAACAGATCAGGGAACAGGCTGGCTCAGAATCAAAAAGGCTCTCGGGTTATCGTCAACAGGTCAATCAGAAGAATGCTGGAACTAAACTCACCGTGGCTCGTTAAATGATCTGGCAGATAGCAGAGGTTTGTGGCAGGACTATATAGGGGAGTGAGCAGGTGAACAGGAGTGAAGGCTAATTATAAGTGAGCAGGTGGATCTAATCAAGGCAAGAAAGCTGACAGATTGCTGAGGGGAGACCGAACAGAGCTGATAAAGTGACAGGTGGAAAACAGGTAACCTAAACAGAAAAACATGTCTAAATCAAAACCAAACAAGACCCCAAAATCAGAAACTTAACTAATAAATCTGATAACATAAACCAAGACAAAACCCAAATCGTGACACTATCAGGAAGTCCACAAAATGCAATTCAAAGTCTTCAGCTGGTCCAAAATGCTGCAGCAAGAGTTCTGATGAAAATCAACAAGAGGGATCATATTTCTCCAATTTTAGCTTCCCTTCATTGGCTTCCTGTTAAATCAAGAATAGAATTTAAAATTCTTCTTCTAACGTATAAAGCCCTTAATAATCAAGCTCCATCATATATCAGAGCTCTGATTACTCCGTATGTTCCTAACAGAGCACTTTGCTCTCAGACTGCAGGTCTGCTGGTGGTTCCTAGAGTCTCTAAAAGTAGAATGGGAGGCAGATCCTTTAGCTATCAGGCTCCTCTCCTGTGGAACCAACTCCCAGTTTTGGTCCGTGAAGCAGACACCCTGTCTACTTTTAAGACTAATCTTAAAACCTTCCTTTTTGACAAAGCTTATAACTAGAGTGGCTCATGTTACTCTGAGCTACCTTTATAGTTTTGCTGCTATAGGCTTAGGCTACTGGAGGACATCAGGGCCTATTTTTCTCACTCTACTGATTTCTACTGTTCTCCAGTCTACTGTTCTCCAGATTTGCATTGCATTACATTGAAATGACTGTTGTCATTTCAGCTTTTAACTTTTTGTTCTCTCTCTTTTGTCTTCATAGTAGGTAAACCTGGTCTGACGTTCTGTTGACTGTGAAATCATCCAGGGAGGACAGATCACCGACTATTACCATCTAATGTAGAACAGATTACTAGATCAATGTGTGCTTCTGTGCTTTTTTGTCTCTCTTGTTGTGTCTCTGCTCTGTCTTCTGTAACCCCAGTCGGTCGAGGCAGATGACCGTTCATACTGAGCCCGGTTCTGCCGGAGGTTTTTTTTTTTTCCCGTTAATGGGTGGTTTTTCTTCCCACTGTCGCTTCATGCTTGCTCAGTATGAGGGATTGCAGCAAAGCCATGTACAATGCAGACGACTCTCCCTGTGGCTCTACGGTTCCCCAGGAGTGAATGCTGCTTGTCGGGACTTTGATGCAATCAACTGGTTTCCTTATATAGGACATTTTGACCAATCTGTATAATCTGACCCAATCTGTATAATATGATTGAACTTGATTTTGTAAAGTGCCTTGAGATGACATGTTTCATGATTTGGCACTATATAAATAAAATTGAATTGAATTGAATTGAATACTCAGCTGAAAAAGATGAAATATTCAAGTTAACTGTAGAAAAACAGTAGAGAAGAAAATAACACCAATTTATTTACAGAATAATATGAAATGATGATAGTACAGCAGTATTTCGAAGTAGCTAGGCGTGTGCAAGTGTACCTTAGCAGTGTAAACGATTCGTGATCAGATTAGAAGAACCTGTGCAACCATTAGCATGTTGTAAACAGTTTTTCAGTAAAAGGGGAAAACGGAAATATTTCTTTTCTTTTTTTTTTAAATGTCATTATTTAACACCAAGACAAATAAGGGGTTTTGTTCACACTGTAAAAGAAGAACTTTAGATTAAAAGTAATTGTGAAAATACGCACTCAAAAATAAAACAGAAAAATAAATCATTAGAATCAACAATCGATCAATTTGCTTATCCCAGATCGGGTTGCAAAGGTAATGAATCCAGGAGAGAAATCCAGCCCCTCCAGCTCATTCTGGTGGCATTCCCAGTCCAGACTGGATTTATAGTCTCATCAGGGCATTCTGGGTCTCAAAACTATGACTGATCAAATCTACTTAGACTTAGACAACTTTATTGTCATTTTGTATGTACAGAGTGCATACAGAACGAAATTTCGTTGCATACAGCTTATAAGAGTATAGTGAGATTCCAGGTGGAATAAGGCAACATTACAA
Organism: Fundulus diaphanus; assembly: GCA_037039145.1. Taxonomy (NCBI): domain Eukaryota; kingdom Metazoa; phylum Chordata; class Actinopteri; order Cyprinodontiformes; family Fundulidae; genus Fundulus; species Fundulus diaphanus. Next base: position 5,791,095 of record CM073122.1, on the reverse strand, counting down.
TATAAGGTGCAGCAGTGATCAAAATGTAAACAATGCAGGAGAAAAACAGTGTGCAGGAGAATGTTCAAAACTACTTTTATGCGCAAAAATAATGGTGCAAAAAGGCATTTGTGCAAAAATGCATTTACGTTGAGTTGTGGATAATTAAAAAGGAAACTAAAAGTTCGGCAGCATTGGTATCGCCAGACAGAGATGCAGTGATGCAAATGTGGTGCAGAGTCCATTTTATAATTCAACAGTTCAACAGTCTGATGACAACAGGGAAAAAGCTTTTGCAGAACCTCGTGGACCTGCAGCGGATGCTGCGGAACCTCTTCCCAGAGGGCAGCAGGGAGAACCGTCCATGGTGGGGGTGTGAGGGGTCTCTGATGATGTTACGGGCGCTGGGATGAAATGTCCTTGATGGAGGGAAGAGGAGCCCCGATGATCCCTTCTGCTGTCCTCACCACTCTTCTCACGTTCTTCCAGTTAGAGGCGTTGCAGCCTCCACACCACACAGAGAGACAGCTGGTCAGAATGCTCTCTATGGTGCTTCTGTAGAAAGTCATGAGGATGGGCGGGGGCAGGTGGGCTCTCCTCATCCTCCGGAGGAAGTACAAGCGCTTCTGTGCCCTCTTCACCAGTGACATGGTGTTCACAGACCAGGTGAGGTTGTCCGTGATGTGCACCGCCAGGAACTTGGTGCTGCTGACGTCTCCACAGCTGAGCTGTTGATGAGCAGTGGAGCGTGGCGAGGCCGGTTCTTCCTGAAGTCGACGATGATCTCCTTTGTCTTCTCCATGTTCAGGATCAGGCTGTTGTCTCTTCACCAGCCCACCAGCTGCTCCACCTCCTCTCTGTAGTCCTGGTCGTTGTCGTGTCTGATCAGGCCCACCACTGTTGTGTCGTCTGCAAACTTCACGATGTGATTGGTGGTGAACCTGGGGACGCAGTCGTGTGTCATCAGGGTGAACAGCAGGGGGCTCAGGATGCCCTGAGGGGAGCCCGTGCTGAGGGTGATGACATCAGAGGTGTTCTGTCCGACCCGGACTGACTGAGGTCTGTTGGTGAGGAAGTCTAGCAGCCAGTTGCGAAGAGGTGTGCCGAAGCCCAGATGTTCCAGTTTTTCCACCAGGTGTTGAGAGATGATGGTGTTGAACGCTGAACTGAAGTCCAGGAACAGCATCCGCACGTGAGTGTTCTTCTCCTCCAGGTGTGTCAGGCTCAGGTGAAGAGCAGAGGAGATGGCGTCCTCAGTGGAGCGGTTTCGCCGATAGGCAAACTGGAACAGGTCGAGTGTTGGGGGGAGACTGGAGATGATGTGTTCTTTCACCAGCCTTTTGAAGCACTTCATCATGATGGGAGTCAGTGCAACAGGCTGGTAGTCTTTTAAACAGGTGACTTGAGGCCGACTTAAAGCATGCAGGCACTGTGGCTTGGTCCAGCGAGGTGTTAAAAATGTCTGTGATGACACCAGCCAGCTGACCTGCACACTCCTTGAGCACCCGCCCAGGTATGTTGTCGGGACCTGGGGCCTTCCGCGGGTTGACTCTCCATACGTCGGCTCTGTCAAGGCAGAGGACCTCCTCTTCCTGATGGGGAACAGCCTTCACTGCTGGAGTGCTGTTTAGTGCCTCAAACCTCCCAAAGAAGAAGTTATTTAGTCCATTTAGGAAGTCAGCATCAACTTCACCCACCAGGGGGGAGGGCGTGTTGTATTCAGTGATCGCCCGTCCACATGCTCCTAGTGTTGCTGGCGTCGTGGAAAAGCTCCTGGATTTTCTTAGTGTGGCTCCGCTTCACTAACCTGATGGCACGGTTTAAGTTGTCTCTTGCTGTCCTCAGTGCCTCCTTGTCACCAGACTTGAAGGCTGAGTTCCGTGCTTTTAGCGCTTGACGGACCTCCGCAGTAATCCAGGGTCGTTGGTTGGCTCGGGTGATGATGCTCTTTGTGGTCCTGACGTCCTCAAAGCATTTGTTGATGTAGGCCGACGGTCATGGCATACTCATCAATATTGATCTTGTCTTCATATGTTGCTGCAGCTTTAAACATGTCCCAGTCAGAGCACTCAAAACAGTCCTGGAATGCCTCCATTGCTCCCTCAGTCCACACCCTCGCCTGCCTCACTGTAGGTTTAGCTCTGGTCAGCAGGGGCTTGTATGCAGGAATTAGCATTACAGAGAGGTGGTCTGCAGAGCGGAGGTGGGGGCAGGGGCTGCTCTGATTGCGCCTTTTATATTTGTGTAAACTAAGTCTAGAGTGTTCTCTCACCAAGTAACAAAATCCACGTGTTGGTAGAAATGAGGGAGAACAGTTTTCATATTTGCCTGGTTAAAGTCACCCGGCAATGATGGAAACGCCCTCCGTGTGTGCAGATTGCAGCTCAGAGATAGTCCGATAGAGCAGAGATTTTCAACCAGTGTGCCGCGGCACACTAGTGTGCTGTGAGAGATCGTCAGGTGTGCTGCGGGAAATTATCTAATATCACCTAATTAACCATTGTCGGGTGTCTGTGCTGTAATAAAGTGTAACAGATAATGTAATACTCTTCTATTACAGTGGGTGACAGCAGAGGGCGATAAATGCCTGTAATGACAATAGAGTTAGTGCTGCACTACGTGACAGTTTGGGATCTCAGCAAGACGAGCAAGTGACGGTGATGGAGAAGTTTTTGAGAAGGGAAAATGCAAATGCCGAACAGGGCCCTGGACAAAATTCTGACACAGATGAAGGCCCTAGTATGAGTGGTCAAAAGAAAAAAGACAAGACGGTGAGCTCGAGGCAATACAGCGAAAGCTATCTTTCATTTGGATTTACTTTCACCGGGGATGCGACAGCACCGACGCCGCTGTGCTTGGTGTGTGCTGAGAAGCTATCCAATAGCGCCATGGTGCCAAGTAAGCTTAAACGCCATCTCCAAACAAAACACCCTTCCGTTCAAAACAAGCCGATGGACTATTTTGAACGCTTACGTACAAACAATGAGAAACAGGCAACTTTTTTTAGAAAAACCACAAAGTTAAACGAGAGAGCCCTCAAAGCTAGCTATCTTGTTGCTGAACTCATAGCTAAATCAAAAAAGTCCCACACTGTGGCAGAAACATTAATACTGCCAGCTTGTAAAGCCATTGTAAATGAGATGCTCGGCCCTGACGCGGCCAAAGAGATAGCTAAAGTGCCTCTCTCAGATAACACAATTGCCAGACGTATTGATGACATGTCTGCGGACATCGAAACTGTTGTTTTGGAAAAGATGCGCATCAGTAAGAAATTTGCCTTGCAACTTGATGAGTCGACAGATATTAGTGGACATTGTCAGCTCTTGGCCAACGTGTGTTTTGTGGATAGAGAAACCATTAGAGAAAACTTCCTATTTTGCAAGACACTGCCAGAAAAATCATCAGGAGAGGAAACATTTCGGGTCACGTCAGAATATCTTGACAAAAGCGGGCTTACGTGGGAAAACTGCACAGGTGTCTGCACTGATAAAGCCGCAGCCATGGTCGGGTGCATCAATTGCTTCGTAAGTAGGGTCAAAGAAAGAAACCTAGATGTTATTGTTACGCACTGTTTTTTGCACCGTGAGGCCCTCGTTGCAAAGACCTTACCAGCAGATCTAGCTCCTGTGTTGGATGATGTTGTGCGCATAGTGAACTTTGTGAAGACGCGACCTTTGAAATGTCGCTTATTTGCGTCTTTGTGTGAGGAAATGGGAGCGGAACATAAGGTCTTATTGCTCCACACGGAGGTCCGGTGGCTGTCGCGGGGCAAAGTGCTGGCCCGTGTGTATGAGCTGCGAGAGGAACTTAAAGTATTTCTGACAAACGAGAGGTCCGATTACTCAAAGCTGCTTGCAAGTGATGAGTGGTGTGCAAAGCTGGCTTACATGGCTGATATATTTCATCATCTGAATGAACTGAACACACGGATGCAAGGCCGAAATGAAAACCTGCTTACAAGCACTGATAAAATGAACGGATTCCGTTTAAAGGTGCAGCTCTGGCAACAACATGTGCAGCGTGGCAACCTTGAGATGTTCCCGCTCACGAGAAACGTTATGATGGCAACACTGCTGTAATGTGCGAGGTGATTGGCACACATTTGAAAACTCTCGAGGAGAAGTTGTCATTTTATTTCTCTTCAGCCTTCACAGAATTCCTTGACTGGGTTAGGGACCCATACAGCTCAGCGTCCGTTGCTGGAAAGGACATGACTTTAAAGGAGCAAGAGGAACTCATTGAACTGAAACAAGATCGTGGTTTAAAGCTAAATTTTGCTGATCTTCCTTTGGACAGTTTTTGGTTATCTGTTGCCAAGGAGTTCCCAATTCTGGCCAACAAAGCTATTTTGACATTGCTCCCGTTTTCAACCACATATCTATGTGAGCTGAGCTTCTCAAGCTTGACTGCGATAAAAACGAAAAACAGAGAGAGACTGAGAGCTGTTGAGGAAGAGCTTCGTGTGTGTCTTTCTACCATTCCTGCCAGGATATCCATTTTGTGTTCATCGAAACAGGCCCAGGTTTCACACTGAGTATAAATACATTTAGAAACTATATTATTAACTATATGTATTGTATGTACTGTGTTAGAGTGTCATTTTGGTTGGTGGTGTGCCCCAGAATTTTGTAAGTGTAAAAAAATGTGCCGTGGCTCAAAAAAGGTTGAAAATCACTGCGATAGAGAACACTCATAGTCTCTTTAGTATTAGCGCTGGGAGGAACATAAACCGCTGTGATGGTAACAACAGTAAACTCTCTGGGCAGGTAAAAGAGTCTGCAGCTAACAGTCAGGAGCTCTATGTCCGGAAAACAAAAGCTTGTAACTATTATAGCATTTTTACACCAGCTGTTATTGATGTAAAAGCAGAGTCCGCCTCCTCGGGTCTTAGTTACCGCTGAGTTGTCTGTTTCTGTCGGCGCGAAACGTATCGAGCCCCTCCAGGCTAATGCCGTTGTCCGGGATTGATGATGTAAGCCATGTCTCCATCAGGATGAGAGCAGTCTCTAAACTCCCTCCTTGTGGAGAGCTCAAGTTGTTAATGGTCTATTTTGTTATCCACTGAGCGGACGTTGGAGAGCAAGATGGATGGTAGCGGCAATCTATAGGGGCTAGCCTTCAGTTTAGCATCCAAACATCCGCGACAGCCGCGTTTTATCGGTTGGCTGCACCGGTTCCACTTGGCCCTCCTCCGGCGTGGGCTGCTCGACCAGTCTGCTGCGTCGTGGGCCTCTGGGACTTGCTCTCGGAGCACTCCGAAGCCGCGTAAACAATCGAGCATGGTGGTGGTTACAAGTCCAAAAACACTACATGACCGTAACTCCAGCAGGCGCTGGCGATCATGTACTGATCGGCTGTGTTGATGAGTAGTTTGTTGCAAGTTTGCCGGCATTATAATTTTTAATGAAGATTAAAAATGCCGCCCCTGAAGCACATAAAATGAAACATGACTGCACATAAAATGAAACATGATAGTAATCAACCACAACAAGTACCTTGCCATGTTTTTGCAAGTCATCAGGTCAAGATTCTAACTATATATTAACCCAACATGGAGGCACAAATGGCTGGAGCTGGCAGAACACTCCAGCTCTTTTTGTTTGTCTCTGTGTTTTTGTTCGTGTTACCTCTCAAAGCTCTAATCCAATATGGGAGAGAAGAGCTGCTGGATCTGAGATTCAACCCTGGAGTCTACGGATCGTACAAAACCCAAAACCGGATTTCAACCCGCCCTACACTGAACAACATTTGCTCCCCTCTCTTCCTAACTCTGAGGCCTGGACACCGGCGTGTGCGTAAAGGGAAAACATGTCGAGGCAGACATGCAGGCCTGCGCACTCGGCTAAAGACTATCCCACACAGACAAGTGCTGCTGAGCCTCCTCCTGGCCAATGTAAGATCCTTCACCAACATATTGGACAAGATCCAGCTATGAATCGGCACATGTAAGATGGACAGCTGTGTGGCGATCATTACGGAGACGTGGTTGGATGGAAATGTACCTGACGCCACCGTGAACCTAGCAGACCGCTCTCTGCTCCAAACAGGCAGGGGCGCCACCAGGGGGTGGCCAGTGTAAATGGTAGTAGCGTCAGTTTAGGGTTTCATCCTATTATGCACAGCCAGCAACACAGCCGCTCTTCTTGAACTTCTTGCGCACCGTAGCTCACCTGCCGCTCCATCCCCTCCCAACCTCCCCCCCCCCCCCCCCCCCTGCCGCCTGCCCCCACTCCGTCCCATCGAGCAGCTGCTGCGTTCTCCGACTACCACAGCTTAGTGCGTGTCCACCTGTCCGCCTTCAACGGTGATTAAAAGAATTCATAGAGAAAGCCAATAACACTAACGGTAAGTAAATAAGTGAAATTGTTCGTTTATAAAAGAAGAGAGGGACAAATGAACTGTATCAGCTCCTGTTACAGCGACTTTTGGTGTCTTTTTGACAGAGTTACATAGCTAACTTGTGCTTATGTATGGTTTGTCAATTTCCAGACAATGAAGAGAAAGTCCAGAGATATATCTTCTTATTTTTAGAAGAAAATAACAGCGGAAGGAGATAAAGAGATGACAGGGGAGCAACAGAGAGCGAGTGAGGAGGAGGAGAAAGAGGAGGTAGATGGAGCGAAGCAACAGATAGAGCAGCATGATGAGGAAACAGTCAGCAATAGCAGAGGACAGTGATGAGGAAAAGCATCAGGCAGCAGAGCAGGAACAGTCAGCACCACTGATCAGCGAAACATGGCAGGACTCGGCGAAAGCAGGTGTTCCTGGACCGACAAGTGAAGTTATGACCATGTTGCCATAATAATGAAATTAATGAATTGTCTAGAAGGTAATATCCTTGGAAGAAATGTATGTTTTGCTTAGTGTGTTTTCATTAAATCACAAATCATGACGGACTCACTTAAAGGTTTTTTTTAATTAGTTTTGATTAATTAAAAAAAAAATATAAAAAAAAAAAATAAATATATATATATATATATATATATATATATATATATATATATATATATATATATATATATATATATATATATATATATATATATAATTTTGATGGGTTAGTTTTCATTTGTCTGAATCAAAATGCCTGTAGGCCATTAATACAGCTATAATTAATCATTACGGTGGAGAGGCTGGTATTATTATCATTTATTATTATTGTCATCATCATTTTAATTTCAGAATAACAGACTTTTGCTCCTGTTTCATTGCAGATATCTCCCAGTCAAGAGCAGAGCAGCCCAAGCAGCCACAACTAAACATCTTCCTAGAACCTGTCATGGGGACAGGAAAAGATGTTTTTCTAAAGAGTGGTACAGCAGATATAAATGGCTTGAATATTCTCAGAGTAAAGACTCTGCCTACTGTTATGCCTGTCGGCACTTCAGTCTGCACTCCTTAGGTGATTCTGTATTTACATCTGAAGATGTTATGAACTAGAATCAGGCAAACCCAGTATTCAAACCAAACAAGCGAGGTGAAGGCAAAAAACAGGATTTAATAATAAAACAGGGACAGGCAAGGCTCAATGGTCAAAATGGCAGTCCAAAATCCGGTACACAAAAAGCAGTCCAAAATAGGCAGAGGTACAGACAGGGCAAAAGCAAGCTCGGATAACCATGGGACAGAATCAGGTCGGTAAACCGGTAAATCAGTCAGACAGGGCAGGAAAAACAGATCAGGGAACAGGCTGGCTCAGAATCAAAAAAGGCTCTCAGGTTAGTATCAACAGGTCAATCAAGAAAAGAACGCTGGAACAAAACTCACCGTGGGCTCGTTAATGATCTGGCAGTTTGCAGATGTTTGTAGCAGGACTATATAGGGGAGTGAGCAGGTGAACGGGAGTGAAGACTAATTACAAGTGACAGGTGGAAACTGAACTGAACTGATTGGCTAGTGACTGGAGGTTGACAGGTGAGCAGATCTGATTGGCTGGTAACTGGTGTTTGGGGAGTGACAGATAAACAGATTGAGTGAGCTGGCAGATTGCTGGGAAGAGACAGAACTGAACTGGAAACATAAATAAAATCAAACTACAATAAAATCTAACCTATTCCATAAACCAAAACTAATACAGAACCTAAACCTAAGACTAAACACAACACACACAAGCTATAATAGAAACCAAACAAGAAAGAGCCCAAAACCAAAACTGATTTTAAAGACCGGAGCGTTAACTAATAAATCAAAATTAACAAACAGCTGAAACAAAACCCAAATCCTGACAGAAGAGGGCTTTAAAAATGTAAAAAAGGCAACCTTTAAAGATGGGGGACTTTTAGGCCATGCCAAATCTGAAGCCCATACTAATGCCATGTTAGCATGGGCAGAGTATGAAAAATCCACAGCAAGCACATCCTCTCTCTCCGCTTCCTTAAATGCAGAATACAATAAATTGGTGAAGGAAAATAGAGAGTACATTAAAATTATTGGAGAAACCTTGCTCCTCACAGCTACACAGAACATAGCACAGAGTGCACATAAAGAATCAGATGGTGAGAATAAAGGAAATTTTCTCTCTATTATGGAACTGATAGCCAAACACAATCTCACAGTCAAAAAAAAAATGACATGTCAAAGAAATGCAACATATCTTGGGCATGACACGCAAAATGAAATAATTGATTGTCTAACTGAAATGGTCCGCTCTTCAATAACGAGTGAAGTTGCCCAAAGTGAGGCTTTCAGCATCTTGGTTGATGAGACTAAAGACCTCAGCAAAAAAGAACGGATGTCCTTTGTAATAAGATACTATTACAATGGGTCAGTATGTGAGAGCTTCCTTGCCTTTGAGGCAGCACAGCGCCTCGATGCTGCATCACTTTCACAGAAAATAATTCACCTTTTGCAGAAGCATGGTCTTGACTACAAAAACCACCTTGTAGGGCAAGCATATGACGGCGCCTCAGTCATGAGCGGAAAAAACACAGGTATGCAGGCACGCATAAAATTAGAGGCCCCATTAGTCTTTTATGTGCATTGCAATGCACATTGCTTGAATTTAGTATTATTTGACAATGTGAAATTCATCCCTGAAGCTAATTGTTTCTTTTCTATTTTGCAGAAACTTTATATCTTTGTGTCAGGGTCATATGTGCACCAAAAATGGTTTGAGGTACAGAGAGAGATGTTTCCGGGGGCCCCAAGAGAGTTACAAAGACTGATAGAGAAACGATGGGCATGTAGGTATAATGCCTGCAAGACAGTAAGGGACAGAATGCCAGGCATCATACGGCTACTAAAAGTAATATCAGAAGAGCAAAATGGTGACAGAGCTATAGAGGCAAGAGGTTTATTAGCCCAAATAGATCTCATGTTTGTTAGCTTGCTTGTAACATTTACCAGAGTGCTTGGTGAGATCAAATATCTGTCAGATAATTTAGTCCCCTCAACTTGATTTGGGTATAGCTGTCACATTAAATACAGAGAGGGCTCTGTATTTAATGATATCTGGGACAATACTCTAGCTCTTACAGAGCAATGCAACATCAGTGCCACACCTCCAGGCCGTCAGGTTAGACCAAGCTCTTTGCTTGAAGGCCATTACTTGTTCACTCCAATAGTTCAAAGACAAGTCAGTACAGAGAAAGAGTCCTTTCGGACAGGTGTATTCATTCCCGTTATTGATGTGCTGCTCTCTGAGGTGAAGAGAAGATTTTGTAAAGAAAATTGTGTCATAATGAAAGGGATACAGGCCTTGAACCTGTGCAGTGCCACATTTTGTGAGAAGGATGTGGTGTTTCCATTTGCCTCACAATACAACTGCAGTACTGAGGATCTGCAATATGAGATCCCCAAGCTTAAGATGATTCTTGAAAGGAAGCAAAGTAGTGGTCAGGAAACACCAAAGACATTAACAGAGCCCACTGTCTTTCTGGAGCCATATAGGAAGGTCTTCCACCAAATGTTTATACTGTGCAAAATTGCACTTGCGTTACCTTTGAGCACTGCAGCCTGTGAACGTGGTTTTTCAGTGTTAAAGTTAATCAAAACTGCCTTGAGAAGCACCATGACTGATGAGCGTTTAAGCAGTTTGGGTCTGCTGAGTGTATAATCAAAAAGGGCTAGGGCCATTAACTTTGATGACTTTGTGGATGTGTTTGCCAAAAAGCATAGCAACAGGCGAATAAAGCTGTTCTGAAGCCTGGTAATCAGAGTTGGAGACTGTTGCTGGGAAGTTCTTTTTGTAAAAGTAATTATTATTTTTGTTTCAGAATAAGTTAACATATAAGTGTTTCTTGTAATCTTTTTTTGTATCCTTGTAATCATTATATGACTGTTGTTCCCTGTTGGGAAATTCCTGTTACATAAATAAAGATATCATTTCTGTTCTTGATTTTATTTTTATCTGCCAGTATCTGCTTTTCCCCAGTATTATTTAGTTTTCAATAAATGAATAAAATTACACCTTGTTCCTAATATGATTACATAATACAAAGCAATTATTGTTCAACTCAAAATGTTAACTGTACTGTTATTGGTCTATATCTATGCACATTAGATCATTAGTAACATTAAAAATCAAACAATAACCCACAATATATCAATAGGTGTTTATTTAAGTTTTTCTGGTAGTTTTCTACAGGCAGCTTTACTACAACTGTAGAATAAAATTCTGAAAATATGACCTTTAGTTTCAGTGTGCCACCCCAAGAATTTAAGTGGCCCCATCTGGCCACCCCTATGAAAAATTTCTGGAGGCGCCACTGCAAACAGGCCGGACGCCAGCTGTAAAAAGAAGAAAAGGTGGAGGACAGCAATATATAGCCACAACAGTCCTGCACTGCTGCAAAGGTGATCAGAGCCTTCTGCTCTCCTGATCTGTAATATCTAGCAGTTAAGTTCAGACCATTTAAACTTGTTAGAAAGTTTAGCTCTGTTATCATCATTGCAGCTCACGTCCAGCCTAAAGCTAATGCCAAGCTAGCCCTAGAAGAGCTATAGTTATATTCACTTCTGAGCTGATGCTGTCCTATCCACAAAGACAATCAGAATGTTTCCTAAACAGAAACCATGGCAAGACAGTGCAGTGCGATAGTTGTTGAAGGCCTGGCATGCACCATTTAGATCAACCTACAGCAGGGCTAGAAGTAAACTGAAAAAAGGCATCCAGAAGGCCAATGTACAACATATGGAGAGGCCTCAGGACCCTCATGGACTATAAGCACAGCAACCAGCAGCTCAGCAAGGACCCGGCTCTCTCCGGCACCTTAAACAGCTTCTTTGCACACTTCGACTCTCCAAGCAGCAGGACGCCTGAACAGCATCAGCACCTCATCTTGCAGCTGCACCAACTGACCTCCTCCTTAAAGAAGGTAAACATCAACAAGGCTGCAGGTCCAGACATGAGGTCCGTTCTTCGTACGTTGCTTAAAACAAATGAGACATCCAAGATGATTTCATCGTGCTAATCATGATCCAGCTAATTGGGCTCTTCAAACACACCTGTTGTTTATGATTAGTATGGCTGGATTGAGTTATCTAAGATAACTGCGCGTTCATGCGTCGCTTTAAAAGGGGAAATGTATCAGTAAAAATGATCAGCAACGCTGCTATTGGCTGTTCAGCATGGCCAAAGAACGCGCACAGTTTTTCTCCGAAGCAGAACAAGAGCTTTTAATGGAAGGTTATGCCGTATTGGAGTCATTAATTAAAACGACAGGGGATTTACACAGTGGTCACAAAAAGGTATAACAAGTTACTGGAAGATTACAAGCAATACTGAATTAAAGTTTTAAACAACTTCAAGATAACTATAACCTGGAAAAATGTGATTTCTTTAGATACCTTCAGCTAAGATACCATTACAATAGAAATATAATTTTTTTGGAGCAGGATGAGACAGGTATACTTAAAATCTTATTAGATTCCAGCAACGGAAGACCTCCCAAAAAAAACAAAAACAATATACAAACTATACTCATGTCTACAAAGAGAGAGAGAGACAAAATGTAATACAACATATCTTAAGGTTAAATGGGAAAAAGAAGCTAAAATAACAATAACTGATGATGTTTGGTTAAATATTTGTAATTCTGTGATCCACATGTCAAGTTCTGACCTATGGAGGGAATTTTCCTGGACATGCATGGTGCGTTTTTTGGTTACACCTTACATTAAAAGTAAACATTGTAACGACACTGAGAAGGCAAAATGTTGGAGGAACTGTGGGAATGTGACTTCCCTGTCTCCTCCGCTTATAAAGCCGTGATCTAATCCTGTTTACATGAAATAAGCCTGCTCTCGAGCAGGCTCAAGTTTGCGCACATGTTGCTATGACAGCAAGTGCAGGATGAGTGTCGAAGAACCAAACGATCCAAGATCATGCCAAATCGGCAACAATCTATTGTTGTATAACAAGACCATTCGCAGAGTTAGAGCAGCATATTTTTCATCATTAATTGAAGAGAATAAAAATAATCCTAGATTTCTCTTCAGTACAGTTGCCAAACTTACACAGAGTCATAGCTCCGTTGATCCATCCATTCCCTTAGCTCTTAGCAGTAATGATTTTATGGGATTCTTCATAAATAAAATTGATTCCATTAAAAATAAAATAATTGGCATCCTCCCAACCATGATTACCTCGTCCTCAGTAAGTGAGGCAGCATTGGAGGAATCTTTAGAAACTGCGCTGTGTCTGAACTGTTTAGAAGCAGTAGAGCTTTCTGAGCTATCTAAAATATTAGCTTCATCTAAACCTTCTACCTGTATGTTAGACCCAATCCCAACCAAGTTGTTTAAGGAGACATTCCCTTTGATCAGTGGTCCTATTTTAGACATGATTAATCTATCCTTAGTAAATGGATATGTACCACAGGCTTTTAAAGTAGCTGTTATTAAACCTTTACTTAAGAAACCATCTCTTGATCAAGATGAGTTAGTAAATTACAGACCTATATCTAATCTTCTTTTCTTATCTAAAATTCTCGAGAAAGTAGTTGCTAATCAACTTTGTGAACATTTACAAAGTAATGACCTACTTGAGGAGTTTCAGTCAGGCTTCAGAGCTCATCATAGCACTGAAACGGCTCTGGTGAAGGTCACTAATGATATTCTCATGGCCTCAGATAATGGACTTGTGTCTGTACTTGTCCTGTTAGATCTCAGTGCTGCATTTGATACAGTTGATCACAATATTCTCCTACAAAGACTTGAGCATACTGTAGGGATTAAGGGGAAAGCATTAGGCTGGTTTAAATCTTATCTGTCGGACAGATTCCAGTTTGTTCATGTTAATAATAAATCTTCCTCAAACTCTAGGGTCACCTGTGGAGTACCACAGGGTTCAGTCCTTGGACCAATTCTCTTTACTATATATATGCTTCCGATCGGCAAAATTATCAGACAGCATGGGATTAATTTCCACTGTTATGCTGATGACACTCAGCTATATTTATCCATAAATCCTGATAAATCCAATCAATTACTTCGACTGCAGTCATGTCTTGATGACATCAAAAGCTGGATGACTTTAAATTTCCTGCATCTAAATTCTGACAAGACCGAAGTTATAATCTTTGGACCAGAGTCCTCAAAAAATAAACTTCTTAATCATTCACTGAATCTGGATGGCATTAACTTGGCCTCTGGTAATAAAGTAAAAAACCTTGGTGTTATTTTCGACCAAGACATGTCATTCAAATCCCATATTAAACAGGTTTCCAGAGTTTCCTTTTTTCACCTCCGGAATATGGCAAAAATTAGAAACATTCTGTCCAGGGGTGATGCTGAAAAACTAGTCCATGCATTTGTTACTTCAAGGCTGGACTATTGTAATTCTTTACTATCAGGAAGTCCACAAAATGCAGTTCAAAGCCTTCAGCTGATCCAAAATGCTGCAGCAAGAGTTCTGATGAAAATCAACAAGCGGGATCATATTTCTCCAATTTTAGCTTCCCTTCATTGGCTTCCTGTTAAATCAAGAATAGAATTTAAAATTCTTCTTCTAACGTATAAAGCCCTTAATAATCAAGCTCCATCATATATCAGAGCTCTGATTACCCCGTATGTTCCTAACAGAGCTCTTCGCTCTCAGACTGCAGGTCTGCTGGTGGTTCCTAGAGTCTCTAAAAGTAGAATGGAAGGCAGATCCTTTAGCTATCAGGCTCCTCTCCTGTGGAACCAACTCCCAGTTTTGGTCCGTGAAGCAGACACCCTGTCTACTTTTAAGACTAATCTTAAAACTTTCCTTTTTGACAAAGCTTATAGTTAGAGTGGCTCATGTTACCCTGAGCTACCTCTATAGTTATGCTGCTATAGGCTTAGGCTACTGGAGGACATCAGGGCCTATTTTTCTCACTCTACTGATTTCTACTGTTCTCCAGATTTGCATTGCATTACATTGAAATGACTGTTGTCGTTTCAGCTTTTACCTTTTTGTTCTCTCTCTTTTTTCTTCATAGTAGGTACACCTGGTCTGACGTTCTGTTGACTGTGAAATCCTCCAGGGAGGACAGATCACCGACTATAACCATCTAATGTAGAACAGATTACTAGATCAATATGTGCTTCTGTGCTTTTTGTCTGTCTTGTTGTGTCTCTGCTCTGTTTTCTGTAACCCCCAGTCGGTCGAGGCAGATGACCGTTCATACTGAGCCCGGTTCTGCTAGAGGTTTTTCCTTCCCGCTAACGGGTGTTTTTTCTTTCCACTGTCGCTTCATGCTTGCTCAGTATGAGGGATTGCAGCAAAGCCATGTACAATGCAGACGACTCTCCCTGTGGCTCTACGCTTCTCCAGGAGTGAATGCTGCTTGTCGGGACTTTGATGCAATCAACTGGTTTCCTTATATAGCAACATTTTTTGACCAATCTGTATAATCTGACCCAATCTGTATAATATGATTGAACCTAACTTGTAAAGTGCCTTGAGATGACATGTTTCATGAATTGGCGCTATATAAATAAAATTGAATTGAATTGAATTGAATCAAACCCGTTAGCGACGTACGAAGAACGGGCCCATGGTGTCAGGTTGGATGCTTAAATTAGGGATGGACAATAATTCAATAACAATATATATCGATCGATAGACGTGTGGCGCGATAGGAAAAAATAGGGTCGATAAAAGTTCGATATAGAGACAGTTTTCCTTCCTTCCTTTCAGCCTATCATATTCGTTGATGCTACAGTCACTACTTCCTCTCGACCAATCGTAATCACGGACCCAGGCACGCCGTCACAAAGCACCGCCCTCTCAAACCACAACACAGAGCACGTGAATATGTCGCACCAAGGAGCGGCGGAGGAAACAGTCCCAAAACGGGGTTTTACTAGTTCGCCAGTCTGACAGAAATAAACCACAGTGATTTGTAAAACTTGCAAAGAACCGGTAAAAACACAGTCTGGTAACGCAACCAACTTGTTTCATCATGTAAGCAGCAGCGCGAGCTGTGTCAGCCCCGCCGCTGCTCCGCGTCTTCGTAGGAATCTTCTGGAAGTTATTCCAAAACAAAGCAGGTATAGCGGCTAAACTGGCCTCCCTTTTTTGTGATAAAATGACAAAGTGTCCAAGCGGCATAAGGACATCACGCTTGCAGTAACATGCTTCATAGGGATGGATATGCTGCTGTTGTCTGCAGTTGAAAAACCTGGCTTCAAACAATTACTCGCCACTCTTGATCCGCGATATAAAGTTCCGGGACTCAAGTTTTTCTCTAACAGCGCTCCCTAAATTGTGCAACTAGTGCAGGGAATCGGTACAAAATGAGCTGCAATCTTTGTCTTCCCACGCCACAACCTCGGACCTCAGCCCTGCGTCAGCCTCTCAATTATGAAACCTGAGAAGTAACTATTAAATTTTATTTATTTATTTGATATATTTATTTTGATCATTTTACTGGTCACTTTAGTTTATTCTTTGTCATTATTTAATAACATAACTTATGTCTCTTAAGTTATTTTTCTTTAAAAAAATTCTGTTATGGTTAAAAAAGTTGGTTAAATAAAGATTTAATCGGAATTCTGTGTTTGTGTTCTTTATAAAAATTTAATAATTTAGCAATATCATAAAATGTCCAGGCAGAGCTGCACATAACATATGGTTTTAAATATTTTCAATAATTATCGATATCGATCAATATGCATTTTTTTTATCGATAAGCTTTTTTTCTATATCGTCCAGCCCTAGCTTAAATCATGTGCTGACCAGGTAGCAGGAGCCTTTCTGGACATCTTCAACCTCTCCCTGCAGCTCTCCATGATCCCTGCCTGTCTGAAGTCTTCCATCATTGTGCCTGGCCCCATGAAAACAACCATCACCAGCCTCCACGACCATCTATTGCTCTGACCCCCATCACAATGAAGTTCTT
Source organism: Fundulus diaphanus (assembly GCA_037039145.1). Classification (NCBI taxonomy): domain Eukaryota; kingdom Metazoa; phylum Chordata; class Actinopteri; order Cyprinodontiformes; family Fundulidae; genus Fundulus; species Fundulus diaphanus. The sequence continues at coordinate 5,774,806 of CM073122.1, read as the reverse complement.
CAAGAGGATCCTCCTGTAACACATTAAGGATGCCATCCCTGCTGGACTGAACAGCCTGCAGTTTGCCTACAGGGAGAATCGTTCCCTTTCTAATTAGCACTGCACTCAGCTCTTAATCATCTGCATCATCTCAACATCTATGTCAGGATGTTATTTGTGGACGTTAGCTCAGCCTTCAACACCTTGCTCCTAGATATGCTGGCTCTGAAGCTCCACAATCTGCTCCTGGATCAGTGACTTCCTCACCAACAGACCCCAGGTGGTAAGGATAGGGAAATTAACATCTGCCCCACTGATCCTTAACACAGGAACGCCGCAGGCTTGTGTCCTCAGCCCTGCTCTCTTCACCCTCTTCACCCATGACTCCTCAGCTATCCACCCCACAAACACACTTCCAACAATGATGAATTCCACTACAGGGATGAGGTCCACAATGTAACACAGTTGTGTTCCAGGAACAACCTGATCCTAAACACCAGTATGATCAAAGAGGTAATAATGGACTACAGGAGGTCCAGGAAGACGCTGCTCTCTGCATACATGGGGAGGTGGTGGAGCAGGTGGACAGCATTAAGTTCCTGGGCATTCACATCTCCTCTGATTTCTCCTGGAATATAAACCTCTTCCACCTGGTGTAGAAGGCTCAACAACGGCTCGTCTTCCTCAGGAAACTGAAACTGAACGTAGTTTCAACTAAGCTGGTCTAAAACTTTTACAGAGCTACTATAGAAAATGTTCTGGTGTCACAGCATAACTGTGTGGTATGGAAGTTGCACAGTGCAGAAGAGGAAGGACTTAGCATGGGTTTTGAGGACAGTATATGGGATTTTGGGATGCCGTCTTCAAGATATGGACATGGTTTATTCACAAGTCTAGAGAAGGGCCAGACACATCTCCACTGATCCCATCCACCCGGGTAATGCACTGTTTAACTCACTTCCATCTGGTAAATGTTTCAGGAAATTAACTCCAAAAGTAACAGCACTCTTTAAATATTAACCACCTATGTGTGTTTAAATCATCAGCATTAATTTTGTTCCTCGTTTAATTATTTGTTTATCTTTAGTAGCTGCATTTTAATCTGTGGAATAATGGAATTCTTTGTATGAACATGTCTCTGTGTCCATATTTGTTTAGGCTTTCGTAATTTTGTTCTTTGTGTTTTAAGCGCGGACCTGGTCAGGACAGAGAAAGTCGTCTCTGATGCTCCTTTTGGCAACCCCAGCAAATCCAAAAACAACAAAAACGTTCACACTCAGTGTTAGGTGACAGGTAATCCCTGTGGGAACATGACGTCGTCTCCTGTGTCCAACCTGGTTCGAAGTGCGTGGGCCATCGAAACAATTTCATCACCTGCGACAAATCTTTGACATTTTCAAACCACAGCAGCTTGTTCTGGGGGCTCCACACCCCCTGTTTGTGAAACGTCTCTCGTTGTAAGCCCAGACTTTCAGCTCATGTCCTGTTAAGTGTCTCGCTTTAGACCCCATTTACCCCAAGTTGCATGTTGCTGAATTACCGTTATATGTTATTTCTTTAAAAGTCCAAAGTGTGTTCTAGATGCGTTTCCTGAACGCCAACCTGTCCATGTCATGTTTGTGAAACCTCGCAGTTAAAATCCATCACCTGTAAAGCAAAGCAATCATGCATAGTCCTGTTCAAGATGTTCTTAGCACAGCAGGAACTCTGATGTTTCTCAGAGTCAACCTTCATGCATTGATATAATTTTCATGCTGTTATCCTCTTATCAAGAATAGAATTTAAAATTCTTCTTCTGACGTATAAAGCCCTTAATAATCAAGCTCCATCATATATCAGAGCTCTGATTACCCCGTATGTTCCTAACAGAGCACTTCGCTCTCAGACTGCAGGTCTGCTGGTGGTTCCTAGAGTCTCTAAAAGTAGAATGGGAGGCAGATCCTTTAGCTATCAGGCTCCTCTCCTGTGGAACCAACTCCCAGTTTTGGTCCGTGAGGCAGACATCCCGTCTATTTTTAAGACTAGGATTAAAACTTTCCTTTCTGACAAAGCTTATAGTTAGAGTGGCTCATGTTACCCTGAGCTACCTCTATAGTTATGCTGCTATAGGCTTAGGCTGCTGGAGGACATCAGGGCCTATTTTTCTCACTCTACTGAGTTCTACTGCTCTCCAGTTTTGCATTGCATTGCATTGAAATGACTGTTGTCATTTCAGCTTTTAACTTTTTGTTCTCTCTCTTTTTTCTTCATAGTAGGTACACCTGGTCTGGCGTTCTGTTAGCTATGACATCATCCAGGGAAGACAGATCACCCGCTATTACCATCTAATGTAGAACATATTACTCGATCAATGTGTGCTTCTGTGCTTTTTTGTCTCTCTTGTTGTGTCTCTGCTCTGTCTTCTCTAAGCCCCAGTGGGTCGAGGCAGATGACCGTTCATACTGAGCCTGGTTCTGGTTCTGCTGGAGGTTTTCCTTCCCGTTAATGGGGAGTTTTTCTTCCCACTGTCGCTTCATGCTTGCTCAGTATGAGGGATCGCTGCAAAGCCATGGACAATGCAGACGACTCTCCCTGTGGCTCTACGCTTCTCCAGGAGTGAATGCTGCTTGTTGGGACTTTGATGCAATCAACTGGTTCCCTTATATAGGAAATTTTTTACCAATCTGTATAATCTGACCCAATCTGTATAATCTGATTGAATTTGACTTTGTAAAGTGCCTTGAGATGACATGTTTCATGAATTGGCGCTATATAAATAAAATTGAATTGAATTGAATCGAAAATTTAATTATCAGCATGTTGTGTCCAGGAGTCACTCTGCTGTCCCGACCAGATTCCAAATGTCCAACTAATCTAATTGGCCTTATTTCTTTTCTGTACGTAAGCAAGAGGACAATCATTAAATTATCCTGGTCTAAAATAACTCTAGGTTAATAGTTAGCTAAACTCTGTTTAAGTGTTTTTTTCCCCTCTGGATGTTTTAACATCTAGTTAAAGGAGAACTATTGTGCTATTTGCGTTCGAGCGGAGAGATGTTGAGTCTCCTTAAATCTTTTAGGTAACTGCGTACACTTCCAAACTATTTTCACTGGTGCTTTATTCCCTAATTTACCCATATCCATTTAAGTCCTTAACCTTTGTGGTGCTTTATTGATGTCTGCCGGAGTGGCAGATTTTATAGGCATCCTAATTATTTGGTTCTTATTTGCGCCTCTACTTACTTCAAGATACCCAGTAAATGCAGTGTTCGCAATTTCTCGTTCGCTTCAACTGGTAGCGTAAAGGTTCAGAGTTTATTCTGCTTATATTGAAAAATTTATTTGCTCACTCATTCATTTATTGATTTGTTTATCTTATTAACTGTTGATGTAATACCCACTTCAACTTTTTCCACCCACAAGTTTTTTTCTCTCGTTCATAATAATTGCTCATTTATGTACATTTATTTTTCCCATATCGTCTGAATTGCATACATTGTTCTTACCCACTTTCCTTTAACGTTTAAACAGCCCCGACAATAAAGGCAGAAAGACAGAGGTAGCCCAGCGCAGATGATCCCAGACTGTCAGGAAGTGAAGTTCTCCTTTTGGTTTCTCCTCTGACCTCTTCTATAGAAAAGTCTGAACTTGTGTTTGTGTGGTTTTCCGTGTAGGATAATAAGGGGTTATTTATCATAACCCTATCAAAATTGCTAACCAAAGAACAAAGACCAACCCTGAGCTAAAAGAATAAGTCAAAATGCACAGAAAAAAGACCATAACAAATAACTAAGAAACTCATCACCAGGAATTAACTAGTATGGAAATACCCTAATAACAAAAATAAACAACTGCTCTCACTAACATTGAGAAACAACCCAGAAATCATAAGAGAAAAACAAAGGAAAACTTAGACACAAACACCCATGGGTCATGACACTTTTGATTTTATTGTTAGTGCTCACCTTCTAAAATCCCATTCATCCATTGTCTGTAACAACTCTGAATACTGTCACCATTCATAACAGGGACATACAGTGAACCCCCCCTCCCCATACACACACAGACACTTATTTAAAGGTTTGGGGCCTGGTGGAGGAGCGGGCCACCTGGTCTGGGTCTCGGCTGGGGATGAGTGTTGGGTCCTGGGGGTCGGCTAGGGCTGGCGCTATTATATGGAGGGCAAGTGTGGGGGAAGCAGCGCCTTAGGGTCTGTGGGGTGGGCTCTGGTTGGCTGCCCCATGCGGCTCATGTTGGCCCCATCTCCGTGTGGATTGTCTGGGCTGTGATCAGGGTGGTGTCATTTCTACACCTGCCATCCTGACAGACCAATAACTCATCTCTCTCCTCTGTAGAACAACTCCCAGTGGACTCTGTTACCAAGCTGACCTTGGTGGGACTCCTTTTATTTCTTTGTAAACCTTCTTCACTTTAACCTGTGTCCCGTGTGATTCTGCATGTGGGTCAGGAAAATGCCTCAAATCATGACGGTTTTCCTTTCCATTGTTGCTAAATGCCTTTTGGGAGGAAAGGTTACTGCAAAATCTACGACACAATGCAAGTGATTGTCCACTGTTGCTCCATGCTCATCCAAAAGGAGTAAGGGTTTCCTTAGAAAACTTTTTTTTAATAATCTGTTTGGATGATTTAAATTAATTGACTTTGGAAAGTGCCTTGAGATGACATGTTGTAAATTGGCAATGTATAAACAAACTGATTTGATTTATATTCGATTTAATACCAATCACCTACAAAGTCTGGTCAGCCACAACAAAAGACAAGATAAAAAGGTAAAAATATAAAACAACTTTACATAGTTGTTACAATTAAAGGTTTTTTTAATTTTTAAATGTCATTGTTCTGTCATGAACGGGGGACAGAAGGACCCAGTATTCAGGCCGGACAAGCAGATGATATTTAAAGGAAATTTATTAACGAAATAACGATCAGACAGAACTTAAATGGGCATCTAGCCAAAAACAGAACAACAGAGCTCAAAAACCAAAATAGTCCAAAACTGATAAATGGTAAGAGTAAAATATCAAAAACAGGGGACAGGCAAGCTCTAATATACGAAAATAAGATCCAGTCAGGCAATTGGCAGGCAGTTAGAACAAACAGGACAATCGGGGGTCAGGTCAACAGGCAGACAAACAGAGAACAGGGAATGGAAGTGACTGGAGGCAGAACTGAGCTGACTAAAGAAAGTGACAACTGACAGGGGAGTGACACAAACTGATTGGGTGAAGGCAGATAAGTGGGTTGGCAGGTAAACAGAACTGAACTAAAAGCTTGCAGAACCCTGACTGATAAAGTAAAATAAAGAAAAGTGCAAAAGTGAACTAACACCAAACCCAATTTGTGACATGTTAATCCCTGAGGTGAAACCAAAATGTCAAAAGCATCATATCACTTCTGACATTATTTGGTCTGAACTTCTGGCACAAGTATGTCTGAGAAAATATTTCATTCTTCGCTGTTGGTTGCAGCTCTGGCACCAGAAAGTCTGATTTGATGTACAATGCTATAGCTCTTGTTGTTTCTTGATTTCATTTTTTTCTGTCATTGTGAGGACATGAAAATGCAGAGGATGACCCCTTTCTATGAACTGGTCTGAATGAACACCTTCACCCATCCACTGTCTGCACCTGCTTATTTTTACCAGGTTTTGGGAGAAGTAACTAGTAAGTAACTTACCTGAACACTCACCCAACACTGCATATAAGTGGAGCATAAAAACTGAATCCTGCTTCTCTATGTTTGGTTTTGTTTCTAGGTGTGCAGAGTAGGCTTGAAGCAGAAAACCCAAGTGGAGAAAGACCAAAGATAATGAAGAAACAATTATTTACTTTTAAATAAATAAAAGCTGTAATAGCGCTACGGGAGTATTTTGTACTCCTTTTGGACATGTTTGTTGACCTAGGATACCGGCTGTCGGCAGGTATGAAGGCTTCATAATTTCTTTTTACAAAAAGGCTTAGTATGTCTTGTCACAAACGGAAAACAGCGTCTTAAACACATGCATATTGTGTTTCATTTGCTGGTTGGACAAGTCTTTCTGGATGCTCTTGTATGTTCTGTTCCAACATTCCTCTCTCTCTTTGTCTCTCTAAGAACATAGTAACAATGACTAGTAAGAACATGTAGTAACAAAACTTATTGATACATATCATTATGTAAGGAGTTACAGCAGCAATTCTGAGGATTTTGGACTCCAGAGTGATTTTAGTGACAGCCGTCATCCACAAAGGGAGAAAACATGAAATGGCGGTGAACCTTCCGTGTAGTCACCTACCTACCTAAATTATTCCAAAAGAGCATTGACTTATCCAACAGGTCACAAAAGAGCGTAAAAAATGTTTAGCGCTGCAGATCTTACTTCCTACAGTTAAAAACCACTACTGAACCAAAAGAACAAAAAAGCCAATCTTGCATGTTCCAAAAAAAAATAAAAATGTCAATGTTCCCCTAGGAGTTTTATAAAATATTATTTGGACTGATTTTAGGTAAGTGTCCTGTTATGTCTTGCTAAAAATTAAGACAGCCTTTCAAAAAAAGGGTGTTTGTTCTAATGTTGTTAGCTTTCAATTGGTGATGTGGAGTTTGTGCTCACAATGATTATGCAGCAGTGCAATGAGCTGAAGCGCATCAGCAAGTCTACATCTGAATGGCTATAAAAGGTGAAAATTAAGGTTGCAAAGTGGCCTAGTCAAAGTCCAAACTTAATTCATTCTAAGCTACTGTAGCATGATTTTAAACAAGCTATTCAATGCTGGTTAGAAAAATTCCCAAGAATGCTGAAATGGAAAGCTCTGACCATTTTAAAAAAGGCAAAGTAGAATAAAAAAATTGCAATATGTCATTTCATCAACATTAAGAACAAACTGACCAACTAAATTAAAGCCTCCTAAATGTCTGAGCAAAGTTTTTCTATCCATCTTCTCTCCTGAGAACAAGCTAAAACCTACTGTTTTAATAGGAATTCAATATTTAGAAAATAATTACTTACATTCTTTTTGGCACTACATTAGTGATATCAAATAGAAGTTAAAGTAAATTAAAGAAACATCTTAAATTAAAGGGCTTTAAAATTCTCACATCAATTCACAACTCTTACAGCAAAAAGCTATTTGAAGACAAATATTTTATGGAAAATCACTCTTAGACTGCTGATGGCTCACACCAATGAAAGATTTTATACCCTAATGGCTCCAATATTTTAAACAGCCAGGAATCTGTTTTGTTCTTCAGGCTAAGAATTCTTGTTTATCATACAAATGAGGAAACTATCAGGCACCAACATTGACTCACCAGCAGAAATATTTTCTAAAAACAGGAACTCTCACTCACACAAGGAACCACACACAGAATCCTAACAAAAACTCCCCTTTAACAGGAAGGAACCTCCAGCAGAACCAGAATCAGGCTCAGTGTGAACCTATCTGCCATAATCGACTTGGGGTTTGTGAAGACGGATCATACCAACAGAATAAATAAGCATGGATCCAGGTCTACTTTCATTGACTCTAGGGTCACTTGTGGAGTACCACAGGGTTCAGTCCATGGACCAATTCTCTTTACTATATATATGCTTCCAATAGGCCAAATTATCAGACAGCATGGGATTAATTTCCACTGTTATGCTGATGACACTCAGCTATATTTATCCATAAATCCTGATGAATCCAATCAACTACTTCGACTACAGTCATGTCTTGATGACATCAAAAACTGGATGACTAAATTTCCTGCATTTAAATTCTGACAAGACAGAAGTTGTAATCTTTGGACCCTCAAAAAATAAACTTCTTAATCAATCACTTAATCTGGATGGCATTAACTTGACCTATGGTAATAAAGTAAAAAAATCTTGGTGGTCATGTCATTTAAATCCCATATTAAACAGGAGTTTCCTTTTTTCATCTCCGGAATATCGCCAAAATTAGAAACATTCTGTCCAGGGGTGATGCTGAAAAACTAGTCCATGCATTTGTTACTTCAAGGCTGGACTATTGTAATTCTTTACTATCAGGAAGTCCACAAAATGCAATTCAAAGTCTTCAGCTGGTCCAAAATGCTGCAGCAAGAGTTCTGATGAAAATCAACAAGAGGGATCATATTTCTCAAATTTTAGCTTCCCTTCATTGGCTTCCTGTTAAATCAGGAATAGAATTTAAAAATCTCCTTATCACATAATCAATAATAAAGCTCCATCATATATCAGAGCTCTGATTACCCCGTATGTTCCTAACAGAGCACTTCGCTCTCAGACTGCAGGTCTGCTGGTGGTTCCTAGAGTCTCTAAAAGTAGAATGGGAGGCAGATCCTTTAGCTATCACAGTGGTTTTCAATAGGTGAGGCGCGCCTCCCCTGGGGGGGCGCCAAAGAGTCACAGGGGAGGCACGAGAAGACAGAGAAGAAGACAGAAGAAGACAGTGCTGCCGCTTAACTGTGTGAAACTATGTAGCGATATTCGTGGCTTCTGTTTGAGCATGCAGGAACCAATCCAAGCGCGCAGTAAGAGAACTCTCAACGCTCAAAACCGGTCTGGCGCACGCTCAACTCTGAAAAACTCTTCTCAACCCACTGTTGCACTCAATTCCATCTCTGCTCGCACGCTACTTTGCTCACGCGCACCTGCTCATTCCACGCTCAACACCAGCTGTGCGCTTGTTCGGCTGTTTCTGCGCTCGCGACTTCAAAAACTCTCCACTCCACCAGCCAAACGCAGACAGGTTTTTTTTTCCATCCAATCAGAGTATGGCTTGCAAATACTGCATTCAGATGGATTAAATCAAAATGCCTTTGGCAGAAATTACTAAACATCACCGTGGGATTGAAGAAAAACAAATAAAAAGTTTAATATTTTAGCCTAAAATATTTAGGCTAAAATATTTAGACTAAAATATTAGAGTTACTAAGTGAGGTGTGAAAAACGTTTTTGTCTCTTTTCTTTCCAGCTTCTGGGAGGTGATGCAAAAGTTTATTCTGATCATAATCATCATCATTGTCATCATTATTAAAAGAGCACTTTAACAAAAGGTAAAACAAAGTGCCAAACATCAGAAATACATCAGATAAGAGATAACATATAATAAAATGCTTGGTTGTTAAAATAGCAATAGGTTTAAATTGTGTATAATTAGCCTAAAAAGTAAATCGGAATATGGAAAGTGTTGACGTCTGTTAAATTCAGGTTATCTTTTTTATTATTATTTCAGTTGACTTCTCCTGTTGACGTGAGTTCAGTTTGACATTGATGTCTGTTTAGTTCAGTTTGTCTGCTGTTGAAAACAATCGTTTATGGTGGGAGTTTCTTAAAATGACAAAGTCGTCACTTATCCCATGCAGTCGTACACCCATCTGGAACAACCCTGACATCCTACAAAATAATAATATGATAAACTTTACATACTGGAAGAATAAAGGTATTGAATATCTGGAACATTTACTTGATGGAACTGACTTCATCAATTTTTCCAAACTAAATATGCAATATGGCATTAGTAAAAATACATTTTTGGAATATGAACAACTTAAATCTATAATTAGAAAAAAATGTAAGCATATTAAAGGTGGTTTACAAATTCCAAGTAATATATTAGAGTTCCTAGATTTAAACCCCCCCAAACTACTGTCTAAATCATACAGGACACTGACTAAAATAGATGATTCAATATCTCTTCGTATTATGAAATGGGAAGAGGATCTATCAGTCAGCTTTGAACAAAACTTCTGGGCTCAGATATGTCTAAGAACTTTCAAATTGACTAGAAACACCAACTTACAACTAATACAATACAAAATCCTTCACAGAGTACACTACACAGGACAAAGATTATTCAAGATGGGTCTGGCACAATCTAAAATCTGTCCACACTGCATAGGCAATCATCCTGATAATTATATTCATGCGTTATGGTTATGCACACCAGTCCAGAGGTTCTGGACACAGCTATGTAAGGACTTATCAAAGTGCTTGAGCTGTAAAATTACACCTTCCCCATCAGTTTACTTGCTTGGTAATTTTGAGGAAAGCCCTCTGGGGAATAAAATAGTTTACATGGTTTTCACTACACTATGTATCACAAAGAAAACTATCCTCATGAATTGGAAAAGTAAGGAAAATCTCAGTATCAATCAGTATAGAGATCTTTTGTTGGATCATATTAATCTTGAGACAGCATCTGCTTCCACATCTGATCGATCTCTTTGGGCTCCTTTGATTAGCACTATCACTTAGTGGTATGGGGGGCGGTGGGTTGCTTCCTGCAGGGTGCAGTGGCTGGGTGGAGGGGTTCCTGGGACTCTGGGGGCACTTGGAGTGGGGCGCTTGGTGGGTCTGACTCCAGGGTCTGTTGCTCTGGATGGCTCGTGCGGGCTGGCTGGCCAGGGTCCCCCATCTTATTAATTTATTTGTTTATTTATTTATTTATTTATACATATACATATTATTATTATTATTATTATTATTATTGTTATATTTTTTTTTGGGGGGGGGGCTAAAGCCAGTAGGCTTGGGGGGTGGGCTGGGGGGAGGTAGAGGTGTTGGTCCTGGTGGGTGGTTGGCTGGCGGGCCCTGCGGCCTCTCCCCGGCCCCCGGGCTATGGTGGTGCCGCTGGAGGGGCCCCTTTCTCCGGGTGGAGCTTTCGGGGAGCGGGGGTGCCTATTGGAGTCAGTAGGGGAGCTGGCTCCCTGGGTTGGCTCCCCAGTCATTTGCTCCCCATCCCCGGACTCCTCCCTCTGCCTGCTTCATCACGCCGCCACACATGTAGGTCCTTGGGGAGAGGGCGTTACTGGAGGTTGCCACCTTTTGGTGACGTCCCTCTCCCCAATTTTATCATGCATATTAGACACTTTCACTCCAAACATTTTCACAACGCACATTCATGTAGGCCACGATATGGGGGGGTGGGGGGAAGACGTCTGGGGGGGGGCTTATGTTGTGTGAGCCTCGCCTCGGGCGGCTCCCTTCACCCCCTCTCGCATTTAGACATTGAGGGTTCTGGGTAGTTGCTTGGAGGGGGTGCACTGGCACCAGCTTCCTTCCGGAGGGGGGGTGGGCTGTGCCGTGCACCCCCTTCGGTGCTCCCAGTTTTAAACACACCTGAGATCAACATGCAACAACACAACATCTGAGCGGGCGTAGGGAGGATCGGGGGTCTTTTGCACACCCTCGATCTCCGATCGCGGCACGGAGTCTGGGGCCTGGAGGAGGTGTGGGCCACTGGGTCCGGGGTCTTGGCGGGGGGCTGCTGCGGGTAGCCGGCGGCTTACCGGGTCTGGTGCTGACGCCTCTGCTCTACCCAGGAAGGGATGGGGGGCAGGGGTGGCTAGGGTAAGGTCGGGGTGGGAGGGGGTTTATTAGGTATATAGTGGGTGAGGGGGGGCTCTGGTCGGGTGGCCCGTACGGGTCGTGTCGGCCCCCCCTCTTTGGGGGGCCTGATCCGGGGGGCATCTGGTCCGGGGGCGGGCACAGGCAGTCGTATTGTTGAATTGTGGTGACCCCCCCCCCACTTGGGATTTTTGGATGTGAATGCTATGTGGGAATGTGTGTACAGCGTCCTTTTTTTTGTGTCTGTGTGTGGCGAGTGGGGCACAAGGGAGGGATGGTGTGAATGAGGTTTTTTTTTTTTTCTTTTTTTTTTTTTCTTTTTTTTTTTCCCAGGTTCAGGTCCGGTCTGCTCCCTCTCCCAAGAACATCTCAAGTCTCCGATAGGTGTGGAGCCCATCCCCCCACGCCCTGCCCTCCTCCGCTGCGTTGGCGGGCGCCTTGGCCCTCTGGCGCGTTGACGGTCCTCGGGTTTGGGGCGGGTTCCCGTGTGGGCGCCGGCCCATTCCCGGCGGTGGCTTCGCGGGGCCTGGCCCCCCGGGGGGCGGCCGGGGCCCCTGCCGCGGGGGCGGGGCGCCCCTGGGGCCTCTGGCCCCCAGGGCCCATGGCCAGGACCACTTCAGCGCGGCCGGCTGCCGGCGGAGCCCACGGGCTCGTCCCCGCGGCTCTTGGGGGCGTCGGCATTGCGGTGGCTGGGGGATTTCCTCGGGGTCGTCTCTCCTCTTTCCTCGGGGGGGGGGGCGGTTGCGGATTTCCTGTGAAGGCCCTCTCGGGCGCATTGCTTTGGGGCCCCTTTGGGAGTCCGGGGTTACGGGTCCCCTGTCTCCTGCCTCTGTGCTCGGGGAAGGTGGGTCTTCGGTTCTCCACAATCACTATCAAACTATTTCCTTCTGGATAATTTTCTCCTAAACTAGTGCACTTTCACAAACTCCCACAGGTGCTGGGTCACAGTTATTAAATGTTCACTTATATACAGAAAGGCTATAATTTATTTATTTATTTTCTTTTACTTTCTTTTTTAGGTATCACATTACACATGTCAGCTTAAATAATAATACATATGGTTTAGCAATGGTATCAAGGGTTACACGATTGTATCTGTTGCTTTATGTCTGTTGGTTGTGCTGTTCTTTTTGAGTCTCTTTCCAGGTGATGGAGCAGACAGAGGATGTTTTATCATTCTCTTCCTTTTATCTCTTCTTTCTTTCACCTCTTCTTTCTTTTTTGTCTCTTGTTTTTCTTTTACTCTCCTACTTTCCCATTGTAGTGTCCATATAATTTGAAATTCTCCCTGCAGGAATCACAATAAAGCTATTTACACGCACAAATCAAGCGGAGCATTATGGCGAAAGCTGTTTGCTCCACTTGTGAAAGTAAAATCTGTCGAGCTCTATTTGGCATTAAGATATCAATTCTTATTGCCACATTGCTAGACAGGACACTGGGAGAAAAAAAAAAAAAAAAAAAAAAAAAAAAGAAAACAATCGTTTATGAATTTGCTCTAATGACAGCTCAATTTTAAAACTAAGCCCTCTGTCCGTGATGTTTCAGCAAAAGTAGCATGTAAAATGGAAATATTTGGATGGATATTTTATGAATAGGCCTTTTTTTATGAATGTACTTTGTTAAAAGAAATACAATTAAAGCCGCAAGCGGCGTTGATCGGCCCTCGCAGCCAAGCGGCGCTCCGGTCTATTGGCCACCGCGGGGTTCGCGCACCGCCGGCCGCCAGCCACCACAGAAGCTGTGACGCATTTTCCCCGCCCGTCCACCGGGCGATTCACACGAACGCATTCGGCAGCGCTCCCCCACGATTCACAAAAAATCTGGTGCAGATCGGTCGATGCAGCGAGGAGATACAGCCGTTGAATAATGATAATGCATTTGGCCACCGGGCCGGACTAAATTGTTTGGCGGGCCGTATCCGGCCCGCGGGCCGTACGTTTGACACCCCTGGTTTAAACATTAGTATACCAATTTAATCAAAGGTATCTTACTAGCTGTTAATCCAGCTTCATGTGAAAAGTTAACAAAACCTTTTTAGTTATTTAAAGTTAATTGTTACAGTATTTCATGTGTTTAAGGGTTTCGTGTCTTGCATTAAGACAGCTTTTATGAAAGTTTGACAGTTATATTGGTGGATACACACCCAAAAGTAATAATGTAAAAGTAACACTTTAGCTATTGGAATATTGCTAAAGTGTTACTATAGCAATATTCCACATGTGTATGTTGTGTACCAACTTTCGTAATTCTAGCTTAAAGCATGGCTTGGGGCTGATCATTTAAAATATTCTAGGGGGCGCTATAGAGAAATTAGGTCACACCCACCAAGGTTTGTTATGGATTCCTGTCGGGGGGTGGATAAGGATGCATCCTAGTGAGTTTTAAGCTGCTAGGCCCAAAACTGTGGAATTCAGTGCCAAAAGATGGCAGAGGCGTTTGAGGTGACTTCGCCACGCCGCCACGCTCCCCTGCTCCATCGAATCCAGTTGGGGCTGGAATCCACAACACATCAATATGTCTTCTGTCTCTGGACACAGTTTTATGTTGATTAGCTCAGAGGGGTAACATAGTGACCGTTTACAGCAAAACATGACACTTCCTCTTGTCAGGGGGCGTGGCCTAAATGATGTCATCATTTGATCATTGGGTTTTGTAGGACAGCCGATGATGACCAATCACTGAAAGTGTGGTGCCTCTGTGTGTTTCTGTGTAGGAGCTATAACAGTTTTATTTTTTGTGGCAAATAGGTGAACTTTGACCCCTGCTAACCCCCCTTCAGCATGCTCAAAAACTCACCGTTTTGATTTGCACTGCCGACTGTTTATTCACAGTACCAATTGTTTACATATACATTTGCAATACCGAACTGTAATATGCAATTACCTTCCACTGCACTTTAATTTAAATAGCTTCTGTCCAAACTCTATTTATTCATTTTATAGTAATAGCTACTTGTATATCATGTTCACAATTCTGCCTATAGTAATAGCCACCTGTACATATATTCATAGTACATGTAAACTCTGTTATAATAATCATCTGTATATTATGCTATTGTACATATATGTAAAACTCTATTCATAGTAAGACCCACTTGTATATTATATTTGGTACATATCCAGCTGTAAATTTAGTTCACAATACTAGTTATCTATATATACATATCTGTAAAACTCTATTTATAGTAATACCCACCTGTATACTATATTCGGTACATATCCAGCTATAAATCTAGTTCACAATACTAGTTATCTATATATTATACTCATAGGACAAATCGATCAGTAAAACTCTGTCTATAATAGTATACATCTCCATATTTATTCAGTAATATAACATGTCCTGTACATATGGAACCACTTCTTATCCTGCACTTGCTGCTATTGCACTTCTGGTTAGACCTTAACTGCATTTTGTTGCCTTGTACCTGTACCTGTGTAATGACAATAAAGTTGAATCTAATCTAATCTAGTTTTGATAACTTTTAATTGGGCATGCCTTATGATCAGACTGACCGAGTTTCAAGCCGATCACTCGAAATCCCTAGGAGGAGTTCGATCAAATACCAATGCTGTAAACGTTAAAAATGTGGTCAAAATCAGACCTTCAATCTAAAATGGCCGACTTGCTGTGATACTTGCACTATGACATTAATTGTAAATTCTGAGTGTCTTGTTGAGCTCTACAACTGTACCAAATTTCATGTCTCTACGATGAAGTAAGTGAATAGCAAAGGGTCCTTTGAAAATTGCTAGGTGGCGCCGTTGAGGCATATTTCTTTAGATTTTTGTGACGACCTTAAAATACAAAATTTTTAAACAGTCTTGATGCATCCGCCAAGTTTGGTGAGTTTTTGAATATGATAAAGCCCCCAAAAAGGCCCCTCTTTGGGGGGGGGGGGGGGGGGGGGGCAGAATAATAAGAAACACTACAAAAACAATAGGCCTTCGCAGTGCTTTGCTGCTCGGGCCTAATAAAAAAACGTGTTGGGCTATCAGTTGTTTTTGAAACACAGCATTCCAGGAACACAAAAGAAAGATGCATTTACTGCAGGGACCTGTGTGGGGTAGGTTTGTGGTTGGCGGGGGGGGGTGGGGGGCGTTATCTTTACCTATTCCAAGGGGAGGCTCACATTGAATGAATTTGAAAACCCCTGAGCTATCAGGCTCCCTCTATAGTTATGCTGTTATAGGCTTAGGCTGCTGGAGGACATCAGGGCCTATTTCTCTCACTCTTCTGAATTCCACTGTTCTCCAGTTTTGCATTGCTTGTCGTCATTTCAGCTTTTAACTTTTTGTTCTCTCTCTTTTTTTTTCTTCAGAGTAGGTACACCTGGTCTGGCGTTCTGTTAGCTGTGACATCATCCAGGGAAGACAGATCACCCGCCATTACCATCTAATATTGAACAGATTACTGGATCAATGTGTGCTTCTGTTCTTTTTTTGACTGTCTTGTTGTGTCTCTGCTCTGTCTTCTCTAACCCCCAGTCGGTCAAGGCAGATGACCGTTCATACTGAGCCTGGTTCTGCTGGAGGTTTTGTCTTCCCGTTAATGGGGAGTTCTTCTTTCCACTGTCGCTTCATGCTTGCTCAGTATGAGGGATTGCTGCAAAGCCATGGACAATGCAGACGACTGCCCACTGTGGCTCTACGCTTCTTCAGGAGGAGTGAATGCTGCCTGTCAGGACTTTTATGCAATCAACTGGTTCCCTTATATAGGACATTTTTTGACCAATCTGTATAATCTGATTGAATTTGACTTTGTAAAGTGCCTTGAGATGACATGTTTCATGAATTGGTGTAACAATGTTTGGGTTTAAGTTGTAAAATCCCACTTGCTTTCTATGTATCAGTGCAATGGGGAAATAGCGCCCCCCTCTCTGTGTGGTTGGTTATATGTTGCTGGCCCCTGTAGTTAGTGCCAGTCTGTGAAAGCTGCACGAGAGGTGAGTTGCATTCTTCAGCACACAGTAGAAAAGTGTTAGCAACATAATAAAACATAATTTTTTTACTAACTTAGACAAGTACTGTGTAATGATTAGTTACTAGATGTGTGCCTGGCACCAATATCTGTACTTTTAGTTTTTTAATATTTTAAAACACTTCATGTGCTAAGTTAAAAGCTAACATAACGCTCTGTTGTAGCGTGCTGAGTGAAGCTGAGCCGTTGCACTGATTCAAACCCCAATATGTTCCCATTCAGGTACATCATTTATTATTGTATTCTTCATTGTACACTGAAAATATGAATGTTTTGTTGTAATTACGGCCAGTCTGTGAAAGCTGCACGAGAGCGTGCAGCTTGGTTCTCCATTCCCCATTCCCATGGACAATTATCCATCACTTTCATACCTGACAAATCCAGGAGTACCATTGTGGGGTCTCAGAGGGCAGGCTGGGCCTTTACTCACCAGAAAAACTCATCCATCCTAAAAGATGATAAAAAGTGATGGGACCCCAGGTGAAATCCCGCTCTCGGCCAATCCTGAGCAAGAAGTACCTGTATTAAAACTAGGTGTTACCATTACCAGCTAATATTAAAGGATCTTTAGAGCCAATAAGATCCTGGTTCTTCCAATATCAAAGCAAAATATTGCATAAATCGTAGGTCTTTGTGTGTCTGAAGCAAACAGTTTACATTCTTTATCATACAACCATATTGATCAACATAATGCAACATCACAGTGTAGATGTCTTAACACAAAAAATCAAACATGTAAGTCAGTGGAACTGAGCAGTTAAACAAACAGTAACACAATATGAGAAGGGTCCGAAACGTCAAGAACGCAGAGTTAAGAAAGCCTTCAGGCCATTCAGGGCACAAGGCAGAAATTAATCTAATCGCGCATAGGGTTCTTGAGGCAACTCCTTCCGTTGAAGAATAAGGAATCAGAGTTCTCTGGCTCCTGCATCCCCAGTCATCTTCTTGGTTCCCTCTCGCAGGCTGGACGACTGAGCTGGATGGTAATAAGCGTTCAGTTCTGGATTGGGCCATGAGCATTTTATTTTGCATTTCTCCCTAATAAAACACTTTGTGAAGATGGTCTGCAGACACGAGCCCTTGTTTCTATTGGGGAACAGAAACAAGGTGTAATTAGTGTTCTTATCAAAACCCCATTCATGTGTCATTTATTAAAACATCCTCCAAGCACTTTCACATTCAAGATATTTCTGTGCACAATTATTTAGCTCTCAGAATCCTAACATTTAATTTTTAGTTAAAAGAGTAATCTTTAAGTTCATATGTATTTCCAGTAGTTTTCCAGTAATTCTTAACAGAATGCATTTAATGTGTGTCTTAACTTTTAGTGTCTGACAATGCGGTACCGCGCGCGAGCTATTTTTAGAAACACAACGTCACGATGACGTCACATCACGTGGTACGCAGTAGGGCAAACTCCCAAACCGCCGCTGTTTTGCTGTGGAAGAGACGTGCGTTAGCCTAGGTTTTACTCGGTAAACGACTGCTTTTTCCAACATCTAAGACCATGGTTTATAAACATTGTTGCTATGGGACGTGCAACAGCGACTCGAGGTACGCTGATCGGCCGCATATGAAGGATGTTTTCTTCATTACTTTCCCGAAACTCAAGAGTGCCAAGGAGAAGTGTGTGCGTTGGGTACACTTGTGCGGGTGGCCTACACAACATTTCAACCCGGAAAAAGTTACCAAATTCACCTACATATGTAGCAAGCATTTTGTCGGTGGAAAGGGTGATGATAGCATATAGGCTAGCATGTTAGCAGGCGCTAACCGGGATAGCTTACTCAAAAACAAACGCCCTGAATCTCTTAAGCGAAAGATTCTGAGATGTGAACAATCGTTTTGTAGCTACCTATTGGCAAGATATACAGATTCCTGGACGTTGATTGCAAACAAACAAAAAAGGCCGACGTGAACGGAGCACGGTGGAAATCATAACAAAGGCATGAACGCCGAGCAGGGAAAAAAACAAAGCTTACCGTTGAATCAACTCGGCCCGTCTTCCGGTTTTTTTGAGCCCTCGACACTCAAGCCACCGTTTCAGCTGAAGGTTGGTGTGCTCTTCCACAGTGCGACCAGTAAACCGTGCGCCTGGGACATCGTCTTGGTAAGTTTAATGGCTGCAAAGTCGGTCATATCGCTGGTTCTGTTGCGCTTGTAATGGCTGGTTTGTATGTGCGTTCTACGACTGTTTGCCCTACCGGTGCGGCAAAAGGGGCGTTACTCTTAAGGCAGTGACGTCACGTGCGCGGTACCGCATTGAAGTTCTCTGCAACATAATTTCATCAACATATCCGTTTCATGTCATTTCCCGTTTTATTTTGAAAACCCAGCTGAGAAAAAGGAAGCCTTTCCATGTGGAAGCCTTTTCCAACTCCAGCTTGCCTTGGATCAAACCTTTTCCCTCTCTCTCTCTTTTTTTTAAAAGAAAGAAAGGGAGGTGCTGTTCTGCACAAAGAAGACAAAATATTTATACCCTGCTGTTACTGTTCAATGATGTCAAGGTTCCACACAACAAAGCAGTGAGCAGGAGAGGTAGAGAACAGGAACTCTTTTGAAAACGTTCTAACATGGTTGAACAACCAAAGCTACTTAAACAAATCAGAATTAGTTCCCAATTTAATCCTAAAATAAAGTAAACCTTACATGTGATTATTTGCCATTTTTTATTTAACTGAGGATTAAGGACTTTGATTACGAAGTTCTTGGATGAACGCATCTCTGCGTTCCTATTTGTTTAGGCCTCTGTAATCTGATCTATATGTTTTGAGTGCCGGTCAGGCAAGGTTAAGGTTCTCTGAAGCTTTCTGTTTTCAGCAACCCTGAAAACCCAGAACCCTTTACAGTCAGTGTTAGGTGTCAGGTAACCTGTGGGTCCACATCGTTGTCTCTCTGGGTCCAGCCAGCTGTGTCAAGTTTACACCAGCTCCAAACCATAGCAGCTTGTCCCTGGGTGCTGTGCCCCAGGGGTCTCCACCCCCCTGTGTGGAATGTCTCTCATTGTAAGGACCTCACCTTATGTCCCGTTCAAGATGTTCTTTGCACAACAGGAGTTCCAATGTGGGGTGTCATTGCCGCTTTGATGTTCCTCGAGGAAAACTTCATTCATTGATATCACCTTCAAGCTGTTACCCTTTTATCATCACAGCCTCCCAGCAATCCTGACCAGATCAAAAAAAATGTCCCCATAATTTAATCTAATTAAATTAATCTTACTTATTTTCTGTATGTAAGAGGATAACCATTAAATTATCCTGATCTAAAAGCCCTCTAGGTTAACAGTTAGCTAACCTCTGTTTTATGTGTTTTTCCCTCAGTAGGTTTTAACAACTGGTTAAAAGGAACTATTGAGTTATTTGTGTTCTAGTCGAGAGATATTAAATCTCCATAAATATTGTAACAATTGTACAACGGTGCTTTAATCCCAAATTTACCCATGTTAGTTAGTAGGAGAGACTATAGTATATAATGTCCTGTCACTTTTTAATCCGATTTTGATGGATTAAAAGTGGGCGGGGCTTATTTTTTAATTGACCTTTAGGTGACCCCACTCACATGATCGTCACGTGGCCCTGCTCGTGACCCTCATGTGACATCCCCCCCCCCCCACGTGACCCGCACTTTAATCATTATTATATTAATTAATTATTCTTTTTTTAATTGTATTATTTTTATTTTTAATTAATAATTTTTCTCATTAATAATATTATTACTACTATCATTGATATTATTGTAATTATTTAATTCTGTTATGCATACCCAACCCTTTTTAGTAGTATTATTGTAATCATTTAAAGTTATTTATAATTATTTAACTCTGGTATACATACCCAACCTTTTTTAGTAGTATTCTTGTAATCATTTAAAGTTATTTATAATTATTTAACTCCGGTATACATACCCAATCTTTTTATTAGTATTATTATGATTATTTAAAGTTATTTTGAATGATTTAATTCCGTTAGGCACATCCAATCTTTAAGGTGGGGGGAAATCAGTCTTTGTTTCAGCCGTAAAAGCAGTCAGACTCTGAATACTTAAAGTTTCAAAATAAAGATTAAAAATAAAACTATATAAATCGTTTAGACGCATAAGCTTCCCCATCCGGAATCTGTAAATAAAAAGATCAGGGTTCTCGCTCAGCCAGAATCCTGCGATGCAACCCCTCAGCTCTCCCTGTAAACAGTGAGCGTTTAACCTCAGTGACTAACCGCTTACCAGTTGCAGCTTAGAACATAATAAGTCCATACACTCTACAGGTCACTGTCAGTTTGAGGGTCATAAATTCACTCGTTCAGTAAGCATTTAAAATAATACTCAATCTGTTCGAAGCGCCGCGCGGGAGGAGACACAAGGGGGGAGATCTCGCTTTCTCTCAATCATCTGACCCCTCAACACAAAAACTGTCTTTCTCTACAACCCTCGCGCTGTCATGCTTAGTATTTATAAATAGCGGACACCCTGTCACAAAAAAAATCGACAGGACGTTGTATTTCACGCCTTTACGTATCCTAAAAATCCCCATCACGCGGACAAACACAATGCCTGTATTATCAATAATGTATATATAAGACCCTCTTCCCCTCCCACCTAACTGAATGCATGCACTGTGACTCCTCCGAAACATGTCACAACTTCCTTCTTCGCGGCGAGCTACAACCGCTCAGAACGTCAATGACCGGTCTACACGCCCTCCACCTGTGATATACCGTAAGTCACCCTTTCCTGTTTATATATTGTATCTATGCATGTTTTTTTAGTTTTTCTATTTTCCACGGACTCCTCTAGGTAATGTGTGTAACTCCCTCCTGGGAAACCCTCACTGATGCTGTAGGAAATCCCCGACCACGTCAGCTTACAGCACTTGCTTACCTCTCTCTCTCCCTCTTTTTTTTTTTTTTTATCTCTAATTATTCCTCAGACCCCACTGCGAGTGATCTTGACGCTATCTTTGAACAAAATCCTGACTTTGGTAATCCAGCCTCATATTCACTTTAATGATATCCTTGTAAAACACTAATTGAAAGTTCTAACCATCTTCATCTTATTTTTATAGATTTCAAGGGGAACGGTTACATTGATGCTCAATGCGGGAGAGCTTCTCATGCTCTACAAACCCCCAAACGCAGTCAGCCCATGAGTAAATTGTCTCGTAAGTCGGGCAAAAGGACTCTTTTCCCCAGCACCGCTGCTCAGACCAAATCCAGTCCGCGACGTAATTTTCATCGATTCACAATCCTCAGTCTTTGGCTCGCTCGCAGCAAAGCAAGAGGGTGACAATTCACAAGCAGCTTCCCTTGAGCAGCCATCAGAGGGTGAGTTTGCATTTAAAGCGCTCGGGTTTTTGTAAGAGTTGTATTAGCCTTGTTTTAAAAGCCTCTCTCTGCTTACAGAAGCGGGCCCGCTCGCTCTTGGATGAGAGAAGGTGAAGGTAGAGCCCTTAAACGCACCTCAAACTGGTCAAGAAAACCCTGGAACCTCCTCAGATAGTGAGTAATACAGCTTTTTTTATTAATTAATTTAATAATTAAATCATTATTTCTTTATTTACAGTCTTAAAGTGTAAACTAGTTTTCAGCACGGTTCAAAAATATCTATGCCTCCCTCCCTCTGTGTTTGTGTGTGTGTGTGTGTGTGTGTGTGTGTGTGTGTGTGTTCGAATCACACCTCTGCTCCTCGGTCTCTCTTCACTTTTCACCTCTATGCTGGTTTTTACTCATTTATTTAATTGTATTTACTTATTTATATATATATATATATATATATATATATATATATATATATATATATATATATATATATATATTATCATTGTTTTTTATTTTGCATTGGAGGAGTGAAGGTAGAGCCCTTAAACGCACCTCAAACTGGTCAAGAAAACCCTGGAACCTCCTCAGATAGTGAGTAATACAGCTTTTTTATTAATTAATTTAATAATTAAATCATTATTTCTTTATTTACAGTCTTAAAGTGTAAACTAGTTTTCAGCACGGTTCAAAAATATCTATGCCTCCCTCCCGCTGTATGTGTGTGTGTGTGTGTGTGTGTGTGTGTGTGTGTGTGTATGTGTGCGTGTTCCACCGTCTTAGTGGGGACCATCACAGGTTTTTAACCTTTCCAGTGAGGATATTTTACAAAGTAGGGATATGTTAACCATTCCTTATGCGTGTGTGTGTGTGTGTGTGTGTGTATGTGTGCGTGTTCCACCGTCTTAGTGGGGACCATCACAGGTTTTTAACCTTTCCAGTGAGGATATTTTACAAAGTAGGGATATGTTAACCATTCCTTATGCGTGTGTGTGTGTGTGTGTGTGTGTGTGTGTGTGTGTGTGTGTGTGTGTGTGTGTGTGTGTGTGTGTGTGTGTGTGTGTGTTCGAATCACACCTCTGCTCCTCGGTCTCTCTTCACTTTTCACCTCTATGCTGTTTTTACTCATTTATTTAATTGTATTTACTTATTTAAATATATATATATATTATTATTTTTTATTTATTGTTTATTTTTATTTTTTTATTTTGCAGCCCCAACCACCAGACGGGGAACACCCACTTTAAAACGTAAGAGGCAACTATCCATTTTGGTGAAGCTACAATCTACCACCCTGAGGTATCAAGAAGCCATCAACAAAAACTTATCCAGAACAATTAAAGCCCGGAAGATTATGACAGGTAAATCTGAATCTCAAAGCTTTCAAAGAACTATGTTTCCTTTAATAAAATGAATTTTTAAAAAAAACAGCCTCCTTCTTTTCTTTATTATATCATAATAAATCAATGACTGTTTTCTTTTATTATCATTATTACTTATTATTATTAATATAACTATCATTATTATATTTATTATTTTTCTACAATTTGGTTTCTCGTATAATAAATCAATGTTGTATTCTCTCCTAATTATAATTATTTTGTCAAATTATAGAAGTGGTGGAGAGTATTCAGAAAATTCCACTTTCCGGAAAAGCTCTGAACTTCTGAGAACCTGCAAGTGTCTGCTGGACGAAACCGCCAAGACCTCAACGCTACAGTAGAGTTAACCTTTTAAATCGTGACCTCTGTAAACATGGGTAGTCAGCAAATGAGAAATGCATTGTATGAAATTGTTGAAGCGGTGAATGAACTCCGTAATCTCCCTGTACACACTGCAACCGAATTTCTCAATCTAACCCCAAATTCCCCCGTCAGAACTCAGGGTCCAGATTTGGATCTTCAAGGCTTACTGTCTGTAGAACGAGCCCTCGAACGATTAAACGATTCTGTCTCTCAACCATACTCGCCTGAAAATAATTCCTTAGAGTTTCAACAGCAAGTTACAAATGCTTTACACGAAATCACACAAATGGTTAATGAGCTTCCTGTTCACCACGTGCCTGGTTCTTTCAATGTAGCTCCACATTCACCATCCAGGTTAGAACAAGCGATCCATCAATTAAACGTTTCTCTCTCTCAAACATTTAGCCCAAACTCTACAAACGCTCGGTATGAGCAAGATGGGGGTAGTCTTGTAGAAAACGTTGAACATAATCTCTCAGGTTCTTTGAATCCTGCTTCGCAAAATCCCTCACCCAACCAGCCTCATCAGCCAGGCCTCATCGCACCCAACCTCCCCACACTCGATCGAGCAAATCAACCATGCACTAGTCATGGAGAGCGAGTTGTAAACAGCTCTGAACATACCCAACAAACTCAGAGAGAGCGAGAAGGTTTCAATGTTACAGAAATAAGACGTCCTTTCAACGTCATTGCCTCGCGAGCCGGCGACGCTCCCAACCCCGCTGAATTTTACACACAAGTGTATCATATTCTCACAGAGCTCGCAGAGTCAGCTGCTCGCCTTGCCTCTCGTAGCGATATTATCCAACTAGAATTGAGCGGAGAAGGATTTTCTCATCACGCCATCGTTCAGGTAAATGATGAACGTGATTCAATTCTGCCTGCATTTCTGGAATTTTTAGAGGAGCTAACGCAGTCAAACGCGGAATTGCCGGATCCAAACAACTTAGAAATGATTGTTCAGGTTGTAAGAAACCCTCATGGAGGTGTCAAACGTAAAGCCGAAAAAACATTGGACTGTGAACTGATTCGTAAAAAACGTCAACATTTGTATATCGTCGCCAATCCTTCTGATCAGCTCTGTTTTTCAATCAGTCTTGCCCATCTATGTAACCCTGCTTTTACAGACGCCCAAGCCGTGCAGCAAGCTGTACTTTGGCAACGCACAGCGGGCCTCACAGAGCAAACCCCCGTCACTTTCAGCGATGTGCAGAAATTTGAAAAGATTGTCAACAGGAAAATTGTGGTTTTCTATAAAGACGGCAAGAATGCAATGCTTCGTAAATTCCAGACTGACTTTTCCGATCGTTCAAATCCGCTTTTTCTGCTTCTGTTCAAAAACCATTATTACGGCATTAAAAACCTGCGAGGGTTCACCGGTTCTAACTACGTTTGCAACTACTGCTTTACCGGTTTCCAAAACATCAACAGGCATAACTGCGAGGGTCATTGTTCAGTTTGTCTCGATCCAAAATGTACTCTGCAGCGGTACAACTCTGTACAATGCGCAGATTGTAACCGAATCTGTCGTAATTCATTCTGCCTTGATAGGCACAAACAGCCCAGATTGAGACCTTACCTCGGAAAGCATGTGAGTAACTGCGAAACGACTAAATACTGTCCTCTGTGTAAAAGGCTATATGATGTAGCAGCAGGTGGGGGTAGCAAGCCTCACGAGTGTTCAATAAAATGCACGGTCTGTCGTCAGAAAGTCCCTAGCGGTGTTGATGTAACGTTAAACGAGCACCAGTGTTACATTCAACCCACACTGACAGACCGTGAACTCGGAAATAAACTGGTTTTTTACGATTTTGAAACTTTTACAGATCAAACTGGGAGACACATCCCATTCCTTGTCTACACAAAAACTTTGGCAGGGGATGTTTGGTACTCTTACGGGGTGAACTGCGTCAGGGATTTTCTGCTTCATTTCAGAAATCCTCGTTACAGAGGTTTCACTTTCCTAGCTCACAACAGTCGTGGGTTTGACTCTTACTTGGTTCTGAGTGTGATGGTTGAATTGGGTATAAAACCACATTTAATAACGCAAGGAAGTAAAGTTCTCTGTTTTACCGAGCGGGACTACAGCCTGAAATTCATCGACAGTCTTTCATTCCTTACGATGAAACTCAGCCAAATGCCGAAAGCATTGGGATTTAACGATCACTGTAAAGGGTTTTTCCCTCACTTGTTCTCATCTGAGAAGACTTTAAACTACGTGGGTCCGCTTCCTCCCCCCAGCTTCTATGGGGTAGATCGCATGAACCCTGCCGAACAGGATCGGTTTTACACTTGGTACAACGAAGCTTGTAAACACCCCTTTGACTTTCAAAAAGAAGCTCTTTATTATTGTCAAAATGATGTGGAGATTCTTTTCAAGGCTTGTGTGAAATTCAGAGAAGAGTTCTTTAAAGAGACAACCGTGGATCCTTTAAAGTCAATCACCATTGCCTCAGCCTGTATGAATGTCTTTACATCCAATTTCCTCCCTCCTAACACTCTCGCGATCCCCTCCCCGGTGGATTACCGACGACAATGTAAAACAGTTTCGGACGCGTCTATTCAGTGGCTAGAATGGGTAGCTCAGAAACGAGGCATTTTCATTCAGCATGCGCTCAATAAAGGTGAAAAGAAGATCGGCCCTTATCACATCGATGGATACGCGGAGGTTCGAGGAATGAAAATCGCGTTTGAGTTCAACGGGTGTTTTTTTCATGGGTGTCCCACTTGCTTTCCACCCGACCAGATCTGTCCTCTCAGGAGGGTTTGCTTTGAAACATTCCATTCTGCTACCATGGAGAGAGCGAGGTTATTGCAATCGGTTTACGGCGTGCAATTAGAAGTTATTTGGGAACACGACTGGATCCTAATGAAGGACTCGCACCCGGGTCTCAAAAGGTTTCTACAGTCTTCCAACGCACCGGAGCCTCTTTCCCCGCGTGATGCCTTATACGGCGGGCGTACTTGTGCTCTCAGACTCCGGTACACGGCGGAGGAGGAATCGGTGCATTATGTAGATTTCACCTCATTGTACCCGTACGTGAACGCAAACTGTCCCTATCCTCTCGGCCACCCCAAAATCATCTGCAAAGATTTTGACGATCCATGTAGCTATTTCGGGTTCATCAGGGCGACTGTGTTTCCACCCCGCGGTCTGTTTTTTCCCGTTTTGCCGTACAAGACATCTACCGGTAAACTCGTGTTTACTCTCTGCCGTGCTTGCGCCGAAATGAACTACCAGGCAGGCCCATGCAGCCACACTGACCGAGAGAGAGCGTTGACGGGGGTGTGGGTAACCCCCGAATTCAACAAAGCTCTGGAACTCGGTTACACCGTCGCTGAAATCACTGAGGTTTGGCATTTTGAGAACCAGAGCAGTTCAATCTTTAAACCGTATATCCACACTTTTCTCAAGGGTAAGCAGGAAGCTTCAGGTTTTCCCGCTGAAGCTACGGATGAGGAGAGCAGGTTAAAGTATGTGGCAGACTACAAACTGAACCAAGGCATCCAGCTGGATGTACGGAAGATCGAGGTGAATCCTGCTAAAAGGCAGGTGGCTAAACTGTGTTTGAACAGTTTTTGGGGAAAATTTGCGCAGAGAAATGATCTGGCTCAAACTACCATTGTGACAGACTCAGCTGAGTTTTTTAACTTCCTGTTTTCAGGTAAATACACGGTGAGTTACTTTCACTTTCTGAACGATGACATGTGTATGATTCAGTGGAAATACAACAAGCGATGCATCTCTCCCCCCAACAAGGTGAATAATGTGTTTATCGCGGCATTCACCACGGCACACGCACGGTTGAAACTATTCACCTGTCTCGAACCGCTTCAGGAGCGCGTTTTGTACATTGACACAGACAGCCTGATCTACGTGGTTAAACCGGGTCAGACCTCCCTCGAGCTGGGAAATTATTTGGGGGATTTAACGGATGAGCTGGGAGGTGATACCATACAGCAATTTGTTTCAACAGGCCCCAAAAGCTACGCTTACCAGACAAGAAACCAGAAAAAAGTTGTGATGCGTTGTAAAGGCATCACTCAAACTCAGGAATGCAGTGAGAGGGTGAATTTTGACAGCGTGAAAGACCTGGTAGAAGGCTATCTGCAGGGGTCTATTGGGGAGGTTTTAGAAGCTCCGCAGCATACCATCAGGAGGGATAAAAGAAACTTCCAACTTAAAAATACCACATTTCAGAAAAAGTTCCGTGTGGTGTATGACAAGAGAAGGCTTTTTCCTGACGGAACAACTCTCCCTTTTGGTTACTAAAAAGGTTAACCGGGAACAATGTCGCTCTCCGGTGAAACACAAGAGATTGAATTTGACCCTAGATTCAAAACCCCTTTTTCATGTCTGATAGTGGGTCCGAGCGGGTGTGGAAAATCTTTTTTTGTTAAAAGTGTTTTGCAAAATTGTAATCATGTTATGGATGTTGTACCTGTAAATATTGTATGGATTTACACATCTCTTCAGCCCATGTACGCCGAATTGCAGAGAATGAATAAAAAGATTAAATTCATCGAAGGACTACCTGATTCTTTTGATGATGAAAATCTGTTTCCTCCTGATCAGAATCATTTGGTTATATTGGACGATGTAATTTTCCAGGCTTTGGACCATCCAGAAGTGGTCAAGATTTTCACGCAATACAGACATCATAAAAATATGAGCGTGATGATGTTGACTCAGAACGTGTTTCATCAAGGCAAGTACAGCCGCACCATCAGCTTAAACACTAATTATATGGTCTTGTTTAAGAACCCCAGAGATAAACTGCAGCTGAATATATTAGCCCGTCAGATGTTCCCGTCAGAGAAAACGTTCTTTATGGAGAGTTTTCAAGACGCCACCAGAGAACCTCACGGGTATTTAATCGTCGATCTGACTCCGACTTGCCCAGATCGTTTCAGACTGAGAACTGGAATGCTCCCTGGTCAGTGGCCGGCTGTGTATCTACCCAAGTAAATTAATTTACCATGTCGGCGCGCATAAAACGGAACGCACCTCTTTTCAGAGCTCTGTATTATGCTACCGCGCAGAAACGGAAAGACATTCTCGCTCACTGCTCGCCGGATTTTCTTAAAGCCTTGTGTGAAATAGCTCTGAATATCTTAAAAGGTAACGTTAAAGTATCTCCCGCTCAACATAAAAAACTACAAAAGCAGAAAAAGATTATCAGACTGCTCGCGGATAAAAGAACGGGTTTAAAACGCAAGCAGCTGGCTCTGAAAAATCAAACCGGCGGGTTTATTTTACCCCTGCTAAGCGTTGTGGCCCCTTTAATAGGAGAGGTGGTTGGGGGTCTCATCAGGAGATGAGAAAATGTCTCTTAGGACGGCGCAAAAGATGTATCTCGTCTCTCCGCATCAGTTCAAACATTTCACTCCGTCAGAGCCTTCTGTCAGACAGACGGCTGAAGAGGATTTGGATTCTAAAATGAGGGAAATACTGAATGAACAGGGACTGAGTTCCTATGAAAAAATTAAAAGGTACAACGCTCTGCTGCAAAGATATCTGACTCTAATGAAACAAGGTCAGCTGGAGGAACCCAGAGTGACTTTAACTTTGCAGCGTAATCCTACCCCGGACAATAATCACGGTGACGCGGACTCTGGCTCTGATTCTACTGCTTCTACACCCTCTCCTATGGAATTGGATGAAACCGCCAGCGAAGTTCTAAAAGCTCTACCAAACAGAGATCGCAAAAACGCTGAATACATACTGAAAAGGTTAACGCAAGTTGGCCCGAGTTGGACGTCCAAAGGCGAATTTGTTTATCGGGATTGTGTGATGGGAGGCTCGCATCTGGTCGATTTGCTGAAAAACCTTCTGTTGCCGTTTAAGAGGAAAACACAGAGTCAGGAACCTGTAGGCTGGAACCATTTCATGACCGCCCTGAAGGAGCTAAACATCCCTGTGTCCTCAGTCAGTAATCCGCAAGCCCGCAACCAATACAGAGGCATGACAGAAACAGGTGTATCGGAGAAGAACGGAGCTAAACCTTTTGCAAAACGAAAAGGAAAAATCGTGCTGTCTCCTAAATTCCCCGGAATAGACTTTATGGATCCCACCCCTGAGAAAGGACCTGCTCGAAGCAAGAGAGTCAAGAAAACCCCTGCATGGTTGACATTTTCACCCTAAAAGTCTGTATGAAATAAAAAAATTGGAGAAATGAATTTGTAATAAAGAAAACTTTAATGTTTCAAATTATTCGTGCGTACAGCGTTTTTCTTCTAGACCGGTTACAGTGTATAACAATCTTTAAACATTTGTAAAGAACACGTTCCATGATTAAACGAGCACGAGGCCCTATTTTTTACACAACGCTGATATTTTTTCACAAAATCAAATACCATGACATCATTTTTATAAACACTGTCATCATAGGTAGCCAATATTTCATGCATCGATAGCCCGCAGGCTTTATGACAAAGATAATAAACACAATGATGACCGCACACGACGGATAGAGTGTCTTGAAGTTGACGATTATGATACAATATTTTCGAGGATCTCTCTTTCAAAAATGTCACTATGCTTGAGGGATAAAATTCGAAATCCGGAGGAAATCCGTAAGAGTCGAAAAAGGTGGCTCTATCATTCTCTTCCAAAGTCAAAGCTAGCCAGTGTTCACCAGGCATGTGTGAAGGATGAGTGTTGACGATAAAATAGGCTGGGCTTCTGTACGTGCATTTGAGTAATGGAAGCTGATCACAAGCCCAAACGCCGCAAAATAGGTCCCCCAACAGGTGATGCATCAGACTCTCGATCTCGTGGTTATTCATGTTTTAATAAAAATCCACCAGGACCTGCCTTTTTGAGTCGATTTCCAAAATTGAGTCGTAACACGCATACACGATCAGGGTGGTCGTGTGAGGCAGCGGAACTCTGAATCTCATTTCCAGTCTCAAATTACCGTTGCACACCGGTGAGAGAGCGTCTGCGTCCTCGCTCGGATTGAGATTAAAGACAAACAGGGAATAACCCTCGTTAAATTCCTCACGAGCGATGCTTAAAGGAAGGTCTTTTAAATGACGACCTGTAGAGGTGAACATGTTGTAATATTCCCTGACTGAAATACCGTTGTTGAATTGGGGCTGAAACGCTTTGGCAGGGACCTGTCTGCCGTCTTTGCAGAGCGCTAAATATTCCACATCCATATGCTTAAAGTTGAAAGGCGACATGCTTCTCCTTCCAGTGAATGCCTCGTGGTTGACCATACATAAAACGACATATTTCGGCATGGTTCCCAAAAAGAGATTCTCCTGGGTACATATCCTGGAATTTTCAGGGATAGAGTACGTTTTCACATTCACACGCGAAAGAGGATAGAGGGCGTTTCCTCTCATTAATGCTGAGGCATGCCCGAGTCGGATAGCCGGGGAGACTGCAACTTTTTTCATAAATAGCGAAGCCCCCAGAATTTTTAGTCGGAAGGTTGAATCACGCGGTCCCATGAGAGAGAAGGCGTCGCTGGCTCTGGTTAGTTTAACCCTCATATCGACAGAATTCAAGAGGAGTCTTTCGCAGAAGAAAATATCTGCGTGAAGCGGCCCCATCAGGTGTAACTCTCTGGAATTAGCGGTGAAAGCGGCTCTCTTGTTCATCCCCGAATTTGGACCGTCGACCATAACAATCGAGTCAATAGCTCCCGCCGTATCTTTGTAAAAGAGGCCTGCGCTAAATTGGCTCTTTAACGTGTCTTCTGAGTAGTTGAGCAAAGTTTCAATCATCGCTCTGTACGCGTGAGTCGCGCTACTCTGGGAAATTAACCTATCCCCCAGAATAACGTCGCATTGACTAAACATTGTATTCAGCGGGTAATTTATCAGCCCGACGGCAGCGTCGTTAGCCAGGTCGCTTCCATCTGCGTTGGTGATCTTTAGACGGACGTGGAGCAAAGTATCGTTCAAATCCAAGTATTTCTCTCCATCTCCGGGGATAAAGAACTCGATAGGTCCGGTGTCTGTAATCGCTGACACTGGTAATATTTCGGTGTACAGCTTATCTTCGATAGATAGTTGTGTCATGGGGGCGGAGAATAGGTCGAGTTCCGCCAGCGTACATTCTGATGATTTCTGGTGTAAAAGAGCCATGTTTGATCGTTATTGAAGAAGAATAATTCAGCTAAATATATCCTTGCGTGCAGCGGACTTCCTCCCTCTTGCTTTGCTCCTGCCGACTGATTTCTTCTTTTTGCGCGGTACAACTATTTGTGAACGCCCAACACGTTGCCCCGGTGGTCTCTTTCTAGCTCTTCTTGACAAAACCATAACCCCCGACCCCTCTTGGTTATTCACACCCTCGTGCGAGCCGCTTATTTTCGTCATAGCTTTACCTATGACGTCCGAGGCGATGTTTGTGGCAGCCTTTTTCAGATGCGGTTTAGCAATAGCGAAGCCGGATTTAAATAGGGGTGATACGAAACGAAATAATTTTGAAAATATGGATCCTATCCCGCGGCCGTACATAACAGGGGCGCCATAGAAACCGGGTAATTCTCCCCCTACCTGGTTCTGGTAGTAAGGGATAAAACGGTGCGGGTCCTCTCTCAAGAAAACCATCTTGTCTTGATCGTCGTCGCTTCTTCCTCACGTTTTTAGAACGCTGCAACGTTGTCGGTGTGACTGGTTGCACAGCTATGAATGATTCTGGCGACAATCGTGTGTTTTTATAAGCATGAGCAGTTTCACCTGAACGCTCTGCGTGAAGCAACGGGTCTGAAATGCAGTTTCACGATGCACTTTCCGTATGTAAATTTCACCGGGGTGTTTTGATCCGTTTTAATTTCAACTTGTATATTTTCAATATGTTTCTTGGCAATGGGGAGATAGTAGGGGTTATGAAAGGTTTGTGTGATAATATCTCCAAACACACCCTGGACCTGAACCGTTCGCAACAGGGGTGCGTATGCGTCACCCACTATCTGCGGCGTAACAACGTCGCTGTAAAAATAGAGGTGGTAGAAACCTCCCTTATAATCCACAGGATGCGGGGCGTGCCAGTGGTCGAATTTGATCCATTCTCCGGGTTCCGTGCCGAGCATGTAGGCCAGTGGAGCGTAAAAACGTAGATGGTACTGAGCGCCGGCCTGGTAGGTGAGTATGTTTGCGAGTTTGTTAACCTTTAAATAAATATCTGAATCTATCTTTCTCAGATGAGCTTCAATCTCTTTGATAAGCTGATTCATATTACTGTAATATCCGTTTCCAATCTGTATGCGATGGACTTGTTCCTCGCTCGCTTTCCGCCATTCGAAGTAAGCATTTTCTGAGGGGACATTATGCCATGTGTGTGGATAAGAAACCTCCGTCAATGCCACTTGCCATTCTCCTTGTAAATTGATATGCTCGGCTAAATCCACGCGGAAACTCGATATGTTATTCTCCTTAAACACGTCGAGGCTGGCGTTGGAGGGTAGCGTCAGGTAAAATCCTTCGTCCTGAGTTAAGTGGTCCATGTTGCACTGTCAACCGTCAGAGAGCAACGTCTTCTTTTATACGTCTCGCAGGTCGTCGGCTCTCACCCAGCTGTTGAATTTCTCCGGCCAATTTTTCCAACGTACTAAGACCTGTTTGACCCCCCGCACGGTGCGTTTGTCTAATATCTCACCCACTTGATACATTTTGTTTTTTGATATTTTCACCTTTTGTAGCTCCTCTGCATAAAAAGAACCTTGGACGGGCTCCTCGTCTAAATCTTTCAGTTTGAAGACGGGTGGAGATCGTTGTATCACTTCTGTAACTGTAAAGATTTCGTCCGTGAAACTTTGTTCATATTTCTTGTCAAACACTCCACGCACCTTGGAGATTCTGACATGGTCGCCTGATTTAAACGCCGTCTTGACTTTTGTACTGCGTTCGTAATTGGTCCCGTACAGATTTTGAAACACTTGAAAAGCATTACTAGCGGTGACTTGGATAGGCGCCATTTTAATACTTGAATGATAGCCGTGGTTGTAGCTTTTGACCAGATCCTGAAGCACGTTTAGATATCGGAAAGTGTTGTTTGCGGTGAAATATCTCCACATTCTTGATTTTAACGTACGGTTAAACCTCTCAACCACCGACGCTTTTATTTCACTAGCCGTGGAAAAATGTTTAATACCGTTTTTATCCATCAGCGCTTTGAAAGATTTGTTGAAAAATTCTTTTCCGTCGTCAGTTTGCAGTTTCTTTGGAATCTGACTCTCTTTTAAAACGGATTCAAAAGCTTTTACGACGTCAGAGGCTGTTTTCCTTTTTAAAGCCCTGGCATAGGCTCTTTTGGAAAATACGTCGATAACGGTTAATAAATAATTGTAACCGTCGTTTTCTCCGGACAAGCTCTGCATATCACAAAGATCGGCTTGGAACTGTTTCAGAGGCCCGGTGACAAACACTCTATTTCTAGGAAATCTAATTCTTGCGGGTTTATGCAAAGAATAAGCATCTTGTTCCGATAAAAAGTCTCGGACCTTTTCAACCGGTACCTTCTCACCCGTTTCACTTTCCAAAGCTCTCTGTAGTCTATCTACCCCGCCGAAAGAGCCGGGGTGCGAAGGCGTGTAATATACCCGTTTCATTAACTTTTCTTCAGCCATACCTTTCCACACACACACACGCACGTAGTGTTGCTAAATGAAGGATAAGAGGTCTGTATTTGGGTTTATATATATATTTTATTATATCAAAAACTAACTGTAGAGAAAGACATTCTTTTAATACGATGTCACAAACTAATTTCAGAAAATACTACTTTAATATATCACAAACTCAATGTAAAAAAAAAACACTCATTGGTTAGATAAAAAGAAAGACATTCTTTTAATACAATATCACAAACTAATTTCAGAAAATACTACTTTAATATATCACACACTCAATGTTAAAAAACACTCATTTAATATATCACAAACTAATTTTAGAAATCGCTACTTTATTATATAAAGAGAAAGACTAGAGAAAACATGCATGCATTGGTTTCAAGCCCCCCGCCAGTACTGCGTGATGGTTTCAAGTTGATCTTTTAATTCATAGTTTTCTTCAACCAGCTGATTATACACCTCGTTGATGTGGTCATGCACCCGTTTGACCATCGTCAATTCGTACAAGTAAGCTTGTGCAACCGCGCTGACTGTGTCGTTGTCTTGATGGATGTTGCGAGCGGCTAGAAACTGTTGAACGGCATCGAGGAAACGTGCGTTACAAAGCACTCGCATTACACGATAGTAATTGCTTTCAAAGAACCCATCCTCAAGCTGCTCCAAACATTCATGCTCTCTCTGACTAGGGCGGTCATAAATGCACCCGTAACATTTATCACGCATGTACTTTTCGATGGCGGCGCTTAAAAGATGGTGCACCACAGTTTTCACCGCTTTGATGAAGCCAAAGCGGATCCATCCGTCGTATTCATCCGCCCCGGTGTCAGTCTCTCCTTGGCTGGATGGAAGCTGCGTATCCTCGGGTTGAGAAGGGTCTGGGGAGGCTGGATCTCCTTGGCCCGAGGGAAGTTGTGAGTCCTGGGGCTGTGAGTACTCAGACTGAGAAGGGTCCGGGGAGGGTGGAAGATTCATCGCTTGTGAATCTTCCTCCTGGGTCTTTGACAGAGAGAGCACGGCTGGAATCATGGCTGGAAGTCCGGAATTCTTATCCCATAAAACAAAGTACTCGGGCCGTAGTCTCACACCTCCGGGGGGTCTGGACCAGTAGACGGTATGCCTCTGCAGCCCCGTCAGAAGACTCTCGCTGTCTGTGTCGCTTTCGGAAGAAGGGGACTCAGGGGTTGGCGAGGGTGAAGGTGGGTGGTACGGTCCCGGAAAGAATTTGTCGCTGTCCGGAGAGCCATGCTGCGGTGATGTTGAAGCGGATGAAGCGGTTGAAGCGGTTGAAGGAGTAGTTCTTTCAACCACGTAGCTGCTCATGGTTTCAGATGCTAAAAGTCTGGTCAGTGGAGTTGCATAGAATCCCGATCAGAATATACTGAGAAGGGGTGTGGTTAACGTTGAAGGGGGCGGTATCGGCTGTTGTGAGGAGGGCGGGTCTAAAAAGCTAGCACTTTCTTAATCCCCAAAACGTCTCTCCAGTTGCGACAGTCGCGAAACAGCGTTGAGATCCGGTCTGCTATTGCAGTCATCTTGTCACGCCATGCGTCGAAGGGAATGGTTAACAAGGGTCTAAACACGCCGCAGTCTGCATTATAATAGTCGAGCACGAAAATAACCGGGGTTGTTTTATCTTGAGCCTGTCTCAGAGTTGCGCGGAAAAACCATCGGCCGGTAACCCCCGTCTTTGATTGCCATGTGGCTGAGAAGATCCTATTTGTCGAGTCTGTGTCAGTCTCATTCAAGCGAGTCAACGCCTGCATGCAGCGTTTAATGGCGGGTGAATCCATGATTCCATCCTCGGTTTCCTGATGAGCCCGCTCGCGACGTTTAGCAGCGGGTGAATCCTTGATTGCATCGCGGGTTTCTAGATTCACAGCAGGGTATGTCAAGTACGAGTCTTTGGGGCCTGCGTCGTACGTATCTTCAGGGTTTAGTTTGCGGAGCAGGACGAGTCTCAGAACAGCCCAATCGTTTGACGTTAGCATGCACAAGGAGTGGATAGGTTGCAACTTTTCGGTTTCTTGATCCAGCTGATACAGACACATTTCACCGGTTTCGTACTTGAAGAGGTATCCCCATTTACCGCGAGCTCCATAGGGTTCCAAAGACCATTCTTCTTGCAGAGGTAGGGTCGGAGGCATCTGAGTTCTGCATAGAGACAGCATTACCTTGCGAGGGGTCTGCTGAGCTTGCCTATCACCATCCTGATAGTTGTAGGTGGTGACGGGTGTGTCAGAAATGATAGGTTCTTGCTTGCTTGTTTCGAACGCCATGTTGAAAAGGAGTGAATCACTATCCATGCTTGAGAAAAGGACCTTATATTATGAGTGCGGCGACCGGGGGGCGGGATGAGGGTGGGAGGGCCTTTTTTTTTTTTTTTTTTTTTTTTTTTTTTTTTGTGAGAGTCACGTTGTGGGATCATGTGGAGGTCACGGGAGGGAAGGGGGGGGGGGATGTCACATGAGGGTCACGAGCAGGGCCACGTGACGATCATGTGAGTGGGGTCACCTAAAGGTCAATTAAAAAATAAGCCCCGCCCACTTTTAATCCATCAAAATCGGATTAAAAAGTGACAGGACATTATATACTATAGTCTCTAGTAGGATGTGTCATTATGCAAATTTTATTGCAACCTTATCCATTTTAGCCAGTAACCTTTTCCTTGTGTTTTATTGATGCCTGCCAGAGTGGCAGAACGTATCTTACTCTAAGATGTTCATTAAATGAAATGGAATTTAAAAGTTTAGATTACTCTGCTTATATAGTGGAAACAAATTAATTCATTTATTTATTCAACTGTTGATATAATACCCACTTAATCTATTAGGTTGCTCTATGATTCCATCAAGTTGCTTCTTTAAAAGTTTTCACCTTTAAGTATTCCTAATGTCTTTCATAATGTGTGTTTTGTGTATTAATTGTGTACAAGAAAATCTCAAGTGAAATGCATAAAATCGTCTCTGCCGAACTCATCTGTGTTTTTTGTCGAAGGTCGTCCGATGCCAAAGTCATATTCCTGCCATTGTCCATTTTCAGTCCAAAGTCTGAGTTCAGCAGCACAACATTCTCCTTCCCTTCAAGAGCCTTTTTATTCTGAAAACAGAATAAATTCTGCCAGCATTGTTTGCCAAAGAAACGCTCCATAGGTTGAAAAGAAATTAAAGCAAAGCAGTCACAAACAACATTTTAACTACAGTGTTCCCTCTAAAATGACAAACATAAAAGAAATAAAAGGATAGAATAAAATAAAATAAAACTTTGTCTCTGACAAAATAAAACTCAAAACTGTAATGATCTCGGCTCTGACTACCTGATCTGCACGCCGGCTCCTACAAGACCCACCGCGCAATTTACTCTCATCAGCTCCACCTGTTCTTTCAGCTATATAAATAGCCTTGGGACCTAATGCCAGTGCCAGAGTATCTTGAGCCCTTACGGTAAGAGTATTCCAGCGTTAACCTGACTATTTGCCCGTATCCGACCTGTCTGTTATCTGTTCCCGACCCTGCCTGTCCCTATTTCTGCCTCTGCCTGTCTTCCTGAGAAATCGACCCGATCTGTCTCCCGACTCCGAGCCCCGTCTGACCCTTTTGGACTGATCGATTGGATGGACTACCTGTGAACCGGACCCCCCAATCTGTCTCCCGGCTCCGAGCCTCGCCTGACCCTTTTGGACTAATCTATTGGATGGACTACCTGTGAACCGGACCCCGCTCCTCTTGTGAGTACTGCACCAGACTAACCCTGTAACGCCTGAGCCCTTACCGCTGCACAGATTTGGACCGGACCCCGACCTCTCTTAAGGATAACCCCCAAGGATTGCTCTCTGGATTCTGACCTCGGACCGTTTCCCGGATCACGCCCCTGAAAGCCCCAGGACCACGTCGCTTCAGCCGGACGTTTCCCACCTCGGCTCTGCGGACGGCGCCTCTCCGACCCTAAGTCTTGCAGGTTAGTGCCCCTCGTTACTTCGGCACATTTGGACTCTCAGTTTGCCCCGAATCCGCTAACCTGCTGTCCTCACAACCAGGAGTTCTGGGTCTGACGTTGCCTGCCGAACCACCAGAGCCGCTCCCTCCCGCTCTCTAAATAAATCAGTCTTCGAACGCCACTGACCTGTCTCGTTGTCTTCTGGGTCCTCCTTTCTGAGCATCACAAAAACTGGTTCAGGCTGAAGTCAATGACATCACCTTTTCTCCTTGTCCCAAGAATCAACCCCCATGTCACTGCGGCACTGCTTTGGTATCTCTCGCATCTGAGAATGTCTCAAATGAGACTAAATCTCTATGTTAGCACATTCCTATCATATTGACCAGGTTTCTTTTGCAAACAAAAAGAAGCAGAAAGATAGAACTGTTAATAGCAGAAAGCAACAAATTTTTTAAGACACCACCTTTCTCTGCTGGAAGATCTCCTGGCATAACTTGGTTAAAACTTAGCATAATTTAGTGTCCAAATCTGATTATGACTCCTTACCGTACTGCTAGAACTGTCTTCTCAGTCTTCTGTTGGCAGAAAGGTGGCGTCTCCTTTAATCTGTAAGCAATAACTCAGAGGAAACAAGAGTGTTAATAGCATGCAGTTAAAACCCTGGTCCTCTTAGTGTCGTTTTAACATGATGTTTTTTGGCTTATCCTGGGAAAGTTCTTTCCTATCCTTTGAAACTCTGTTCAAAACACCTCCAAAAGAAATCAAACAAAGAAATAACCGAAAAGAAAAAAGCAAAACGCTCCCAAGGAGCACAATTATGTTTTTTCCAATATGATAAAGATTATTGACTTATTACAAACTTTGTAAAAAATCCACAAATCTGTATTCAGATCTACAAATGTGTACTGAGATTTGCAAATCTGTACTAAGATTTGCAAATGTGTAGATCAATCTGTAAGCACACACAGAGACACTTGTGTCTGAAGTATTTTTGCTTCAAGACCCAGAAATACAGACAAATCATTGGTTACAAGTCAAGCGGTTTCTCGGTTGGCTCTCTTTACACACGTGATTTCTGCTACACTTCTGCCGTGTGAGATGCACAAATGCGTAAAAAGGATTTGTAATCAGAGACGGTACTACAGTGATGCAAGTGTATCCAGAGCATAGTTGTTAACTATAAATAATAAATGCCGAATTGATCAAATTTCAAGTAGGCTGCTTGCTTTATATGCATGACTTACCTTGTCACTCCTCAGTGCAGAAATACATTCCAGACCACTAAGGTCATCTGGCTCCAGCCTGCTCTGCATACCTAGAACACGAACCAAACACGGAGAAGCAGCATTTAGTTCCTATGCTCCACTTATCTGGAACAAACTTCCAGAAAACTGTAAAAGTGCGGAAAGCCTGAGTTCCTTTAAATCGAGATTAAAAACACATTTGTTTAAAATTGCCTTTGAATGTTCAAGTTAAACTATTTTACTGTTTTTAAATGTTCTTTTTTGTTTCTACATTCTATCCCTACTTGCTTTTATTCCTATATTTTAATCATGTAAAGCACTTTGCATTGTCTCTGTACTGAATTGTGCTATATAAATAAATTTGCCTTGCCTTGCCTTGCCTTCCTACAAATGATGACTTCTTAAAATGAAATAAAGGGTGTCCCTCTGTCTTCATCTTCTCCATGACACTCAAATATCCCACGAGCTGATTCCGGGTTACGTTGTGTTATTATGAGGAGAAAAGTATCTCGTTTTAGCAAGATAAGTCTCTCATTAAAACGAGAAACGTTTTATGAGAAAGTGGCAGCCCCTCCCTGGGATGCCATCTTATCGTGGTGGAGGGGTTTGAGTGTCCCAATGATCCTAGGGGCTATGCTGTCAGGGGCTTTAAGCCCCTAGTAAGGTCACCCAAGGCAGAGAGGTCCTAGGTGAGGGACGAGACAAAGAGCGGCCCAAAAAGCCCCTTATGACGAGTAACATAAATGGATTTCGTTTTCCCTCGCTCGGACGCGGGTCACCGGGGCCCCACTCTGGAGCCAGGCATGGAGGTGGGGCACGTTGGCGAGCGTCTGGTGGCCGGGCTTTTGCCCATGGAGCCCGGCCGAACTCAGCCTGAAGAGGTGACATGGGTCCCCCTTCCGATGGGCTCACCACCTATGGGAGGGGCCAAAGGGGTCGGGTGCGTTGTGCAATGGGTGGCAGTAGAGGGCGGGGACCTTGGCGTTCCGATCCTCGGCTGCAGAAGCTGGCTCTTGGGACGAGGAATGTCACCTCTCTGGTGGGGAAGGAGCCTGAGCTAGTGCGCGAGGTTGAGAGGTTCCGACTATAGATAGTCGGGCTCACCTTGACGCATGGCTCTGCCTCTGGAACCAGTCTCCTTGAGAGGGGCTGGACATTCTTCCACTCTGGAGTTGCCCCCGGTGAGAGGCGCCGAGCTGGGGTGGGCATACTTGTTGCCCCTCATCTCGGTGCCTGTACTTTGGGGTTCTCCCCGGTGAACGAGAGGGTGGCCTCCCTCCGCATTCATCTGGGGACGGGTTCTGACTGTTGTTTGTGCTTATGCGCCAAACAGCAGTTCAGATTACCCACCCTTTTTGGAGTCCTTGGAAGGGGTACTGGAAAGTGCCCCTCCTGGGGACTCCCACGTTTTTGCTGGGGGACTTTAACGCTCACGTGGGCAATGACAGTGGGACCTGGAGGGGGCGTGGTTGGGAGGAACGGCCCACCTGATCTGAACTCGAGTGGTGTTCTGTTGTTGGACTTCTGTGCTCGTCATGGATTGTCCATCACAAACACCATGTTTAAGCATAAGGGTGTCCATATGTGCTCTTGGCACCGGGAAACCCTAGGCTGTAGTTCAATGATCGACTTTGTTGTCGTTTCATCTGATCTGCGGCCGCATGTCTTGGACACTCGGGTGAAGAGAGGGGCGGAGCTCTCCACCGACCACTACTAGCTGGCTCCGATGGTGGGGGAAGAAGCCGGTCAGACCGGGCAGGCCCAAACGTATTGTGAGGGTTTGCTGGGAACGTCTGGCAGAGGCCCCTGTGAGACGGAGCTTTAACTCCCACCTCCGAGAGAGCTTTGAACACGTCCAGAGGGAGGCGGGGGACATTGAGTCTGAATGGACCATGTTCCGCGCCTCTATTGTTGAGGCGGCTAGTCGGGGCTGTGGCCGCAAGGTTGTCGGTGCATGTCGCGGCGGCAACCCTCAAACACGCTGGTGGACACAAGCGGTCAGGGAAGCCGTCAAGCTCAAGAAGGAGTCCTACCAGCTTTTTTGGCCTGTGGGACTCCGGAAGCAGCTGATGTGTACCGGCAATCGAAGCGGCAGGCGGCTTGGCTGGTCGCCGAGGCAAAAACTCGGGCGTGAGAAGAGTTCGGAGAGGCCATGGAGAAACACTTCCGTACGGCTTCGACGCGAAGCCGTACGGAATACTTGGGCGGAATACTTCGAAGACCTCCTTAATCCCACCAACACATCTTCCATTGCGGAAGCAGAGCCTGAGGACTCTGGGTCGGGTTCTGCCATCTCTGGTGCTGAGGTTGCCGAGGTTGTTAAAAAGCTCCTCGGTGGCAAGGCCCCGGGGGTGGATGAGATTCGCCCTGAGTACCTTAAGGCTCTGGAAGTTGTGGGGCTGTGTTGGTTAACGCGGCTCTGCAGCATCGCGTGGACATCGGGGGCAGTTCCCCTGGATTGGCAGACTGGGGTGGTTGTCCCCCTATTTAAAAGGGGGGACCGGAGGGTGTACACAGAGGAATCATACTCTTAAGCCTCCCTGGTAAGGTCTATTCAGGGGTTCTGGAAAGGAGGGTCCGTCGGATAGTCGAATCTCGGATTCAGGCAGAGCAGTGTGGTTTTCGTCCTGGCCGTGGAACACTGGACCAGCTCTACACCCTCAGCAGGATCCTGGAGGGGGCATGGGAGTTTGCAAATGATATTGCAACAATAATGGCCCCATAGTTTTAGTCACTCTTACCAGACAAACTTTGTGTAAAGTTTTTCCTCATGCCAACCACCTCATACCAACAAGGATTTGGTTCTCAACAGACACACCTGTCTCCATCTCACGCCACTCAGAAACCTTTTGTTCCTGAATTAACTCAAGTGAAAGAGAGTTTTATGTACTTAATATAGTAAACACTTGATTGTGAATTACTTCAGTAGTTTTCTACTTAAGGCAGGCTCCTGGATTAAAGATTAACTGTGCTTCCTTGTGAACTTTACAGCAATGTTTTTGATGAAGACGTCTGAGTTATATTAAGTGATAAAGTGTTAATTCCACATAGACAATGAGCCTAACACAAATTTACAATACAAATCCATTACATATATATATATATATATATATATATATATATATATATATATATATATAGAGAGAGAGATATATATATAGAGAGAGAGAGAGAGAGAGAGAGAGAAAGAGAGAGCGAGAGAGAGAGAGAGAGAGAGAGATGCTGAGGATTGTCAGAAACATATTTACACAATGCATGGAAACCCTTCACACCTGGCACATGGAGCAAAGGGAGTCTACTGGATTGTAATAAAATTATTGTTATAATTTATAATTTATCAACATGTGTGTGTGCTTAATACATTTCATGGTTCTCAGTTCAGCCTTTTCATGAACAGGTGGATTAAAGACTGACCTGTTAATCCTTAATTTAACTTTTGCTGATTTATTGACTGAGACTTCATAGTTGGATGTAATTCTGTGACCTGTGTTATACTCCTTGAGATCTCAGACACCATGCTAAAGCTCACGTTCATTATTTCAGTATTTTTCTTATTGCAGTTGTCTTTAATCTCACTCTGCATAATCAGTTACACTGTCATATGTGATTGGTCG
The DNA here is from genome assembly GCA_037039145.1 of Fundulus diaphanus. Lineage (NCBI taxonomy): Eukaryota > Metazoa > Chordata > Actinopteri > Cyprinodontiformes > Fundulidae > Fundulus > Fundulus diaphanus. The sequence continues at coordinate 5,732,097 of CM073122.1, read as the reverse complement.
TAACTTTGGTTGGCATGAGACCATTTCACTTGTGTCATTAATATTTCCTTTAGCTCAAGTAAAGTGGAACACAAATAGTTTTAAACATGTCATTAAGAGTAATTATACTGAGAGATTGCTTTATTAACAGAAAGATTAATGTTCATGCTTACCTCAAGTAAAGTTGAACAAGTAGGACTAATTGCAAATATGTTATTAAGTGTTATTATAGTGACAAATGCTTTAATAACAGAGTGACTGTTAGTGCAACATCTTCCTTGAGCGTGGTTACAATACAACATTTTAGACTTGTCAATAAGCGGTAATAAAACTGATAATTGCTTATAAATAGCTTAGCAAATTAAATCAAAGAGATACACTTTCTTTAATTTGTTTTTTACTTGCATTTCTCTTCCTCAAACCCACCTCGCCCCACCGCTATCTGTTGAAAAAATACAAAAAAACATTTATCTAAATAACTTTTTAAAGGTTTATAATTAGACCTGTTTTGACATATTTATGATGGGTTATGATTTCTTGATTAATGTAAAGTTTCATAACAATGACATTTTAAGCAATGCCAACTTTGCATTAAATGAGTCATCATTTACCAAATGACACACCTTTCAAATTCTGAAACTGTCATCATTCCTCACAGGGCAATATAGTCAAACCCCCCCCCCCCCCCGACACACACACACACACACACACACACACACACACACACACACACACACACACATTTTTAAAAGTTTGGGGCCTGGAGGAGGAGCGGGCCACCTAGTCGGGATCTGGGCCAGGGGTGAGCGTTGGGTCTTGGGGCTCGGCTGGGGATGGCGCCATTGCTCTCCCCTAGATATGGAGGGCAGGGTGTGGGGGAAGCAGCGCATCAGGGTTCGCGGGGTGGGCCATTCTGCTCGTATTGGCCTCATCTCCGCGTTGATCGTCTGGACTGTGATTGGGGTGGGGGTTTCGGACCAGAGCATGGACTGGGTAGGTCGGGTTGTGGTATCCATCCAAGTTGATGTTGGGGTTCACCTACCGGGTCTGGGGGCTGGATACCCCTCTGGGAGTATAGGATGTGTGTGGTGAGTGAGAGAGTGTGTACTAAAATAAATTTTTCTAATGGGTAAGAGTGTTTGCATTTGGAGGCACTAGGGTGGGAACTCTGACCCTAACCTTTACCAGTACTGTATATGTCTAACCCTAACCTAAACCTAAACCCCTATTTCTGGGCAGGTTTAGCACTAAGGTAACTTAGTGCTAAACCAGCCCAGAAAAAACTTAGGACCAAAATAAAAGGTTTTCATTTTACATCAAAGTCCTTATTTTACTTGTACAATTAGTAAAAAATGTTCTCGGTCAGCTGCAAGTGCAAGAACACACGCATTCCCAATCTAAAATAAATGTTTAGCCGGAGTACCTGCTGAGAACATGCAGTCTCCACACAGAAAGGCCATGGCCTGGAGCCAATTCCAAGACCTTCTTGTTCCACGACAACATAACTGTTTCACTGTCAAGCCTTTTCTGAATTTGACATAATAAAGAAGGAAGACACCCCAATAAAACCTTTTACACGCCTCAAAAATAATTATTAATTATGTATTGAAGCACGGTGAACCTTAGGCAGCTGCAAGAGGTGAATCATTTCTCTGAGAAACAGTACAATGTTGTTTAAACAGATCTACCCATAAACCTCAAGACTTCATCCATCACATGACAAAGGACAAAGGATACAATGTCAATAAGCAGTGAGAAATGATATTTACAGTAATAACCCCTACAGCTGATGGGAAAGAAGTATTAAACATCCCTTGATGCTATATTAAGTACAATAAATAGTTCCATTACAAGGTAAATTTTTTGTGTTGCAGAAAATTAAACAAATGTTGAAACATTTATACAGTTTTAAATCTTGTGCTTTAATTGCTCATCAGCGATTGGACAAGCAGTTTCTCAGACATTTAGGAGGCTTTAATTTAGTTGGTCAGTTTGTTCTTAATGTTGATGAAATGAAATATTGCAATATTTTATTCTACTTTGCCTTTTTTAAATGGTTATAGCTTTCCATTTTAGCATTCTTGGGAATTTTTCTAACCAGCATTGAATAGCTTGTTTAAAGTCATGCTACAGTAGCTTAGATTAAATTAAGTTTTAGCCACTTTGTGACCTTGATTTTCTGTTTTTTAGCCATTCAGATGTAGACTTGCTGATGCACTTCAGCTCATTGCACTGCTGTATAATCATTGTGAGCACAAACTCCACCTCAAGCTAATAACATCAGAACAAACAGCCTTTTATTTTGAAAGGCTGTCTTAATTTTTAGCAAGATATAACAGGACACTTACCTAAAATTAGTCCAAATAATATTTTCCCAAACTCCTAGGGGAACCTTGACGTTTTTTAGGAACATGCAAGATTGGCTTTTTTGTTCTTTTGGGTCAGTAGTGGTTTTTAACTGTAGGAAGTAAGATCTGCAGTGCTAAAGATTTTCTACGCTCTTTTGTGACCTGTTGGATAAGTCGATGCTCTTTTGGAATAATTTAGGTAGGTAGGCGACTACAGGGAAGGTTCACCACCGTTTCATGTTTTCTCCCTTTGTGGATGACGGCTGTCACTAAAGTCACTCTGGAGTCCGAAATCCTCAGAATTGCTGCTGTAACTCCTTACATAATGATATCAATAAGTTTTGTTACTACATGTTGTTAATAGTCATTGTTACTATGCTCTTAGAGAGAGAAAGAGAGAGAGGAATGTTGGAACAGAACATACAAGAGCATCCAGAAAGACTTGTCCAACTAGCAAATGAAACACAATATGCATGTGTTTAAGACGCTATTTTCCTTTTGTGGCAAGACATACTAAGCCTTTTTTGTAAAAAGAAATTATGAAGCTTTCATACCTGCCGACAGCCGGTATCCTAGGTCAACAAACATGTCCAAAGGGAGTACAAAATACTCACATAGTGCTATTACAGCTTTTATTTATTTCAAAAGACCCTTATTCCACTCAGCTAAAGTAAATAATAATTGTTTCTTCATTATCTTTGGTCTTTCTCCACTTGGGTTTTCTGCTTCAAGCCTACTCGGCACACCTAGAAACAAAACCAAACATAGAGAAGCAGGATTCAGTTTTTATGCTCCACTTATATGCAGTGTTGGGTAAGTGTTCAGGTAAGTTACTTAATAGTTACTTCTCCCAAAACCTGGTAAGAATAAGCAGGTCCAGACAGGCCAGCTGACAGCTTTGCTAGGGCCCGGGACAACAAAATCTTTTTGGGCCCCCCCTCTACACCTGCCGCCACAACACACACACAGACACACACACGCAAGCACGCACGCACACACGCACGCACACACGCACGCACGCACGCACGGACACACGCACACACACACACACACGCACGCACACACACACACACACACACCAAAAAAACGTCAACTTAACTGTACACTTCATTTTCATATGCCTTTTATTTTATTCAATAACCTGATGTTTACAGAAATATTTTTTTTGTCCTCCAAACAAGTCTAAGATAACTTCACTTCATAAATATGGTTAGACCAGATAATTGAAATTAACGGTGTGATCCATCTCTGAGCCACTATGCTCAGACTATCTATCCGATCGGGCAGTAAGCCCCTCTACCTGCACTGTCTCTGTTATCGGCAGATATGGCTCTCTCTGTCTCCTCCTCAAACATACGCTGCGTCCCCCCCCCCCCCCCAGCTCCCTGCCTCAGCTGGCTCTTTCAGATTGTACCTGAACCTCTGCCCTCTCTCTGCTTTCTGCTCTTTTGGCGCTAAGCTTCAGTGTTTCTGTTTAAGAAAAGGTGTTTTCCCCCTTACACTAGCTAGCGGATGCTATACTTTAAAATCACATTGATAAACGCATTGATTCTGACCTGGCTCTGGATGGGCATCATTCCTCTGCGTTTCCATTCCTAGACCTGTTCCTGACTCATCCTCAGTTTTAAAAAAATATTTACTCATAAAATCCCCCAAGCCTTTGGTGTCATCTTCTGTTTTTCTCTTTTCTTTTCTGTGCACCTGTGATTCTTCGTTTGCAGCGGTACGAACTTTCAAAGTTGCAGCCAGCCGTCCTAATGGTCAAACCATTTTATGTTGGGGTGGGGGGAGTTCTAATGGCCCCTTATTTAAAGAAAACATGTTACATATACCCAGTGGCGGCTAGTGAAAAAAAATCTTGGTGGGGCTGGCCAATAGATTTCCCTGCCTAACCCAGTACATGCATTTAAATTAAAAGTCGGAAAATTACTACGATTCCACAATAAGCATTTAATTAATAAAAAAAAACATTGTTCACAAAGGATTATTTTGGTGTTTTTGTCTTATTAATCCTTTTCACAGACTCATGCCAAATGGTTTGCGTACATTGTACATGTACGTATATTATTACGAAACAAACGTTTACGTCTTGACTTAAATATATATCCTCATTTTTTAATTATATAATGATTTAAGTAGAACAATGACTAGTGCAAAATTATGTTGTATTTACCGGAGATGAAGTGTAGACTGTAAATTCTGTCGTGGTATGATGGCTCCCACCGTCGATTGGATTGTCTCCCTGCGTCCTTTCATTGAAAATATCCATTTCTTTCCTCTTTCTTCGTCCTTCGGTAAACGAAAGAAACGTACATCCGACAATTTGGAATGCCTCTGTGTGCAACCGGGAGCACAACAAGTCGTAGGCATTGTTTAGATTCCAAAAATAAACTAAAAGTACACTCTAATTCACCCGTTATGTCACGGTGGTAAGCGAAAACAGTACCGTTCTGTTTTTGCCTTCCATCGTGACCCGGATGTAGCTCGTGACGTCACGCGTGAACTGGTCTATCCATCTATCACTGTGCAGCAAGGGCTATGAGTCCAGTAGCCCCAAAGCCATTAATTTAGCAATGCTGATTGGCCAAATATTTATAAAATTTCCCTAGCAACAGTATACGATTGGTTATTTCGCTACACTTGTGGGGCTCCTTGAGCGGCAGCCCTAAAAGTGTAGAAGAAGAGAAATGATATGTTCTGTTGGTGGAAATGCACTGTTAAATTAGAGTCAATTGGTAGAGTCAATTTGTTGAAGTGTTTTAATAATTCTTATTACATGTAGTCACATACTATTAAGTAAAAACTGACATTAATAATACTTTTAAAATCTACATATATTTTGACTTTTCCCCTCCACATCTAGGGAGGGCAGGGCCCGAGCGCCCCCTATGGGCCAGCCGCCATTGCATATACCTAATGCAGAAATATATATATATATATATATATATATATATATATATATATATATATATATATATATATATATATATATATACATATTTAGTTACTCTAATATTAAATAACTTTCACACAAATATTTTCTGAAAAATTACTTTGCCTGTATTTTAACGGTCAGTGTCAGTTTTGGGCCCCCCCTCTGTCCTGGGCCTGGGACAACTGACCCATTTGTCCCCCCCTGTCAGCGGGCGTGGGTGCAGAAAATGGATGGTTGAAGGTGTTCATTCAGACCAGTTCATAGAAAGGAGTCATCCCCTTCATTTTCACAACCTGACAATGAGAGAAAAAAATTTAAATCAAGAAACAACAAGAACAATGGAATTGTACATCATGTAAGACTTTCTGGTGCCAGAGCTGCAACCATCAGCAAAGAATTAAATATTTTCTCAGACATACTGGTGCCAGAAGTTCAGACCAAATAATGTCAGAAGTGATCTGATGCTTTTTACATTTTGGTTTCACCTCAGGGATAAGCAATGACATTTAAAAATTAAAAAACGTTTAATTGTAACAACTATGTAAAGTTGTTGTTTTATATTTTTACCTTTTTGTCTTTTGTTGTGGCTGACCAGACTTTGTAGGTGATTGGTAGTAAATCAAATCACAATCAAATCAGTTTGTTTATACATTGCCAATTTACAACTTGTCTCTCAAGGCACTTTCCAAAGTCCGTCCGTCCGTCTTCTTCCGCTTATCTGGGGTGGGGTCGCGGGGGCAGCAGCTTCAGTAGGGAGGCCCAGACGTCCCTCTCTCCAGCCACTTGGGCCAGCTCCTCCGGAGGAATACCAAGGCGTTCCCAGGCCAGCAGAGAGACATAGTCCCTCCAGCGTGTACTGGGTCTTCCCCTGGGCCTCCTCCCGGTGGGACGTGCCCGGAACACCTCACCAGGGAGGCGTCCAGGAGGCATCCTAACCAGATGCCCGAGCCACCTCAACTGGCTCCTCTCGACGTGGAGGAGCAGCGGCTCTACTCTGAGTCCTCCCCGGATGACTGAGCTCTTTTACTTTTTATCTCCTTTTTATCTCTTAACCTAAACCACAGAAAGTTGGATTTAGTTTTTATTTATTTATTTTCTTTTACTTATTTTTTGATTTTGATTTTGAAAAGATGCCTTCCTTCAACACAATGGATTTTGACAAGCTTTTACAATTCAATTTTTCAATTCAATTCAATTTTATTTATATAGCGCCAATTCATGAAACATGTCATCTCAAGGCACTTTACAAGTTAGGTTCAATCATATTATACAGATTGGGTCAGATTATACAGATTGGTCAAAAAATGTTCCTATATAAGAAAACCAGTTGATTGCATCAAAGTCCCGACAAGCAGCATTCACTCCTGGAGAAGCGTAGAGCCACAGGGAGAGTCGTCTGCATTGTACATGGCTTTGCTGCAATCCCTCATACTGAGCAAGCATGAAGCGACAGTGGAAAGAAAAAACACCCGTTAGCGGGAAGGAAAAACCTCTAGCAGAACCGGGCTCAGTATGAACGGTCATCTGCCTCGACCGACTGGGGGTTACAGAAGACAGAGCAGAGACACAACAAGACAGACAAAAAGCACAGAAGCACACATTGATCTAGTAATCTGTTCTACATTAGATAGTAATAGTCGGTGATCTGTCCTCCCTGGATGAATTCACAGTCAACAGAACGTCAGACCAGGTGTACCTACTATGAAGAAAAAAGAGAGAGAACAAAAAGTTAAAAGCTGAAATGACAACAGTAGAAATCAGTAGAGTGAAAAAAAATAGGCCCGACGCTCATCTGCCTCGACCCACTGGGGCTTAGAAAAGACAGAGCAGAGACACAGAAAGCACAGAAGCTCACATTGATCCAGGAGTACTTTCTATGTTATATGGTAATAGTGGATGATCTGTCTTCCCTGGATGATGACACAGCTAACAGAACACCAGACCAGGTGAACAAAAAAATTAAAACTGAAATAACAACAAGCAATATAAATTGGAGAACGGTAGGAGAACTCAACAAAGTGAGAAAAATAGGCCCTGATGTCCTCCAGTAGCCTAAGCCTATAGCAGCATAACTATAGAGGTAGCTCAGGGTAACATGAGCCACTCTAACTATAAGCTTTGTCAAAAAGGAAAGTTTTAAGATTAGTCTTAAAAGTAGACAGGGTGTCTGCCTCACGGACCAAAACTGGGAGTTGGTTCCACAGGAGAGGAGCCTGATAGCTAAAGGATCTGCCTCCCATTCTACTTTTAGAGACTCTAGGAACCACCAGCAGACCTGCAGTCTGAGAGCGAAGAGCTCTGTTAGGAACATACGGGGTAATCAGAGCTCTGATATATGATGGAGCTTGATTATTAAGGGCTTTATACGTTAGAAGAAGAATTTTAAATTCTATTCTTGATTTAACAGGAAGCCAATGAAGGGAAGCTAAAATTGGAGAAATATGATCCCTCTTGTTGATTTTCATCAGAACTCTCGCTGCAGCATTTTGGATCAGCTGAAGACTTTGAACTGCATTTTGTGGACTTCCTGATAGTAAAGAATTACAATAGTCCAGCCTTGAAGTAACAAATGCATGGACTAGTTTTTCAGCATCACCCCTGGACAGAATGTTTCTAATTTTGGCGATATTCCGGAGGTGAAAAAAGGAAACTCTGGAAACCTGTTTAATATGGGATTTAAATGACATGTCTTGGTCAAAAATAACACCAAGATTTTTTACTTTACCACCAGAGACCAAGTTAATGCCATCCTACGACGGAGTATTAGGGCCACACATGAAGAGAAAAAATATTTTTGCCATGACGAGATTAAACTCGACATATCGACTTTAAACTCAACATTTCGAGAATAAAGTTGAAATGTCATGTCGACTTTAATCTCGACGTGTCGATTTTAAAGTCGCCATTTCGAGAATAAAGTTGATATATCGTGGCGACTTTAATCTCGACATTCCAAAGTTTGGAGAAAAGAGCAACCGCGCTCCACAGCTGCAGTCTGCGTTTTAAGAGTGAAGGTAGTCTTTGCCGTGTTGCAACTGTATAATCATCACTGGAAGCGGTGGCCTACCAATAATAACGTAACGTCTTTCCCTATGCTTACCCAGGCTCGCAGTTCTGAATTTGAGAACATGTCAGTGAGCGTGACAGACTTTCTACGAGGCCGGGGTGTCCCTCAAGAAGCCCTCACACTAATGGAGGAGCAGAAGGTAGGGCGATGTTGTGCTCCCTGGTTAAAATGTGTGACAAAGTGCCTGACAAAAACTTCATCTTTTGGTATAATATTAGTCATTGTCAATTTTGGGATATTGGGGTGTTGTTTTTGGGTTAACTTCACAGTAGCCTAACTCGCAAGCCTACGAGAAACCAAGACAGAACGCTGTTGCTTTTATTTTAAGGCACTAACGTTAAGTTAACGTATTTATAGCTACAGTCTATGGTAGGCTCTGCCTTTGTCTAACAGCGCTTCAAAGCTCGTTTTCAAAGGGAAGTTAGCCTGTAAATAATGTTTTTATTTTCGTATAAAACCGATAATTACTCAGTGCCACCTGTAATGCAGCCCGCACACATACGCACCTCCCACGAGCCTATCCTAACCGCAGTGAAGTTAGTTTGATATTGGACATTCAAGCTCCGCTGAGTCAGCGGGATCTAGCTCACGGTTGATCCGGTTGAAGGACTCCGTTTACGGCCAGCGTCTCTCAGCTGCTCCCTCCTCCCACACGCGGTGGTGCAGTAAGGGACCATCAAAAAAGTTTTGAACCAAGCACTCTTGAGAAATAAAAATCAATAAATTCCTTATCTAGTGACTAGCTAAGACAAAACTAATAGGAAATCATGCCAATAAATAACATCTGTAAGGCACACTAATTTTTTATCCCATTTTAAGGCTTTGTTTATTTTTAAAGAATTTTTATTATAGAAAAATGTAATATTTCTTCAATAGCTTCCAGGTCATGTGACCCACTGACTCAAAATCTGTGTCAAATTGTTCGCTCAATTCCATGAATGACATTGTAGTTTGTAGACTGCAAGTTTTAATTTGAATATAATGTGTCCCTGCTTGTTGAGGTCACTCACTGTATAGTGTATTTTTGTATTTCTGGGGAAAATGGATGAAAATGTTGAAGTGTTGTGATATTTTACCCTTATCATGGTTGTTCTCTGCTCCACAGATTGACAAAGATGTTGTCATGCTTATGGACGATTCAGCTTTGGCCAAATACATTCCTTCATATGGAGACAGAATTGCACTTTTCAATTTTTGCAGGAATCAAGCCCCTCTCTCAAAGCGAAAAATGGGTCTATTTGAAAAGCTCAGGAAGAAAATGATGCTAAAGAGAGAAAACAAAGAAACAGAAGAAGAAGCCAGCAATAGTGAAAAGGAAACCAAAGACAACGAGAAGGTGCCTAAAACCTCCAGAACAAAGGTACAAAGGACAACTAAACGGACTGTTGAGATAGGTTGGATCCACAAAGAGGATAGTGAGGCTAAACAGGTTAGAGCAAAACAAGGAGGGGGAACCAGAAAGGTTGTGATGGACACGAGTGGTGGATACGATGAAATCCTGAAAGAGGGGAAAAATCTCTTTTTCCCTAATGGCATTTCAAGTAAAGGCCATGAATCAGACTTCACATTTGATGTGTGGGACTTTAAACAAAACACTTTCACTGATCATGTCTCAATTGGTGCAATATATGACACTGTCAAACTAGCCAAGCTGCGTTTCTATATTGCCACTCAGCCTAAGCCACACTTAGATGAAGATGCCTCTACCTATGATTCAGAAGACAAATGTGATAATCCTATCCTTCAGGGCCAAGAGGAAATTAGTGAAGTGTCAGACAGCCAATCCCTGTCTCTGGTGTCCACTTACTCAGCTGAAGACCAAGACCAGGACCAGGTTAGTCTTCCTCACCCAGTTATCACAGATGGTTCAACTGCTACAAATCACACAGTCAACAACGACTTCCCAGTGGTGTCAGAGAGCAGTTTTCTTCTACAAGAAGTATTACAGGAGGATGTAGTTGTTCTGCAAGACTATGTCATAGTAGCAGATAACCCGTATATCTCTGACCCTGAAATTACATTTGGCCCTCAACCAGGTGCTGAATTTGATTTTGATGACACACTGATTTACGAGCCTGAAACACCTGACCACACAACTCAAACAAAAATTATAACTATCCACTATTCAAATTCCCTCAATGACATGATCGAAGCATTTTCTGACCCAGACACTCTGACCAGACCACTGGAAGTAAAGCGAATACTCCCAGATAAAAAAGAGGAAGCTGGCGTTGGGTCAGGAGTTCTTAGAGATGTCCTCAGCGATTTTTGGCTAGCCTTCTATGATCGTTGCACACTTGGAACAGCAATTAAAGTACCTTTTATTAGACACGATTTCAAGGCTGAAACCTGGAAAGCCATTGGCAGAATTTTTGTGAGAGGATACCAAGATTGCCACTACCTTCCTATCAAGCTTGCATCTGTTTTTGTGGAGGAGATGTTATTTGGAGCTGTGTACAGTGACCTGACCCAAAGCTTTCTGCAATTTGTAAGCTGTCAAGACCGAGAGATCCTCAAGCAAGCGTTACAAGATTTCTCCTCAGTTGACATGGATGACCTTGTGGAGACTCTCAACAACTACGAATGCAGAAGAAGAATCTCAGCAGACAATCTTCCAACTATTCTGACAGAAATTGCCCACAAAGAACTTGTGCAAAAGCCAATGTTTGTTATTGATTGTTGGAGGGAAATCACAACACCAAACATCACTTTCAATTATGCGAAGCTAACAAAGATGTATGCCGACCTTAAAGCAACAACTAAGAAGGTGTTGAAGCTGTTGAAGTTCCCAGAACATATGACCCCAAAGCAAAAAGAGGTGGAACATCATCTGCGAAGGTATATCAGGGAACTGGATGAAGAAGAACTCTCTAAGTTTCTGAGATTCTGCACAGGGTCCAATTTGATTGTGTCTTAGACTTAGACTTAGACTTAGACTTTCTTTATTGTCATTTTGTATACACAGAGTGCATACAGAACGAAATTTCGTTTTCACACAGCTCAGAGAGATTGCAGTAACTCTACAGGATACCTTGCGGTGAATTACAGTACAGGATAAAGTGCAGTGATAAATCGCAGTCACTTACAGGATAAGTTTCAATTGACTTCCGGATAAAGTGCAGCAGTGAACAGTAGGCAGTTGAAATGTAAACAATGTAAAACAAATGTAAGCAAATATGCAGTAAGGTGCAGCAGTGATTTAAAAGTAGACGGTTGCATTGTAGCATTGTCTGACAGTCTCACTGTTGAGTTCACAGGAATGTCTGATTTCACAAGACGGCCAATTGCTCGGACATGTGGAATGTTCCTAGAGCTATGCGACTCCTATGAAAGTTTCCCAGTCTTTCGTGCTGAATTCAATGACATCCTCAAGAGCAATGTCTGGGTGATGGACATAGTGTAGCCCAATATGTGGCACCTCAGACATGATTGTGGCCATGCTGTTTCCAAAATGTGTAGGACCACTGTCATACTTGACTGACACAAAATAGCAGTGTTATTGTTCTTCCACTTTGAAAACCATTTAAAGGTAGTTTGTCTTCAAGTCTCCTTGTTTCATGCAGTAACTAACAAGCCAATAAATTAGGCAAATATTTGATGCTATGATTTTATACCAGCCTATATTTCTCAACAGGTTAACAATAATTGTGCATTTTGAACTGCATTGAACTGTTTACATTTGAACTGCATTGGTGACATCTTTGTGTATTGAAAAGTTTTGATAAGCTCCAGTTCCTCAAAGGTAATGTGTTCATGAACTATGTTCCAGGTTAACAATAATGGAACATTTACATTTGAGGTGTATTTGAATAAGCTGCAGTTTCTGTATTGAAAAAAATGGATTCTGAGGTAGCCAACTAAAAACACAATTTTATTTTTGTGATTTTATAGCAATTTCTATTTTTGTACCTGTTTTTTATTTTATTTTTTAAAAATGCTCCTCAGGCATTGTATGCATAAAGCACTTTTATTAATTGGTGGAGATATTACAAATGTTGTCATGTTCATGATTTCATATTAAATCTTCAATTTCATCTGTGGGTTGTCTTTTTAACTGTTCCTTAAGTTAAAGGGTGTGAGGTGTGGATATTAGGAGGAAACATTTTTTTCAGTACAAACATTTAGTTCTTTTATTTCCTATTCCAGCAGCTACTCTGACCTGTCCAATGTGTTGAATGGATGGTAGGTTGGCAAGTTAATCATTTCACAGTCAAAACAAACAAAGGGTAAGATCCACTCAAACATTAAGCAGCTGCAAGCTAATACCACAAACTTCAGATATTTTCTTTACCACAAGTCTGGTGAGCAGGTTAGTTTCCAAGCCATAGGCCCACATGCAGGTTCGGTTAGAGTTAGACAGTTACTGATTTTACAATATATTACTTGAGGGGATTACGTTTTGTTAAATTTGCTCTAAAAATTAAAATGGCATGCATTAATTAAAGAAGTAACACTATAACTGTTCTCTGGTGGATGCTATTTCTCATCATGATATAACGAACATCAACAACCCTCAATAGTGCAGAAATAATTATCCACCCTTAAAAATTAAACAGTATTTCAGTTCTCAATGAAGTGTACAGTTCAGCAGCAGAAAATGCATCTCTTGGAGCATCCCATCCATTTTCTTGCATCAGAAGACAGCAGAGCTCAAATACAGTCTCATCACATGGGTATTGACTTTTGGGGGTGCATTCCTCCTTACAAAGGTCCAGCTCTTCCATGTCAATTGTCTTGAGATGGTCCTCACCACCATACATCTGTGGTAGAGTGTACATCAAAATAGGGCGACCTCCAGTCACACCCTGGCCTGCCTTTGCTGTCAACTTGTGTGAATTCCAGGTTTGCACGACTTCATCAAGTTCAGCCTGCATAAAAACAAAATATTAGAATAAACAAATGTGCAGCAAAAAGACGTTGAGAGATGAAAATAAGACTCTAACAAACATACTACAGTAGGCCCAAAAGTTTATTGGCGCACAGAGAAGCATACATACATAAACAAAAGCAAACAGACACACACATGCACACATTCATTTACATACACACACGTTGGAAGAGTAGGGGATAGAGTAGGACATTGATATAAATTGACAAGCGTGATTCGTTTTTGCGGAGAAAATGTGCAGGCTGAATGGTGGTCATATTTTGTACCTCTAAGCGCTACATTCAGTTTGCCATATAGGCTACTCCCACTCCCACCATGTTCATGTTCTGAGAACGGCTGTGCTACTGCAATATTAGGTTATTCCTGTACATATCACTTGCTGGTAATAAACGGCAGAGAGCCAATCAGCATGCGGTGCGTGTTTATTTGATACCTACATCACAATATTGTAGCATCGGTTTGTTTTGGACACGTTGACAAAACCCTGAATGCTGTGCGGTGGGTTTTGAGGGAATTGTGTGGGTTAAGTGTTCGTGTTGTAGACTTTATTTTGAGATTATGTGTGCCGTGTACTGGGTCCGTTCTTCGTACGTTGCTTAAAACATCCGAGATCAAATGAGACATCCAAGATGATTTCATCGGGCTAATTATGATCCGTCTAATTGGGTTCTTCGAACACACCTGTTGTTTATGATTAGTATGGCTGGATTGAGTTATGTGAGATAACTGCGCATTCATGCGTTTGTTTAAAAGGGGAAATGTATCAATAGTAGAAACAATGATCAGCAGCGCTGCTATTGGCTGTTCAGCATGAACAAAGAACGCCCACAGTTTTTCTCCCAAGCAGAACAAGAGCTTTTAATGGAAGGTTATAATGAATTCGAGTAATTAATTAAAACGACATGTAACACCTCAAAGTCTGCTAAAGCCAGGAGAGAGGGCTGGCAAAAAGTAGCAGACAAATTAATGCGTAAATACTGTCCATGGTAGATGTTTCTATCACTTTCTACAGTATGTATTTTTGCATTATAATAATTTCATATTTACTTTGTTCTTTTATGTCAGAACCTCCACGGGACCCATTAGAACATGGGGACAAGTAAAAGTGAAATACAAGAATATCATACAAAATGGTAGCCTTTAATTATTCTGCTTTATTTTAAAAAGGCACTTGTTATGTCAAGAGATCCAAATTTCGGTGTCATTCCTTAGACGCTGGAAGAAAAGGACACGTGCAAACTGGGAATTTTAACAAAAAAAAATCTTTATCTATAAAAAATAAGTTTTTCCTTTTCCAAGTCATCCATAGTTTACACGGTAAAACTGTATTGCTCCGTGTCTAGATAATCCATTCATAGTTTTTTCTAATACAAAATACGGCTCGACAGGAAGCAAGCCTTTCAAAGTAAAACTAAACTTCACAATAAAATGGCCCGAACAAATCTTCTTACTGAATATGATAAAAATAAAAAGCAAACCATCATACAAATAACTTAAATATTTTTTACTTAACTAACACCACCTTTTCCCCTTTGAAAGCCACTGTTAAATGATGTGTTTGTCTGTTTGTAACAGCCACCAAGACGCGCTGCTCTAATCCTGTCTATTGCGCAATACGCGATTAATTCGAAAAGCTCTAAAATTATTCTTGCACCTTCCGCAACATGTTGCTGTTGTAAAAATGGACATGGCTATGACAGACTTCCCTATATCCTCCGCTTATAAAGCTGCGATCTAATCCTGTTTACATGAAATAAGCTTGCTCTCGAGCAGGTTCAAGCTGGCGCACATGTTGCTATGACAACAAGTGCAGGCAGTCTTTCGAAGAACCAAACGATCCAAGATCATGCCAAATCGTCAACAATCAAATCCAGCCTATATACTAACCTGAACTAGATTTAGAAAGCAGAATTGGATCAGACTCTTATCCAAGAAATCCCCTGAGAAATGCCCATCACGTTGAAGAGTTTGGAAAAGGTTGATCCAGAACTGTACACTCTGTCTCCTCAAGACCCCCCACCAGGATTCAATTCGCTGGTTTGCAGTGCTGCGTCCATAGACGAAACTTCGTTCTCCTGCGAAAGAGTCTGTATGATTCCTGCGCAGGAAGATAAGCACGTTTTCGATGTGCCCATTTTCCGCCCCTCTGTCAGCGCGCAGTCGCTCCGGACATCCTCCCAAGCGAGTTGTGGATGAGATGAAGTAGTCGGCAATTACTTTTGGATCGTTGTTTGTTATGTAGGCCTCCATCCACACAATATAGCGACTAAAACCGTCAATGCAACCACTGATGGCAATGCCGTATGGCTTTAGCTTATCATACCCATCCATATGCCAGAGCGCATTGGGACCTTTGCTGTGATATTGCCTGCGTCTCAGGCGCCGCGCACGCCTGTGCTCCACCCCTTCAGGATCAAGCAACTTGATCAATTGTCTTATTGTATTTTGCGATACAACATAACATCTCTGTATTGCACGCAGATGTAACCATCGATATCCTTGCATCTGCCCATTTCCAGCAATTTCAGTATGCAAGAATGCGGCCATTTCTTCCAAGTTTGTATGATTTTTCCTTCTGAACAGATGATGTTTTCGGCACAACCTTTTCAGCGTCCTTACACTAATAATCACACTGTGGTTCTGGGCTAAAAGACCGAGGATTTCCTTATTGCTAAACCCGATTCTGAAGTACAATTTGACCAAATCATCTACACAAGGCATGTTGAATCGTCAACCAACTGTCTGATTCTGGATTCTGCGCATGTATCCTGTGCGGCGGTTGGCTCTCTTGAACTAATTTCAACTTTATTATTGACACGTCGAGATTAAAGTCGCCACGATATATCAACTTTATTCTCGAAATGGCGACTTTAAAGTCGACACGTCGAGATTAAAGTCGACATGACATTTCAACTTTATTCTCGAAATGTTGAGTTTAATGTCAACATGTCGACTTTAAAGTCGATATGTCAAGTTTAATCTCGTCATGGCAAAAATATTTTTTCTCTTCATGTGTGGCCCTAATACTCCGTCGTACCATCCAGATTCAGTGAATGATTAAGAAGTTTATTTTTTGAGGACTCTGGTCCAAAGATTATAACTTCTGTCTTGTCAGAATTTAAGTGCAGGAAATTTAAAGTCATCCAGCTTTTGATGTCATCAAGACATGACTGCAGTCGAAGTAATTGATTGGATTCATCTGGATTTATGGATAAATATAGCTGAGTGTCATCAGCATAACAGTGGAAATTAATCCCATGCTGTCTGATAATTTTGCCAATCGGAAGCATATATATAGTAAAGAGAATTGGTCCAAGGACTGAACCCTGTGGTACTCCACAGGTGACCCTAGAGCTTGAAGAAGATTTATTATTAACATGAACAAACTGGAATCTGTCCGACAGATAAGATTTAAACCAGCCTAATGCTTTCCCCTTAATCCCTACGGTATGCTCAAGTCTTTGTAGGAGAATATTGTGATCAACTGTATCAAATGCAGCACTGAGATCTAGCAGGACAAGTATAGACACAAGTCCATTATCTGAGGCCATGAGAATATCATTAATGACCTTCACCAGAGCCGTTTCAGTGCTATGATGAGCTCTGAAGCCTGACTGAAACTCTTCAAGTAGGTCATTTCTTTGTAAATGTTCACAAAGTTGATTAGCAACTATTTTCTCGAGAATTTTAGATAAGAAAAGAAGATTAGATATAGGTCTGTAATTTACTAACTCATCTTGATCAAGAGATGGTTTCTTAAGTAAAGGTTTAATAACAGCTACTTTAAAAGCCTGTGGCACATATCCATTTACTAAGGATAGATTAATCATGTCTAAAATAGGACCACTGATCAAGGGGAATATCTCCTTAAACAATTTGGTTGGGATTGGGTCTAACATACAGGTAGAAGGTTTAGATGAAGCTAATATTTTAGATAGCTCAGAAAGCTCTACTGCTTCTAGACAGTTCAGACACAGCGCAGTTTCTAAAGATCCTCCAACGCTGCCTCACTTACTGAGGACGAGGTAATCATGGTTGGGAGGATGCCAATTATTTTATTTTTAATGGAATCAATTTTATTTATGAAGAATCCCATAAAATCATTACTGCTAAGAGCTAAGGGAATGGATGGATCAACGGAGCTATGACTCTGTGTAAGTTTGGCAACTTTACTAAAGAGAAATCTAGGATTATTTTTATTCTCTTCAATTAATGATGAAAAATATGCTGCTCTAACTCTGCGAATGTTCTTGTTATACAACAATAGACTGTCCCTCCAGATTAGGTAGGATTCCTCTTGGTGTGTAGAGCGCCATTTTCTCTCCAATTTCCTAACATTGTGCTTCAAGGAACGCAGCTCTGAATTAAACCAGGGAGCCAGCTTCCTGTGAATAATCACCTTCTTTTTCAGGGGAGCTACATTGTCCAATGCAGAACGCAATGACGAAGTCACATTGTTAGCAAAGGTATCGATTTGTGAATGGGAAGAAACAGCACTGCTGCCATCTACAGGGCATTTCTGCAATACTGAGGATATTAAAAGGGGGACAGACTCTTTAAAGTTTGATGCAGCATTGTCTGATAAAGATCTACTATAATGGAACCCTCTTTTGGGGGTGGAGAACTCCGTTAGATTAAACTCAAATGTTATTAAAAAATGATCAGATAGGACAGGGTTGTGAGGAAATACTGTTAATTCTTCACAATCAATGCCATATGTCAGCACAAGGTCTAAAGTATGGAGCCAAGAGTGCGTCGGTTTATGCACATTTTGAGCAAAACCAATTGAATCTAGGATAGTTTTAAAGGCTACACTAAGGTTATCACATTCAGTGTCAACATGGATGTTAAAATCACCCACTATAATAACCTTGTCAGTGTTTATCACCAAATCAGATAAGAAGTCTGACAGCTGATCCAAAAACTGAGTGTAAGGGCCTGGTGGACGATACAAAACAACAAACAGAAGAGGTTTTATTGCTTTGCAGTTTGGATGAGGGAAACTGAGGGTTAAATGCTCAAAAGAACTGCAGTTATTAATTGGCCTGGGACTAATTAATAAATCAGACTGAAAGATGGTTGCCACTCCTCCTCCTCTTCCCACAGATCTAGGAATGTGGAAATTTGAATAATTGGAGGGAGTTGACTCATTTATACTAACGTAGTCCTCTTGTAGCCAGGTTTCTGTGAGACAAAACAAATCAATCTGATTATCAGAAATCAATTCATTAACTAACAAAGTCTTTGGAGGGAGAGACCTTATATTTAAGACCACATTTAATTCTTTTATTTTTTGGTTCAAGGTGAGCCGTATTGATTTTTATTAGATTTTTCTGGTTTGTTCCTTTTAGATCAGTTTTTGATCTGATAAGTTTTGGCCGTGAGAAAGACACCGTCTCAATAGGATAATGGATGGGTAACAGTACAGAAGCTGCAGAGAGGTGTGTTAAACTACGGCTCTGCTTCCTGGTCTGGACCCTGGGTTGTCAGCATTTAGGAGAACTAATAAATCCGGCCAGATTCCTAGAAAGAAGAGCTGCACCATCCAAAGTAGGATGGATGCCGTCTCTCCGGATCAGACCAGGTTTTCCCCAGAAAGTTCGCCAGTTATCAATGTAGCCCACGTCGTTTTCAGGACACCACCTAGACAACCAGCGGTTGAATGATGACATGCGGCTAAACATGTCATCACTGGTCAGATCAGGCAGGGGACCAGAGAAAATTACGGAGTCCGACATCGTTTTAGCAAACTTACACACCGAAGCAACACCAACTTTAGTGACCTCCGATCGGCGTGACCGGGTGTCATTACCGCCAGCGTGAATAACAATCTTACTGTATTTACGTTTATCCTTAGCCAGCAGTTTTAGGTAAGATTCTATGTCGCCCGTTCTGGCCCCTGGCAGGCATTTAACTATGGTCCCTGGTGTCTCTAGTGCCACGTTTCTGACTATAGAGCTCCCAATCACCAGAGTCGGCTTCTCAGCGGGTGTGTCGCTGAGTGGGGAAAATTTATTAGAAACGCAGACGGGTTGGTGGTGACCTGGGGGCTGGAATCTAGAATCTAGAAGCTATGCTTCTTGCGAACCTTCACCCGGCCGGCCTGGTTACCCGGCTGCACGGATGTTGCTTCTGGAGGACCACTAAGTGAAGTAACGCTAGGTCTATGTGGCTCCGTGCTAGCAAAAGGGCGGCTATCAGCTGGTTTTTCAACAGCACGGAGCCGGGTCTCCAATTCTGACACCCTCGCCTCAAAGGCTACAAAAATACTACATTTATTACAAGTACCATTATCACTAAAGGAGGCAGAGGAATAGCTAAACATCTGACACAGAGAGCAGGAGATAGGGGAGACTTAGGCAGAGTCGGAGAAGCGGAGGAGAGAGTAAGGGGAGAAGCCATTGCGGAGCTAAAGCTAGGCTAGGCTAAAGCTAGGCTAGCGCCCTTTTACCACGCCACAAAACAAACCGTGTGAAACACGAGGAGTTCCCAAGCGCGATGTGCAGCAACAGAGAATGTTTTACAAGTGCTTATGTGTTAGAAACAGAGGTTACAGCAAAGAGATTGAAGATAAGAGCGAGAGAGTCTGGAACAACAGACCGCAAATTCACACTGTGACAACAGGAAGTGACACAATACGCCTTACCGCAAACAGCTAACAGAAGATAGCTGTTATGGAACTGAAAATCTGTCGACTTGAAGTGAATTATGATGTAAATGCCACGCATGGAAATGAAACAACCCTACCTGTGATTCCGAGCGGTGACCACCAGCCCAGCGACTCAGCGAACAAACAGTTCCCTGAGGAAAATGAGAATCCCTGGACCACTCTGGGTGCAAGATCAAAGGATCCACGAACCCCACGCCTAGACAAAGAAAACTGGCCGAGACTACAGAGAGATGTCCCAGGACAAGGGAAACAACAGCGGGCTGTTCTCAAAACAAATGATAGGAGTAAACCTGCTGGAAATGCTGGAATTCCGTTACTAAACAGATTTGCTCCACTCCAAGATGTGACCCAGGAGGACAAAAATCAGAGGTATGTCAACGATTTTCGTTCTAAGACATCAGAGAAAAGACATGCCACAGGGCCAAGGACCCTGATATTATGCAATGGTTCTGTAAGGGGGATTAAACATTTCTGTAACAAGAAAAACACAGAGGTGTTGATTTATAACGATCTGAACAGTGGCCTGGTGTCTGATCAGAACAGACATCCTTCAGACAGACCTTCCAAGGGTCTTGAAAGAATGTCCGACCTTGGAAAAACTCATAATACAAGCTGAAGCCCTGAAGGATGTCAACCGGATAAGAAAATCAGAAGTATTAAAAGAGGATTACATTCGTTTGTTGAACATTGTTGATCGCCTGAATGTCAAGGTGTTTCTTAGTGGCCCACTTTCCCCGGTTAACTGTGGAGATGAGATTTTTTCCAGAACTCTGATGCTAAACAAATGGCTGGAAAAAACATGCAAAGAAACAACTGTAACCTTCATAGACAACTTTAACATCTTTTGGGAAAGAAAAAATCTGTTCAACAGAGATCGTTTCTCTCTAAATAGGTCAGGTGCAAAACGGCTGATTTCAAACATCTTCTATTCTGTGAACCATGCGTCATCAGCTTTGTTCCAAAACAAAGTACATCCAGTGCCAAAACAAATGATAAGCCCAGTACAGCCGAACAAGGCCAGAAAGATGACACAGAATGAGGCTTCGTCAGAGCTACAGGACGATTCATCCCAGATCTCAGCAGGACAAAGAAAGGACCAAAAACCTCCATCGTCACGATCACCGATCAAGACTGCACCCGCCTCCCCTTCTTCTCCACAAAGCCCAGAAGTTCCTTTTCTGGAATTTTCTCATAACATGAACAAAGTATCTAAGATTGGCCTACAGATGACATCCTCTCCACATAGCCATTCTGCTGTGAATAAACCAGGATTCCCCAAAGGCCTCAGAGCCTCAGATCCTCCTCCTCCACGTATCACAGAACTCTCTGGTACTGAGGAACTCCAAATTACTTCGCTGTGATACAGATTGGCCCCTGGCCACACGTTTATCAGACATGACAGTTCCCAGCATCAGCCGGGGCCTTTCGCCTGAGATTATGGAATATCTGTGATAATACGTTGCAGAAAAAAGAAAAACAAAAGGATAAACAGGAACAAATACTTAAAAATCATAAACTGTCAGATGCAACCTGTCACAGAGACATCATCAACCACTAAGTCATATTCAATTCAATTCAATTCAATTCAATTTTATTTATATAGCGCCAAATCATGAAACATGTCATCTCAAGGCACTTTACAAAATCAAGTTCAATCATAGTATACAGATTAGGTCAGATTATACAGATTGGTCAAAATGTCCTATATAAGGAAACCAGTTGATTGCATCAAAGTCCCGACAAGCAGCATTCACTCCTGGGGAACCGTAGAGCCACAGGGAGAGTCGTCTGCATTGTACATGGCTTTGCTGCAATCCCTCATACTGAGCAAGCATGAAGCGACAGTGGGAAGAAAAACCACCCATTAACGGGGAAAAAAAAACCTCCGGCAGAACCGGGCTCAGTATGAACGGTCATCTGCCTCGACCGACTGGGGTTACAGAAGACAGAGCAGAGACACAACAAGAGAGACAAAAAGCACAGAAGCACACATTGATCTAGTAATCTGTTCTACATTAGATGGTAATAGTCGGTGATCTGTCCTCCCTGGATGATTTCACAGTCAACAGAACGTCAGAACAGGTGTACCTACTATGAAGAAAAAAGAGAGAGAACAAAAAGTTAAAAGCTGAAATGACAACAGTCATCTCAATGTAATGCAATGCAAATCTGGAGAACAGTAGACTGGAGAACAGCAGAAATCAGTAGAGTGAGAAAAATAGGCCCCGATGTGCTCCAGCAGCCCAAGCCCACAGCAGCATAACTATAGAGGTAGCTCAGGGTAACATGAGCCACTCTAACTATAAGCTTTGTCAAAAAGGAAGGTTTTAAGATTAGTCTTAAAAGTAGACAGGGTGTCTGCTTCACGGACCAAAACTGGGAGTTGGTTCCACAGGAGAGGAGCCTGATAGCTAAAGGATCTGCCTCCCATTCTACTTTTAGAGACTCTAGGAACCACCAGCAGACCTGCAGTCTGAGAGCGAAGTGCTCTGTTAGGAACATACGGAGTAATCAGAGCTCTGATATATGATGGGGCTTGATTATTAAGGGCTTTATACGTTAGAAGAATTTTAAATTCTATTCTTGATTTAACAGGAAGCCAATGAAGGGAAGCTAAAATTGGAGAAATATGATCCCTCTTGTTGATTTTCATCAGAACTCTTGCTGCAGCATTTTGGATCAGCTGAAGACTTTGAATTGCATTTTGTGGACTTCCTGATAGTAAAGAATTACAATAGTCCAGCCTTGAAGTAACAAATGCATGGACTAGTTTTTCAGCATCACTCCTGGACAGAATGTTTCTAATTTTGGCGATATTCCGGAGGTGAAAAAAGGAAACTCTGGAAACCTGTTTAATATGGGATTTAAATGACATGTCTTGGTCAAAAATAACACCAAGGTTTTTTACTTTATTACCAGAGGCCAAGTTAATGTCATCCAGATTAAGTGATTGGTTAAGAAGTTTATTTTTTGAGGACTCTGGCCCAAAGATTACAACTTCGGTCTTGTCAGAATTTAGATGCAGGAAATTTAAAGTCATCCAGCTTTTGATGTCATCAAGACATGACTGCAGTCGAAGTAATTGATTGGATTCATCAGGATTTATGGATAGATATAGCTGAGTGTCATCAGCATAACAGTGGAAATTAATCCCATGCTGTCTGATAATTTTGCCGATCGGAAGCATATATATAGTAAAGAGAATTGGTCCAAGGACTGAACCCTGTGGTACTCCACAGGTGACCCTAGAGTTTGAGGAAGATTTATTATTAACATGAACAAACTGGAATCTGTCCGACAGATAATATTTAAACCAGCCTAATACTTTCCCCTTAATCCCTACAGTATGTTCAAGTCTTTGTAGGAGAATATTGTGATCAACTGTATCAAATGCAGCACTAAGATCTAACAGGACAAGTACAGACACAAGTCCATTATCTGAGGCCATGAGAATATCATTAGTGACCTTCACCAGAGCCGTTTCAGTGCTATGATGAGCTCTGAAGCCTGACTGAAACTCCTCAAGTAGGTCATTGCTTTGTAAATGTTCACAAAGTTGATTAGCAACTACTTTCTCAAGAATTTTAGATAAGAAAAGAAGATTAGATATAGGTCTGTAGTTTACTAGCTCATCTTGATCAAGAGAAGGTTTCTTAAGTAAAGGTTTAATAACAGCTACTTTAAAAACCTGTGGTACATATCCATTTACTAAGGATAGATTAATCATGTCTAAAATAGGACCACTGATCAAAGGGAATACCTCCTTAAACAACTTGGTTGGGATTGGGTCTAACATACAGGTAGAAGGTTTGGATGAAGCTAAGATTTTAGATAGCTCAGAAAGCTCTACGGCTTCTAAACAGTTCAGACACAGCGCAGGTTCTAAAGATTCCTCCAATGCTGCCTTACTTACTGGGGATGAGGTAATCATGTTTGGGAGGATGCCAATTATTTTATTTTTAATGGCATCAATTTTATTTATGAAGAATCCCATAAAATCATTACTACTAAGAGCTAAGGGAATGGATGGATCAACAGAGCTGCAGTTTAATAATGTTTAATAAACTGGGTTTATTAAACATTAGATCTCTGTCAGGAAAATCCCTTTTAATTAATGACTTCATTATTGACAATAATCTTGATGTAATGTTTTTAACAGAAACATGGTTACATGAATTTAGTGAAGCAGCTATACTGATCGAGACGACTCCTCCCAACTACAATTTTCTTTGTGAGAGCAGACAGCAAAGGAAAGGTGGAGGAGTAGCAACATTGTTTAATGATTCACTAAAATGTAAAAAGGTGTTTTTGGGAAAATTTGACTCTTTTGAACATTTGGCTCTTCAGGTAAAGAGCCCGGTACGAACTATGTTTCTGAATGTTTACAGGCCTCCTAAGTCCACATCAAACTTTTTTAAGGATTTTAGTGACCTGCTGTCTGTGATATGTGTTGATTATGACTGTTTAATTATTGTGGGAGACTTCAACTTTCCCGTTGACAACCCTGAAGACAGAAGTGCAAAAGAACTGTGTGACACACTTAGAAACTTTGGTTTAAGTCAACATGTTAAACAGCCAACACACAAACAGGGACATATTTTAGACTTGATCATCACTAAAGGTCTAAAAATTTCACGGGTCAATGTAACTGACGTTGCCCTATCTGATCACTTTTCTGTTACCTTTGAATGCATCATTTCCAGTGACTCATTTAGCCAAATAGACATCGTAAGAAAACGTACCTTTAAGGACAATGCCACAGAAACTTTTATTCAAGCTTACTCTGATACTTCAACCTTGGGCTGCAACTCAGTAGATGAGCTAGTAGCTAACTTTCAGTTCAAAGTCTCAGACATCATTGACTGCATTGCTCCAGTTAAAGTGAAAGTTCTTTCCGGGAAGAAAAAATCTCCTTGGAGAAATGCTCCAGCAGTTAGAGGTGAAAAAAGGGAATGTCGGAAAGCTGAACGCAGGTGGAGAAAGAACAGACTGCAGGTTCACTACGACATCTATAAAGAGAGACTTTACAGATATAACTTACAACTGAAAAATGCAAGAGAATCTTTCTTCTCTGAGATTATCAAGAAAAACATTAATAATGCTCGTGTCCTATTTTCCACAGTCGACAGGCTAACAAATTCTCCTGTGTCCGTGACTTCCGAACTCCACTCCACCAGGGCCTGCAATGAATTTGCTAACTTCTTTACTGAGAAAATCCTAAAAATTAGAGGATCATTTTGTACTACCAAATCAACTCCAGAACCAAAGCTGTATTCAGCAGGAACTATTTCTGACAAAATGTCCCATTTCAGCAAAATAAACCACAAAAGCTAAGAGCAGATCATTCAGCAGCTAAGTTCCTCTTCATGCAGCCTTGATGTTCTCCCCACAGCTTTCTTTAAAAAAGTTTTACCTGGCATAGCGTCTGATTTGACCCAGATAATAAACACGTCCCTTCTGTCAGGTGTTTTCCCCCAGTCCCTAAAAACAGCAATTATCAAACCACTGTTAAAAAAGAACAATTTAGACAAACTACTACTCCAGAACTACAGGCCCATCTCAAACCTCCCCTTTATCAGTAAGATTATTGAAAAAGCTGTGTTTCAACAATCAAACACCTTCTTAACAACGACCAGCCGCTTTGACGTATTCTAGTCTGGCTTCCGTGCTCACCACAGTACAGAGACCGCCCTTATCAAGGTGTTTAATGACATCCATATAAATACAGACTGTGGAAGAACCACCGTGCTGGTTCTGTTGGACCTCAGTGCAGCATTTGATACTGTCGATCACTCCATTCTGTTAGAGCGCCTGGAGAACTGGGTCGGCCTCTCTGGTACAGCTCTCCACTGGTTTAAATCCTACTTAAAGGACAGGGACTTTTTTGTGTCAGTAGGTAACTTTACATCCCAGACGACAAAAATCACATGTGGGGTTCCCCAAGGGTCCATTCTGAGTCCCCTCCTCTTCAATATCTACATGCTCCCCCTAGCTCAGATAATAAAAAATAACAACATCAGCTACCATAACTATGCAGACGACACACAGCTCTACATCACCATGTCACCAGGTGACTATGGACCAGTTCAGGCACTCAGTAAATGCCTAGAAGAAATCAATACGTGGATGTGCCAAAATTTTCTTCAGTTGAATAAAAACAAAACAGAAGTAATAATATTTGGACCAATAGAGGAGAGATCAAAAGTTAGCACACAGCTTCAGCTGCTTCAGTTAGGAACCACTGATCAGGCCCGAAACCTGGGTGTAGTGATGGACTCAGACCTGAACCTTCAAAAGCATTTAAAGACAGTTACAAGGTCGGCTTTCTATCACCTGAGGAACATTTCCAGGATTAAAGGACTAATGTCTCAGCAGGATCTGGAAAAACTAATCCATGCGTTTATTTTTAGTAGAATTGATTACTGCAACGGTGTTTTCACAGGTCTGCCTAAAAAGTGGATCAGACAGCTGCAGCTGATCCAGAACGCTGCTGCCCACGTCCTCACTAAGACTAAGAAAGTAGAGCACATCACCCCAGTTCTAAAGTCCTTACACTGGCTCCCTGTATCTCAGAGAATAGACTTTAAAATACTTCTGTTAGTCTATAAATCCCTAAATGGCTTAGCACCTAAATACATCGCAGACTTGTTATCAGCGTATAAACCCTCCAGACCACTCAGGTCTTCTGGCTCCAGCCTGCTCTGCATACCTAGAACACGAACCAAACACGGAGAAGCAGCATTTAGTTCCTACGCTCCACTTATCTGGAACAAACTTCCAGAAAACTGTAAAAGTGCTGAAAGCCTGAGTTCCTTTAAATCGAGATTAAAAACACATTTGTTTAAAATTGCCTTTGAATGTTCAAGTTAAACTGTTTTAAAATGTTCAATGTTCAAGTTAAACTGTTTTAAAATTACTTTTTTTTTCTTTTCTTTTTTCCTACATTCTATCCCTACTTGCTTTTATTCCTATATTTTAATCATGTAAAGCACTTTGAATTGTCTCTGTACTGAATTGTGCTATATAAATAAATTTGCCTTGCCTTGCCTCCTCACCCTATCTCTAAGGGAGAGCCCAGACACACTACGGAGAAAACTCATTTCAGCCGCTTGTATCCGGGATCTCGTTCTTTCGGTCACGACCCAAAGCTCGTGACCATAGATGAGGGTAGGAACGTAGATCGACCGGTAAATCGAGAGCTTCGCCTTTTGGCTCAGCTCTCTCTTCACCACAACGGATCGGTACAGCGCCCGCTTCACAGCAGACGCTGCACCAATCCGCCTGTCGATCTCCCGCTCCATCTTCCCCTCATTTGTGAACAAGACCCCAAGATACTTGAACTCCTCCACTAGGGGCAGCACATCCTCCCCAACCCGGAGGAGGCACTCTACCCTTTTCCGGTTCAAGACCATGGTCTCGGATTTGGAGGCACTGATTTTCATCCCGGCCGCTTCGCACTCGGCTGCGAACCGCTCCAGTGAGAGCTGTAGATCACGCCCTGATGAAGCCAACAGGACCACGTCATCCGCGAATAGCAGGGACGCAATCCTAAGGCCTCCAAAACGGATCCCCTCAACACCTTGGCTGCGCCTAGAAATTCTGTCCATAAAATTTATGAACAGAATCGGTGACAAAGGGCAACCTTGGCGGAGTCCAACTCTCACTGGAAACGAGTCCGACTTACTGCCAGCAATGCGGACCAGACTCTGACACTTTCCAAAGTCAATTAATTTAAATCATCCAAACAGATTATAAAAAAAATTTCTATCTAACAAAACCCTTACTCACTCCTTCTGGATGAGCATGGAGCAACAGTGGACAATCACTTGCATTGTGTCGTAGATTTTGCAGTAATCTCTCCTCCCAAAAGGCATTTAGCTACAGTGGAAAGGAAAACTCCCCCTTAACAGGAAGGAACCTCCAGCAGAACCAGAACCAGACTCAGTGTGAACCCATCTGCCACGATTGACTTAAGGTTTGAGAAGACAGATCATACCAACAGAACAAATTAGCATGGATCCAGGTCTACTTTCATTGTTTTAAAGGGTTTGAACCTTGGTGGTTTCTGGGTTGAGCATCATAACCAATTTAGTTTCACCTGTTGGGGATACTCTGGGTCAGACCTGAAGTCAGATGGGAACGCCTATGCGCCAGGCAACTAGTTGCTATGATGATGCTGCCACCACCATTTCTGACAGTGGGGATAGTGTCCAGAATGATGTGCATTGTTAGTTCTCTGCCACAAATAGCATTGTGCATTTTGGCCAGAATGTTAAATTTTGGTCTCGTCCAGCCAAAGCACCTTCTTCCACGTGTTTGCTGTGTCCCCAACATGGCTTCTCACAAACTGCATACGGGACTTCTTAAGATTTTCTTTTATCAATGGCTTTCTTCTTGCCACTCTTCCATGGAGTCCACATTTGTGCATGACTAATAATTGTCCAGTGGACAGATTTCCCCACCTGAGCTGTGGATCTCTGCAGTTCATCCAGAGTCACCATGGGCCTCTTGGTTGCATCTCTGATCAGGGCTCTCCTTGTTCGGCCTTTAGGTTTAGGTGGACGGCCATGTTTTGATAGATTTATAGTTGTGCCATACTTTTTCTGTTTCCAGATGATGGATTGAACAGTGCTTCGTGAAAAGTTTGGGAAATCCTTTTATAGTCTAAGCCCGCTTTAAACTTCTCCACAATTTTATCCCTGACCTATCTGGTGTGTTCTTTGGGCTTCATGATGCTGATTACTCCCCAATATTCTCTTAACCAACCTCTGAGGCTGTCACAGAGCAGCTGTATTTGTGCTGAGATTAGATTACATACAGGTGGACTGTATTCAGTCATTATTGGTCATCTGGCAACTTCTGAATGCAATTGGTTACACTTAGAGAAAACGGGGCCAAATACTTTTGCACACCGCATTTTTCAAGCTTATTTGTAAAAAAAAAATCAAATAATGTTTTCTTTTTGCTTTACCTAAAGTGTATACCACTTTATGTTGGTCTTTCACATAAGATTGCAATAAAATATATTTATGTTTGTGGTTGTAATGTGAAAAAATGTGGAAAGGTTTAAGTGGTATGAACGCTTTTGCAAGCCACTGTATGTGTAGGTGTACAATGATGAGCTTCTTACCACACGTGTACCTGAGATCAAACATGTTTTAGTCACTCTTACCAGACAAACTTTGTGTAA
Organism: Fundulus diaphanus; assembly: GCA_037039145.1. Taxonomy (NCBI): domain Eukaryota; kingdom Metazoa; phylum Chordata; class Actinopteri; order Cyprinodontiformes; family Fundulidae; genus Fundulus; species Fundulus diaphanus. Next base: position 5,703,020 of record CM073122.1, on the reverse strand, counting down.
AGTTTTTCCTCATACCAACCACCTCATACCAACAAGGTTTTGGTTCTCAACAAACACACCTGTCTCCATCTCACGCCACTCAGAAACCTTTTGTTCCTGAATTAACTCAAGTGAAAGAGAGTTTTATGTACTTAATATAGTAAACACTTGATTGTGAATTACTCCAGTAGTTTTCTACTTAAGGTCGGCTCCTGGATTAAAGATTAACTGTGCTTCCTTGTGAACTTTACAACAGCAATGTTTTTGATGAAGACGTCTGAGTCATATTAAGTGATAAAGTGTTAAATCCACATACACAATGAGCCTAACACAAAATTACAATACAAATCCCTTATATATATATATATATATATATATATATATATATATATATATATATATATATATATAGAGAGAGAGAGAGAGAGAGAGAGAGAGAGAGAGAGAGAGAGAGAGAGAGAGAGAGAGAGAGAGAGAGAGAGACATGCTGAGGATTGTCAGAAACATATTTACACAATGCATGGAAACCCTTCACACCTGGCACATGGAGCAAAGGGAGTCTACTGGATTGTAATAAAATTATTGTTATAATTTATAATTTATCAACATGTGTGTGTGCTTAAGATATTAAACATTTCCTGGTTCTCAGTTCAGCCTTTTCATGAACAGGTGGATTAAAGACTGACCTGTTAATCCTCGCTTGAATTTAACTTTTGCTGATTTATTGACTGAGACTTCATAGTTGGATGTAATTCTGTGACCTGTGTTATACTCCTTGAGATCTCAGAACACCATGCTAAAGCTCACGTTCATTATTTTAGTATTTTTCTTGTTGCAGTTGTCTTTAATCTCACTCTGCATAATCAGTTACACTGTCATATGTGATTGGTCGTAACTTTGGTTGGCATGAGACCATTTCACTTGTGTCATTAATATTTCCTTTAGCTCAAGTAAAGTGGAACACAAATAGTTTTAAACATGTCATTAAGAGTAATTATACTGAGAGATTGCTTTATTAACAGAAAGATTAATGTTCATGCTTACCTCAAGTAAAGTTGAACAAATAAGGCTAATTGAAAATATGTTATTAAGTGTTATTATAGTGACAAATGCTTTAATAACAGAGTCACTGTTAGTGCAACATCTTCCTTGATCTTATTTACAATACAACATTTTAAACTTGCCAATAAGCAGTAATAAAACTGACAATTTCGTATAAATAGCCTAGCAAATTAAATCAAAGAGATACACTTTCTTTAATTTGTTTTTTACTTGTATTTTTCTTCCTCAAACCCACCTCGCCCCACTGCTATCTGTTAAAAAAAATACAAACAACATACATCTAAATAACTTTTCAAAGGTTTATAATTAGACCTGTTTGGACATATTTATGATGGGTTATGATTTCTTGGTTAATGTCAAGTTTCATTACAATGACATTTTAAACAATGCCAACTTTGCATTAAATGAGTCATTTACCAAATGACACACCCCTTCAAATAAAGTGTTATCTAATATTGTGATCAACTGTATCAAATGCAGCACTGAGATCTAACAGGACAAGTACAGACACAATTCCATTATATAAGCCAATGACAATGGCCTTATATAATGGACATGTGTCTGTACTTGTTTCTGGACTTGTGCAAGTACTTGTGGACTTTCTAAAGTGCCATTATATAATGGCACTTTAGAAAGTCAAATTCAACCAAATCAGACAGATTGGTCAGAAAGTTTCCTCTCTAAGGAAACCCAGCAGGTTGCATCAAGTCTCTCCAAGCAGCATTCACTCCTCCTGAAAGAGCGTAGAGCCACAGTGGACAGTCATCTGCATTGTTGATGGCTTTGCAGCAATCCCTCATACTGAGTGACAGTGGAGAGGAAAACTCCCTTTTAACAGGGAGGAAATCCTCCAGCAGAACCAGAACACGGCTCAGTGTGAACGCTCATCTGCCTCGACCCACTGGGGGTTAGAGAAGACAGAGCAGAGACACAGAAAGCACAGAAGCACACATCAGAATCAGATTGATCATATTGATCCAGGAGTACTTTTTACGTTATATGGTAATAGAGGATGATCTGTCTTCCCTGGATGATGTCACAGCTAACAGAACGCTAGACCAGCAAACAATGCAACTCGGAGAACAATAGGAGAACTCGGCAGAGTGCGAGAAATAGACCCTGATGTCCTCCAGCAGCCTAAGCCTATAACAGCAAAACTACAGAGATAGCTCAGGGTAACATGAGCCACTCTACCTAGAAGCTTTGTCAGAAAGGAAAGTTTTAAGCTCAGTCTTAAAAGAAGATATGGTGTGTACCTTACGGACCAAAACTGGGATTCAGTTCCACAGGAGAGGAAACAGTAGCCTGATAACTAAAGGATCTGCCTCCCAGTCTACTTTTAGAGACTCTAGGGACCACCAGTAGACTGCAGTAGAGGAGCTGGCCTGAAGTCTAAGAGCGAAGTGCTCTGTTAGGAACATACGGGGTAATCAGAGCTCTGATATATGATGGAGCTTGATTATTAGGGCTTTATACGTGAGAAGGAGAAATTTAAATTATATTCTTGATTTAACAGAAAGCCAGTGAAGGGAAGCTAAAATTTGAGAAATATGGTCCCTGTGGTAATTCCCATCAGAACTCTTGCAGCATCATTTTGGATCAATTGAAGGCTTCGAACTGCATTTTGTGGACTTCCTGATGGTAAAGAATTACGATAGTCCAGCCTTGAGGTAAAAAATGCATGAACTAGTTTTTCCGCATCACTCCTGAACAAAATATTTCTAGTTTTGGCAATATTTCAGAGGTGAAAAAAGAAACAAGCTCAGAGTCGAATTTGTGACTCTGAATTGATCTAGTCTTCGGTTTCACAACGGCTGGTGTGAGTTAGTTTAATCAACTCTCAGTAGGTTCACTCGAAGTCAAGCGTGTGCGTAACAACTATAAAAGGCCATCATCAATGGAGCCCCAATTCGACGACTCACCATAACAACAGGCAAGAGGAGGTCGGCCTATTTCACACCACTGCAACTATAGATTTTAATGCAGGTATAAGGTGAGTTGAAGCATGTTTTTAAAAGAGAGCAACAGCACTACAGCTGCAAAAGAGTGGGAGTGGTCATTGGTAACCACAATAACATTTGGGGGAAATCTAGTTTTCTGCTTGAATGGTAGTGTATTAATGTATTCTATTGGGTGCGGTCCTACAGGGGAGAAGTGCACATGGCAGCAGGTGAAGATGAAGTTAAAACATCGTTCAAACAGGTAAGACTTGAGCGTCATCCTCATTTTTATTCTGTTTTTCATTACACAGTAAATACTAAGTGGCTGTTTGATTGTGCAGTTGTTTATTTATAATCTGTTATCACACACATTAATGTGCTCTCACTGATAAAGTTCTGTTAAATAGTGAAACTTAATTATACTAAGACTTTTTCTCGGCCAACAGAAAGAAGCCAGACGCCCATAAAACAGGTGGTGGTCCACCACCTCCACCGCTAATGGAGGCAGAGGAGCTGGCCATAAGCCAAAATGTAGGAAGGTCAGCCGCTGAGGGAATCTCTTGTTATGAATAATATAGGAGGACCCAATATTCAGACAGACAACAGTTTAGCTCTTAAAAGGTCTATTGAAAGGGTGAATGATGGTAGATGACTTCATCAAATGAGGGCAGAGCCAGACAGACCAGCAGTGAAAGGCAGGGACAGGCCTGACAAAGTGAAAGTGGAGGCTAACCAGAGCAGGCGATGTGGACCGAGGAACCACCACAAACAGTTATGGTTTATGGTTTATGGCTTCCCCCATGAGACCCAGTTGCCTGGGTCTCATGGCTTGCCCAGCAAGTAGACACAGGCAGAATAGAACAGTGTGGGTAGGTCAGCTCCAAACTGGCAACCTGCCAATTGCAGGACAAACTCCCTAACTCCTGCGCCACTGTCGCCGCCAATTTTGTGTTGGGTGATTCGCTAATGCTGTTTTGTAATAATTTTGGTAGGTAGGCAAATCTGGAAATGGTTCAAAATCTTTTCTTGTTTATTCCCTTTGTGGATCATAGCTCTCACTGGAGTCTCTCTGGACTCAAAAATTCTCAGAACTGCAGCTGTAACTCCTGACATACTGATATATATCAAGACATTTGTTACAAATATGCACAAATTGATTTCGCATTGTATTTATTCAGATTTCAAATATTGAAACATTCAAGCACACACACACACACACACACACACACACACACACACACATATATATATATATATATATATATATATATATATATATATATATATATATATATATATGTATTGGCTACGATAAATATCTCTTTTTGTTACGACAAGGATCCTTGGACTTAACTGGGCTTACTCCATTTTATCAATCAGTTTTAAATGCCTGGCAGATTTTAATTTTTGGGACAGCTGATACAACACCAGGGATGTGGATCTTTGAAGAAGCTCTGTTTGAAAACAACTTCATCTCTTCACAGCTGTTTCGTCTGGTACTTAAGATCTAAGATGAGAAGTGGGCTGTGTGAAGCTGGGTCATATGATGAAGTTGTCTGTGTCCAACCTAACTGAGCATCTTGATGTGCAATCCAACAGACTTAAGGCTAAAAGAAGAAGCCTGTGCTTCTCTGCCAGAATCTGTCAGAGCATTTGTTGCTGATAGTACTCTGTCTCACCAATGAGATGACAAGTATGAATATTTGTGTCAGGTCTAAGCACCTAGAACATCATATAAACAGGGAAAGAAAGACACAAAGGCAATTAGTTTGGTTTCGTTCTCGAGGAGAGTAGGAAGAAGACCGCACAGTTACAATCTCCTGCCCACTCTGTCGGTCTCAACGTTCTCCTCGATTTTATTAAGAAAGGGGCGTGTCCCTAGTTACAATGACTGAGGCTGTACTGAGGGGTGGGGAACAGATAGTTTACAGCCTCAGTTGTCAACAAAGATACACAGCTGAGTAATCACGTTCAGTCAGCACATAATCTTGTAGCTGAGTCCTCTTTTTTCATGAAGGGACAAACAGAGTATCTTATGTTTCTTCACAGGGACATGAATAAGCTATCATGTGAGTAATATGATTATGTCAGAAGCTTACATTACTACATCATAACAAGATAAATCGATTAATGAAGTATAAACATTAATCTCAACAATTTGTTTTCTTCCATAATTGTTTCTCCTGCAGTGGATCAATGGCGGGATGAGCCAGAAAAGCTGTTGTCCTTCCAAGTTTCACCACTAGGTCATTTTGAATGCTTGGGAAAGAAGGCCTTGTACAATATTTGTGTGAAGGTTCTGAATTTACACTCTCTGGCAAAGGTGAAGGTGTCGAAGTGGACTGATTTTTTTTGACACCAGGGGTCCGTTCTTCGTACGTCGCTAACTCAGTTAGCAGGATTTCATTGTTGACGATTTGGCATGATCTTGGATAGTTTGGTTCTTCGAAAGACATCCTGCACTTGTTGTCATAGCAACATGTGCGCCAGTTTAAGCCTGCTCGAGAGCAGGCTTATTTCATGTAAACAAGATTAGATCACGGCTGTATAAGCGGAGGAGATAGGGAAGTCTGCCGTAGCCATGTCCATTTTTACGACTGCAACCTGTTGCGGAAGGTGCAAGAATAATTTGCAGAGTTTTTCGAATTAATCGCGTATTGCGCAATAGACAGGATCCTTGAGCGCAGCGCGACAGTAGAGAGATTTTCTTGGTGGCTGTTATAAACAGACAAACACATCATTTAACAGTGGCTTTTAAAGAGGAAAAGGTGGTGTTGGAGCCATAAATCTAAAATATTTAAGTTATTTGTATGATGGTTTGCTTTTTATTTTTATCCTATCCAGTAAGAAGATTTGTTCGGGCCATTTTATTGTGAAGTTTAGTTTACTTTGAAAGGCTTGCTTCCTGTCGAGCCGTATATTGTATCAGAAAAAACTATGGATGGATTATCTAGCCACGGAGCAATACAGTTTTACCGTGTAAACTGTGGATGACTTGGAAAAGGAAAATGTTCATTTTTTATGGATAAAGATTTTTTTTGTTAAAATTCCCAGTTTGCACATGTCCTTTACTTCCCGTGTCTAAGGAATGACACTGAAATTTGGATCTCTTGACATAACAAGTGCCTTTTTAAAATAAAGTATAATATTAAAGGCTACCATTTTGTAGAATATTCTTGTATTTAACTTTTACTTGTCCCCATGTTCTAGTGGGTCCCGTGGAGGCTCTGACATAAAAGAACAAAGTAAATATGAGATTATTAAAATGCAAAAATTCATACTGTAGAAAGTGATAGAAACATCTACCATGGACAGTATTTACGCATTAATTTGTCTGCTACTTTTTGCCAGCCCTCTCTCCTGGCTTTAACAGATTTTGAGGTGTTTTAATTAATGACTCAAATTCGGCATAACCTTCCATTAAAAGCTCTTGTTCTGCTTGAGAGAAAAACTGTGGGTGACCTCCAATGGAGGATTGTGCATGGGGCCATAGCTACAAACAGGTATCTGGCACATCCTAATCCTGACAATAGTGTTAACTGTCCTTAATGTTTGCAGGAGGAAACTTTGCATCATATTTCTATCGAATGTTCAAGATTGAATCCTTGTTCTTTTGGATCGTCTGTTTGGTGGTTCTGGTGTACAGTTTTCTAACAGTATTTTTATTTATGGTCCACGGTATTGTGTAAGGAAGAAATCTGTTCATGTGCTTATAAATTTCATTTCTGGGATGGCAAAACCAGCAATATGGATATCAAGAAAGAACAAAATTATTGGTCCTCAAATGGAAGACGCTTGTGTTTTATTTCAGAGACTTCCACACGAACACTGCTTTTGTTCGTGTAGAATTTGAGTCTTTTAAGTTGGGTGGGTGTCTTTATAAGTAAGTGGGGTGTTGATGGTGTTTTGTGTTTGGTGGATGAAACATCTTTAGTTTTTGCTTTTTGATTTTTTTTATTAGCATTTTATGGTTTTATTGATTGTTGGAATATGTAATAAAGGCAATTTTAAACTCAAACTCTTTCTTTCTTTCTTTCTTTCTTTCATTCAAAGAAATGGGTCCTCGCTCAGCAAAATTGTTGTTTTACAGCAGTACATACAGGACACAGTTTACCATGACACCAATGTATACAGCAAAACAACACAGTCATATCAAATCACACTATTACACTGTCATACTGTCATACTGCCCGTGTCCTCACTAAGACTAAGAAAGTAGAGAACATGGACCCGGTTCTGAAGTCCTTCCACTGGCTGCCTGGATCTCAGAGAATAGACTTTAAAATCCTTCTGTTAGTCTATAAATCCCTGAATGGCTTAGCACCTAAATACATCACAGACTTGTTATCAGTGCATCAACCCTCCAGACCACTCAGGTCTTCTGGCTCCAGCCTGCTCTGCAGAACCAGAACCAGACATGGAGAAGCAGCATTTAGTTCCTATGCTCCTATTATCTGGAACAAACTTCGAGAAAACTGTAAAAGTGCGGAAAGCCTGAGTTCCTTTAAATCAAGATTAAAAACATATTTGCTTAGGATTGCCTTCGACTGTTCTAGTTAAACTGTTCTACTGAAACATCATTAGTTCAACTTTGTAGTCCAACTGTTTTAAATGTTTGCTTTTAGTTTCTATTTTTCCATGTTCTATTTTGTTTCTACATTTTATTCCTACATGCTTTTATTCTGTTTTATTTTCCTGTATTTTAATCATGTAAAGCACTTTGCTTTGTTTTGTGTTTTGGAGTGTTTTGCCCATATGCGACCTGTCTATGATCTTTTCATCACAGTTTGAACAACACATATCGGATCTTTTCAAATGCGACCCAGGCCACTTGGATATGTGGTCCTAATTCAGATACGTATCTGTTTTTTTCAAATGCGACCTGTGTCTGTATGGCCAGGTCGCATTAATCCGTCCTGAACGTCACTGATAATCGACAGACATCACTATTCTGTGTCCTGCTATGCAGAAGCAGGAAAAAAAACGACACCCATAGCGGACAACAATGAGGAGAGCAGTCAATGGAGAGAAAGCTCCGGTTAGAAAAGAAATAAAGACTGCAAAATGCGTGCCAGTATTATAATCCATGTTTACTGCCACAAACACTGAACACGCTTGCTACGTATGAACCCATTTCACACAGGAGATCACATACAAGTCGCATATATTTGGAAATGTGACCGACCACACAAAAAAAAATTAGATTTCACAAAAAAATTGGAGTTGAGCATTAAGGCCTGCAGTGTGAACGTAGCCTTAGAGAACAATTAGTTAAAAACAGCCTTTGTTCACTTGTGCTTGTTTGAAAAATAATGAAACTGTTTGTTATTGATAATGTGCTCATGTAAGCCTCTTCCCAGACCCGATGCAAAACAAATTTAGGCAGATTTATGAGTTGTACTAATGATTTAAAGTCACACCAGGGTTTCTTGTTTTGTTTTTTTGCAAACATCAGGGGTCAATAATACATTTTAGCTGAAATAATTGTTGTTTGTATTCTGTGCGTCTTTTCCTCCTTCCTCCGATCAAATTAAACTGTTGAGTGTACCACTTAACCAACCATTTCTAAATCCTCAGTTATACGTCCAGGAAGTTTCTTCTTGACTGCTAAATTATTTTATAAAGTAGTGACTATTTGTGGAAAAGTTTAAAGAAAAAGTAACTTTTCATTATATGACTTTGTTTCATATCAAAGTCTCTCCAAGAACACATAAATAAACATAAACTCTTCATGTGTAAAACAGTAGTTTGAAAAACTCTATATTTATGTGTAGGTGAACAATGATAAGCTTCTTGTCACATGTGTACCAGAGCTCAAACATGTTTTAGTCACTCTTGGCAGACAAACTGAACCTTTTTGTGTAAAGGTTTTCCTCATACCAACTTCATAAGGTTTTATTTATGAGTCTCACGCACCACGCCTGTCTCCATCTCACGGCAGTCAGAAATCTTTTGTTCCTGAAATAACTCCAGAGATTTACATAATGTGACAACTAAATTGACTGTGAAATACTTTCTTAGTTTTTTTTTTTTTAAGACGGGTTTTCTTGGTTGGAGTTCCTGGATTCGTAAAGACTTCCTTGTAAACTTTATAAGAGCATGTGTGTGCATATCAGTCATGATAAATGTTAAATAATAATAATAACATAATATAATATAATATATATATATATATATATATATATATATATATATATATATATATATATATAGCTAAGATGCAGAGGATTGTCTGAAACATATCACACTGCATGAAAACTCATCACACATGGAACAAAGGGAGTCTATCTGATTGTAATAAAATTATTGTTATCATTTATCAATATGTGTCTGTAATTCAAATATTTCACTTTTCCTTTTTCTCGGTCCAGCCTTTACTCGAACAGGTGAATCAGTGACTGCTCTGTTAATCCTCACTTGATTTTAACTCATTTGTGTGTCATTTGTGTGACGGGGGAACCCAGAAGACAAGTCAGGGAAGATGTTGTGGAGAGGTTCAGGTTCGGGTCAAGTTATAAAACAATAAGGAGTTCTGTTCAATCCATATTTCAATGCAGAGTATGGCACATTTACAAACCTACCAAGACATTAATCTCTATTTAACACGACAAGCAAGGAGAGCATTACTCAGAAAATAAGTCACTAGGGCGCTGGAAACTCTGGAGGAGCTGCAGAGATCCACAGAACTTGTTGACATGAAAACTGTTAGTCCTGCACCCTGCCAGTTTGGCATTTTTGGAAAAAACTGAAAAAATAAAGGAATGTTAGGAGAATGCCGGAAGACGTTCTGTTTACAGTTTTACACACGGCATACAGGGTAAAAAGCAAAGACTTGAAAACTTTAAATTAAACGTAGCAGTTGTTTAAGTTAGTCAAACTAACACAGCTCATCTTAAGAACATTTGATGGCATTTTCTTTTTGGGTTAAACAAAGATTTACACTGAGTTTTTATGGGCAAACTTTGATTATTTCATGGAGAACTGTGTTGGAATGGCTCTATGTGCTGAATTAAGCAGGTGGCTTGTTAAGGAAGAACAGGCAAACTGCCCAGAACCAACCATCCCACTATGAAACATGGTAGCCTCAGGTTGTAGGTATGCCTTTATTTGGCAGTGCAGGAAGATTATGGTAACATAGTTGGAATGAAATACAAGAAAATCCTCTTTCTTTTCTTAGCATGTTTCATTCCTTGTTCAAATCCAGATCCATCGGCCATTAAAAAGTGGTTTCTAAACACGAAAATTCTTGTTTATGGGTTCCTTGATCCTATGAGCTTTAGCAATTTTGCAAAGAGGAACATGAACATATGGGTACAATTTTGTGTTTTGTATTATTTATAATGATTTAAAGTTTATTTTTATATTTTCAAGGATCAAAGAAGAATGAAGTGGTTTTATTGTCACCGTGTCTTACCGTGGTGAAGTTTATTCAGGACATACTCCGGCTAAGGGCACAAACAACAAACAACCACTGACAGTAAAAGCTTTAGATTAACTGACAGACTGGAACTTCTGCATCAACGAGGCTAGTGCTTCAGTTCATAGTCATAATTGCTAGGATGCCATCTACAAACCAGCTTCTCCAGTATATTGGATGGTTGTTGGGTTTTTTCCAGTGGATTTACCGTTCTTAAAAGTCACATTTGTTTTTGTTTCACTTCTTCCAGTAAAAAGCAACAATGAACTAAAATCGGCCTTTAAGTTCCTCCCTAATTGATCAAAATAATTAAATTAAATCATAATACTGAAATATCTTTTCAACTATGCCTAAAATATTATATCAAGCTGAGTAAAACCACAAGCTAACATATAACTGAAAACCAGAAGGTGAAGTCCCTTCCAGTTTTAACCATTGCTAAGCCATATATTTATGTTTCGTGTGATACATATTTTCACTTCTGAATTGTACATATACTTCCCATCATTTAAATTTTGTTATACATAAACTCTTAAAGTATAGGTGCATCAGCAAAGTAAATCTTTGTAATAAACTATACAAATTCCTGCACTATTTCCTGGAAAAATCACATCACATATCAGGCTGAGATCAATCAGAAGATATTAGTATAAGAGACCTCGCAGCTGATTGGTAGATAATTGTGGCCATTTGGGAATTAGAGAACAATTAGTTTAAACAGCATTTGTTCACTTGTGCTTGCTTGACAAATAATGAAACTGTTTGTTATTGATAATTTGCTCAAGTAAGCCACTTACCAGACCCAATGCAAAACAAATTCAGGCAGATTTATGAGTTGTACCAATAATCTAAAGCAGCGGTCCCCACACTCTTTTAGCCGTGCACCCCCTTCCGTGTCCCAACTGGGTTGACGCACCCCCAATCTTGAAAAAAACATAAAAAGTTGCAGTTGAATTTACAACTCAACTATCATAACAAAGGTTATGGAAATAAAATTAGAACACAATTTGAATTAAATTGCAATAAAGTTACACACAACCTCCACAACAGGATCCTGAGAGTTTTCAGGTCAATGGCTCAGCGTGGAGCGAGAGACAGAAAGATGCTCAGATTGGTTAAACCTCCACAACCTGAAACGTCTCTGAAGCAGAGGCAACACAATTGGATTAACGGAATAAACAATGATTATCTACCTGTGTGTGTTCTCACTTTATTTATTATATGTACCAACTTCTAAATCTCAGTCTGACTAACAATCTACGCTGCAAAATATAAACACAAAGAAGTTTAATTTGATTTGTGTCCGATGACGAGCAAGAGAGAGAGAGAGACACTTTGGTAGAGCAGCACAGAGTAACAATAACAGAGCGCTCCATAAAACTGTTATTAATCAGAGAAATAAAAGGTTATTTCCTGATTGTTTCACAGCGGTTACATCCAGCAGTTAAACACACCCATGGCAACACACCTCAGCTCCCCGCAGCCCCACCACAGGTTACCGGTTTCCCTGTTTCGGTCTGAATACGCGCAAAACTGCACCTCTCTGAATCACAATAAAAAGTATAACAGCTCTGTGCGTGAACATAGTCAAGAAACCGTGTCTAGCACAAATACCCCCCCAGCAGCAGCGGAGGCTGCAGCGGTGTGGTCGTGTCATGCGCCCCAGTGGTTGTCGCGGTTCAGAGTCACAGCACCATGAGCAGCGCTGTTTGCGTGATTGATAGAGAGACAGTCATTCAATTTATTCTTGTAAATAAAACTTTCAGCCCGAATTCAATTTTTCCTCTGCTGACGTAAACACAGGAGAGAGAAGGAGAAATTTTTTGATTCTCGCTCGTTTTCTTATCCCGGATCCATTGCAATTCTCTCCTCTGTTGCTTCCGATTCCTCTCTCTCTTGGCTCCTCTCCCCCTTCATCACTAACTTTGACCTTAGATGTCTCAGCTGCATGACAGTTTTGTCATATTGATTTGCCAGAATGAAGGCCACAAGCCAGGTGTGCATATACAGCACAATGCGTATATTTCATTTTAAATGAAGCCTAGAAGATTTCTTCTAAATAAAAACATTTTCGTGTGAATACTGTATCGTTCCGTTATGACACCCAAGCACGAACAGAACGGGACGTCTTTTATCCCGGCAGTCCCCCGAACCACCACTCCTCCCCCCGGAAACCATAAATTTCTCCCGGTAGAACCCCAAAGCAACCTAACTTAAAGAAACAGTAAGTGTGCAACAGCACTTAGCAATAAAGTCTAGTATGGATCATTATGATTAATTTTTATTTATGGATTAAATTAACAGTTTTGATTTTAATTTTTACAAAGGAAATATTTATTTACACGTCTTTATTATTTGGGGGAAAAAATACTGTCAGACCGCCATTACATTTTTCATCTCGCGCACCCCCTAGTGGTAGCTCTTTAGGAATCCCTGATCTAAAGTCACACCAGGGTTTTTTGTTTTGTTTTGTTTTATGGAAGAGGATTGAACTTTAAAAAAGACTCAAAAGAAAGATGAGACAAGACAAAGCTGTTTCTATCTGTCACCAAGAGGACTTTATTCAGAAACACATTCAAGGTTAATTCAAGGTAAATTATAGCATTGTAGTATTGAATTAACAAAAATCACACATAAACTATACAAATGGAATAAAGTAAATATGGAATAATAGAATAATGTAAATAATATAAATAAGGCCAAACTTGTGCTGATCAACAATTGACTTCCAACAAGTGCAAAATAAAATGAATAACACGCTTCCACTAAATGCAAAAAAGAAATGAACACTGGACACAGATTCATTAATTCATTGTTTTCCCATGGCATCGTTCAAATCAGATATGTGGTCGCAAAACTCCTATCTGGCGTTTATTTATGCATTTTTCCAGGGAAAAAACTACCACATAGACCCCTGTCCTCACAGGCGTCCGCCAGCTGGCCACCTGACCGACCGGCATTAATTGGAAACCAGCCTCTGGCAATCACAATGAAATCCAACATATATCATTCTGGAAAAGTGAAAGAAAGAAAAAACATAAATGATATAACACACAAAATGTAACCAAGTTAAAATACATGTAGATATATATGTAAATGTTGCCAATAATAAATCTTCTTGCCAATAATAAATCTACTTGCTAATAATAAATCTACTTGCTAACAAAATGGTACCAAAGTGTTACTACTGGAAGTTATGATGAGTTAAACTAACCGGCCGCCTGTGCTAACTTTATCTATTATATGTTAAAAAAAATTGATGTGTGAGGAGGGAAACCTTGTACTCACACTGTGATTGCAGTGTGTCTCTGTTGCAGCATGTTTGGCCATTTGTAGCATGTTCAGATGCCTGCTACATGTTTGCCCTTGATGGCCACCATAGGTTTTTTATAATCAGGCTTTCCTTCCAACTAAGAAGCAGAATATTAATTATCCAGTAACTGGAGGTCAGAGATCATTTGAAAACATGCACCTTCAGCCCAAATGCTGGATGCCCACCGTAACTGTGACAAAGAATGGTCAAATTTCCAGCCAGAATATCGCTTGTTGGTAGGTACCAAGAGATTGGATCTCCGTCCGTCCGTTGTCTTCCGCTTATCCGGGGTCGGGTCGCGGGGGGTAGCAGCTTCAGTAGGGAGGCCCAGACGTCCCTCTCCCCAGCCACTTGGGCCAGCTCCTCAGGAGGAACCCCAAGGCGTTCCCAGGCCAGCCGGGAGACATAGTCCCTCCAGCGTGTCCTGGGTCTTCCCCTGGGCCTCCTCCCGGTGGGACGTGCCTGGAACACCTCTCCAGGGAGGCGTCCAGGAGGCATCCTGACCAGATGCCCGAGCCACCTCAACTGGCTCCTCTCGATGTGGAGGAGCAGCGGCTCTACTCTGAGTCCTCCCCGGATGACTGAGCTCCTCACCCTATCTCTAAGGGAGAGCCCAGACACACTACGGAGAAAACTCATTTCAGCCGCTTGTATCCGGGATCTCGTTCTTTCGGTCACGACCCAAAGCTCGTGACCATAGATGAGGGTAGGAACGTAGATCGACCGGTAAATCGAGAGCTTCGCCTTTTGGCTCAGCTCTCTCTTCACCACAACGGATCGGTACAGCGCCCGCTTCACAGCAGACGCTGCACCAATCCGCCTGTCGATCTCCCACTCCATCTTCCCCTCATTCGTGAACAAGACCCCAAGATACTTGAACTCCTCCACTAGGGGCAGGACATCCTCCCCAACCCGGAGAAGGCACTCTACCCTTTTCCGGTTCAAGACCATGGTCTCGGATTTGGAGGCACTGATTTTCATCCTGGCCGCTTCGCACTCGGCTGCGAACCGCTCCAGTGAGAGCTGTAGATCACGCCCTGATGAAGCCAATAGGACCACGTCATCCGCGAATAGCAGAGACGCAATCCTAAGGTCACCAAAGCGGATCCCCTCAACACCTTGGCTGCGCCTAGAAATTCTGTCCATAAAAGTTATGAACAGAATCGGTGACAAAGGGCAGCCTTGGCGGAGTCCAACTCTCACCGGAAACGAGTCCGACTTACTGCCGGCAATGCGGACCAGACTCTGACACCGGTCGTACAGAGACCTGACAGCCCTTATTAAAGGGTCCGGTACTCCATACTCCCGGAGTACCCCCCACAGGATCCCCCGGGGGACACGGTCGAATGCCTTCTCCAGATCCACAAAACAAATGTAGACTGGTTGGGCAAACTCCCATGCCCCCTCAAGAATCCTGCTGAGGGTATAGAGCTGGTCCAGTGTTCCACGGCCAGGACGAAAACCACACTGCTCTTCCTGAATCCGAGATTCGACTATCCGACGGACCCTCCTTTCCAGAACCCCTGAATAGACCTTACCAGGGAGGCTTAAGAGTGTGATTCCTCTGTAGTTGGAACACACCCTCCGGTCCCCCTTTTTAAATAGGGGGACCACCACCCCAGTCTGCCAATCCAGGGGAACTGCCCCCGATGTCCACGCAATGTTGCAGAGCCGCGTTAACCAACACAGCCCCACAACATCCAGAGCCTTAAGGTACTCAGGGCGAATCTCATCCACCCCCGGAGCCTTGCCACCGAGGAGCTTTTTAACAACCTCGGCAACCTCAGCACCAGAGATGGGAGAACCCGACCCAGAGTCCTCAGGTTCTGCTTCCTCAATGGAAGACGTGTTGGTGGGATTAAGGAGGTCTTCGAAGTATTCCGCCCACCGACGCACGACGTCCCGAGTCGAGGTCAGCAGCACACCACCCCCACTGTAAACAGTGTTGGTGCTGCACTGCTTCCCCCTCCTGAGACGCCGGATGGTGGACCAGAATCGCTTCGAAGCCGTACGGAAGTCTTTCTCCATGGCCTCTCCGAACTCTTCCCACGCCCGAGTTTTTGCCTCGGCGACCAGCCGAGCCGCCTGCCGCTTCGACTGCCGGTACACATCAGCTGCTTCCGGAGTCCCACAGGCCAAAAAAGCCCGATAGGACTCCTTCTTCAGCTTGACGGCTTCCCTCACCGCTGGTGTCCACCAGCGGGTTCGAGGGTTGCCGCCACGACATGCACCGACAACCTTGCGGCCACAGCTCCAACTAGCCGCCTCAGCAATAGAGGCGTGGAACATGGTCCATTCAGACTCAATGTCCCCCGCCTCCCTCGGGACGTGTTTAAAGTTCTCCCGGAGGTGGGAGTTAAAGCTCCGCCTCACAGGGGACTCCGCCAGACGTTCCCAGCAAACCCTCACAGTGCGTTTGGGCCTGCCCGGTCGGACCGGCTTCCTCCCCCGCCATCGGAGCCAACTCACCACCAGGTAGTGGTCGGTGGAGAGCTCCGCCCCTCTCTTCACCCGAGTGTCCAAGACATGCGGCCGCAGGTCAGATGAAACGACAACAAAGTCGATCATTGAACTGCGACCTAGGGTGTCCTGGTGCCAAGAGCACATATGGACACCCTTATGTCTGAACATGGTGTTTGTGATGGACAATCCATGACGAGCACAGAAGTCCAACAACAAAACACCACTCGAGTTCAGATCAGGTGGGCCATTCCTCCCAACCACGCCCCTCCAGGTCCCACTGTCATTGCCCACGTGAGCGTTGAAGTCCCCCAGCAAAACGAGGGAGTCCCCAGGAGGGGCACTCTCCAGTACCCCTTCCAAGGACTCCAAAAAGGGTGGGTAATCTGAACTGCTGTTTGGCGCATAAGCGCAAACAACAGTCAGAACCCGTCCCCCCACACGAATGCGGAGGGAGGCCACCCTCTCGTTCACCGGGGAAAACCCCAACGTGCAGGCACCGAGATGGGGGGCAACAAGTATGCCAACCCCAGCTCGGCGCCTCTCACCATGGGCAACTCCAGAGTGGAAGAATGTCCAGCCCCTCTCAAGGAGACTGGTTCCAGAGCCAGAGCGGTGCGTCGAGGTGAGTCCGACTATCTCTAGTCGGAACCTCTCAACCTCGCGCACAAGCTCAGGCTCCTTCCCCACCAGAGAGGTGACATTCCACGTCCCAAGAGCCAGCTTCTGCAGCCGAGGATCGGAACGCCAAGGTCCCCGCCCTCCACTGCTACCCGTTACACATATCAGCTGATCCAAAATGCTGCGGCAAGAGTTCTGATGAAAATCAACAAGAGGGATCATATTTCTCCAATTTTAGCTTCCCTTCATTGGCTTCCTGTTAAATCAAGAATAGAATTTAAAATTCTTCTAACGTATAAAGCCCTTAATAATCAAGCTCCATCATATATCAGAGCTCTGATTACTCCGTATGTTCCTAACAGAGCACTTCGCTCTCAGACTGCTGGTCTGCTGGTGGTTCCTAGAGTCTCTAAAAGTAGAATGGGAGGCAGATCCTTTAGCTATCAGGCTCCTCTCCTGTGGAACCAACTCCCAGTTTTGGTCCGTGAGGCAGACACCCTATCTATTTTTAAGACTAATCTTAAAACTTTCCTTTTTGACAAAGCTTATAGTTAGAGTGGCTCATGTTACCCCGAGCTACCTCTATAGTTATGCTGCTATAGGCTTAGGCTGCTGGAGGACATCAGGGCCTATTTTTCTCACTCTACTGATTTCTACTGTTCTTCATTCTACGGTTCTCCAGTTTTGCATTGTATTACATTGAAATGACTGTCGTCATTTCAGCTTTTAACTTTTTGCTCTCTCTCTTTTTCTTCATAGTAGGTACACCTGGTCTGGCGTTCTGTTAACTTTGACATCATCCAGAGAAGACGGCTCACCCGTTACTACCATCTAATGTAGAACAGATTACTAGATCAATGTGTGCTTCTGTGCTTTTTTGTCTCTCTTGTTGTGTCTCTGCTCTGTCTTCTGTAACCCCAGTCGGTCGAGGCAGATGACCGTTCATACTGAGCCCGGTTCTGCCGGAGGTTTTTTTTCCCCGTTAATGGGTGGTTTTTCTTCCCACTGTCGCTTCATGCTTGCTCAGTATGAGGGATTGCAGCAAAGCCATGTACAATGCAGACGACTCTCCCTGTGGCTCTACGGTTCCCCAGGAGTGAATGCTGCTTGTCCAGACTTTGATGCAATCAACTGGTTTCCTTATATAGGACATTTTGACCAATCTGTATAATCTGACCCAATCTGTATAATATGATTGAACTTGATTTTGTAAAGTGCCTTGAGATGACATGTTTCATGATTTGGCGCTATATAAATAAAATTGAATTGAATTGAATTGAATTGCACCCGACCCCTTTGGCCCCTCCGACAGGTGGTGAGCCCATCGGAAGGGGGACCCATGTCGCCTCTTCGGGCGAGATTGGATCTGTTTATTTAAATATTTAAATACAACAGAAGTGTGTTAATGAATTTAAGGCTTTATAGATAATTGTGGCCATTTGGGAGTTAGGCTACGTTCACACTGCAGCCTGAAGTGACCCAATTCCGATTTTTTTTGCCCATATGCGACCTGTATATGATCTTTTCATCACAGTTTGAACAACACATATCGGATCTTTTCAAATGCGACCCAGGCCACTTGGATATGTGGTCCTAATTCAGATACGTATCTGATTTTTTCAAATGCGACCTGTGTCTGTACGGCCAGGTCGCATTAATCCGACCTGAATGTCACTGATAATCGACAGACATCACTATTCTGCGTCCTGCTATGCAGAAGCAGGAAAAAAACGACACCCATGGCGGACAACAATGAGGAGAGCAGTCAATGGAGAGAAAGCTCCGGTTTGAAAAGAAATTAAAGACTGCAAAATGCGTGCCAGTATTATAATCCATGTTTACTTCCACAAACACTGAACACGCTTGCTACGTGTGACGTCATCGAGTCCTCAGCTGCGCATGAGGGACACTTAAGTTGTATGAACCCATTTCACACAGGAGATCACATACAAGTCGCATATATTTGGAAATGTGAACGACCACACAAAAAAAATTTGATTTCACAAAAAAATCCTAATTGAGCATTAAGGCCTGCAGTGTGAACGTAGCCTTAGAGAACAATTAGTTAAAAACAGCCTTTGTTCACTTGTGCTTGTTTAAAAAATAATGAAACTGTTTGTTATTGATAATGTGCTCATGTAAGCAGCTTCCCAGACCCGATGCAAAACAAATTTAGGCAGATTTATGAGTTGTACTAATGATTTAAAGTCACACCAGGGTTTCTTGTTTTGTTTTTTTGCAAACCTCAGGGGTCAATAATAAATTTTAGCTGAAATAATTGCTGTTTGTATTCTGTGCGTCTTTTCCTCCTTCCTCCGATCAAATTAAACTGTTGAGTGTACCACTTAACCAACCATTTCTAAATCCTCAATTATACATCCAGGAAGTTTCTTCTTGACTGCTAAATTATTTTATAAAGTAGTGACTATTTGTGGAAAAGTTTAAAGAAAAAGTAACTTTTCATTATATGACTTTGTTTCATATCAAAGTCTCTCCAAGAACACATAATTCGACATAAACTCTTCATGTGTAAAACAGTAGTTTGAAAAACTCTATATTTATGTGTAGGTGAACAATGATAAGCTTCTTGTCACATGTGTACCAGAGCTCAAACATGTTTTAGTCACTCTTGGCAGACAAACTGAACCTTTTTGTGTAAAGGTTTTCCTCATACCAACTTCATAAGGTTTTATTTATGAGTCTCACGCACCACGCCTGTCTCCATCTCACGGCAGTCAGAAATCTTTTGTTCCTGAAATAACTCCAGAGATTTACATAATGTGACAACTAAATTGACTGTGAAATACTTTCTTAGTTTTTTTTTTTTTAAGACGGGTTTTCTTGGTTGGAGTTCCTGGATTCGTAAAGACTTCCTTGTAAACTTTATAAGAGCATGTGTGTGCATATGAGTCATGATAAATGTTAAATAATAATAACATAATATAATATTATATATATATGTATATATATATATATATATATATATATATATATATATATATATATATATATATATATAGCTAAGATGCAGAGGATTGTCTGAAACATATCACACTGCATGAAAACTCATCACACATGGAACAAAGGGAGTCTATCTGATTGTAATAAAATTATTGTTATCATTTATCAATATGTGTCTGTAATTCAAATATTTCACTTTTCCTTTTTCTCAGTCCAGCCTTTACTCGAACAGGTGAATCAGTGACTGCTCTGTTGATCCTCACTTGATTTTAACTCATTTGTGTGTCATTTGTGTGACGGGGGAACCCAGAAGACAAGTCAGGGAAGATGTTGTGGAAAGGTTCAGGTTCGGGTCAAGTTATAAAACAATAAGGAGTTCTGTCCAATCCATATTTCAATGCAGAGTATGGCACAATTACAAACCTACCAAGACATGAATCTCTATTTAACCCGACAAGCAAGGAGAGCATTACTCAGAAAATAAGTCACTAGGGCGCTGGAAACTCTGGAGGAGCTGCAGAGATCCACAGAACTTGTTGACATGAAAACTGTTAGTCCTGCACCCTGCCAGTTTGGCATTTTTGGAAAAAACTGAAAAAATAAAGGAATGTTAGGAGAATGCCAGAAGACTGTTGTGCAATTATACACTCTTTAAAGTTATTTAATGTTTCATAAATAACTCTCAGTCTGTTAAGTATTGTCTGGTGATGATCAGCTCTTAAGCTGATATCAAGACAACGGTTGAAAGGGATGAATTTGAGCACTAGCGATCTTTTAACAGCAAAACCTGCACACACATAGAATAAAGAGTGACAACTTCTTTTCAAGTCCAAGAATTTAATAACAGAAATAAAATGAACATCCAGAGAACATCACTATGTAATGCTGTTTATCTGAATTAACACAATATTTCGATTAACAAATCCTCTCTAATAGGCTAGTGAAACTTAACTAAACTACTAAGCAAAATGAAGATAAAAAGAAACTAAGCTAAGGAACTATTTACATGCAAAACAAACAAAAGACAAACAAAAGTGGTTGATCATAATCAGAGTAATTCAGTGAATCCCTGTTCACTACAGATCTGATTTCAAAAGCATGGAGTGGAGTCAAAACATCTGCCATGTATTTCAATCCATTCACAATGCAAAGCCCAAGTTGAACAAAACATTATTTGTTAAAATAATATTCTGAGGACCGGTTTGTCCTGTAAAATCATTTAAACCCTTACGACCGAGTTTGTTAATGCGATTCTCCCTCCGGGCGTCTGGGGTCGCTGTGGCTGTGATGAACAGGAGTCGGACCCAAAGACTACCCGAAAACAGGTCAGTGGCGTTTAGAGGTTTGTTTATTTAAAGGAGAGGGGAAGTGTGGCTCTCGGGACGCGCTGCTTGCGTCTAACCGGCCGGCTGATTGCGGGCTGACTTGTTTGGGGAAGGTGGATCTGGAGCTGAGAGCCGTCCGCAGGCAGTTGAGACCGACAGGCAGAGTCCGTATGGGGTAATCCAGGGGCGAAAATCCAATTGCAGTCCGGGTTCGTTAACGTAGGGCCAAAGATCCAACAGCAGGGGTAGCCAAGATCGTGTTCAGGTTCGGTCCAGGTTCGGCACACGGGGAGACAGTCCAGGGGGAAGGGTTTCCAGACAGACAGGTATCGGACAGACAGGACCAGAGAGGGCTTCGACAGGCTCGGGAAACAGAAGACAGGTCGGGTCGGCAACAGACAGGCAGGAATAAACTTACAGGCTGGAAGGTGCTCTGCAAAAGGCTAGAGACGTTCTGGCACTGGAGACTGAGACTGACGGGGCTTTTATGCAGCTGGAGACAGGTGGAGCCAGTAACGATTAATTGCAGAGAGGTGGAGACTGAGCAGGTGAGTAAAAAAGGGAAAATGGATCAGCTCCAGTGCCAGAATCATTACAGAGCCCCTCCCTTAAGGGCGGATTCTAGACGCCCTGAGCTGGTCAGGGTGAGTCTTGTGGAAGTCCCTGATGAGGGACTTGTCTAAAATGAGTCGGGAGGGAACCCAATGACGTTCCTCTGGACCATAGCCCTCCCAGTCGATAAGGTACTGGGTGCCCCTGCCCCGTCTTCTGGACCTGAGGATGCGTCTCACCGTGTATGCGGGGGAGCCATCAACCAACCGGGTGGGAGGTGGGGGTCTGGCGGAGGGAGCAAGACTTGAGGTTATAACTGGCTTAACCCGGGAGACGTGGAACGTGGGGTGGACCTTCAGTGATGGAGGTAGGCGCAGCCGCACTGCCACTGGGTTTACCACCTTAGAGATGGGGAAGGGGCCTATGAATCGGGGCGTCAACTTCTTGCTCTCAACCTTGAGGGGTAGGTCCTTGGTAGAGAGCCAAACTCTGTCTCCCGGCTGGTACTGCGGAGCCGGTAACCGCCGGCGGTTGGCAGCCCGAGCCTGCGCTTGGGAAGAACAGAGAATGGCTCTTCTAGCCCTTCTCCATGCTCGCTGGCACCTCAAGGCAGAGAGGCGGGCGGACGGAACTCTGGATTCCCTCTCCTCGACGGAGAAAACTGGTGGTTGGAATCCGTAAACGATGTAAAAAGGAGAGAGGCCGGTGGAACAGGAAGGAGAGGAGTTTATTGCGTGCTCAACCAACGGAAGGTTCTGGGCCCACTTAGTGGGGTCAGACTGGCAGAGGAGGCGAAGTTTTGTCTCAACCTCCTGGTTGAGCCTCTCTGACTGGCCGTCGGTCTGAGGATGGAAACCCGAAGACAGGCTGACAGAGATACCCAACATGGCACAGAACTCACGCCAATATTGAGCAACAAACTGCGGCCCCCGGTCTGAGACTATATCAGTTGTCAGACCGTGTAAACGAAAAACTTCTCTGGTCAAGATTGCACCCATCTCTTTGGCCGAGGGAAGCTTGCATAGAGGAACCAGGTGAACCATCTTGGAAAACCGGTCCACTATGGTTAGGATGACTGAGTGGCCATCAGAAACCGGCAGACCGGTTATAAAGTCCATAGACAGGCTGGACCAAGGCCGAGAGGGGACCGGCAGAGGCCGGAGTAGACCGGACGGGGGCCGCCGGGAGACCTTGGCCTGGTTACAAGGAGGGCAGGCTGAAACAAACTCCCTGACGTCCTTGACCAAGGTGGGCCACCAGAACTGTGAGCGAACGACGTGAAGGGACTTGGTTATTCCGGGATGGCAGAAAAGGCGGGAACTGTGGCAAAACTCCAAGACCCTCCTCCTAAGGGGTTCCGGGACGAAGAGCCGGTCCCTGGGACAGGCTTCGGGGACCAGGGTTCCTTCCAGGGATTGTCGGACCTCCTTCTTCAGGTCAAGGCGGGTAACAGCACATCTCACGGAATCAGGCAGAATGAATCCTTGGTCTTGGTCCTCCTCCTCTGCCTCGAACATCCTGGACAGGGCGTCTGGCTTCACATTCTTCGAGCCAGGTCTGTATGACAGAGTGAAATTAAAACGACTAAAAAACAGAGCCCACCTGGCCTGTCGAGGATTGAGCCTCCTGGCAGTCCAAGTGAGAGACTTATCTTTGAATCGGCTGGCAGTTTCTCCCTATGCCGGGGAGAAGGGTTCATTCTCACTCAGCTCGGGGCTTGGACGACCCCCCCCCCCCCAGAGGAGTGCTGGTCGTCCAAGGGTGGAGGAGTGTGTCCCAGCAGCTTGGAGTCAGGAGAAGAGGGTGAGCAGAGGTGTGCTGTGGCTTTTATCTGTAAGGAGGTGGTCACAGCTGACCTCCTGACGAGCAAGAGAGAGAGAGAGACACTTTGGTAGAGCAGCACAGAGTAACAATAACAGAGCGCTCCATAAAACTGTTATTAATCAGAGAAATAAAAGGTTATTTCCTGATTGTTTCACAGCGGTTACATCCAGCAGTTAAACACACCCATGGCAACACACCTCAGCTCCCCGCAGCCCCACCACAGGTTACCGGTTTCCCTGTTTCGGTCTGAATACGCGCAAAACTGCACCTCTCTGAATCACAATAAAAAGTATAACAGCTCTGTGCGTGAACATAGTCAAGAAACCGTGTCTAGCACAAATACCCCCCCAGCAGCAGCGGAGGCTGCAGCGGTGTGGGCGTGTCATGCACCCCAGTGGTTGTCGCGGTTCAGAGTCACAGCACCATGAGCAGCGCTGTTTGCGTGATTGATAGAGAGACAGTCATTCAATTTATTCTTGTAAATAAAACTTTCAGCCCGAATTCAATTTTTCCTCTGCTGACGTAAACACAGGAGAGAGAAGGAGACATTTTTTGATTCTCGCTCGTTTTCTCATCCCGGATCCATTGTAATTCTCTCCTCTGTTGCTTCCGATTCCTCTCTCTCTTGGCTCCTCTCCCCCTTCATCACTAACTTTGACCTTAGATGTCTCAGCTGCATGACAGTTTTGTCATATTGATTTGCCAGAATGAAGGCCACAAGCCAGGTGTGCATATACAGCACAATGCGTATATTTCATTTTAAATGAAGCCTAGAAGATTTCTTCTAAATAAAAACATTTTCGTGTGAATACTGTATCGTTCCGTTATGACACCCAAGCACGAACAGAACGGGACGTCTTTTATCCCGGCAGTCCCCCGAACCACCACTCCTCCCCCCGGAAACCATAAATTTCTCCCGGTAGAACCCCAAAGCAACCTAACTTAAAGAAACAGTAAGTGTGCAACAGCACTTAGCAATAAAGTCTAGTATGGATCATTATGATTAATTTTTATTTATGGATTAAATTAACAGTTTTTGATTTTAATTTTTACAAAGGAAATATTTATTTACACGTCTTTATTATTTGGGGGAAAAAATACTGTCAGACCGCCATTACATTTTTCATCTCGCGCACCCCCTAGTGGTAGCTCTTTAGGAATCCCTGATCTAAAGTCACACCAGGGTTTTTTGTTTTGTTTTGTTTTATGGAAGAGGATTGAACTTTAAAAAAGACTCAAAAGAAAGATGAGACAAGACAAAGCTGTTTCTATCTGTCACCAAGAGGACTTTATTCAGAAACACATTCAAGGTTAATTCAAGGTAAATTATAGCATTGTAGTACTGATTTAACAAAAATCACACATAAACTATAAAAAATGGAATAAAGTAAATATGGAATAATAGAATAATGTAAATAATATAAATAAGGCCAAACTTGTGCTGATCAACAATTGACTTCCAACAAGTGCAAAATAAAATGAATAACACGCTTCCAATAAATGCAAAAAAGAAATGAACACTGGACACAGATTCATTAATTCATTGTTTTCCCATGGCATCGTTCAAATCAGATATGTGGTCGCAAAACTCCTATCTGGCGTTTATTTATGCATTTTTCCAGGGAAAAAACTACCACATAGACCCCTGTCCTCACAGGCGTCCGCCAGCTGGCCACCTGACCGACCGGCATTAATTGGAAACCAGCCTCTGGCAATCACAATGAAATCCAACATATATCATTCTGGAAAAGTGAAAGAAAGAAAAAACATAAATGATATAACACACAAAATGTAACCAAGTTAAAATACATGTAGATATATATGTAAATGTTGCCAATAATAAATCTACTTGCCAATAATAAATCTACTTGCTAACAAAATGGTACAAAAGTGTTACTACTGGAAGTTATGATGAGTTAAACTAACCGGCCGCCTGTGCTAACTTTATCTATTATATGTTAAAAAAAATTGATGTGTGAGGAGGGAAACCTTGTACTCAATCCTGGTGGATATGGGAAGTCAGTACAATGAATGGAGAATGGGGGTAATGTGTTCATGTTTCTGCACTCTCATCAGGATCCTAGCTGCAGAGTTTGAATGTACTGAAGCCTCTGCAGACTCTTTCTAGGGATCCCAATGAGAAGTGCGTTGCAATAGTCAAGTCTGGAGGAGACAAAGGCATGAACCAGCTTTTCGACGTATGGGAGGGAGAGAATGGGACGGAGTTTGGAAATGTTACGGAGGTGGTAGAAAGAGGTCTTACATAGGTGATTTATGTGGGCTTCAAAAGTGAGTTGGGAGTCCATTTTTACACCAAGATTACTAACTGTTGATAAGAGCGGGATGTTAGTACCAGAAAAGGTGATGCTGGTTATGGATAATGATTTGGTTTGATGAGGAGTTCCAACCAGGATGGCTTCGGTTTTGGAGCTATTGAGTTGAAGAAATGTTTGCTCCATCCATACCTTTATCTCCTCCAGACAGGTGGTGAGTTTTGATGGGGATGACTGTGAGGGTGGGGTGTCAGCTGTGACATTTATATAGAGCTGTATGTCATCAGCATAGCAGTGGAATGAAATATTGTGGCAGCTGACTTTGGTTCTTTAATTCAAACTAAATGTTATTTAATCAAATAATGTTTTGTTTAACTTGGGATTTTGCATTGTGGATGGGTTTAAACACATAACAAATGTTGTTCTGAATTAGTTAAGCTAATTTAACCTCAATTCACATTCTTTAAGATGAACTTTGGTTCTTTAACTCAAATTGAATGTTATTTAATCAAATAATGTTTTGTTTACTCAGGATTCGCGTTGTGAATGGATTGAAACACATGTCAAATGTTGTTCTAAATTAGTTAAGCTAATTTAACTCCATTCCATGCTCTTTAAATCCAATCTGCAGTGAACCTGGATTCACGGAATTATTCTGATAAAGATCAACCACTTTTGTTTTGTCTTTTGTGTTCTTTTGCATATAAATAGTTCCTTAGTTTAGCTTCTTTTCATCTTCATTTTGCTTAGTAGTTTAGTTAAGTTTCACTAGCCTAGTAGAGCGGATTTGTTAATAGAAATATTGTGTTAATTCAGATAAACAGCATTATATAGTGATGTTCTCTAGATGTTCATTTTATTTCTGTTATTAAATTCTTGAACTTGAAGAGAAGTTGTCACTCATTTATTCTATGTGCGTGCAGGTTTTGCTGTTAAAAGATCGCCAGTGCTCGTATCATTCCTTTCAACCATTGTCCTGATATCAGCTTAAGAGCTGCTATCCCCCAGACAATACCTAACAGACAGATAGTTATTTATTAAACATTAAATAACTTTAAACAGTGTATAATTGCACAACAAGTGGTAAGGTAGTCATTAACATATCATCACCACACATCCAATAATTATCCGCTACTGGGTATGTTTGGTCTCCTAAAAAGAAAAGTGTGGGAATGATCATTGTTATATTTTGACAATCCTCTTCTAGAAACTCTGGGTTTTCAAACCACACAGGCTTGTTAACAAACACTGGTGTCACATTGGCATGTTTGAACCAAGATAACACCCATGTTACTTTACATTTTACAGTGGTGTTGCCCACATGTCCCAAAGTGCCCAAAGAATATTCACACAGGCACAGAGAGAACATGCATATTCCAGACACTAAATCCTCTCTAGCCAAGATTTCTCCCAAAGTACCAAATCATATAATTAAAAAGATGTGTTCATGAAAGTATTTAGTGCTTCCCATGGACTCCAACTGCAGGCCTCCCCCTCTAAACGGTAACAAAGGGTATACACTGGTCTGGTTTCCTAGCTTCCATAGATAAATGGAAATGTCCTAGTTTCTTCGACTAAGTGTTTAATTCCTTTGTTGTCTTCAAAACCTCGATTTACAAAACATTCATATTCTGCATCATAATGTATTTCATAATTATGTAGGTGGAACATTATCTGTTTTGCTGATATTAAATTCTGCACACAATGATTCTAATTTATGCCCTTTCCATTTTTCTAAATATTGATGAGATTTTCTTGAGACATATAAGAGTCTGCAATTCAGACCGCACATAGGTAACTTACAAAAAATGACACTGCATCTTCTCTGGAGGTGTACACACCTTTTCTGCATTTATCTCGTTATACCATAGCACATTCCTTAGATGTATATTTTTCTGGAATGACCATAGGAATTGCTCCCAGAGCGACAGTACAGATTAAACAATAATTTTCAGTCAGCTCTCTAGTTGTATACCATGACCAGGTATACCATGTATTATGTATGGCTCTTAGCCATAGAGGGTCGCCCCAGGGTCTTGTTCCATGCCATTTGATATCTTGTAATTTATTTATTGCCCTTGGAGTAACTACATTTGCATGCCGTGTTTTATACAATGTATCCAAACCTTTAGTGAAATCCTCACATCCGTCTTGTTGAGAACATCCATACTGCTTTGAATCTGGTTCTGACAATTCTAAAATTAGGTCTTTGTCCTGATCCGATGCAACCACGACAGAAACAGGTGCTACCGTAGTATGGTCTGAAATGTGGTGTTTATTCATATTTGACATTATTGTTGTAATTAATGCTGTTATCGAAGGTCTAGTAGTATATGAAACTACCTTTGTGGATTTAATTGTATTCAAAACTACTGTCAGATGCTTTGTTTTAGTTAAAACTGTTGTCGGGGGTTCAGTTACAATACTCTTAGTCTGAGTCTTAGATCTGAGTTATCAGATCAACCTTAATCTTTTGTATTTTAGGCAGCCTCTTTTCCGCGCGGAAAATTACAGCTGACAACATGCAGAAACAGCAATGCCTCTCTTGTCTCGCTCATAAAAACAACACACTCTTCCCAAACCAGAACCTACGGGTGGCGATTTATCATTAATAAAGCAGAGAAAAAGACAGAGAGATATGCTTACCTCCTTCCTTCTTCTCCGTATCTCTGGATGTTGATTCGAGTGGGCCCTTCCGCACCAGCGCCGAACGCCTTCGGGCAAGAGCGTTTTTTATTTTCCCCTCCCTTCTTCACAAAGAAGGTCCGTTTGTGGTCGCCAATATGTGGAAGAGGACTGAACTTTAAAAAAGTCTCAAAAGACAGATGCGACGAGACAAAGCTGTTTCTATCTGTCGCCAGGAGGACTTTATTCAGATACACATTCAAGGTTACATTCAGCAATAAGTCCTGAACTTAGATGCCTTGACTCCCTCTTAAGGACCCTCCCAGAAGGATGTCACATGTACCATCAAATGTTTTCCTATCTTCCCTAGATGGAATTCTACTGTGCTGTGTATCAGAGAATAGCTAAACATTTAATTACTGATGACCTTGTAAGGAAGATGCTCAGTTCTTTGGCAGCAACAAAAGGACAGACCGGGCCCTGTTGTCTCCTTCCTCCCTATGTGGGCCTCTCAAAGCTTCTCCCCTTGGTCCCCAGTGTTGATTAAATACAAACTACAAAATATAAATTAATACAAATATAAACTTAGCTCTGTATTTCAGAATCAGACTTCTGATTATGATTCTGAAATACAGAGCTAAGTTTATATCAACAACTTTACATCAATTGCCTTTATGTTCCCTCTGCCGTGGAAAACAAACATTTTAGAACATTCCAAACCCTTACAATCCCCATTTTTCACTAAAAGTGAAATACCAAAAGAATACCTTTACATACTGTAATACTTATATGGAAAATGGTAAATAGTAAATTATTGCATTTTAGTATTGAATTAACAAAAATCACACATAAAGTATAAAAAAATGGAATAAAGTAAATATGGAATAATAGAATGATGTAATGTAAATAAGGCCGACATGCTTGTGCTTATCAACAATTGACGTGAATTTCATATTTCAAACACATGCAAAATTAAATGTTGATATCAACAAGTTTATATCATTGCCCTTATGTTCCCTCTGCCATGCAAAACAAACATTTTAGAACATTTCAAACCCTTACATTTTTTGCAAACCTCAGGGTTCCCTGAGACATTTTAGTTGTAATCGTTGTTGTTTGTATTCTGTGAATCTTTTCCTCCTTCCTTCATGCAAATTGTTGCGTGAATCAGTTAACCAACCATTTTTAAATCTTCTGTTATACATCCAGGAAGTTTCTTCTTGACTGCCAAATTATTTTAGAAAGTAGTGGCTATTTGTGGAAAAGCTTAAAGCAAAAGTAACTTTCAATTTTATGGCTTTGTTTCATAGCAAAGTCTCTTCAAGAACACATAATTTGACATAAACTCTTCATGTGTAAAACTGTAGTTTAAAAAACTCTATATTTATGTGTAGGTGAACAATGATAAGCTTCTTGTCACATGTGTACCAGAGCTCAAACATGTTTTAGTCACTCTTGGCAGACAAACTGAACCTTCTTGTGTAAAGGTTTTCCTCATACCAACTTCATAAGGTTTTATTTATGAGTCTCACGCACCACGCCTGTCTCCAGTCAAAAATCTTTTGTTCCTGAATATGTGCTTGAATTTAACTCATTTGTGTGTCTATTAATAAGATTTGTTGATTTATTGACTAAGACCTCACTTTTGTTTCTGAAACTTTGGTACTTTACGTAGGTGAGTATAAATGTTTACACAAAATGATATGAAATGAAATAACTTTATTTTGAACGAGCCCACAGTACTGGGGGAGGAATTTAAACTTTCAGCACAACTATTTCAATAATAAATAATGGTAGATTCCACACATGTCTATGTTTAAACTGAGTTTGTGATTATTGAGGTACAAGTAATTTAATTTAATCATGTTATTTTGAACATCAATTTTGAACATCAATTTAGAAAAAAAAAATCACCCTGAGCCCCAGCTTGGGGGTTTGTTTGGAAAGTAATCAAATGGTGTGGACCATTGCAGGGTGTACCTAGTCTCTTGCAGTCAAAGAATGACTGCTGGAGATAGCGCAGCACAACCCCCCCTCCCCCCCCCCCCCCCCCCAACGTCCCGCAACCTTGCACAGGTAAGTTGGTATAGACAATGGACAGAAAGATGGATTGATCAAAAGATTTTGAAGTATTAGGTCTTTTTTTGCAAATTATTGTATTGATAGTTTTTGGATAGATTGCTGTGATCCTAAAGAGGGTTTTAATTGTCCAGTCTACATGTGTTTTCTGGATTTGGTGAGGAATTATGACTCCATACACCCAGAGATTTTGCAATAAGCTCCTGCGTGAGTATCAAGTCCTAATATTGCCTCTGCAGATGATCATACAGTTTACAACTTTTTCACATTTTGTCACCTTACAACCAACAATTTCAATGTGTTTTTTTTCCATAACCATACATGTCAAAGACATCCCTTATCAGGGGGAAGAAAATGCTTAACAGTTTCCAAAAATTGTAATAACTCAAATTCTGGAAAGTGTAGCATGTACCCTCTTTCTTTCCTAAGCATGTTTCATTCCTTGTTCAAATCCAGATCCATCGGCAATTAAAAAGTTGTTTCTAAACACGAAAATTCTTGTTTATGGGTTCCTGGATCCTATGAACTGTAGGTATTTTGCAAAGAGGAACATGAACAATTGTGTAATATTGTGTTTTGCATTATTTATAATGATATAAAGTTTATTTTTAAGGATCAAAGAAGAATCAAGAGGTTTTATTGTCACCGCGTCTTACCGTGGTGAAGTTTTTTCAGGACATACTCCGGCTAAGGGCACACACAACAAACAACCACTGACAGTAAAAGCTTTAGATTAACTGACAGACTGGAACTTCTGCATCAACGAGGCTAGTGCTTCAGTTCATAGTCATAATTTCTAGGATG
Organism: Fundulus diaphanus; assembly: GCA_037039145.1. Taxonomy (NCBI): domain Eukaryota; kingdom Metazoa; phylum Chordata; class Actinopteri; order Cyprinodontiformes; family Fundulidae; genus Fundulus; species Fundulus diaphanus. Next base: position 5,671,785 of record CM073122.1, on the reverse strand, counting down.
CCATCTATAAACCAGCTTCTCCAGTATATTGGATGGTTGTTGGATTTTTTCCAGTGGATTTACCGTTCTTAAAAGTCACATTTGTTTTTGTTTCACTTCTTCCAGTAAAAAGTAACAATGATCCAGACCGGCCTTTAAGTTCCTTCCTAGTTGATCAAAATTCAATTAAATCATAATACTGAAATATATTTTCAACTATGCCTAAAATATTATATCAAGCTGAGTAAAACCACAAGCTAACACTGAAAATCAGAAGGTGAAGTCCCTTCCAGTTTTAACCATTGTTAAGCCATATATTCATGAAATTCCGTGTGCTACATATTTTCACTTCCTAATTCACATATACTTCCCATCATTTACATTTTGTTATACTTAAGCTCTTAAAGTATAGGTGCATCAGCAAAATGAACCTTTGTAATAACTATGCAAATTCCTGCACTTTTTTCCTGGAAAAACATCAATGGCGGTCTCAGTCTGACATCACATCACGCTGAGATTAATTGGAAGATGTTAGAATAAGAAAACTCGCAGCTGACTGGTGCACAAACATTAAAGCTTTGGCCACACCCAGCGCTTTCTGTGTTTAAAAGGAGAGAAGCTGAGCAGCAGCAGCATCCACAGGTACATTCCTGGAGAAACAGGTAAACTACTCTCATATTAATCTCTGTCATGTCTTTTTTCATTAGGCAATTCAAATGTTTGAATATTTTCTTGCCAAGACTAAAATTTTAACTTGACAGCAACACTGTGTTGGATTCAGATCTTTTCTGCTCAGAAGGTTCCCTGGAGACGACGGGCAACATGATTCCTCTTTTCCTCTTCCTCATCTTCCTCTCGATGACGGCTGTTCCTCTGGTACGTGTGATGAGACACAAATAGAATTAATTTGTTGCATCAAACAAAGGGCAGGGTAATGTGTTTAGATGCATTAGTTTTGCTGAGCAGCATCAACTAAAAATGTCAGAATCCTCACGGAACAGCAAAAATGTGTTCATAATAAAATGCTGAAGTCTGTTTGTGTTGCAGAAAGCTGCTGAGAATGATAACAAAATCGGTAAGTAGACTAAAATAAAGTATCCTCAAGGGAAACTGAATCCTCTCTGTTTGACATGTGGACTTCTTTCCTCCTTCCCACAGATGTGATGGAGTTAGCCCCAGATCCCTCTGAGGCCATCTCCAAAGCAAACACTGACATAAGTAAGGCAACAGTTTCGCACAATCCGAAACTTTTTTAATCTTATATTTCCATATGAAAACAAAAAAACAGAAGCAACTGGTCAATCAAAAGTTACTGAACCTCATCATCTATAAATAAATCAGCTAATTTATCGTAAATAATCTGACATGTTTTTGTGGCTCTGCAGAGACGCCCCTGGTCTTTGGTGACATTGCACCAAACAGAAACCGGAACGCTGTGCCGTGCACGGCCACAGGCTGCAAATGGCCCAAGTCTGGAAGATATGTCTACATTCCCGTCTCCATCTCCTCTGCATACTGTAAGCACCACCAGATTCTAATATAGACTCTTACATTTCCTAAACATTTTTCTTCTACTTTTATACATCTTGGGGATTCAAGACAAAGAGGGTTGATACATATGTCCATTTTGTAATAAAAATAATAAACTTTATTTTACTTTTCTCATTTCACTTTACCAACTTACACTATTTTGTCCAAATAAATCACAACAAAATCAGATGAAAAAAATATTGAAATTACAGGCTGAAATGTCCCAACATAGGTAAAAAGCCAAGGGGTCAATACTTTTGAAAGGTACTGTACAGATATTTGTCCTGAACTACGATTATGAGGAAGAGTAGTGATTTTAATTAGCTGCAACGTCCCTTTAAATCTGAATCCTCCCCAGTGGTCAATCCTTTGGTTACACAACCTGACTCAACAGAAAGCGCAGCTGAAGTGATCTCACCCAACAGAAGGAAAAACTCTAAAACAGCAGGGAACTGTAGATGGGCTCTTTCTTAAAGTTAAAATGCTGAACCTGTTTTGTATGTTTTGAATTTCTTTGTTCAGATTTAAAACAGTTAAGACCTTGAGTTGAAGGACAATATTTCGTCTTTTTATGAAGAATACTCCTCATTGATGTTTTGCGTTGCCCTTGCAGCCGCGGCAGAACGTAACTTAATCATTAGAAGCTTGGTGAGCTTCCACGGGCCCACCTGCATTCGCTTTGTTTGGTGGAATCGTCATCGGGACTACCTTCACTTCTTCGATGGATCTGGGTATGAGAACGACGTCACACAAACTCTCGGTCTTTGGTTACATTCACACATCCTAATTTCCCTCTGTTCACCCCGTCAGGTGTTGGTCTTACCTGGGCCGCCAGGGTGGACAGCAGCAGGTGTCCCTGAAGAAAAATGGCTGTATGTACCTCTCCACAGCACAACACGAGATTAACCACGCTCTGGGATTCCACCACGAGCAGGTCCGCTCCGACAGAGACAAATACATCCAGATCCTCACCCAGAACATTATTCCAGGTTAGCTGACTCAACAACTGTGGTCTAATAGTTCTGTATTTAAAACACTTTCAGGGATGAGAAGAACAATTGTGTTAGAACTGTGCACACCTGGAAAAGTGAGGAATTTAAGTATTATGGTCTATACAGGTATGGAAAAGAAACACTAGTATAATAAAATCTTAGTACTCAAATCCATCCATCCATCCATCCATCCATCCATCCATCCATCCATCCATCCATCCATCCACCCATTCCTCAATGCTGGGTAACATTAACATTTAAAGCTTTACCATTTTGGAAATATCTGCCATAAATTTATGGGAAACCTCTTTTTATCTTCCTAAATTCAGATTTTTATTTGGATTTTTTTTGTCTGAAAAAGTCTCAAATTTGACATGAAAACTGTAAAATCGATGTCTTCACTTTTTGTCATATTCCACTGTTTATCACTTGTGGTCTCAAAAAACAGAATGAGAAAGTCACTTTTTCGTCAGTTGGATGCCCTTCAATCCTCAAGAAACAAACCACAAAAATGATTTAAAAATTTTACATTTATTTTTTATCTGTGCTCCAAACAGGAAAGGAACATAACTTTGTGAAGGTGGAAACTAACAACCTGGGGACTTCCTATGACTTCAACTCGGTTATGCATTACTCCAAGTGAGTTTTTGTCTGTGAACTTATTCATGGCTGCAGAAAATACGTACACCAAAGTGTTTACTGCTTGTTTGCACAAAGCTTGCAGCTTTTTACTTGAGTGCAGAAGCATTTTGTTCAATGTTTCCTCCTCTTTTCAGGTATACCTTTTCCAGAAATGGCCAACCAACAATCCTTTCCAAGAAAAATCCCTCCGCCGATCTTGGAAGGGCCGAATCGATGAGCAAAAATGACATCGCCCGCATCAACAAACTTTACAAATGCTAGGTGAGTAGAAAATAAAGCTCATAATGTTTGAACATTTTCAACAGCTGTTTTGGTTTACAGTACTTTTTTTCTCAACTAAAAGAAAAAAGGAGTCTGCCTCCTGGGACGCCAGCACACCAGAATTGCTCCTGATCTGCTTTAATCTGATAACGAAGAACATCACAGACAACCCTGAGCATCCTCTTCATCAGACGGTCATACAACAAGAGAGCTTCTTCAGACCTACTGTAGGATAGACCTCTACAGAAGATCATTCCTCCCCACTGCCATCAGCACCTTCAACAACTTTTTGAAAAATTCCATTTAGGATTGATCAACTTTTTTTTTTATTTCATTTAATCTGCTCTTCACACACAATCTCAGCTCAAAGCAACAGAAAGTCATGTTCTCTGCCTACACAATACCTGTATTTACTACATGATTTACTCAGGATCCATATAACTACATAACCTGTGAAGACAGTTGTCTGTTTTAGAAAGAAGCTGATTTTGGATCAAATTTAAAGAGACCTACTTCAGGTCTCCCTGCTGGATTATAATGGTATTACATCTCATTGTCCCGAAGAAGTTTGGTGAAGGGAGTTTCAACAAAACAGTTTTTCTTAAGGGTTTGGGTTAACTTGGTTATTGTTTTAACATATTCAGCTAATATTGAAAAAATGACAAGCATTTTTTTTCTCCTGAAACAACAATGTAAACAAATCTAAAAGCAAGTTTTGTTTTTTTTAGTCATACGGTCATATAAAAGCTTGGACTGCTTCTAAAATGTAAACTTCATGTTAGCAACTCAGTCTCTCTAAATATGAGTTATTAAAAAACAACTCAGTATTTTTTTTCAAATAACAATATGAACTAAATGCAATTGGATAGTAAGTACAAATGGATACAGATAATCAAGATTTATGAAAGATAAAAAGTTCATAAATCAATTTTGATTTAAGACAATATGTTTATCAAGACAATTGTACAAAATCTCATGCCATACATTTTTTGATTCCCATATGTTTTTTCCTCTAGTTTTAATGTTGTTGTGATGCTTACAATCAAGTACTAAATAAAACTGCAGCATTCCAATATTAATGTTTCTGTTTTTTCTTTTACACATGAACTTTAGGGACAACAGGGAAACGAAATTTAGGAAAACCCAAAAATGCATTCTTTTTGTAATAGAGTATAGCGCTGCGGGAAACCCTGTAAGGTAGCAGGTACAATACAGGACAAGAATCTGGAAAACAGATACATAAACTGGTTTATCATGGAATCATTAATATATTTTGTTTTACCATTAGCTGTTGATGTATATAACTAATGCAATGACTTTGGTTTACCATGGAATCATGCATAGATTTGCTCCCGTTACTTAGGCTTGTATATTCATACAATATGAATATATATGAACAGACTAGCTTGAGTTTGCTAACAGTGGGAATGTAGCAGCCAAATGGGGGTTTACAGCTAGCTTCTAGCTTAATGCAAAACCAATGTTGCTGCGCTGACATAGTGGAAAATATAAGGTAGCATGTACAATAAATGACCAGAATCCAGAAAACATAACTTATGCAGTAACTCATGCATAAATAATATGCAATAAAGATGTTGTTTTACCATTAGCTGTTCATGTTAGCTGTGCTGTCAGACATGTAGGCTGCTTTACATTTGTTGGGTGACATGGAAGCTGTAATTACAGGGTCACATCTCTCTCTCTAAAGGTCTGTGCTAAGGCTATCCATATTTCTACTTTTTAAAATCCAAAATGTGAATGTAATTTCAACAGCAGCAAAACCTTACTGCATAATAGTTGTCTTATCTGATGCCATCACTAGGCTGATTTAGAAAGGCTGCATTAAGTTGCATTGGTTATAATGATAATGTTAATGTTTGTCAATTTGCAACTGTTTATTATGTGTTAACATTGTTAATAATATACCATCTAATTATTATTATGGTAGGCCTACAGTGGCTGATATACTTTAAAATAAACCTTTATTATTTAAAGACCATACATGATGATGTCTGGCACTTATTTATTTATTTTAATCCGGGGGGGGGGGGGGGGGGGGGGCGCCAAAACTGATGCTGCATACCCCTCTTATACTGGGTAGTTGCGCCCCTGTCTGTCTATAACTGCTTAAGTTCAAGTTTGACTGTAGGGTTAGGATTAGGGTTTAGGGTAACCCTTAACCTAACTATTTTTGTGTCAAGAAAATAGAAAAATGGACAAAGCAGCTAACATAATGCAAATATAGGATAAAACATGAACTTTAATCTCCAGTTCATGAGGATATTAAGACCAGCTCGATAGCTGGTGAGAAATGTTTATGATGAAAAATGGCACAGACAGTAGGTCAGACCAATAAGTCCTTCGATTGCTTTGTCTAGGAGGGAGACAGGGTTAAACACCAAAAGACGGATACAGGTTTATCATCTACAGAAGATGGTTTCCTCTAGGAAAGTTTTACAGCTAAACAGAAAAGCTTGGTCAGATGTTGCATTAAACAGGAGAAATAAGGACACAGCATGAAGTTAATGGCTCCAGTAACTGCAGATAGTTCATAATTGGAGAGTAGTAGGAGAATGTAGCATAGTGAGGGTAAGTGGTCCTTACTGTATGTCCTCCAGCAGCCTAAAAATCATTGCAACATAATTACTGCAATAACACAGGGTAACCTTAGCCACTCTAACTATATGCTTCATGAAACAGAAGGTTTTAAGATTAGTCTTAAAAGTAGACAGGGTGTCTGCCTCACAGACTATAATTGGGAGTTGGTTCCAGAGGAGAGGAGCCTGAAAGCTAATAGGTCTGTTTCTTCAGTTCTATCTTAAGAAAGCATCAGAACATGCCTGTTTTGGAACCCTAAATGTTTACCATTTTAAACAGTATTTTGAAACTGTAGCCGAAACTTATGCATTTCATTTTTAGATTTGTCTGCAATTTTAATAGTTGTTCTATTATTATCTCTCTTGTCCACCATGGCATGTGCCGCTGCATTTCTTGGCCAGGTCAGCATGGTGAAGAGATCTTGTTCTTAGTGGGTTATAAGCGGACTTAAGTGATTATAAACACAAGTTATAAATAAACTAATGTCTGTAGTGCTGCTGTGCTACAGACAATAAATAGTAAATGGACTGAACTTATATATTGCTTTTCCAGTCATACTGACCACCCAAAGCGCACTACATTATAACCATATTCACCCAATCGCACACAAATTCATACACTGATACGCAGCTTGGTTGGCAATTTGGGGTTAAGTGCCTTGCCCAGGGGGACATCAACATGAGACAAGGGGAAGCTGGAATCGAGCCCACAACCCATCAAGCCACAGTCGCCCTTCCGATTGCAAGACAACTACTCAACCCATCAAGCCACAGTCACCCAATAGTGAACGGGCTGACATCACTCTGCTCCTCCACATAAACACATACTGTTCCTTTAAGTTAACCCTTTAAGGTCCGCACCAAGAAAACTCCAATGAAAAATTTTTTTCTTTGCATTTTTCATTCCTTTGGAACATCAATATCAAGGTACAAAAAAAACATTTTCAAACACCTTCATAGTTTTTAAATCACAGGCCTCTACCAAACGGTTGAGAATTCCATTTATGGTAAAACTTCGCATAAAATTACTAATAACAAATAATTATTAAAACTCTTATAATCTTCTTTATTCTAGTAACAGAGTAGGAAGAACAGACAAAAAAAAGAGTTGTAATGCATCATAACCAAATATAACTGCAGTTTTGAGGTATTGGATCACCCTTATTAGTATCAATTATTATTATTATTTCTGGTGATATCCAATAAAGCTATGGTTGAATTTGCATGTTGTCTAAGCCATTACAAGGCCTTTGTTAGGCAGCAGTATAAAGCTTGGTACTGCACATTACTCCAGGCTTTTTGAATTGAGAAAGCTTCCTGGAGAGGAACTGAAACGTCTTCAACTACGGAAAACAAGTCCAGTTGCTTTGTTTTTTACTTTTTTTGGAATGACCATGACCTGGATGACTGAGAATCTTCACCAGCATGCAATAAAGCTCTGCTGGTGGCCATTCAGGCACAAGAAACGTTGCACTTTTGACACTTCCACCTTGATCCTCCTGTTGGACAGAGGCTACACCGGCCTCGTTTGTCCCAGTGGAGTGGCAATTGTCAAACATTATCATAATGCACATCTGGCTGGAGCTGAGTAGGTCTTGGAGTGTAATGTTTCTTCGGATGGAACATTTGTGGTGGAGAAGAAGATGGTGGCTTGTTGACTTGCATGAAACTATGAGCAACTGCCAGACAAAACCTTTTAAAAAACAGCAGTTTCTCATTCAGTAGGGCGCAGTCTCTCTTCTGAGTGGGCCAGTCATTTGAGATACACAGGTCAAGAACGTAGCCAAACAGTGGAAAATACCATCACCTTGATTTTGCTGGGGTCTTGTACATGTGTACCAGCATGTCCGAGAGATCAATGCCTCCCATATGTTGATTGTAGGCATGAAGGAGTGATGGGCATGGAACATCAGTCTTTGTGTGGGTGTATTTACTCTGTTGTTTAACACTTCCAGCAGGCATGGTCCCACATGAATTGCTTAGAATGTTGACACATTTATTGTCAAACCATTTCACAGCAAGCACTCCTTCAGAAGACCTGAAATCAAATGCCCCACAATCGTTTTTCATCAGTTCTTTGTCTGTCATCAGTGAAGCTTTGCCCATTGGGTTTGATCTGACAGTGCCAATGCATTTGACCCCCAGATTTGCATCGAGGTTTTGTATTAAGTGAAGGCTTGTGGAGTAGTTGTTACAGAAAACAACTAAGAGGTGTCAGAGCCTGGAAATTGTTTGTAATTGCAGCATAAAAAGTTTTGCTGTCCATCTAGAATTTTCAATAAAAGGAAAAATATATATACAAATATAAAAGATGCAAATCCATGCATCAATAAAGTGGTTGTAATATGTCAGCATAAGAATAAGTCAATAAGGGATGTAACAATTAAGAAAATGCATGTATATGTGATCCAATCACTGTACTTTACAAAAGAAAGTATTTTCCAACTACATTAGTTTTGTGTCTCTGCCCTTATTATAAATGGATAAATCAACCGTTTGGTAACATGTGTTTTTAGAAAATTATTTAACCCTCATAAGATTTGCCTTTCATTATAATATTACTTTAGAATGTTCAATAAAGCCTCTGACATTGTTCCATGTTGAGAAAGTTTGCCTATCTTTAAAATATTTGACAAAAAGAGCTTTCTTTTTTTAGCATTTTCATCACACTCCAAACTCCTGTGTGGACGTTTTTTAAACAGGTCAAAATTTCAATTACATAGTACATTCTAGTGGAGTTTTTGAGTATTACAAGTCTAAACCAATTGGTAGAAAAGACTTAATAAGGTATGTCAATTTCAGTGTATGCCTGAGTTAGATATAAAGCTTCAAAATATGCTCTACCAATTTGTTGAGCAGAACGCTAAAGGGTTAAAGGCAAGACAGCATGAGTACACAAAATCTTTTAAATATCTTGTTGAGTGCAAACAATATTTTTTCCACAAGATGATTTTTCCCAAAATTAGAAATATTCTGTCCTGGGGTGATGCTGAAAAACTAGTCCATGCAGTTGTTACTTCAAGGCTGGACTATTGTAATTCTTTACTACCAGGAATTCCACAAAATGCAATTCAAAGTCTTCAGCTGATCCAAAATGCTGCAGCAAGAGTTCTGATGAAAATCAACAAGAGAGATCATATTTCTCCAATTTTAGCTTCCCTTCATTGGCTTCCTGTTAAATCACGAATCAAATTTAAAATTCTCCTTCTCGCGTATAAAGCCCTTAATAATCAAGCTCCATCATATATCAGAGCTCTGATTACCCCGTATGTTCCTAACAGAGCACTTCGCTCTCAGACTGCAGGTCTGCTGGTGGTTCCTAGAGTCTCTAAAAGTAGAATGGGAGGCAGATCCTTTAGCTATCAGGCTCCTCTCCTGTGGAACCAACTCCCAGTTTTGGTCCGTGGGGCAGACACCTTGTCTACTGTTAAGACTAATCTTAAAACTTTCCTTTCTGACAAAGCTTATAGTTAGAGTGGCTCATGTTACCCTGAGCTACCTCTATAGTTATGCTGCTATAGGCTTAGGCTACTGGAGGACATCAGGGCCTATTTTTCTCATTTTGTTGAGTTCTCCTACCGTTCTCCAATTTATATTGCTTGTTGTTATTTCAGTTTTAAATTTTTTGTTCACCTGGTCTGGTGTTCTGTTAGCTGTGACATCACCAGGGGAGACAGATCATCCACTATTATCATATAACATAGAAAGTACTCCTGGATCAATGTGAGCTTCTGTGCTTTCTGTGTCTCTGCTCTGTCTTCTCTAAGCCCCAGTGGGTCGAGGCAGATGAGCGTTCACACTGAGCCTGGTCCTGGTTCTGCTGGAGGTTCTCCTCCCTGTTAAAGAGGAGTTTTTCTCTCCACTGTCGCTTCATGCATGCTCAGTATGAGGGATTGCTGCAAAGTCCGATAAATGGACTCTGAACCACATTCTTATATTTGCACATTGCACATTTGCACACTTGCACATTTGCACATTGCATACTTGCACATTTGCACATATGCCATCAGACTGTTGAACAGCCACAAAATGGACTCTGTACAACATTCGTATATTTGCACATTCCATCATTGCATCCTTATCAAGCACTACAAATGCTGCCGAACTCTCAGTTACCACTGTCGATTTCTCCTGCACTGTTTACATCTCAATTGTTTACTAGGAAATCACTGCTGCACCTTATCCTGTAATTAACTGCTATCTACTGTAACCTTTCAAGCTGTATGCGAAAAGAAATTTCGTTCTGTACGCACTCTGTGCATACAGAATGACAAATAATGTTGTCTAAGTCTAAGTCTAAAGCCATCCACAATACAGACGACAGTCCACTGTGGCTCTACACTCTTTTAGGAGGAGTGAATACTGCTTGTCAAGACTTGATGCAACCTGCTGGGTTTCCTTAGATAGGAAATCAGATTATACCAATTGGTATAATCTGATTCAATTTGACTTTGGAAAGTGCCTTGAGATGACATGCATCTTGAATTGGTGCTATATAAATAAAATTTAATTAATCCAGAAACACGGGGAGAAGTGACAGCGACGACTGAGGCTACAGCTCAGCTCTTATTTTTATATTTCACAATCTATTTTAACAGTTAATCAGTCATTCGTGTCACTTGTTATTTCTGTTCGGAAAAGACAGTGATTTTATTTTACCAGATGAAGGATCAGAAGGACATGGCTGAAGGCCACCATCAGAGCAACCTGGGCTCTCATAACACCTGAGCAGCGCCACAGACTTATCGACTCCATGTCGCGCCGCATGGCTACAGTAATCCAGGGAAAAGGAGCCACAGCTCATACTTTTCATGTTCATGTTTTCAGTCGGACAACATTTCTGGAAATCCTTTTTTGTATTGGTCTTCAGTAATATTCTGATTTTCTCAGATACTGAATTTGGGTTTTTCATTATTTGCACTTGACATGTATCAGTCTGTGTGTAGTAAATTAATAGAATATACAAGTTTCACTTTTCGAATGAAAATACTAAAACTCTACGTTTTCATGATATTGTCATATGACCAGCACCTGTAAAGTGAGTTTGTGTTCAACGTCCTGGCAGATGTAGTAATAACTTCCACAATTCGTGGCATAAACTCTTTCAAGAAAAATAAGGAAACAAAATTATTATGTCACTTGTTTGTAACCTAGCAACAGCCTCTGTGTGTCACAATTCACATTTCTGTTTTGGTTCTGTTTTTGCACTTTGCTTTAGTTATTCAGTTCATCAGTTCAGTTCACCAGTCAGTTATCAGCCACCTCAGCTCACATTGCAGCCATTGCCCTATCAGTCTGTTTGTCACTCCCCTGCTACCAGTTCTGAACCAGTCAGATCTGTTCACCTTCCAGCCACTAGTCACCAGCCAATCAGTTCGCTTCACGTTCAGTCACCACCCTTCCTTTGATTATTTACACCTGTCACTTATAATTAGCACTCTGCTCTGTTCACCTGTTAACCTGTTTTGCCTGTCTGAGTCTGACTGATAACATGTGTTGCCTGATCTAAGTTTGTCATTGGACTATCTGAGCTTGCCTGATCCCTGTCTGTTACTTTGCCTGTTGTGCACCGAACCGGACCTGCTACCTGACCACCGAGCCTGCCTGACCTCATTTAGCCTGTAAGCCTGCACTGATATCGACCTTGGATCTGTTTTGTTACTCTGAGACGGATTCTGTTCTGGATTGTCCTGCTCTTCTGATCACCTGGTTTTTTACTTTGATCTGTACCGACCACATGCTTTGTCTTGCCCTGTACTTATCACAATCTGTCCAGGAATAAACATTCTTAAAACATATGTCCTGTGTGTCTGGTTCGAATTATGGGTCCACCCGTTCCATGCCTGACACTATGAGGAATATGGCTCTGCTCATCAGCAGCAGACTGTCTGATCAGCTTGAGGGCTTTTAATTTTGCATTTAAATACTGTATTTTTCTGACCATAAGGCGCACAGTGAATTAACGTGTCTATGTGTGTCTTTGTCCACATATAAGGCGCACTGGATTATAAGCAGGGGTGCACATAACATTTTTAGTCTTGTTCTCAGGGGAGAACTTAGGGTTGTTACTGTCAGGATTTATGTAGTTGAACCCGAATTCAGCCACACACGGAGCCACGTTTTGGGAGTCTTTATTGAAAGGGATGAGTAGTGGAAGTTGGAACCAGAGGACTGTACCAGACAGCAGCGGAAGGATGATGCAGATGGCTGGAGCTGAAGTTGGTTGGAGCTGGAGCAGGCAGACGTGAGAGGACTCAGGCAGGCAGACGAAGGAAGCACAGGCTGGCAGACGCAGGGAGCACAGGCTGGCAGAGGTCTGAGTGAAGAGGAATGAAAGACGTTCCGGCGAGGACTAGCAGTCTCTGGAGGGTTTATATAGGCGGAGTGGCAGGTGGAATCAGTTCCCTTTGATTACTGACGGCAGGTGGAGGTGATCAGAGTGGAGTGGAACCGGGCAGCATGGGAGGCAGAAAGTGCTGGAACTGTCCATGGTGAGACAGGCAAAAACTGAACCCTGACAGTTACTTGGTGCTCACAATTTTTTAAATAAATATTTCCTTAATCCCCTTCACAGAAGGAACAAAATAGAGGTATGCATGGATAATGTAACATGTACTTTACACTTCCCAGAGTTACTATTTTAAATCCCTGAAACATCTGTCACCCTACAGAATGTCATCTTCCTCATCCTTGCTTTCTTTGTCACCGTCTTCCTCCATTTCACAAACAGCAGAGGGTGCAGATGCACCAGGCCTACTCCTTTCTCCCAGCTTTATACTGCAATTAGCTGTTTGCATCCACAAGTTTACAGCTGGATTTGTGCGAAAGGTCTCTGTGGTGAACGTGGACAGAAGGATGTGCATTAGAGATGAGAGGCGAGAGTCAGACAGGCAGGATCTCTACTTGTTTTTTTATGATATTCGAATGTGAGAATCCTCGTTCACATGCAGCAGTGCTCAAGGGCCGTGTAAGGGACCAGATAAGAACCTTCTGAATGTTGGAGTAACTGTCAGGATTGCTTGTCTTCACGACATTCACCAGGTCATGCACCGAAGAGGCTGCCAAACGTTTTCCAGCTTGCTTTAAACGCATCCACTTTCTTAAAGTGGAGTCTCTGTCAACAGACATGTTGGCCTCCTATTTCTCTAGGATGTTACTGAGGGTTGTGTTGCCAAAACTGTTGAGATCTTTCATTTCAAGAGGATATGTTGTGGGATCAAAAATCAAAAACTGATCACTTGATTGAAGGGATTCATAAATGCATTCAAACATCGGTTTTGTCCTTGTCAGCATCAGCATGTGGCCCAATCGCTTTCCTGTACTTGCCCTCACTCTCGATCAGTAAAATCAGCTGTTCAAATGCAACCATGAGTTCATCTTTGCATTCACCAATAGTTAGGTTCTCTTGCTGAAACCTGAGAAAGGTGAGCTGTAAAGTGTTTCCAATATCAAGAATGTTGGCTATGAAATAACGAAAACTCTGCTCTGTGCAGATATATTTCAGGTTTGGGTCATCACTTGATGCCACTTGAATCTGAATGGCTGATAACATTCTCCATATTTTTAATAGAGTCTCCTGTCTGCATGCAGACCATCTGATATTGTGAAACTTTCCTAATTTGACAAAGGCTATACCTTTCTCTTCACAGATCTTTAGAGTAATACGTTTCCTTTAAGTAAAATCGTATCAAGCTGATAGTGGATTGATTAAAGGACTCACGGTATGGGCCTGTGTGATCAGCTGATTTGCCACAGTTCTCCAGGATGTGGGAGTCTTTGATGTCCTCCATCTGACGTAATTTGGAAACAACCCCGTTGTACGTTCCAATGTTAACAGCGTCTCCGTCTGTGCATATAGAGACCAACTTCGTCTTCTACTCTGTTAAACAGCAAGCATGAAAGAGTTGCACAAGTCCATCCACTACATCCTGTGCTGTTCGATTGGCTCTCAGAATAATTAATCCGAGAAAAACGGAGTTCAAATGTTCGTTGTTGGACACAGAAACGATGTAGACAACTTCCTGTTCCAACTTTGTTATATTCAATTCAATTCAATTCAATTTTATTTATATAGCGCCAAATCATGAAACATGTCATCTCAAGGCACTTTACAAAATCAAGTTCAATCATATTATACAGATTGGGTCAGATTATACAGATTGGTCAAAATGTCCTATATAAGGAAACCAGTTGATTGCATCAAAGTCCCGACAAGCAGCATTCACTCCTGGGGAACCGTAGAGCCACAGGGAGAGTCGTCTGCATTGTACATGGCTTTGCTGCAATGCCTCATACTGAGCAAGCATGAAGCGACAGTGGGAAGAAAAACCACCCATTAACGGGGAAAAAAAAAAAAAAAAACCTCCGGCAGAACCGGGCTCAGTATGAACGGTCATCTGCCTCGACCGACTGGGGTTACAGAAGACAGAGCAGAGACACAACAAGAGAGACAAAAAGCACAGAAGCACACATTGATCTAGTAATCTGTTCTACATTAGATGGTAGTAACGGGTGAGCCGTCTTCTCTGGATGATGTCAAAGTTAACAGAACGCCAGACCAGGTGTACCTACTATGAAGAAAAAGAGAGAGAGCAAAAAGTTAAAAGCTGAAATGACGACAGTCATTTCAATGTAATACAATGCAAAACTGGAGAACCGTAGAATGAAGAACAGTAGAAATCAGTAGAGTGAGAAAATTAGACCCTGATGTCCTCCAGCAGCCTAGGCCTATCACAGCACAACTATAGAGATAGCTCAGGGTAACATGAGCCACTCTAACTATAAGCTTTGTCAAAAAGGAAAGTTTTAAGATTAGTCTTAAAAATAGATAGGGTGTCTGCCTCACGGACCAAAACTGGGAGTTGGTTCCACAGGAGAGGAGCCTGATAGCTAAAGGATCTGCCTCCCATTCTACTTTTAGAGACTCTAGGAACCACCAGCAGACCTGCAGTCTGAGAGCAAAGTGCTCTGTTAGGAACATACGGGGTAATCAGAGCTCTGATATATGATGGAGCTTGGTTATTAAGGGCTTTATACGTTAGAAGAAGAATTTTAAATTCTATTCTTGATTTAACAGGAAGCCAATGAAGGGAAGCTAAAATTGGAGAAATATGATCCCTCTTGTTGATTTTCATCAGAACTCTTGCCGCAGCATTTTGGATCAGCTGAAGACTTCGAACTGCATTTTGTGGACTTCCTGATAGTAAAGAATTACAATAGTCCAGCCTTGAAGTAACAACTGCATGGACTAGTTTTTCAGCATCACCCCTGGACAGAATGTTTCTAATTTTGGCGATATTCCGGAGGTGAAAAAAGGAAACTCTGGAAACCTGTTTAATATGGGATTTAAATGACAAGTCTTGGTCGAAAACAACACCAAGATTTTTAACTTTATTACCAGAGGCCAAGTTAATGCCATCCAGATTAAGTGATTGATTAAGAAGTTTATTTTTTGAGGACTCTGGCCCAAAGATTACAACTTCTGTCTTGTCAGAATTTAAATGCAGGAAATTTAAAGTCATCCAGCTTTTGATGTCATCAAGACATGACTGCAGTCAAAGTAACTGATTGGATTCATCAGGATTTATGGATAAATATAGCTGAGTGTCATCAGCATAACAGTGGAAATTAATCCCATGCTGTCTGATAATTTTGCCAACCGGAAGCATATATATAGTAAATAGAATTGGTCCAAGGACTGAACCCTGTGGTACTCCACAGGTGACCCTAGAGTTTGAAGAAGATTTATTATTAACATGAACAAACTGAACTGGAATCTGTCCGACAGATAAGATTTAAACCAGCCTAATGCTTTTCCCTTAATCCCTACAGTATGCTCAAGTCTTTGTAGGAGAATATTGTGATCAACTGTGTCAAATGCAGCACTGAGATCTAACAGGACAAGTATAGACACAAGTCCATTATCTGAGGCCATGAGAATATCATTGGTGACCTTCACCAGAGCTGTTTCAGTGCTATGATGAGCTCTAAAGCCTGACTGAAACTCCTCAAGTAGGTCATTACTTTGTAAATGTTCACAAAGTTGATTAGCAACTACTTTCTCAAGAATTTTAGATAAGAAAAGAAGATTAGATATAGGTCTGTAGTTTACTAGCTCATCTTGATCAAGAGAAGGTTTCTTAAGTAAAGGTTTAATAACAGCTACTTTAAAAGCCTGTGGTACATATCCATTTACTAAGGATAGATTAATCATGTCTAAAATAGGACCACTGATCAGAGGGAATACCTCCTTAAACAACTTGGTTGGGATTGGGTCTAACATACAGGTAGAAGGTTTAGATGAAGCTAAAATTTTAGATAGCTCAGAAAGCTCTACTGCTTTTAAACAGTTCAGACACTGCGCAGGTTCTAAGGATTCCTCCAATGCTGCCTCACTTACTGAGGACGAGGTAATCATGTTTGGGAGGATGCCAATTATTTTATTTTTAATGGTGTAGCCCTCACTTAAGGTATATAATAGATAAGTGAGGTTTGGGTTCTTAAATCTCCATATACCCTCTTACTATTTAGTTTAAATATCTCTAAAGCTTTTGGATCAAGCAGCATTGAACACTACTAAAGTAAATTACACTACACACCATGTAAATAGACCATAGTAACCCTCCTTTAATTAGACACAATTAATAATATAAAAAGATGGCAAGTTTTTGGAATGCAAACAAAACAGAAAAAACACAATATTGTCACCCGTACCATGAATCAATGAATGCACATACAGTGTAAACACCAATCATATAACCAGTATGGTACACCTAAACCTAATGCCGGCAGAAACTACCCCTACGTTGCAGGCCTGAGCAGCTACTCAAAAAAAATGGAAGAGTCCCACCAACTCCACAGTCCCGATCCTCTTCATTCAAAGAGCAAAAATATTAAAGCAACTCAGTACCTGTGTCCTGTGCCCAAATGGACCTCCAAAGCGATCAGATGAAACAGCAGCTCAGGAATGATGCAGTTGGGATTCCAGGTGCTCTCTACGGGCTCCACATCTCCTGGTCCTCAGTTCCCACGGTGCCAGAGGTACTCTGAGCGACGTGGGCACTCAGAGTGACTATCTGGAGTCCGTCTTGTGTTATCCAAGCCGGTAACAGTCCTCTGCAGCCCTTTTGTTCCACTTTAGCAGCGAAACACCAGCTTACAGCAGTCCAAGTTAGCGAACAGCTAGGTTAGCTTCGCTCTTACTCTCAGGTAAGTACAGCAACCAAGAAAAAACAGGCACACCCCACCACAGCTTCTTGTTGAAACTCTACAGGGTCCTGCTACCTTGCATGCTGTTTATTAAAACTTCTCCTGTCGACAAGTTCTGAGCTTACTCACTTTTTATCTCCACTAACTGCTTCTCCTTGGCTATTTCCTCAATTGCTTCCTCCTCCACCCTCTGCTCTCACCTGTCTCTCTCCGCCCTCTCCTCTGGTTCTTTTCTCCTCCCCTGTGCTACCTTCACTGACCGTACTCCTGTAGGAAAATACAATTTTCACTGGCAATTCACCACAAAATACAGAACTTATATTAAACAATGCAAACATTTTTGATAACTTTGTATGACCTTTGAAATGTTAATTGAAATAAAAGGATATAATAAACAAACTTATCCTTGCCATCTCTTATATTATTACTATCCGGGTTACAATGGAATCAATTTTATTTATGAAGAATCCCATAAAATCATTACTGCTAAGAGCTAAGGGGATGGCTGGATCAACAGAGCTGTGGCTCTGGGTAAGTTTGGCAACTGTATTGAAGAGAAATCTAGGATTATTCTTATTCTCCTCAATGCGGTACCGCGCGCGAGCTATTTTTAGAAACACAACGTCACGATGACGTCACATCACGTGGTACGCAGTGGGGCAAACTCCGGAAACCCGCCGCTGTTTTGCTGTAAAAGAGACGTGCGTTAGCCTAGGTTTTACTCGGTAAACGACTGCTTTTTCCAAATCTAAGACCATGGTTTTTAAACATTGTTGCTATGGAACGTGCAACAGCGACTCGAGTTACGCTGATCGGCCGCATATGAAGGATGTTTTCTTCAAGACTGCCAAGGAGAAATGTGTGCGCTTGGTACACCGGGGCGGTCGGCCTACACAACAGTTCAACCCGGAAAATGTTACCAAATTCAAGTACATATGTAGCAAGCATTTTGTCGGAGGAAAGGGCACAACCGAAGAACATCCTGACCCAATTCCAGCGACATCAAGTCAAGGTAAGAGTATTTTGGTGGCCGACATGTTAATAAAGTAGCGCCTGCTACCATGATAGCATATAGGCTATCATGGTAGCAGGCGCTAACATGATAGCCTGCTACCAGGATAGCTTACTCAAAAACATTTCAAATGAGACAAACATTAAACATATACCCATTCCTGGACGGTGATTAGAAACAACAACAACAAAAAAAACGGCCGACGCTGCCATGATCGCCGCGCAGGGAAAAAAAACAAAGCTTACCGTTCATCAACTCGGCCAGTTTTCCAGTCTTTTTAAGCCCTCGAACCTCAAGCCATCGTTTGAGCTGAAGGTTGGTGTGTTCTTCGACAGTTCGACCAGTAAACCGTGTGCCTGGGACATCGTCTTGGGAAAGTTTAACGGCTGTAAAGTCGGTCATATCGCTGGTTCTGTTGCGCTTGTAATAGCTGGGTTATCCGTGCGTTCTCTCCTGTGTGCCCTACCTAAGCGGCAAAAGGGGCGTTGCTCTTGAGACGGTGACGTCACGTGCGCGGTACCGCATTAATGATGAAAAGTATGCTGCTCTAACTCTGCGAATGGTCTTGTTATACAACAATAGACTGTCCCTCCAGATTAGGTAGGATTCCTCTTGGTGTGTAGAGTGCCATTTTCTCTCCAATTTCCTAACATTGTGCTTCAAGGAATGCAGCTCTGAATTAAACCAAGGAGCCAGCTTCCTGTGAATAATCACCTTCTTTTTCAAGGGAGCTACATTGTCTAATGCAGAACGCAATGACAAAGTCATACCGTTTACAAAGACATCTATTTGTGAATTGGAAGAAACAACATTGTTGCCATCTACAGGGCATTTCTGCAATACGGAGAATATTAAAAAGGGGACAGACTCTTTAAGTTTTGATACAGCATTATCCGAAAAAGATCTACTATAATGGAACCCTCTTTTGGGGGTGGAGAACTCCGTTAGATTAAACTCAAATGTTATTAAAAAATGATCAGATAGGACAGGGTTGTGAGGAAATACTGTTAATTCTTCACAATCAATGCCATATGTCAGCACAAGGTCTAAAGTATGGAGCCAAGAGTGCGTCGGTTTATGCACATTTTGAGCAAAACCAATTGAATCTAGGATAGTTTTAAAGGCTACACTAAGGTTATCACATTCTGTGTCAACATGGATGTTAAAATCACCCACTATAATAACCTTATCAGTATTTAACACCAAATCAGATAAGAAATCTGACAACTCATCCAAAAACTGAGTATAAGGGCCTGGTGGACGATACAAAACAACAAACAGAAGAGGTTTTATTGCTTTGCAGTTTGGATGAGGGAAACTGAGGGTTAAATGTTCAAAAGAACTGTAGTTATTAATTGGCCTGGGACTAATTAATAAATCAGACTGAAAGATGGCTGCCACTCCTCCTCCTCTTCCCACAGATCTGGGAATGTGGAAATTTGAATAATTGGAGGGAGTTGACTCATTTATACTAACGTAGTCCTCTTGTAGCCAGGTTTCTGTGAGACAAAACAAATCAATCTGTTTATCAGAAATCAATTCGTTAACTAACAACGTCTTTGGAGGGAGAGACCTTATATTTAATAGACCACATTTAATTGTTTTATTTTTAGGTTCAAGGTGAACCGTATTGATTTTTATTAGGTTTTTATGATTTGTTCCTTTTAGATAAGTTTTTGATCTGTTAAGTTTTGGCCGTGGGAAAGACACCGTCTCAATAGGATAATGGGTGGGTAACAGTACAGAAGCTGCAGAGAGGTGTGTTAAACTACGGCTCTGCTTCCTGGTCTGGACCCTGGGTTGTCAGCATTTAGGAGAACTAATAAATCCGGCCAGATTTCTAGAAAGAAGAGCTGCACCATCCAAAGTGGGATGGATGCCGTCTCTCCGGATCAGACCAGGTTTTCCCCAGAAAGTTTGCCAGTTATCAATGTAGCCCACGTCGTTTTCAGGACACCACCTAGACAACCAGCGGTTGAATGATGACATGCGGCTAAACATGTCATCACTGGTCACATCAGGCAGGGGACCAGAGAAAATTACGGAGTCCGACATTGTTTTAGCAAACTCACACACCGAAGCAACACCAACTTTAGTGACCTCCGATCGGCGTGACCGGGTGTCATTACCGCCAGCGTGAATAAAAATCTTACTGTATTTACGCTTATCCTTAGCCAGCAGTTTTAGGTAAGATTCTATGTCGCCCGTTCTGGCCCCTGGCAGGCATTTAACTATGGTCCCTGGTGTCTCTAGTGCCACGTTTCTGACTATTGAGCTCCCAATAATCAGGGTCGGCTTCTCAGCGGGTGTGTCGCTGAGTGGGGAAAATTTGTTAGAAACGCAGACGGGTTGGTGGTGAACTGGGGGCTGAAATCTAGAGCTATGCTTCCTACGAACTGTCACCCAGCCGGCCTGCTTACCCGGCTGCTCGGGTGCTTCTGGAGGACCACTAAGTGAAGTAACGCTAGGTCTATGTGGCTCCGCGCTAGCAAAGGGGCGGCTATCAGCTGGTCTTTCCATAGCACAGAGCCGGGTCTCTAATTCTGACACCCTCGCCTCCAAAGCTACAAAAACACTACATTTATTACAAGTACCATTATCACTAAAGGAGGCAGAGGAATAGCTAAACATCTGACACAGAGAGCAGGAGATAAGGGGAGACTTAGTAAGAGACGGAGAAGCTGAAGTAATAGTAGGAGAGGAAGCCATTGTGGAGCTAAAGCTAGGCTAGGCTAAAGCTAGGCTAGCGCCCTTTTACCACGCCAAGAGAGCAAACACGAGGAGTTCCCAAGCGTGATGTGTAGCAACAGAAAATGTTTTAAAAGTGCTTATGTGTTAGAAACAGATGTTACAGCAAAGAGATTAAAGATAAAAGCGAGAGAATCTGGAGCAACAAACCGTTGCTCACGCAGTGAAAACAGGAAGTGATACAATACGCCTTACCGAATTAGATGAGGTTAAGATTGTATTGGGGAGTATTATCAATTAAACTAATGTTAGATGACTGAAAAAGGTCTAAAGACTCATAAATTCTATCTAGAGCAGTATGGAGCAGTTAAATGATCAGGGGGAGATATTTTTAAAAGAAGACCAATGAATTACTGTTCACAGCATACCACAGTTTAAAGTTTTATTTATTTATTTATGTTTTCAAACAAGATTCAAATAGGGGACATAAAACACAACCAGGGTTGCTTACAAAAGCTGTCTGTTAAAACAAGCAGAAATGATAAAAAAAATAAGAGAATAATGGGGTTAGAATAGCTCTTCGCTTTGGGTGAAAGGCATATTCAACTAAGTCTTTTGGTCTGATGCATGTCAAGCTGAAACTGATTCACAGAACTACTTCCTGTCTCCGCCCTGGGCTACACCCACTTCCTGAATAGCAACTTTGTGTGAGCTTGGGGTATGCACACACTTCCTTTTTCTCAAGCTGAGCTTTTCAAAATAAGACAAAGATACATGGGAATGCTTCTGAGTAACATCACAACAATATTCTGGAAATATACATAGTGGAGCTTTCTTTTACAAACTTAAGGGTTTTCTGTTTGAGGTTTTTAGAAAAATGTGAGGTATTCTAAGGCTGGTTCAGCAAGAAGTTTTTGAAATGTTTTAATACAATTCTTTGTTGAGACTGTTAAAGAGTGTGTTAAATGAGTTGAGATGAACCTTGACACAGTAGCCATGACAGAGGGATTGCTGCAAAGCCATGGACAATGCAGACCACTCTCCCTGTAGCTCTACGCTTCTCCAGGAGTGAATGCTGCTTGTCGGGACTTTGAAGCAATCAACTGGTTCCCTTATATAGGACATTTTTGACCAATCTATATAATATGATTGATTTTGACTTTGTAAAGTGCCTCGAGATGACATGTTTCATGAATTGGCGCTATATAAATAAAATTGAATTGAATTATTATATACATTGTGTTTTTTCCTGTTATGTCACTGTTTGTGTTTACCTGATGTTTTTTGTTTTTTTACCTGTTAAAAGGATACATTTTCTTTCCTTTTAAAACAATGATCCAGGAAAATAATTTCTCAACACCAATCTTGTCTTTGAAATATGCTTCTTTATTGGGCAGGTTATTGCATTCTTGCACAAATAATGTTCATTGCAAAGCAGAACTTCCTTAATTTATATTTTTGTATTTTCTTCCCCTTTAAGACCAATAATATTTTTTCTAGTTGTCTATAATCTTTAAATTCCAAAGCTAAATAAACGTGGTTAATATAAAAGCTTGCTATTTAAACCTCAGTGGTTTTCAGTACAAAGGCAGACCTCAAAAGAAAAACATGCAATACGATCCTGATCCACCTGGCAGCCAAAAAATTCCCCAAAAACATAGAAGACCATGATTTCACCCTGTTCGTTTAAAAACTGACTATTTGAATTCAAATGCAAACTTTCTGCTGCTTCAGGATCATATTTTGTTTGTTTTAGTTCAGATTTGGTTTTTGGTTTCAGGCTCTGGACAGTTGCAGTCTATCTGGAGGCTCACCTCTTCAAATCGTGGAGTTTTGATTGGCTAAAAAAAAAAGAAAACATAAAAAATCTAATAAGATTTGGATAAGAGTAATCTCTTATCCAATTCTGCTGTACACACATACATTTATTACTTATATATTTGTGTTGTTTTTACTAACAGCACTTCTAAAGCTTGTTGGCACGGGCGATGTCATTGCTGCTCATTTTTTGGGCGTTTCCAAACTTCAGCTTTGGGTTGTTTTTGGCAACGATAGTTGGTTTGCCATTTTTAGAGAAGTCATTGCTTTAAAAAGAGAAATACAGTCAAAATAATCACAGAGCGTTATACTTAAAGACTGGATGAGAGCTGGCGAAAACTCACTTGGAGTATTCCATGATAGACTTGAAGTCATACGGAGTCCCCAAGTTGTTAGTTTCTTTCTTAACAAAGTTGTGCTTCTCTCCTGTCCATGGATTCAGAACAGAGAAAATATTCAGTGACAGCTTTTTGTGAATCTTGAAATCTGAGTGAAGTTGGCCAGATCTTACATAAATGTTGTCAAACATTTGGCCTGGTTTGACCAACTATTTTTATATTAAAGACATGAAATTATAAATGTGGCACAAACAGCAATTTTTGCAGCAGAACTAAAACGATCGATAGTGCCACTTTTTTAGTTGGGTAAGGACAAGGGTCTGGTAGGCCTTTTTCGACGTACCTTCACATTTTAATTGATATCTTTGAAAGCAACAAAAATAGAAACTGTTGCAGCACAAACATGTGTAATATTTGTTAGATTTGAGGAATGAGTGTGTGCGCTCACTCAGACTTTCACTAATCACTGAATTAATTACACTCTTTAACATGAAGCTGAAGCGCAAGTTCAATCGAAGAAACTCATCGCCTGCCTCCATTCAGAGTCCGATCCGCCTCTGATGTGAGCCAATCAGCTACGAACCGCACCTCCATGAAGCCAATCAGCATCCCGTGCTCATCTTAAAAGCAACTTCAAATCCACGTCTCAGCCTGCTAACCAGCAAGCGCAAACGGATTGCATGTCTGATTTCGAATCAGATGTCCGATTCAACCCACCCCCAACCCCTTCTCCACCATCGTAGCTCAGTTCATCTAGCTTCCAAGGCGTTCCTCCATCCTCAACCCATCAGAGTGTTTTCTCCCTTCAGTCTTCAGCACTCCCTACCACCCCGTTATTGGTCCGGCAGAAGACCACCATGTTGGGCCCGGTTCTGCCAGAGGTTTCTTCCCAAAGGGGAGTTTTTCCTCTCCACAGTCGCTTCAAGCTTGCTCATCATGGACAGTTCATGCAAACCTGTGTTTATCAAGTTGGACATCTATCTTAAACAGATCACCATATGGACTGAACAAACTTCTTCTATCTCCACTCCACCACCAGTTTCAGACCTGGGGGGGAACATCCCTGTTCTCATACATCTACTTATGCATATTAAAGTATAATTCAGCATTAATGTTCCTGCCGAGGTCTGAGCGCCAAAGACTTAAAATATTGTGTCAATAAAATCCTTCTAATTGCCATTTCTTTCTCTGTGAGTTTTTCAGATTGAAATAGCATTGCAGTACTTTTAAGATACAAAATTAGCTAAAACTAAACAGATCTTTTGTCTTTCATCTGTATAACTGAAAGTCTGAATTGTGAAACTGATTGCTTTGATTACAAACCTGGCTCAATGTTTTCAAAAAGAATCCGAACATATTCGTCTCTGTCAGAGCGGACCTGTTCATGGTTGAAACCCAAAGCGTGAAGTATCTCATGTTGTATTGTGGAGGGACTCAAACAGCCATCTTTCTGCAAGGAGATTGTCTGTTTTCCTTTCATACGTCCTAGGTAGGACCAACACCTAAGAAGTACATGCAAAGACACCAGACAGAGATAAATAAATAAAGTTTATTGTTAAGTTACTGCTTCTTCTTAATTATTAACCATGCAGAGATGTATCAAATTTTGTTTAGTAAAACAAAACTTTAAACTTAATTTAGACATACAGGTACATGTAAAAAAAATTGATATGCTGTGAGAAAGTTCAATATTTTTAGTCATTAATTTTGGAAAGTGAAACTTGTATTTTATAAACATTCAAATATTTAAAGTAATTTTTAAATATTAAAATAATTCAAACCATTGATTTTTTGTCATTTTGAGAGTTAGTTTTGAGAGAGTAAAAACCCAAAAATTTGGTCTCAGAAAATTTTACTTTTATATAACATATAATGGATGGCTGTGGAAGTGGCAGCCATCTTTCAGTCTGATTTATTAATTAGTCCCAGGCCAATTAATAACTACAGTTCTTTTGAACATTTAACCCTCAGTTTCCCTCATCCAAACTGCAAAGCAATAAAACCTCTTCTGTTTGTTGTTTTGTATCGTCCACCAGGCCCTTATACTCAGTTTTTGGATGAGTTGTCAGATTTCTTATCTGATTTGGTGTTAAATACTGATAGGGTTATTATAGTGGGTGATTTTAACATCCATGTTGACACAGAATGTGATAACCTTAGTGTAGCCTTTAAAACTATCCTAGATTCAATTGGTTTTGCTCAAAATGTGCATAAACCGACGCACTCTTGGCTCCATACTTTAGACCTTGTGCTGACATATGGCATTGATTGTGAAGAATTAACAGTATTCCCTCACAACCCTGTCCTATGTGATCATTTTTTAATAACATTTGAGTTTAATCTAACGGAGTTCTCCACCCCCAAAAGAGGGTTCCATTATAGTAGATCTTTATCGGATAATGATGTATCAAAACTTAAAGAGTCTGTCCCCTTTTTAATATCCTCCGTATTGCAGAAATGCCCTGTAGATGGCAGCAATGTTGTTTCTTCCAATTCACAAATAGATGTCTTTGTAAACGGTATGACTTTGTCATTGCGTTCTGCATTAGACAATGTAGCTCCCTTGAAAAAGAAGGTGATTATTCACAGGAAGCTGGCTCCTTGGTTTAATTCAGAGCTGCATTCCTTGAAGCACAATGTTAGGAAATTGGAGAGAAAATGGCGCTCTACACACCAAGAGGAATCCTACCTAATCTGGAGGGACAGTCTATTGTTGTATAACAAGACCATTCGCAGAGTTAGAGCAGCATATTTTTCATCATTAATTGAGGAGAATAAGAATAATCCTAGATTTCTCTTCAATACAGTTGCCAAACTTACCCAGAGCTTGTTATATCAAAGAGCACACGGCAGAATTCAGCTGCTTCCAGTTTTAGTTTCGAATCTGAAGTTATTGTCTGTGCGATGCACTGGGTATTACGGCTCCCCCTTCTCGAGAATGATACGTGTTCCCAACGTTAACTCCAAGCCTCTTCAGAAGTGGAATATCTTCCTCGTATGAACACAGAGGATGTCCATGTATTGCTTTGTGACTCTTTAATACATAGACTTGTTTGTTGGTTGCACTTTAAGTTCAACAAGGATTGACATCCAATTCAACAAGCTTTTCTCTTGAATAATAATATTCTGATTAATAAAAACAATAAAATATCTTGTTTTAAATAGTCCTTGTTTACAAACATCTTTATCTACAGGGCAGTTTTGTTCCTTGTGGTTAATGCAGAGAATAGTTCAAATTAAATCGTAATTATGGTTGAAATATATCGCAATTTAAATTTTTTGCAAAATTATACAGCACTAGACATAACACCCAGGTGGGCTATGTCATGTACGTGACTTTGTTCACATTAAACCTCAACCAGCACAGAGCGTAAAGAGACTGTTTACTGCCACTGGCAGTCAAGAAGGAATTAAACAGAACCTCAGTAAATAACATGAGCAGTTTTAAAAAGATTTTGTTTATTAAAAGAGAAAAAACAGCAATTACTGGCACATTAATCATCAGTGATAACTGGTGATACGTCTTCTACATCAAAAAAGAGGAATCTTGGTCCACTCTTTTCTGCAGAGAACCACAATGGATTGTTTTTAGACCGGAAAGTCGTATATAAGGTCATGTAATGGAATCTCAACAGATTTAAGACCAGGGTATGGCTCGGCCACTTTATAGATTTAGTTTCTCTGGAGAAGTTAGGAAATGCTGGTGCGCTTCAGGTCATCATTTTACTGCACAACCAAAGTGTTCCTGAGCTTAAGGTCATTAGCTGATGGCTGGACTTTCTCCTCATTCTGCTAGAGACTAGAATTCATAATTTTCATCAATGACAACCAATTAAAGTCCTGAAACAATAAACCAGACCTAGAAAAATCACCTTACCACTAAGGTTCTTTGTGCACGTTTTGGTAGTAGTTTTAGATGTTCAACTTCTTTCTTGCTGTTGAAATATGGACCCTGACCTTAACTTGGGCCAGTGAGGTCTGCAGAGCTTTAGATGTTGTTTCAGGTTATTTGGTGAACTCCGAGAGGAGTCGATAGATTCTTGGAGTAATTTGGTAGACAGACCACTCGTAGGAAAGTCATACTCTGTTCCATGTTTTCTATATTTGCGAATTATGGTTCTCATTGTGGTTCTCTGGAGTCCCAAAGCCCTCAAAATGACTTTGTAAACCGCTTTACAGACTAATAGATGTCATTAGCTATGTTTACATAGACAAAAGTAATCAGAAGCGAGGGCAGATCGTAATAAAAAAAGTGTCATGTAGACAACCCATTCGGAATATGATGATCGGATTAAGATCAATCGGAATGAAATTGTAATCTGAATGAGAGGGGTGGTTTACGCTGATTGATAATCCAATCACCGTGCATAAACGCTTGTCAGGCTCAAATTATTCTGAATGTAGCAAACTGACCCAAGTGCACATGTGCGCCCGATGTGAACGGGACATATTTCCACGTTGTTGAGTTGTGGAAATATGTCGGGAAGCAAAACTGTCGAGGCTCCCAATAGAACTTTTTTGTTTGAAAAAATAAAAGAGCTCAAAAATTGTTGGTTACTCAGTAACGTTTCAACCGTTAGAACCTGAACTCGTACAAAACTGCTTTGTTTACTAATTTGTTGTTTAGCAAAGACGGAAGTTCTTCTTCTGTGTTTCTTAGGGGAATTTGATAACTGTGCATATCAGAGTATATTCTTAATAAAGCCAGGTGCATATATACACACATTATGATCAGTTTAAGGGATTGTGTGTCCATATAAATGGTACGATCCGATTATTTAATCCGAATACTTCTTAATCCAGTCGTGAAATTTTGTGCATGTAAACATAGCTAATGAATATTTTTCATCTGTTCCTGAATAGCTTTAGATCAGTGGCATGCCAAGTTACTCTCTGGGATCTTTTGGCCTACTTCATGTGGTCAGACAGGTTGTATTTGAGTAATTCCTGGGTGTTATCAGCCCTGGGTTTGGCTTTTGAAATGAAACCAAAGAAGATGAATTCTAGTTACTGTGCAATACAACAAGCCATTTTACAAACAGAAAAAAAGGAAAAACCAAATAATTGGATAAAGATGAATAAAATAGTTAAATTAAAATTGAGCAGTTTTGTAAGTGGTAAATAATAGTGTTTACACTTATAAAGTAAACTAAATATAACACAGATTACATATATCTATTAGAGAAAACATATTTCAAATATTCTAAAGATCTTTGTTTGGGTAAATGTTAACATTTCATACATGAGAATTTTTGTCTATAGTACCGGATGTTAGGATACTTTATTTAGGGTGTGTAGCTGTAACAGATGAAGTTTTTTCTCTCTGAACAGTCTCTAGCATCCATGCCACCAGCGCTGTTCTTGGATAAGATCCCACAGTGTTGATGTGGGGCGGGGCAGAGAGGCAGGTCGGTGTGCAGCATATCTGCTCCGTTCACCCACAGCCACTCACCGGCCAGGAAACGCAGGCCGGTCCACACCTACAGGAACAACCAACCAATCAGACTCAGAAATGTGTAAAGTTGTTTTAAGATTGGTTAACATGCAGAGATAGCTGGCCCATTAGGCAATACATGAAAATGCTAAGAGGGCCATGTCCAATTTGATGTTGACTGATTGTTGAATGTATAAACTATTACCATCACTGTTCAAAGATTTACAGGAATTTTATTTTCTGGCAACAGTATATTTCTTCAATTTTTAAGACTTATTTGTAATTTGTTACTCATGTAAATTGATTAACATGTTATTTTTTGAATTCCTTGAGACCAAAGTGGAACTGGAGTCAAATTCCTTGTACTGATCAGCTTGAAGCTGCTTCTGGTTCTGCAATTAAACTCTGTGGTATAAACAACACTATCCAAATTCTTGTGTGCAATTAAACCCCTGACTGAGGTGGCGCCATATAAAATGTCATCTAGGGTGCCGGATTGAGAAGAGCCTTAAGAACTTAATATTTAAAAAGACAAATCTGTGAATTTATGAGGGAATATCAAATAATAATCATCATTGTCTGTATTTGTCATTGCAACATACATATCAATGAAACCTATCCTCTGCATTTTACCTGTCCCTTAGGGAGCAGTGGGCTGCAATTGGGTGGCACCCAGGGAGCATTATTGTGCTTGCTAACGGACCCAGAGTGGCAGACTGTAAACCCAGAACCTCCAGAAAGAAAGCACGATGCTCTAACCACTACAATACCACTGTGTATAAATACTCCCTTCAGGCTGCCCTTCTCAAAAACCCACCTATGTAACTTGAGACTAGGGCTGAGCAATCTATCGAGATATTTAAAAAAAGAGATATTTGAGGCAAAATTGATTATATTGAGATGGTCTATGTTGCATTATAATTATACATTTGTGTATTCAGCAGGTTATTTTTCAGACATTTCTCGTTTATCTACAGCTGTTTGTTTAAAATGTGCCTGTGAAACATTTGGAATAAAGCTTTGATTCAGAAAGGCCTTTTTATAATTACTTTATGAAAAGAAAAACATATCAAGATAAATATCGTATATCGGCATTCAGCCTAAAAATATTGAGATATTCATTTTGGTCCATATCGCCCAGCCTTACTTGAGAGGGTCAGATCCGTCACTGAAAGGTTACGGCAGTCTGACTAACAACCTGATGAGACATAATTTTGGTTCTCTAATGTAGGTTTTTAATCTAGAGGGGTGAAAGTGGCCGTGTCTTTACAAGTAACTCAATGACCTCTCTGCTGATCCAAAGTGGTCTGCTATCAGATTCCAAAACACGGAGACTTTTTAAAGGAGCAATAAGTAATAGTGACAGTGTTTCAAATTGGAACATAACACATAGGCTGTTGCCCTGGGCAACAGCCTATTGTGCTATTTCAAGAAACAGGTTGCTGATGTGAAACCCTAATGAATTTTTACTTCCACAGGACAGGTCTATGACACCATCTAGACAACCAGTGGTTAAATGATGACATGCAGCTAAACATGTCATCACTGGTCAGATCAGGCAGGGGACCAGAGAAAATGACGGAATCCGACATTGTTTTAGCAAACTTACACACCGAAGCAACACCAACTTTAGTGACCTCCGATCGGCGTGACCGGGTGTCATTACCGCTAGCGTGAATAACAATCTTACTGTATTTACGCTTATCCTGTTCTATTTCTGGTCCGCTTCTCTTACTGGCTTCCATGTTTGCAGGCTGCATCTCTTTTGCCGAGATAAAATACCAAATGCTGTGCTCCGTTTTAGGAACCGTGGGAACTTTCATATGATTGGCTCAGGAACCAGGAAGTAAACACGGGCTGCACTGAACCGAAGTAGTTCCGCACTGTACCTCTAATTTTGAAAGGAGAAATACTTGAATAAGATATTGTTCATGGAGAGGGTCGATTGTTCAAAGGAAATGTTACTTCCATCCCGGGTGACAAATGACAATAATTTTGGAATAAATTTCTTACTTATTGCTCCTATGATTTTGCACCAGTGTAGTGTTGCTAGTGGCCGTCAGTTGCACTAAATCTGGAAGGTAGCGCCCTTGCGCCCTCTAGTGGCTAAAAGTTACACAGCACTGCTTTAAGAAATCAGGGCTGGAGCTTGAATTTCAAGGACTACAACTTTTATTAGAATAATTCAGCTAAATTTTTTCAACCAAAATATTCTCTCATACTAAATTTGCTGGTCAATTGGTGTCAGTTTCAGCTCCCTTTTAACCCCTTAATTATTAGACTGCTGCTGTAAAATTATCATATATAAACAAACCTTTTCATACATGGAGGGACACTGGAAAGAAACCTTTTATGTGGCTGAAACAAGAACTCTTGTATTTTGTCAGCTTCTTAAATTAAAATTAAGTAATACTTAGAAGTCATAAAAATACAAACATATTTAAAACAGAAACCTCAAATTTAAATTTGTTTCTATATATGGTTTCAGGTACAAAATTTGCTCTTTAAGAGCAGCAAACCCACCTCGTCAGTGTCAGCCTGCATGACCTTGGTCATAATGAGGTCCTGTTGGTCTTCAGGCTGCAGGCTGAGGAGATCATAGCGGACGTCGTTTGTGGGCGAACGTAGACCTCTGCAGTGTTCCAGTGCCTCCTCCCAGTTCTTGTTCTCCTTTACCAGGACCATATTGTCTAAGACGCAGAGGAATGGTAGACGAGCATCACAGTTTTGAGAAGCCATCTTCTTCGATATTGAGTAGATCGATCCACAGTCGCCGCTGTTACTTGGCTCCCCTGCTGACCAGTTGGTATATTCGTCCCCCAAGCTCCACTTCCATGATGCTCCTATGAGACAGATGTGAAAAATGTGTTTGCATAGTTGAGTTTAACAATCTTAAAAACCAAACTTTTCATCTCTCAAGGCTTTACAGACCCGTCTGAAATAAACTGGAGCTGAATATCTGAACCGCACGACGTTAGGAAAGAAAGCTGAAATCTGATTTCTGGTACAATATTGAGTTACATGTGAAGACTACAGTGTCTCTGTTAAGTATTCAAACCCCTAGATCTTCCCATTATATCATGTTGTAACCAAAATGTTCAAGGCATTTATTGGGATTTTATGTGAGAGATTAACACA
Source organism: Fundulus diaphanus (assembly GCA_037039145.1). Lineage (NCBI taxonomy): Eukaryota > Metazoa > Chordata > Actinopteri > Cyprinodontiformes > Fundulidae > Fundulus > Fundulus diaphanus. The sequence goes on along the minus strand of CM073122.1, from coordinate 5,640,148 downwards.
AAGCAGTGCATGCTGGTAAGGAGTATGCACTGCTTTGTGCATACTAATGTTGTAGCAGATATGTGAAAAAAGGCACTCTGCTCAGATGTAGGTAACGTGTGGTGAAAAACTCAACATGGCTGTCTACATTGACCATGCATCCTCACAGTGAAATAATAGTAGCATAATGCTGGGAGGATGCTTTTCTTCAGTTGGGACAAGGACACTGATTTAAGTTGATTGGTCAGATCTGCCAAGAGTTAAATTGACTGTCATATCTGTGTAGCTTTCTTGCAAAATAGCATGAGCTCAGAGCTTCTGTCAGAGAGCTGCAGCTCTAATTCCTGTGAACTTCTGGACTAAAGGGGTTAAATACAAACGCATGCCAAACTTCTCAGATTTTTATTTGGAAATGTTTCATTATTTCACTTTATTTAAAAAAACTGAATTGAAATGCAGCTTTATAATGTAAAGATACATTTACAAGATTAACACAGAGCTTTTAGCATCTCTGTCCGAGGTGCAGATTAATAATAATAATAATAATAAAAAAATAATTGAACTTTATTGATCTCACAATGGAGAAATTCACTTCTGCATCTTAACCCATCCCCTTGGGTCCAGTGGGCTGCCTCTGTGCAGCGCCTGGGGAGCAATCAGGGATTAAGGGTCTTGCTCAGGGACCCAGAGTGCAGGCTGTGGGGATCAAACCAGGTACTTGCAACCTTCTCAGAGCTCTAACCACTAGGCCAACGCCTCCCCAACACCACAGATTAAGTGGTTCTCACCTCTGGTCCTCAGGGCAAACTGTCCTTCAAGTTCTAGATGAGGCTATGCTCCGGCAAAACTGAGTCAAATAATAACAGTACCTCCTTATCATGTCATTAAGGGCAATAGAACCCTGTTCACCCACCCATTTATTCAAGTCAGTGTGGCAGGAATAAAGTACCGTCCAAACAGGACTCATTTCAAAGAACAGTTATAGTAAATCTTATTCTTTCCAAAGAAAATGGAAAAAGGAGCTTTGGGGTAAACATGAAATGCAAATTGTCCCATGTTTGAACCAGAACACTGGACAATGTGAAACTTACTTAAAGGCTGATTCACTGGGGTTAAGGGGTTGTAAATGAGCTTGATATGTTATTACTGTTAAAAATAATATTATTTATATTATTTTGACACTTATTTTACAATAGTTCATCATAAAATCACAATTAAATATGTAGAGGTTTGATGTTGTAATGTGACAGCATAAGGGAAAAAAAGTCTAAGGGATGGTAATACCAAAGGGAAGCCAGGGTAAATATTTTAAGTGCAATAAGTGCATCAGTTCTATCATAAATTATATTTAAAGCGCCAGTTTGATTGTAACCGTAATGCTTTACCATCTCTGTGCAGTCCAATCCAGATAGGAAATTCCATCTCTCTGACGACGTTGTCGAAGTAGGAGCTTGAAAAACTGGCCAGATAAGCGAAGTTAGTCCTGCAGTATTCCCGGGCTTCTGACCAGGTCTTTGCCTCTGTTATGAACAGGTACTCATAGTAGTAGGTAGGGTACCTCCGACAAATGAAGAACAGATGACTTCCACAATCGTTGATATAGATCCTTTAAAGGGAATAATGATTGACAGAAGATTCTGATTCATTTTATCAAATGTTCTACATTTTTGGAAACAGAATTGAACAGATAATTGAGGTGGTCACAGTATAGATGTTTACATGGGAAAAAAATCCTAAATGTTCAATTTCCTGTTAATAAAATATTTAAATATTTCAGTTTTAAAACAAATCAGTTATTCATAAAAAATAATTTCTGAACTCAGTTTTTAAGGCTGGCGTTCAGAAAGATAGGCTAGATAGTCTCTTATCTACTTTAACAAACAGCAACTTAAATGTCGGAATTAAAATAGTTGGTTTACTTGAACATATCAAAGTTAGGCTCCCACATAAGTCACAAAGATGATGTGATTTGTTAACATTTCCTTGCTTGAGAAATGTACATGATTTTTCTGACCCTCTAAATAAGATTATAAAGGATATTGAGAGCTCACATGTTCATATATTGTATTCTTGGTATGCATTTGCCACTTAAACACAATGAACAATCACTTCCAGTGAAAACAGATCATGTCTACAGCACCTTCCATGCTTACTGGATGTGTAAAGAGTTTTAAACTGCTGTAGCATTGCTCTCTGACAAAAGACAGAAAATTAATCTTCAACATAAGCAAGACAAGGGAACATGCCCTTTAAATGTGGCAGCTGACTTTGTATGAAAATGGCAACAAGAAAATAGCTCTTCAAATTTGTCGATATCTAGTCAAAACAAAAAATTAAAGTGCTTCATAATAAAAACAAAATTAAAAGATGAAAAGATTAAAAAATGCCACATAATAGCATAACAATAGTTAAAAGCCAATCGGAACAAATGGGTCTTCAACTGCTTCTTAAAGGAGAAGTCCGGTCAACAAGGAAAAATCAGTGGATCATTAGCTATACCTAAAACTAATACGTCCGTGGTGATTTAATGAATTTAGCGTTAATCAATAATAAAATAAAAGCATAAATTAACGTCTCGATCACTGTGTATAGGGGCAGCCATTATTTCCCAAATATGGGCAATAATTGCCGCCTGACATCACATCCTGTGACGTTATGTTGCAGTAAGGCACTGCGCTCTACAAGCTAATTTAATAGGAACTGTTGTACACAGCTGCAATCAACAACAATTATTTCGGATTTCCAGAGGACTTCACCATTGAAATTCGCGAGAGCTATTGTTGAAGCAACAATGTCCACGTGCATGGCAGTTGGATGTAACAATACATCGGGTAAAAGTGAATAAAACCTTAGTTTTTTCACCTTTCCGATTCTCCACCACGGGTTCGTCTTTGGATTGCCAACTTGAAGAGGGAGGATTTGCCATCGAACTTCTGGCCAAAGAGAAAACACGTCGGGGATGGAGCTGTTTCGGTTGAATTTGCATGTTATCTAAGCCATTACGAGGCCTTTGCTTGGACAGTAGTATAAAGGTTGTTACTCCACATTACTCCGGACTTTTTGAATTGAGAAAGATTCCTGGAGAGGAAGCGAAACGTCTTCAACTACGAAAAACGAGTCCAGTTGCTTTGTTTTACTTTTTTTTTGGAATCACTTATTTTATGCGACTTTGGTCTTATTTTTTCCAAAGTTGCTTGTAAATTTCATGAGTTCAGTTTTCAGTTTCAGTTCAGGCTCAGTTTTTCCTGTCTGAGTTTGATCTGCACACTTTAGTGAGGTGATCGTCACTTCCTGTTTGCGGTAAGGCGTATTGTGTCACTTGCTGTTTTCACCGTGTGAACGACGGTCTGTTGCTCCAGACTCTCTCGCTTTTATCTTTAATCTCTTTGCTGTAACATCTGTTTTTAACACATAAGCACTTTTTAAACACTCTCTGTTGCTGCACATCGCGCTTGGGAACTCCTCGTGTTTCACACGGTTTGCTTTTGTGGCGTGGTAAAAGGGCGCTAGCCTAGCTTTTAGCCTAGCCTAGCTTTAGCTCCACAATGGCTTCCCCCCTTAATCTCTCCTCCGCTTCTCCGTCTCTGTCTAAGTCTCCCCTTATCTCCTGCTCTCTGTGTCAGATGTTTAGTTATTCCTCTGCCTACTTTAGTGATAATGGCACTTGTAATAAATGTAGTGTTTTTGTAGCTTTGGAGGTGAGGGTGTCAGAATTGGAGACCCGGCTCTGTGCTGTTGAAAAACCAGCTGATAGCCACCCCTTTGCTAGCGCGGAGCCACATAGAGTTACTTAATGTAGTGGTCCTCCAGAAGCACCCGAGCAGCCGGGTAAGCAGGCCGGCTGAGTGACGGTTCGTAGGAAGCATAGCTCTAGATTTCAGCGCCCAGGTCACCACCAACCCGTCTGCGTTTCTAACAAATTTTCCCCACTCAGCGACACACCCGCTGAGAAGCCGACCTTGGATATTGGGAGCTCAATAGTCAGAAACGTGGCACTAGAGAACCAGGGACCATAGTTAAATGCCTGCCAGGGGCCAGAACGGGCAACATAGAATCTTACCTGAAACTGCTGGCTAAGGATAAGCGTAAATACAGTAAGATTGTTATTCACGCTGGCGGTAATGACACCCGGTCATGCCGATCGGAGGTCACTAAAGTTGGTGTTGCTTCGGTGTGTAAGTTTGCTAAAACAATGTCGGACTCTGTAATTTTCTCTGGTCCCCTGCCTGATCTGACCAGTGATGACATGTTTAGCCGCATGTCATCATTCAACCGCTGGTTGTCTAGGTGGTGTCCTGAAAACGACGTGGGCTACATTGATAACTGGCAAACTTTCTGGGGAAAACCTGGTCTGATCCGGAGAGACGGCATCCATCCCACTTTGGATGGTGCAGCTCTACTCTCTAGGAATCTGGACGGATTTATTAGTTCTCCTAAATGCTGACAAGCCAGGGTCCAGACCAGGAAGCAGAGCCATAGTTTAACACACCTCTCTGCAGCTTCTGTACTGTTACCCACCCATTACCCTATTGAGACGGTGTCTTTCCCACGGCCAAAACTGAACAGATCAAAAACTGATCTAAAAGGAACAAATCATAAAAATCTAATAAAAATCAATACGGCTCACCTTGAGTCAAAAAATAAAACAATTAAATGTGGTCTGTTAAATATAAGGTCTCTCCCTCCAAAGACTTTGTTAGTTTATGAATTGATTTCTGATAAACAGATTGATTTATTTTGTCTCACAGAAACCTGGCTACAAGAGGACTACGTTAGTATAAATGAGTCAACTCCCTCCAATTATTCAAATTTCCACATTCCCAGATCTGTGGGAAGAGGAGGAGGAGTGGCAACCATCTTTCAGTCTGATTTACTAATTAGTCCCATGCCAATTACAGAACTACAGTTCTTTTGAACATTTAACCCTAAGTTTCCCTCATCCAAATTGCAAAGCAATAAAACCTCTTCTGTTTGCTGTTTTGTATCGTCCACCAGGCCCTTACTCTCAGTTTTTGGATCAGTTGTCAGACTTCTTATCTGATTTGGTGATAAACACTGACAAGGTTATTATACTGGGGGATTTCAACATTCAGCCTTTAAAACTATCTTAAAACTATCCTAGATTCAATTGGTTTTGCTCAAAATGTGCATAAACCGACGCACTCTTGGCTCCATACTTTAGACCTTGTACTGACATATGGCATCGATTGTGAAAAATTAACAGTATTTCCTCACAACTCTGTCCTATCTGATCATTTTTTAATAACATTTGAGTTTAATCTAACTGAGTTCTCCAACCCCAAAAGAGGGTTCCATTATAGTAGATCTTTATCGGACAATGCTGCATCAAACTTTTAAGAGTCTGTCCCCCTCTTAATATCGTTAGTACTACAGAAATACCCTGCAGATAGCAGCAATGTTGTTTCTTCACATTCACAAATAGATGTCTTTGTTAACGGTATGACTTCGACATTGCGTTCTGCATTAGACAATGTAGCTCCCTTGAAAAAGAAGGTGATTATTCACAGGAAGCTGGCTCCCTGGTTTAATTCAGAGCTGCGTTCCTTGAAGCACAATGTTAGGAAATTGGAGAGAAAATGGCGCTCTACACACCAAGAGGAATCCTACCTAATCTGGAGGGACAGTCTATTGTTGTATAAAAAGACCCTTCGCAGAGTTAGAGCAGCATATTTTTCATCATTAAGAGAAGGAGAACAAAAAAATCCTAGATTTCTCTTCAGTACAGTTGCCAAACTTACACAGAGTCATAGCTCCGTTGATCCATCCATTCCCTTAGCTCTTAGCAGTAATGATTTTATGGGATTCTTCATAAATAAAATTGATTCCATTAAAAATAAAATAATTGGCATCCTCCCAAACATGATTACCTCGTCCTCAGTAAGTGAGGCAGCGTTGGAGGAATCTTTAGAACCTGCACAGTGTCTGAACTGTTTAGAAGCAGTAGAGCTTTCTTAGCTATCTAAAATTGTAGCTTCATCTAAACCTTCTACCTGTATGTTAGACCCGATCCCAACCAAGTCGTTTAAAGAGATATTCCCTCTGATCAGTGGCACTATTTTAGACATGATTAATCTATCCTTGGTAAATGGATATGTACCACAGGCTTTTAAAGTAGCTGTCATTAAACCTTTACTTAAGAAACCATCTCTTGATCAAGATGAGTTAGTAAATTACAGACCTATATCTAATCTTCTTTTCTTATCTAAAATTCTTGAGAAAGTAGTTGCTAATCAACTTTGTGAACATTTACAAAGTAATGACCTACTTGAGGAGTTTCAGTCAGGGTTCAGAGCTCATCATAGCACTGCAACGGCTCTGGTGAAGGTCACTAATGATATTCTCATGGCCTCAGATAATGGACTTGTGTCTGTACTTGTCCTGTTAGATCTCAGTGCTGCATTTGACACAGTTGATCAAAATATTCTCCTACAAAGACTTGAGCATACTGTAGGGATTAAGGGGAAAGCATTAGGCTGGTTTAAATCTTATCTGTCGGACAGATTCCAGTTTGTTCATGTTAATAATAAATCTTCCTCAAACTCTAGGGTCACCTGTGGAGTACCACAGGGTTCAGTCCTTGGACCAATTCTCTTTACTATATATATGCTTCCGATCGGCAAAATTATCAGACAGCATGGGATTAATTTCCACTGTTATGCTGATGACACTCAGCTATATTTATCCATAAATCCTGATGAATCCAATCAGTTACTTCGACTGCAGTCATGTCTTGATGACATCAAAAGCTGGATGACTTTAAGCTTCCTGCACTTAAATTCTGACAAGACAGAAGTTGTAATCTTTGGACCAGAGTCCTCAAAAAATAAACTTCTTAATCAATCACTTAATCTGGATAGCATTAACTTGGCCTCTGGTAGTAAAGTAAAAAATCTTGGTGTTATTTTCGACCAAGACATGTCATTTAAATCCCATATTAAACAGGTTTCCAGAGTTTCCTTTTTTCACCTCAGGAATATCGCAAAAATTAGAAACATTCTGTCCAGGAGCGATGCTGAAAAACTAGTCCATGCATTTGTTACTTCAAGGCTGGACTATTGTAATTCTTTACTATCAGTAAGTCCACAAATTGCAGTTCAAAGTCTTCAGCTGATCCAAAATGCTGCAGCAAGAGTTCTGATGAAAATCAAGAAGAGGGATCATATTTCTCCAATTTTAGCTTCCCTTCATTGGCTTCCTGTTAAATCAAGAATATAATTTAAATTTCTCCTTCTCACGTATAAAGCCCTTAATAATCAAGCTCCATCATATATCAGAGCTCTGATTACCCCGTATGTTCCTAACAGAGCTCTTCGCTCTCAGACTGCAGGTCTGCTGGTGGTTCCTAGAGTCTCTAAAAGTAGAATGGGAGGCAGATCCTTTAGCTATCAGGCTCCTCTCCTGTGGAACCAACTCCCAGTTTTGGTCCGTGAGGCAGACACCCCGTCTACTTTTAAGACTAATCTTAAAACTTTCCTTTTGACAAAGCTTCTACTTAGAGTGGCTCATGTTACCCTGAGCTACCTCTATAGTTATGCTGCTATAGGCTTAGGCTACTGGAGGACATCAGGGCCTATTTTTCTCACTCTACTGATTTTTACTGTTCTCCAGTTTACTGTTCTCTAGTTTTGCATTGCATTGCATTGAAATGACTGTTGTCATTTCAGCTTTTAACTTTTTGCTCTCTCTCTTTTTTCTTCATAGTAGGTACACCTGGTCTGACGTTCTGTTAACTGTGACATCATCCAAGGAAGACAGATCACCCGCTATTACCATCTAATGTACAACAGATTACTGGATCAATGTGTCCTTCTGTGCTTTTTTGTCTGTCTTGTTGTGTCTCTGCTCTGTCTTCTGTAACCCCAAGTCGGTCGAGGCAGATGACCGTTCATACTGAGCCCGGTTCTGCTGGAGGTGTTCCTTCCCGTTAATGGGGAGTTTTTCTTTCCGCTGTCGCTCCATACTTGCTCAGTATGAGGGATTGCTGCAAAGCCATGGACAATGCAGACGACTCTCCCTGTAGCTCTACGCTTCTCCAGGAGTGAATGCCGCTTGTCGGGACTTTGAAGCAATCAACTGGTTCCCTTATATAGGACATTTTTGACCAATCTGTATATAATATGATTGAATTTGACTTTGTAAAGTGCCTCGAGATGACATGTTTCATGAATTGGCACTATATAGATAAAATTTAATTGAATTGAAATGAATGAGTTGCGGGTTCCAGTTTTTTGGGCTTGTTTCTGAAAGTGAAGTTGATTGTTTGGGCTCTAAACTAAGTGACGCTGAAATATCCCTCCGCCTCATAATGCACTGGGGTTCATCCCGACAGGAGCAGAGTAACTTAGAAGGAGCCACTCTGCCCATATTTTCTACAGTTTACGGCTGCAATAACTGATGATAACTGCTGAAAGTAGATTTGGCGGTGCAGAGATTGGTTCTAAAGATGTTTTTACTCCCTGATAACATTGCAGAACCCAATTCATAAACCATACTTTAATGCTTATGTGTTGTCTTTTTCTGCCTCTAAAATGTAAAATTAGTGTTACTTTAAATTTAAATGATTAATACCATGTCTATCTTTGTTTAAGAGGTAAAAAAAAATATTTCAGCATGCAAACGGGTATTTATTTACAAGGAGACAGATAGGGCATTGGGACTTGGTCGACAGCCGATCCTGCAACCTGACGTCACAAACTGGGAGGTGGCAGTACTGTTCTTCTCCAAGATGGATGCCTCCATAAAAGCACATTCAAATGAAAATTACTCTTAATTAAAAACAAACTTATTTATTGAACAGTATGTAATAATTTTATATTTAAAGTACTTTCAGCAGTTTGAATTCTGATTTTGACCGGACTTCTCCTTTAAAAGAGTAAAAACACTGCAAAGATGGAGGGAGCACATTCCACAGTCTGGGGGCCACAACTTTAAAAGACCGATCCCCTCTGGTCCTGAAATTAGTTCCTGGAACCATTAACAGCCTTTGGCTGGAAGATCTCAAATTTACGAGAAGGGGAATATGTTGTAAAAAGTTGGTTATATAAGCTGGACTTGTTCACTTAGAGCCGAAAAAAAGCAAAGACTAAAATTTTAAAATTAAATCTAAAATGTACTGGGAGCCAACGTAAAGACAATAAGACTGGGGTAATGGGCTGTCTCTTGTGTTGGTTAATGTCTTGCAGCAGCATTCTACACTAACTGCAAACGGCCAAGATTTTATTTTTCAAACACCAACAGCTGTTACAGTAGTAAAAAATTGATTAAATAAAAGCATGAGAAATAATCTGCAATTCAGCTTTTGACACCAAAGTGGGAAGCTTAGCAATATTTCTTAGCTGAAAGAAGTACTTTTTGATTAATCCAAGAGAATGACACTCTGGTAAAATGGCATAATCAAAAATGATGCTAAGGTTTTCTTTAGGCTTGGTTTGACAGAGGAGGCCAATACACCCAGACATTGCTTAATTTCTGTTATTTCCTTCTTAGGGGCAATGATGAGTGTTTCTGTCATATCAGAGTTTACCTGCAAGTAGTTGTCACAGAGCCACTGTTTAATATTAACACAGTTTTTTAAGCAGGACAACTTAAAATGTTCAGTAGGCTTAAAAGAACAATAGAGCTGAACGTCATTAGCATAGAAATGATAAAACACACCAGGGAACTGTCTCATTGTCTGACCAAGGGGGAAATGTATAAAATAAAACTAATTGGGTCCCAAGTCAGAGCCTTGAGGTACCCCACAGAGGAGGTACTTTGAGTCCGACAGGAGCTAGCTTCCAGAAACACTGAAAGATCTTCCAGAGAAGTAGAATTTAAACCACTCTGGAGCCTTGCCTGATAGATTGACTACATCGCAAAGCCCATTAATCAAAATAATGTGATCGACAGTATCAAAGGCAGATCTAGGAGAACTATCACTGTGGAGGCTCCAGAGACAGCAGATATAAAAATTTCTGTGGAATGGGTCTTACAAAATCCAGACTGAAAATTGTCAAAGAGCTTATGTTTTTCCATTAAATAACTTTGCCGTTATGCCACAACTTTCTCAAGAACCTTGGACATAAAAGGAATCTTGAAGATAGGCCTGTGATTATTGAGCTGGGTAGGATCCAATTAAGTCTGAAGACATAATTGGATAGCCAAGGTGTTGAGGGGATCCGTTTTGGTGGCCTTAGGATTGCGTCTCTGCTATTTGCGGATGACGTGGTCCTATTGGCTTCATCAGGGCGTGATCTACAGCTCTCACTAGAGTGGTTTACAGCCGAGTGCGAAGCGGCTGGGATGAGAATCTGTGCCTCCAAATCTGAGACCATGGTCTTGAGCCGGAAAAGGGTAGAGTGCCTTCTCCGGGTTGGGGAGGATGTGCTACCCCTAGTGGAGGAGTTTAAGTATCTTGGGGTCTTGTTCACGAATGAGGGGAAGATGGAGCCGGAGATCGACAGGCGGATTGGTGCGGCGTCTGCTGTGAAGCGGGCGCTGTACCGATCCGTTGTGGTGAAGAGAGAGCTGAGCCAAAAGGCGAAGCTCTGGATTTACCGGTCGATCTACGTTCCTACCCTCATCTATGGTCATGAGCTTTGGGTCGTGACCGAAAGAACGAGATCCCGGATACAAGCGGCCGAAATGAGTTTTCTCCATAGTGTGTCTGGGCTCTCCCTTAGAGATAGGGTGAGGACTCAGAGTAGAGCCGCTGCTCCTACACGTCAAGAGGAGCCAGTTGAGGTGGCTCGGGCATCTGGTAAGAATGCCTCCTGTACGCCTCCCAGGTGAGGTGTTCTGGGCACGTCCCACTGGGAGGAGGCCCAGGGGAAGACCCAGGACACGCTGGAGGGACTATAGCCCCATTTACACTACCCTTGTTAAACCGATCCATGCCGAGCTCAGTCCGAGCTTGGATCAGTTAACGACCGTTTACACATCACGCTATCTCGGTTCCTTGGTTTCCTCGCCTCCTAGTGACGATCTGCGGTACTACTGCTCTCTAGGATTGAAGGAGGAAATCAAGCAAATAAAAATGGTGGCGCCCGTAACATTCAGGCAGTTATGTTTGGTTATATTTCGTTGTTTGCGGAGAGTTAGGCGAAGACGGCAACTTTTGGTGAATTTACTTGACAGAGTCGGCTTTTGGGAAGTGGATAAGACAAACGAACATCTAATAAAGATTTACAGACGCAGGAAACAACAACAGACGCTGAGGTTCATCACACTGCTGAGCAAAATCATCACTGGAAATCGTGTGTCACGGTAGCAAAGCTAGTATTTTTATGAATGTCTGAAATGTCAGCTGGCTGTAAAGAGATGACGCAGTCTGCTCATGCGCTCTTTAGAAAACCGGGCTACTGAAAAACCAAGCCGAACCCACATATGGAACTGGTCTGCATTTAGCGCGGTCCAGTTGTGTCTGGCATGGTCCAGTTCAGTTTGCGTTCCATTTACACTCGAAAGTTATCTCGGTTACCGAGCTTGGACTGGTCTCGGCAAGGTTAAAAAGGGGTAGTGTAAACGGGGTATTAGTCTCTCAGCTGGCCTGGGAACACCTTGGGATTCCCCCGGAGGAGTTGGCCCAGGTGGCTGGGGAGAGGGACATCTGGGCCTCCCTACTGAAGCTGCTACCCCCGCGACCCGACCCCGGATAAGCGAAAGACGATGGATGGATGGATGGATGGATGGATGGACATAATTGGATCATAATTGGATCCATGGCAATATGCAGCGAAGAAAGACATATTTTAGTCCCCAAGTCTCCAAGACGAATCATTAGACATTTCTGCATGCCAGGAAAAAAAAACGTGTTTGTTTTATCCACAAACAAATATTTGGAGTTTCTTAGATACTTAAGCACTCCCAGGTCAGTTGGGTCCAAAACAAAGAATGAAAATGCACCTGATGCACACTGCGAATCAAAGTGTAGGGTCTGTGATGACGGGGGCTTGTTTCTCATACAAAGGCTTTGGGAACCTTGTTAGAGTACACGGCATAGTGAACCCGTTAGAATAACAGAACATTATGAATAAAAATCTCTAAGCTTCTGCCGGCAAGTTAAAAATTGGTGGTCAATTGGTCTTTTTAACCAGATAATGATTAAAAAAAAATCAATATGGTACCAGACCTACAAATCAAACTGCTTCCATGGCCATCTCAGTCCCCAGACCTGAATCTTAACATTTGTGGGCTGTGCTGCAGACAAGAGGGCATCGTAGAAGAACCAGGAACCTGGACCATCTAGATCAGTGTTTCTAAACACTGCCCTACGTGTTTTAGATGTTTCAGCACACCTGATTTCCATTGATGGCCGATTAACAGGCTTTGGTCAAACTGAAATCCTCTGAAGCAAATAAATATCTAAAATGTGCAGGGCAGTGTGCCTTGACAACCGGGTTTGGAAAAAAACTCCAGTATAGATTGTGCAAAGAGGACTAAAGATCCCCCTTTCTCTATGCACCAACCTTGTGAACTGGTAAATGGTTTAAATCTTTATCGGGTGTTCTATTAAGTGTGGGGGAGCTATATTGTGAATCAGAATTTAAGGGGTGATGGATGGAGTTGGATCGTCTGGATTCAATCAGTTTACTTAAAAAACAGTAATAGTTGTAATTCATCAGTAGAAGGCTTTGGTTTCATATCTTAGACATGTAAAAACAGAAATGTTAAGTAGTGTCACATTACTTTTTGTCACTGTACTGGACCATAGCACAGTTTCCAGTGGCGCTTGCCATGTTTTCTTGCCAATGATCAATGTTGTAGTCTTGACCATCAGACCAGACCCAGTTATGTGTTTTGTACAGACCAATCCAAGCGTGATAATCATTGATGTTCAGACTGTTCATATCCGACCATGTATGAATATTGGCCAAGTCAGTGAAGTTGCTGTAAGGAAAAAAAAAAAGTTAATCATAAATGTGAAGAGCAATGCCAGAATGCAATATGTGCATGCTGTTGCTTATAGGCAAATGTATGATCTAATGCATGCAGAAGTCAAATTATATGAGGCTGTTTCCTTTTTTACTAAGTTGAAGCAGATCAAAAATTTACATTGAATAAGAAGCTGTGATCTAAACGTAGATTATGCTGGAAATATTTTTCACTTGCAAAGCTGGCATCTTGGACGTGTCTGAGGTATTTTGTTTCCTTGTTCTATTGGGGGTTTTGTATGGCAAATGCTTTTTGAGTTGGGGTTGTGACAACTATGGGTTTAAAAGCAACAACTGGGAAGATCAACATATATTTAGTTAAATAATTTCTATGTTTTTATTTTTTTTACCTTTGTCATTTTATTTCTATAATTGGCAATGACAATGTGGAATTTTTTTTTAAGTTAAAAGGCAGACAAAGTTTCTGTAGCAAGGTATTGCCTTTTTCAAAACCGCATTTTACATGTAATGCGAGATCTGGGTTATCACCTGAATTCACCTTTATTTATGTAGCCCTTTTCAAACAACTGAACATCAGAGAGCACTTCCAAGACAAAAATTGCATTATAATTAAATAAAAAAGAGCCACTTAGGATTAAGAATTGAATAAACCATAAAATTAAGGTGCAAAGAGAAGAAAGATCAAATTAGGAAAAGGCATAAAGTGGTTAAAGTAGAATTGTTATAAGTTAAAAGCTTGTAAAGAAATGTTCAACACAAGCAGTCCAATGGACTTTAAATGTATACAAAAAAAGCTTCTATTAAGAACAGTTTTAGGTTTGTGTTGGAAGTTTGCAGGGCTTCAGTGTTGGATACCAAAATGATGATGCTATTCCCAGTGATGCAGTGGGTAGCTCTGTTGCCTTGCAGCAAGAAGGTCCTGCCCTGGGTCTTTCTGCATGGAGTTTGAATATTCTCCCTGTGCATGCATGGGTTCTCTCCAGGTACTCCAGCTTCCTCCCACAGTCCAAAAATATGACTCTTAGGTTAACTGGCCTCTCTAAATTCTCCTTAGGTGTGAGTGTGAATGGTTGTTTGTCTCTGTTATGCCCTGCGATGGACTGGCAACCTGTCCAGGCCTGCCTCTCACCCATTGACAGCTGGTGCCACCGCCAAGGACAAGAGCAGACTGCAGCGTGTCATCCGGTCTGCAGAAAAGGCGATTGGCTGCAATCTTCCATCTCTCCAGGACCTGTACGCCTCCAGGACTCTGAGGCGTGCAGGGAAGATTGTGGCTGATCCCTCACACCCCAGTCACAAACTATTTCAGACACTTCCCTCTGGCAGGAGGCTGCGGTCCATCAGTACCAAAACCTCACGCCAGAAGAACAGTTTTTTCCCCAACTGCTACCGGCCTTATCAACAAGTCTAAGAGCCGCCCGTGACACTGGACACTGCCTCTCTCCCCTGGACTCACAAGCTTCTGCGTTACATTAACGTACAATCTACTGTGTATATAGCTTCTGTATATATATATCTATTCTATTTTATTTTGTTTTGTCTGCACCATCAACACCAAGTCAAATTCCTTGTAAGTGCAAACCTACTTGGCATTAAACTTGATTGTGATTCTGATTCTGAGATAGGCCCCAGAACCCATCGCCACCAGGATGTAAATAAATAAGCGTGTTGGAAAATGGATGGATAGATGGATTCCCAAAGCAGAAAAGTCTAAAAACTAAAACTTCTATAATCATGGGAATGATTAAAATTGCACTTTAGAGCAAGAGTTTAGAGTGGTAAGCAACAAGTATTGCCATACCACACCCTTCAGGGCCTTTTATGCAATCAGTATTTTACCGAATTCTGAATTTCACAGGCAACCAATGCAGCGGTAGTGAAAGGGAAATGTGATTCCTCTTTGCAGGAAAAGTTAAGGGAGTAAAACGTAACTGGGGTCAGTGAGACATCTGGCAAAGTCATTGAATGATGTCGGGTTTTATCAGCTTAGAGGAAATAAATGTTATACTTCTTCATATCATCCAACAGGATCATGTAAAAGGGAATAGAAATGGAGGAAGCCCAGAACCTTGTGGAACACCTTTATAGATTTGTTTGACTCAATGTACCACATTCTAAATGTTGACTGAAGTAACCTAATGAGGATTAGCAGAACCAGCTTAGGCACAAGATATTTACAAGGTTTTTGGAAATATTTAGACATGGCTGAGCACTTTTGAGGATATGCATTCCATCAGATTTTATGACACTTTACCCATTTCTCATTTATACCTTAAGTATTATCAGATACCAATGAAAAACAAATATACCTAAACATTAAGGAAAGAAACCTTACCTCCTGCAGAAGCTTTGAGCTTCCTCCCACCTGAGACCAAATTTAAAGTGTGTGTATTCTTTTTTCACCACAGATCCAAGGCCAAATGCAACACTGCTGCTGAGGAGGATGAGCAGCAGGGGTCGAATGATGCTGCTCTTCATCGTCAAAACCCTGTTAATAATGTGCTGATAATTATGCAGTGAATTAGTTCAGCTGTGAATTCCTTAAAACAGAGACCACATGTATTTATTATTAGCAAAGGTGGATTCCAATACACAAAAATAGTAAAACTGTTGACCACTCTAATTACTTGAAGCATTATTGGATCTTAATTGTGTAATTACCTGTCGATTCCTTCAGATGTCCCTTCTTGAGGAGCCACCAGCTTCTACTAAGCTTCTTGGCTAATGCGCTACATGTCAGAAGAGTCACATGCTTATCAGAGATGCTTAAAAATTATCATTACGCCCATCTTAATCCAGCTTTGCTACCAATCATTTGACTTCTGGCAAATGAAGGAAAGATTTACATGCAAGCCTAACCTAGAAAAACATTTCACAGAGGTTAAAAAAGAAAAAAAGGATAAAGTTTTAATAACTTTGACAACAAGCTAGGACAAACCCAGTGTTCCTCCTCATAATATATGACCTTTAATGTTTGCAATAGCATACATGAAAAATGGAAATTTTTCATATATGCTGCATATGCCATTTAACATTTTAGAATAGAATTTCCTTCATTGGTCCACAATGGGAATGTAAGGGCATGACAGCACCAAAAAGATGAAAGATTAAAAGTGGATAGCAAAGTTCCCCCTAATTTTCCATGTGTTTGAGCATACACACAAACTCACTGAGCATTCACTTGACCTCTGTGAGCAACATCGCATGTGCACACCGAGGCGACAGTACACCTGTCCAAAACCTGAGATTATAACAAGATACTTGGCTTACTAAAAGAATCACATTACAGCAATAATTTCTATTAGATTACTGAGTTTAGATACAACTGGTTCTGCCTGATTACATGAAAAAGACAAAAATCTTGGATTTTTTAAAAGAGCTGTAAACTGCTTTATTTCCAAGAACTGCAAAACATATGCAGGTTTTAGACTTAAAATTTTATTGCCATTAAATGTACATTGTCTACAGTGAGATTTAGCACAAGCATGTGGTATTGTGCAGCCTCGCCTCCATCAGTTTGCCCCAGGGCAGCTGTGGCTACTAACAGCTCACCACCACCAGGGTGTGAATAACTGAATGTAGTGTAAAGCGCTTTGGGGTCGTCAGACTAGTTGAAGCTCTGTTCAAGTACAAGACATTTGTGCCTGTAGTTACAAAAATCTTCAGAGTCCTCTCAGAGAGCTCCTCTTAGCCTAAAAATTCCTGCCTAGGAGTCTTAGCTTAAAAGTAATTCAGATGCCGCTGAGAGCGATTGAGGAAGGAAATGACAATATTTTTTCTTAGTGAGGTGTGGTTGATCCCGTTGTCAGGTGTGAAACAAGAAGAAAATAAAAAAAATAATGAAAACTAGCAAAACATATTGTCACACAGCATCAAATGTTTTAAAGCACCTTATTTAGATCCTCATTACTTTGGTTTGCTTATTTTTACTCGGCATTTATTTCACTACTTTATTTGATATTAATGCGCACTTGTCAGGATTTTACTGGGACAGCTTGCTTGTTAAAGCGGTAAGATTTGGCAAAATAACAGACATGAAATGGAGGGAGAATATGGAAAACCCCGTCCAGTTATCTCAGAGAAGGAGAGTTGAAAGTTAAATAGGTCCCAGGATCAGGGCACAAACACAGAGTTTAAAGCATATTGTTGCAGATCAATGCGCCTTTTTCTACGCACTTCTTGGTGATTTTACGCACCAGGCTAAAAAGTGAGAAGTGCTCCATGCAGCGATCAAAGCGAGGAAATGGCACCACATAAGCAAACTTAGATAACCATTTAGGCTACTAAAATTGTCATGCAATACATAAAATACTTTCTCATCTCTTTTATATATGATTTTGTAATGTCATTATTATCCAACATTTTTCTACTGTATTATTTATTTATTCTCCATGGAATTACATTAGAGACATGCATGCATTCAGCCCGAAGGGCGCTGAAGCTATTTAATTTCCCCCTACGGGGATGATAAAGTTTATCCAAATATTATAATTGTATGATTGTTAAATATGTTTATATGCTTTCCTCCACTGTTTAAGTGGTGGATCAGCTGAACAGCTCTCAGTTTCTACCATCATCCCTGCTTAATTTTTTTTTTGCCTCCGCCTCTCTGCCTGCTCGGACGTTTTTTTCTCTGTTCCTTGCTTGTATTTTCCTGCCTTTCACTTTTTATCTCCTTTTTATCTCTTAGCCAAAACTACAGAAAGTTGGATTTATTTATTTTATTCATTTTCTTCTATTTATTTTTGATTTTTATATTTCCCCCCAGGTTGACCATTTTAGTTTTCAGCTAATCCACACAAGATGCCTCTTTACACCCCAGAGGAGTCAGTTCTCAGGAAAAACGCTGTTATGGAAAGAATTCAACATGAAGTGGATATGGAGAAAAACCACCCGATTCAAAAGATGCCTACCTTCACCACAGAGGACTTTGACACGCTTCTACAGAAAATAGCTGTTATGGAGCTGAAAATTTGCAGACGCCACGTATGGAAATTAAAACAACCATGCCTGTGATTCCAAACGGTGACCACCAGCCCAGCGACTCAGCGAACAAACAGTTCCCTGAAGAAAATGAGAATACCTGGACCACTCTGGGTGCAAGGCCAAAGGATCAACGAACCCCACACCTAGACAAAGAAAACTTGCCAATACTACAGAGAAGTGAAACAACAGGCTGTTCTCACAACAAATGATAGGAGTAAACCTGCGGGAAATGTTGGAATTCCGTTACTAAACAGATTCACTCCGCTCCAAGATGTGACCCGGGAGGATCATGACAACAATCAAAGGTATGTCAACAATCTTTGCTCTAAGCTACCAGAGAAAAAAAAAGCCACAGGACCAAGGACCCTGATATTATGCAATAGCTCTGTAAATGGGATTAAACATTTCTGTAACAAGAAAAACACCGAGGTGTTGATTTATTGCCCTTTAAACTATGCCCTTTATGAGACATCCTTCCAAGGATCTTGAAAGAACGCCCGACTTTGGAAAAATTCATCATACAAGCTGAAGCCCTGGATGACGTCACCCAGATAAGAAAATCAGAAGTATTGAAAGAGGATTACATTCTTCTGCTTAATCTAGTTGATGGCCTTAATGTCAAGGTGTTTCTTAGCGGCCCTCATGTGCCTGTTAATCCTGGAGATGAGATTTTTTCCAGAGTTCTGATGCTAAACAAATGGCTGAAAAAAACATGCAAACAAACAACTGTAACCTTCATAGACAACTTTAACATATTTTGGGAGAGGAGACATCTGTTCAACAGAGATGGTTTCTCTCTAAATAGGTCCAGTGCAAAACGCCTGATTTCAAACATCTTCTATTCTGTGAACCATGCACCATCAGCTTTGTCGCAAAACAAAGCTCATCCAGTGCCAAAACAAGTGATAAGCCTGGTACAGCCCGACCAAACCAAGATAAAGACAGCCAGAAAGATGACACAGAAAGAGGCTACGTCAGAACTACAGGAGGATTCATCCCAGATCTCAACAGGAGGAAAAAAAGAGGACTTCCCTTTAACTCCCAAAGAGAACCAAAAACTTCCATCCCCACGAACACCAATTAATCATGCATGCGCTCCATTTTAGAAATGTGTGTCCAATTTAACACACACACACACACACACGTTCTTGGAATAGACTGAGTTGAATTGGTCCCATTTGCTATTTAGTGACTTCCCCCATTGCATTATGGGATTTGTGTTATAGAACTCTATATTCCTGCTGCCAAGTTGCTGTAATGGTTGCCAACATTGTGAAGAAAATTTCAAAAGTTGTACCCCTGGATCCCTTTGTGCATACCAGCACTAATTTATAATACAAAGCAATTGAACTGCTCTGTGGTCCACAAACCGCTTTAGAAGTTCACGCACAACACCGCTGGGGTTTGCCTTATCAGACAGTGATGAGACTCACTACAGACAGGAGACCAACCACCTGACCCAGTGGTCTTCTGAATATGGGGCTAAAATGGTAGCTTTACCATTTGCAAATGTGTGTGGAGAGTTGTGTATCTGTATCTCGACTTGTGTGTCTGTATCTCGATTTGTGTGTCTGTATCTCGATTTGTGCGTGTGCAGTGGGATTTGTAAATGTGTGAGGAGAGTTGTGTGTCTGTACAACAATCTGCAAATGCGTAAAACTACTTGTGTGTAATCCGTTTTGCAAATGTGTAAAAAATCCACAAATCTGTATTCAGATCTGCAAATGTGTACAGAGATTTGCAAATGTGTAAAAAATCCACAAATCTGTAGTCAGATCTGCAAATGTGTACAGAGATTTGCAAATGTGTAAAAAATCCACAAACCTGTATTCAGATCTGCAAATGTGTACAGAGATTTGCAAATGTGTAAAAAATCCACAAATCTGTAGTCAGATCTGCAAATGTGTACAGAGATTTGCAAATGTGTAAAAAATCCACAAACCTGTATTCAGATCTGCAAATGTGTACAGAGATTCGCAAATGTGTAAAAAATCCACAAATCTGTAGTCAGATCTGCAAATGTGTAGATCAATCTGTAAGCACACACAGAAACACTTGTGTCTGAAGTATTTTCGCTTCAAGACCCAGAAATACAGACAAATCATTGGTTACAAGTCAAGCGGTTTTTCGGTTGGTTCTCTTTACACACGTGATTTTTGCTACTCTTCTGCCGCGTGAGATGCACAAATGCGTAGAAGGATTTGTATCTGTATTTTTTCGATTTGTGTCTCCTTGCGCAGACTCGCAGGCTCAAAGGCTCACATGTTGCCCTGAGCGCAGGCTCACAGGCACACAGGCTGCCTCTTCCGGCTGTGGTAGGTCACGTGACTTTCAAGGATTGAACCAAAGCGTTTTGCTACCAGACGGCTGACAAGACAACTTGTTATAACTATATAACTTTCTCCCTTTAACGACAGAAGTTTCTTGTTTTAATGAGAGACTTATCTTGCTAAAACCAGATAATTGTCTCCTCATAACAACGCAACATAACCCGGCATCAGCTCGCGGGATATTTCAATTCAATTCAATTCAATTTTATTTATATAGCGCCAAATCATGAAACATGTCATCTCAAGGCACTTTACAAAATCAAGTTCAATCATATTATACAGATTGGGTCAGATTATACAGATTGGTCAAAATGTCCTATATAAGGAAACCAGTTGATTGCATCAAAGTCTTGACAAGCAGCATTCACTCCTGGGGAACCGTAGAGCCACAGGGAGAGTCGTCTGCATTGTACATGGTTTTGCTGCAATCCCTCATACTGAGCAAGCATGAAGCGACAGTGGGAAGAAAAACCACCCATTAACGGGAAATAAAAACCTCCGGCAGAACCGGGCTCAGTATGAACGGTCATCTGCCTCGACCGACTGGGGTTACAGAAGACAGAGCAGAGACACAACAAGAGAGACAAAAAAGCACAGAAGCACACATTGATCTAGTAATCTGTTCTACATTAGATGGTAGTAACGGGTGAGCCGTCTTCTCTGGATGATGTCAAAGTTAACAGAACGCCAGACCAGGTGTACCTACTATGAAGAAAAAGAGAGAGAGCAAAAAGTTAAAAGCTGAAATGACGACAGTCATTTCAATGTAATACAATACAAAACTGGAGAACCGTAGAATGAAGAACAGTAGAAATCAGTAGAGTGAGAAAATTAGACCCTGATGTCCTCCAGTAGCCTAAGCCTATAGCAGCATAACTATAGAGGTAGCTCAGGGTAACATGAGCCACTCTAACTATAAGCTTTGTCAAAAAGGAATGTTTTAAGATTAGTCTTAAAAATAGATAGGGTGTCTGCCTCACGGACCAAAACTGGGAGTTGGTTCCACAGGAGAGGAGCCTGATAGCTAAAGGATCTGCCTCCCATTCTACTTTTAGAGACTCTAGGAACCACCAGCAGACCTGCAGTCTGAGAGCGAAGTGCTCTGTTAGGAACATACGGAGTAATCAGAGCTCTGATATATGATGGAGCTTGATTATTAAGGGCTTTATACGTTAGAAGAAGAATTTTAAATTCTATTCTTGATTTAACAGGAAGCCAATGAAGGGAAGCTAAAATTGGAGAAATATGATCCCTCTTGTTGATTTTCATCAGAACTCTTGCCGCAGCATTTTGGATCAGCTGAAGACTTCGAACTGCATTTTGTGGACTTCCTGATAGTAAAGAATTACAATAGTCCAGCCTTGAAGTAACAAATGCATGCACTAGTTTTTCAGCATCACCCCTGGACAGAATGTTTCTAATTTTGGCGATATTCCGGAGGTGAAAAAAGGAAACTCTGGAAACCTGTTTAATATGGGATTTAAATGACATGTCTTGGTCAAAAATAACACCAAGATTTTTTACTTTATTACCAGAGGCCAAGTTAATGCCATTCAGATTCAGTGATTGATTAAGAAGTTTATTTTTTGAGGACTCTGGCCCAAAGATTACAACTTCTGTCTTGTCAGAATTTAAATGCAGGAAATTTAAAGTCATCCAGCTTTTGATGTCATCAAGACATGACTGCAGTCGAAGTAACTGATTGGATTCATCAGGATTTATGGATAAATATAGCTGAGTGTCATCAGCATAACAGTGGAAATTAATCCCATGCTGTCTGATAATTTTGCCAACCGGAAGCATATATATAGTAAATAGAATTGGTCCAAGGACTGAACCCTGTGGTACTCCACAGGTGACCCTAGAGTTTGAAGAAGATTTATTATTAACATGAACAAACTGGAATCTGTCCGACAGATAAGATTTAAACCAGCCTAATGCTTTCCCCTTAATCCCTACAGTATGCTCAAGTCTTTGTAGGAGAATAATGTGATCAACTGTGTCAAATGCAGCACTGAGATCTAACAGGACAAGTACAGACACAAGTCCATTATCTGAGGCCATGAGAATATCATTGGTGACCTTCACCAGAGCTGTTTCAGTGCTATGATGAGCTCTAAAGCCTGACTGAAACTCCTCAAGTAGGTCATTACTTTGTAAATGTTCACAAAGTTGATTAGCAACTACTTTCTCAAGAATTTTAGATAAGAAAAGAAGATTAGATATAGGTCTGTAGTTTACTAGCTCATCTTGATCAAGAGAAGGTTTCTTAAGTAAAGGTTTAATAACAGCTACTTTAAAAGCCTTTGGTACATATCCATTTACTAAGGATAGATTAATCATGTCTAAAATAGGACCACTGATCAGAGGGAATACCTCCTTAAACAACTTGGTTGGGATTGGGTCTAACATACAGGTAGAAGGTTTAGATGAAGCTAAAATTTTAGATAGCTCAGAAAGCTCTACTGCTTTTAAACAGTTCAGACACTGCGCAGGTTCTAAGGATTCCTCCAATGCTGCCTCACTTACTGAGGACGAGGTAATCATGTTTGGGAGGATGCCAATTATTTTATTTTTAATGGAATCAATTTTATTTATGAAGAATCCCATAAAATCATTACTGCTAAGAGCTAAGGGGATGGCTGGATCAACAGAGCTGTGGCTCTGGGTAAGTTTGGCAACTGTATTGAAGAGAAATCTAGGATTATTCTTATTCTCCTCAATTAATGATGAAAAATATGCTGCTCTAACTCTGCGAATGGTCTTGTTATACAACAATAGACTGTCCCTCCAGATTAGGTAGGATTCCTCTTGGTGTGTAGAGCGCCATTTTCTCTCCAATTTCCTAACATTGTGCTTCAAGGAATGCAGCTCTGAATTAAACCAAGGAGCCAGCTTCCTGTGAATAATCACCTTATTTTTCAAGGGAGCTACATTGTCTAATGCAGAACGCAATGACAAAGTCATACCGTTTACAAAGACATCTATTTGTGAATTGGAAGAAACAACATTGCTGCCATCTACAGGGCATTTCTGCAATACGGAGGATATTAAAAAGGGGACAGACTCTTTAAGTTTTGATACAGCATTATCCGATAAAGATCTACTATAATGGAACCCTCTTTTGGGGGTGGAGAACTCCGTTAGATTAAACTCAAATGTTATTAAAAAATGATCAGATAGGACAGGGTTGTGAGGAAATACTGTTAATTCTTCACAATCAATGCCATATGTCAGTGTAACCAAACCAAGATACTCAGAGTCCTGATAGCAGTTTACTATCAACCAGAATTTATTAATATATTTCTGGAACAGAAATACACCACACCTCAGTATCCTTTAACATTTATTAATACACAATAATAAAACAATATTGTGGATAAGGACCTTATAATGACATCCAGCGCTGTAATTCACAGATCAACCTAAAATCTTCAAGCAAAGGAGATAACTCCGGTAATTTTAATTTTCAGGAAATAGTGTCCTTCCCTTCTGGAGTATCTACTCAAAAAAAAAATAATAATAGTTCACCCGTTCAGGAGTCCAACAAAAAGGGCTCTTAACTGTCCTTTCAAAAATAAAATAAAATAAAAGCTGGCCAGCAAAATAAAACAAATTAGAGCTCTTTTTTTAGGCAGTGTTCATGTGTATGTATTGCAGAGGGGAGTTGGGGAATATGTCTGTGTGTTGCCTGCAGGATAATCGAGAAATTTCCAGACGTCCTCCGTGAGCACTTCAGCCTAGTACTCTCTCTCTCTCCCTCTCTCACCCGTGTCCACCGACCGCCGTAGCTTTGGTCGCTCTCTCTCCCTCTGTTGTGTCTCCGTGACCGCCGCCACTAACAATGAAAAGTCACAGTTGTGAACTGGACGAGAACAGATGCGTTGCTCTGGTATCTCCTACGTTGCTTAAAGCCCGCGATTTTCACTCGGGGCAGCAAACCGCCAGACTGTTGCAAAACTGCCGTAACTTGTTGCAAACTGTCGCAACAGTGCAAAAAAAAAAAAACGATGCACCTTGAACGCACCAAAGAGTAACTCTAGTTACCTCTGGGTTACATCAGCACAAGGTCTAAAGTATGGAGCCAAGAGTGCGTCGGTTTATGCACATTTTGAACAAAACCAATTGAATCTAGGATAGTTTTAAAGGCTACACTAAGGTTATCACATTCTGTGTCAACATGGATGTTAAAATCACCCACTATAATAACCTTATCAGTATTTAACACCAAATCAGATAAGAAGTCTGACAGCTGATCCAAAAACTGAGTGCAAGGGCCTGGTGGACGATACAAAACAATAAACAGAAGAGGTTTTATTGCTTTGCAGTTTGGATGAGGGAAACTGAGGGTTAAATGTTCAAAAGAACTGTAGTTATTAATTGGCCTGGGACTAATTAATAAATCAGACTGAAAGATGGCTGCCACTCCTCCTCCTCTTCCCACAGATCTGGGAATGTGGAAATTTGAATAATTGGAGGGAGTTGACTCATTTATACTAACGTAGTCCTCTTGTAGCCAGGTTTCTGTGAGACAAAACAAATCAATCTGTTTATCAGAAATCAATTCGTTAACTAACAAAGTCTTTGGAGGGAGAGACCTTATATTTAATAGACCACATTTAATTGTTTTATTTTTAGGTTCAAGGTGAACCGTATTGATTTTTATTAGGTTTTTATGATTTGTTCCTTTTAGATAAGTTTTTGATCTGTTAAGTTTTGGCCGTGGGAAAGACACCGTCTCAATAGGATAATGGGTGGGTAACAGTACAGAAGCTGCAGAGAGTGTCATGGAGAAGAGGAGAGATGGAGGGGCGCCTTTTTTTTCTTTTTAAAAACTCATTTGTCGGAGGAATGTATTTCTGCACTGAGGAGTGACAAGGTAAGTCGTGCATATACAGCAAGTCCTCTACTTGAAATTTAATCAATTCGGCAGTTATTTATATTTAACAACTATGCTTTGGAAACACTTGCAGCACTGTAGAACAGTCTCTGGCTCTGTTTACACGGTGAAAACAGGTTTGCGTTGCCTTTGTACTCTCCATTTACACACTACAAGGTTTAACTGTTGCTTAGGGGGACTTTCAGCTATAGCTGTGGGTTTATTTACAACAGTTTGCAGCCGAAACAGTCCTCCGCCAGCCGCTGCTTTCTTCTTCTGGGCAATTTGACGCGGAGCTTCAGAAATCACAGCGCTACTAGTGGTGCGGCATGGGAATTGCACCGTTTAAGTACTCTGTAAACAGGGCCTGTGACTGCAAATGTACCTATTCCTTTATGTATTTTAATTAAATATGATTAAAATATATTTTAATTCGACACTTGTAAGGCTAATTAAAAATATGTGTATTCTACACAATGAAAGTGAGGCTAGATAAAGCTACATTTATCCATATTTTATTGTGTCAAAACAAAGATATGAATACAGAGCTTTCTAATGGGACAATTCACACGCCAGTGAAGGACAACTATTTATATGAACTTCATTAATAAACCCAGTCAACTACTGACATGCTTTAATAAGGGGAAAAGCAAAAACTGATAATCAATTATCATTGCTGCAAATTCAAAAGTTAATATCAGAATTTATCAATGAAAGCTCCTGGCAGCAAGGCACCATTGTTCTCAGTTTATTTGTTGTTCCATTTGTTTTTTTCTGATGTCTTTAAACTTACTCAGAAAAGAAAACAAATCTTAATCAACATTGTTCCATTGCAGTCTAGGTTTAAGCAATTTTAACATTGATCCAGTCTAACCTTAAATCACAATTTTAAACAGCAGCTATTCTCCTTCTGATGGGAATTCTGTAAAAGTACTTTTTAAAATTCTCATAAACAAAAACATTAAGGTAGGAGGACCAGGTTTAAGATAGCTACATTAAAAATACAGCCAGAAAATCATGAATGTTCTCTTTTACATCTTAGAATGCCTGTGCATTTGATCTGACACTCAAAATTTAAATACTTAAAAACTTTGAATTTGTAATATTTAGCTTCTCACATTTAGCATAAGTAACGTGCTAAATTTTTAGAAAGAATAAATTAATTGTTATTTTTACCTTTTGTTTAAAATAAAAAAAACTTGAAAAAACGATAACAAATTGTCTGCTGTGTTTACAGGTTGGCATCTCTAAAGCTGAATACATGGATGGTGCTGTCCAAAAGTTACTGCTGGATATTTTCTTCCAGCAGTAACAGAGGGGGTACCACAGCCAGAATTCATATAGACATGGAGACAGAGAATGGTACAATGAAAGACATTCAAAGATTTTTGCGTCTTGATGACAGCTATCCTGAAAACTACTTCATTGTGGGATCCAGCACATCAACAACTGGTGGGATTTCTTAAGGAAACGTCGTGCACAGTACTGGATGCACCTTTTTCAAAAACTGAAGAATACAGATTACTTTACTGGTGACTTCTTGGATAAGCAGCCAATTCTGCTCACCTGTTTAAATATCACTGAGGTATGTTTGAATGTAAAAGATAAATACTATATGATACATGCTTTTAAATATGGAGTATGTACTTTAAGATCTTGTTTATTTTCTTGTCTTTCAGGAACAACTCTAAAAAGTGGTTCACTTTTGGAACATCATTTGTAAGATTAGAGATGCAATGGCTCCAAGTGGCCGGCCCTACATGATGTATACCTGGGGTGTCAAGCTCCAGTCCTCGAGGGCCGGTGTCCTGAAACTTTTAGAGGTTTCCTTGGTCCCACACACCTGAATCAAATGGCACCTCAGCTCCTCAGTATGCAGTCAGGTTCTTCAGGGTCCTGGTAATTACCTGATTATTTGACTCAGGCGTGTCGGACCAGTGACATATCTAAAAGTTGCAGGACACCGGCCCTTGAGGACTGGACTTTGACACCTGTGAACCCTTCCACGGCGTTTTGGTGAACAAGATCATCTCAAACAGGTTTCTAAGCAAGCGGCAGAAACTTGCACAGTCCAACGTCTTCAGAGGACCGTTCACATGTTATGAGACAGTTCGAAGTATCATACCTTCTGATGACGGAAAACTTTCTTCATGCACCGTCCACACATGATGAAACAATTGAGTTATGCGTATTTTTAAGAGCTTATATACGCACAAACCTGTGACACGTGTGACATTTTCTTGTAAAAAAGAGTTTGTGGAGCAAATGACCTTGTGAGCCTGTCCAGAATGACCCTGTCACTTTCCCACACAGTCAGAAATAGGCAGCTGCAGACCCCACAACCAATAAAGGAAAAGCAGTCAAAGAAATACAGATGGAGGAAAAAAAAACAGACCTCTGTTTTCACTGACTCCCATGTACTTAAATGTTTCATCATGATGTACATAATTTTGTGAATTTTGGTGCTAGGTTTTATATTTTGTGTGATTCTTGTTGTGTGTGACAGCAAATATATGCTACTAAATATATTAGGACAATAACAAGAAATTTAACTTCACATTTGCCTTGTAATCTGTCATGTAGGACAAAAATGTTTAAATGACATGTTCTGTAAACCCCACCACTGCTCCTCATATTCAAGACATACTTTTTATATTTATAACAGCAAGACTTATAGTTCTCTGTTACTGAACACTGAGACCCAAGTTATGTACTGTTTGACAATGATGATATGGTCAAATGAGATGAAAAATAAAGTGCCTATGCTTATGTTCAATATGAAAACCTTTAATGAATCTTTGGTAAAAACTCATTACAAAAGAAAGTGCAATGGTTTGTGATCAAATCAACTCATTCTTTTCTTAGAAACATAACATTATATTGCAATGTTACATCAACTCACAGAAGAACATACATTAAAAGTACCTTTAACAAGTTCTCTGAAAGATCCTTTTAAAAGGAAGTTCTCTACCTCCAGATAATGACCTAACTAGAACATTATCTATGAGTATTAAAAAGATGAATACATGGATCTCAAAATTGAACATGAGAAAATTCTTTTACATATGAAAAAAG
Source organism: Fundulus diaphanus (assembly GCA_037039145.1). NCBI lineage: Eukaryota > Metazoa > Chordata > Actinopteri > Cyprinodontiformes > Fundulidae > Fundulus > Fundulus diaphanus. The sequence goes on along the minus strand of CM073122.1, from coordinate 5,612,006 downwards.
TCATTGTTAGAAATCTTGGCACTATTGCGCTCAAAGCATTTATCTATTTTACAATCAACTTTGAAGAATATAAAAGAAATATAATGCCCTATGGAAAGAAAAGGAAAATAAGTACAGTTTAAACACATGCTTCAAATTTTTTTAACCTTAAAGAAGCTTAATAGCAACAGCAATAATTTCACTTCAAAAACTTGTATTTCACAATGTTGTTGGAGTAATCTTGTTAATCAGTATTTTTGCTCTATATCTTTGTCAGCAAAAACAAAAGCTAACTGACTATTGTGGCTCACTTCCATATGTTCCTGAAAACATGAAATATATTACATAGTGGTATTACCTGAAACCAAAAACATTTTAGATCAAATTGGACTTTTTCCATGAAGATTTGCATGTAGAGTTTTTCAAGCAATGTCTGTTGAAGGACATCTCTTTCACCTTTTCCTTGGAACTCGGAGCAAAATCTCTGGGTGGCAATTCTGTCAGCATAGGTGGGAATATAGATGGCCAAGCTCTCATCATCCATGCTTGCTATAGCTGATATGTCAGTCTACAAGCACAATGAAATTATGGTTAATATAAAAACTGAAAAAAACTAAAAAGACTATTTTAAGTACATGATTATTAATCTTTACAGCAGAATTTATGATTAAATGCATGACATGTTTTTTAAAAAAATTAAGCTGCTTATCCTTATCTCTATCTCATTAACATCCATGTAGAACATTTGCAGTCACAGGCCCTGTTTACAGAGTACTTAAACGGTGCAATGCGGTACCGCGCACGTGACGTCACGGCCTTAAGAGTAACGCCCCTTTTGCCGCACCGGTAGGGCAAACAGTCGTAGAACGCACATACAAACCAGCCATTACAAGCGCAACAGAACCAGCGATATGACCGACTTTGCAGCCATTAAACTTACCCAAGACGATGTCCCAGGCGCACGGTTTACTGGTCGCACTGTGGAAGAGCACACCAACCTTCAGCTGAAACGGTGGCTTGAGTGTCGAGGGTTCAAAAAAACCGGAAGACGGGCCGAGTTGATTCAACGGTAAGCTTTGTTTTTTTCCCTGCTCGGCGTTCATGCCTTTGTTATGATTTCCACCGTGCTCCGTTCACGTCGGCCTTTTTTGTTTGTTTGCAATCAACGTCCAGGAATCTGTATATCTTGCCAATAGGTAGCTACAAAACGATTGTTCACATCTCAGAATCTTTCGCTTAAGAGATTCAGGGCGTTTGTTTTTGAGTAAGCTATCCCGGTAGCAGGGTAGCATGTTAGCAGGCGCCAGGGGCGTGGCCAGGTGGTGGCCAGGGGTGGCCACGGCCACCGCTGGCAATGTCCTGGCCACCCCACTGGCCACCCCACTCGCCAGTGTAAATGGTAGTAGCGTCAGTTTAGCATTTCATCCCATTATGCACAGCCGCTCTTCTTGACCTTCTTGCGCACCGTAGCTCACCCTGCCGCTCCCCCCTCCCCCGCACGTCCGCCCTCCCTCTCCCTCCCCCTCCCTTCTAGCCCTGTTGCGTTCTGAGACAACTACGGCTCAGCGCGTGCCCGCCTTCAACGGTGATAAAAGGTGGAAAGTGAACAAGACTAACGGTAAGTAAATAAGTCAAATCATTCGTTTGTAAAAGAAGAGGGGGGGGGGGGGATATATGAACTGTATCAGCTCCTGTTACAGCGGCTTCTGGTGTCTTTTTGATAAGTTTTCAAAGAGTTACGTAGCTACCGCTCTTAGCTGGGGCTTCTGTATGGTTTGTCAATTTCCAGACAATGAAGTGAAAGTCCACAGACATGCCTTCTTATTTTAAGAAGAAAATAACAGCAAAAGGAGATAAAGAGATGACAGGGGAGCAACAGAGAACGAAGGAGGAGAAAGAGGAGGTGGATGGAGGAGAGGAACAGATAGAGCAGCATGTAGATAGATAGATAGATAGATAGATAGGGCTTTATTGATCTCACAGTGGAGAAATTCTCTTGTCACACATTGGCTTAATAAACAAAAGAAGGTGCCAAAGGAGGAAAAGGTGCATAAGGTATATACAGTGTGTCCACATATGTACAGTGTATTAAAACTGTAGCGAAAGCAGGTGTTCCTGCACCGACAGGTGAAGTTATGACCATGTGGCCATAATAATGAAATTAATGAATTGTCTAGAAAGTAATATCCTCGGAAGAATTGTATGTTTTGGTAAGTGTATTTGTTTTTTATTGTGACGAACTCACTTAAATATATACACTTAAAAAAATAAAACAAATAATTATGCGTTTATATATATATATATATATATATATATATATATATATATATATATATATATGTATGTATGTATGTATGTATGTATGTATGTATGTATGTATATATATATATATATATATATGTATGTATGTATATATATATGTGTGTGTGTGTGTATATATTAGTTTTATTTGTCTGAATCGAAATGCCTATAGGCCATTAATACAACTAGAAATGATCATAACTATGGGGAGGCTGGTATTATTATTTATTGTTATTGTCATCATCATTTTAATGTCAGAATAACGGACTTTCATTCCTGTTTCATTATAGATATCTCCCAGTCAAGAGCAGAGTGGTCCAAGCAGACATAACTAAAAATTTTCCCTCGAACCTGTCAAAGGGACAGAAGAAGATGCTTTTCTAAAGACTGGTGCAACACATATAAATTGCTTGAACTGAGTCTGGTAACCAGAGATGGATCCTATGGATCTTTGCTGGGAAGTTATTTTTGTAAAAGTAATTATTATTGTTTCAGACTAAGTAAAGATATAATTGTTTTTTACACATACAGTATAACCTTGTAGTCAAAATATGACTGTTGTTCCCTGTTTTCCCTGAAATTGCTGTTACATAAAATATGTGCTTCTTCCTACAATATTTTGTCCTTGCTTTCCAAAAGCTTTCAAATATGACTTAGTCAATTATACAATGAGGCTAACAATGTGCAAGATAAATAAATGATTTACTTGTGTATTTAATAGTTCATATGTAAGAAAGGTAAATCCATAACCTGTTTGTTAAATATTTCATACGCAAGCACTGTAACAGCAAAAATGTCTTGGTTACTGCAAGACGTAAGAAAATTACTTTTTTATTGGTTCATGCCACAATTTGATGTGGTTTTTTTGTGACTGTCTGTTTTTGAACTTTAAATAAAGTACATTTGTGTGAACAAGTATTTGAGTCAATTATTTTATGTATACAGGCATTTTCAGCTATTTTCTAAACCTACTTATTCCTGTTAAGTGTTAGCAAGAAGGGGTTAGGTTGTGTACTGTATATAGTATAGTATATATGTTTGTAAAGGGTTTTCTATTGGCCACCCCTCGCTAGCTTTGTGCCCCATGTTGGCCACCCCGGTAAAAATATTCTGGCTACGCCCCTGGCAGGCGCTAACATGGTACCATGGTACCTATATGCTATCATCACCCTTTCCACCGACAAAATGCTTGCTACATATGTAGGTGAATTTGGTAACTTTTTCCGGGTTGAAATGTTGTGTAGGCCGCCCGCACAAGTGTACCCAACGCACACACTTCTCCTTGGCACTCTTGAGTTTCGGGAAATTAATGAAGAAAACATCCTTCATATGCGGCCGATCAGCGTACCTCGAGTCGCTGTTGCACGTCCCATAGCAACAATGTTTATAAACCATGGTCTTAGATGTTGGAAAAAGCAGTCGTTTACCGAGTAAAACCTAGGCTAACGCACGTCTCTTCCACACCAAAACAGCGGCGCGTTTGGGAGTTTGCCCTACTGCGTACCACGTGATGTGACGTCATCGTGACGTTGTTTCTAAAAATAGCTCGTGCGCGGTACCGTATTCCCATGCCGCACCACTAGTAGCGCTGTGATTTCTGAAGCTCCGCGTCAAATTGCCCAGAAGAAGAAAGCAGCGGCTGGCGGAGGACTGTTTCGGCTGCAAACTGTTGTAAATAAACCCACAGCTATAGCTGAAAGTCCCCCTAAGCAACAGTTAAACCTTGTAGTGTGTAAATGGAGAGTACAAAGGCAACGCAAACCTGTTTTCACCGTGTAAACAGAGCCAGAGACTGTTCTACAGTGCTGCAAGTGTTTCCAAAGCATAGTTGTTAAATATAAATAACTGCCGAATTGATTAAATTTCAAGTAGAGGACTTGCTGTATATGCACGACTTACCTTGTCACTCCTCAGTGCAGAAATACATTCCTCCGACAAATGAGTTTTTAAAAAGAAAAAAAAGGCGCCCCTCCGTCTCTCCTCTTCTCCATGACACTCAAATATCCCGCGAGCTGATGCCGGGTTATGTTGCGTTGTTATGAGGAGACAATTATCTGGTTTTAGCAAGATAAGTCTCTCATTAAAACAAGAAACTTCTGTCGTTAAAGGGAGAAAGTTATATAGTTATAACAAGTTGTCTTGTCAGCCGTCTGGTAGCAAAACGCTTTGGTTCAATCCTTGAAAGTCACGTGACCTACCACAGCCGGAAGAGGCAGCCTGTGTGCCTGTGAGCCTGCGCTCAGGGCAACATGTGAGCCTTTGAGCCTGCGAGTCTGCGCAAGGAGACACAAATCGAAAAAATACAGATACAAATCCTTCTACGCATTTGTGCATCTCACGCGGCAGAAGAGTAGCAAAAATCACGTGTGTAAAGAGAACCAACCGAAAAACCGCTTGACTTGTAACCAATGATTTGTCTGTATTTCTGGGTCTTGAAGCGAAAATACTTCAGACACAAGTGTTTCTGTGTGTGCTTACAGATTGATCTACACATTTGCAGATCTGACTACAGATTTGTGGATTTTTTACACATTTGCGAATCTCTGTACACATTTGCAGATCTGAATACAGGTTTGTGGATTTTTTACACATTTGCAAATCTCTGTACACATTTGCAGATCTGAATACAGGTTTGTGGATTTTTTACACATTTGCAAATCTCTGTACACATTTGCAGATCTGAATACAGGTTTGTGGATTTTTTACACATTTGCAAATCTCTGTACACATTTGCAGATCTGAATACAGGTTTGTGGATTTTTTACACATTTGCAAATCTCTGTACACATTTGCAGATCTGAATACAGATTTGTGGATTTTTTACACATTTGCAAAACGGATTACACACAAGTAGTTTTACGCATTTGCAGATTGTTGTACAGACACACAACTCTCCTCACACATTTACAAATCCCACTGCACACGCACAAATCGAGATACAGACACACAAATCGAGATACAGACACACAAATCGAGATACAGATACACAACTCTCCACACACATTTGCAAATGGTAAAGCTACCATTTTAGCCCCATATTCTGACAGTCCCTTGTCCTGAACACCAGCAAACCAAGGCGACTGTAGTGGATTTCAGAAGGTTCAAGGATGACAGACATACCGGTCCTGATACACAGAGGCAATGGAGCGTGCTAATAACATCACATTCCTGGGTCCTCGGACCGGTCCTACACAAATAAGGTCACCTTACTTTAGAGGTTTGCAAAAACAAAGCCCTAATTTATATCTATCCATCTGCTTAAAAAGACAAAAAACACGGGATGTGCTGCAACTCAGCTCTGCTTGATATTAAAAGTAATCCTCACAAAGAAGAATGCCAGAGGATGTTACCGTATATTCAGCTGAGGAGGGAACAGAAGGCAGCAGTTCCTCCCGATGGGGACATATTGGTGGATCCTGCTGCTCCTCAGGCTACATCGGAGGCAGGCTGCTTATCAGCATCATTCTGGATATATTCGATTGGACAGACGATGTTGGGATTCACCCAAAGCCACGGGTTTCATTTAACAAATGTATCTAATAGAGAGGGAGATAAAAACAAAATATTGCACAATGAGTCAATGAGTTGTAAAGGTTTTTATTTTTGTGCTCATTCAAAATTATCTGCAGGTTTCAGAGGAACAAGAGTGACCAAAAAAGGGAGCAATGGCTGTGCCATTTTTAATCAGTGGCTGAGTGACAATTACTCATTTAATAGTTTCAGTTCTTTTTAATATTCACCATGATGAATTTGGTCAGTGGTAGTAGCCAGTTTCAGCTCTTTATCCATGTCCCAGTCTGTCAGACCCACACAGCAGTGCAGGCAGGGGCGTGCATACATAGACACTAGGTGGTGCTAAAGCACTAGGAAGTTTGCCCTTTATCAACGAAAATGCCCTTTTGAAACTTTTTTTTTTTTTAACTTATTAATATTCAGTGCAGTCAAAAGTAGCAACAGCGGCAAATGCTGCCGCCTACATTTCCCCGATTATATAATGGAGCGATATTTGTGCCTTCTGGTTGAGCGCGGAGCAGACCCTGGACTGGAAGCCGTCTTCTTTTCTTTCTTTTTTACCTCGGAGTGGCCATCGTCCTTTTAGTACTATCTTTGATGTGTCAGTCATACAATTTAACCAATCAAATCAACGACTGAAGGGAACATGCTAGCCAATCACAGCTGGAGAGGGGCGGGACACCGAGTCATAGCCTTCAGTCGCCGCCGCAGTTCGGCTGTGGTGTGGTCACCGTTGGTGTCGGTAGAGCGGGATGGAAATTTGGTCTGATTATTACCAAACAATTACAAGAAGTGACAACGAAGCAGAGAGCGAGCTGGAAGGAGCGCTATTAGTTTCTGTTTGAAATGCCAGCACTGAAGTCTAAACTGCAGTAAACATTCATGCTAGGAGGGTTAGCTAGGACAGCTAGGAGCAGAACCAAGCACTAAAACTGCCAAACTGAAGAGACTTGAGTTACTTGCAGGTAGAAGGGAACTCTGCTTTGTTCTGCTCCTTGTTCTCATAGCTGCTGTAATTAAAGAACCTGTTCTAGTCAGAATTACTTCAGTCAGTGTTCAGCCTTACACCAGCGCTCATTTTTATTAGCGTGTAGCTTATGCTGGACTTTTGAGTTAAGACACAGCGCTACAGGTTACCCTATGTCACTGTTAGTTTCCAGCAGTGTTGGGGGTAACGCGTTATAAGTAACGCGTTAGAGTACTCTTATTAGTTTTTTTCAGTAACGAGTAATCTAACGCGTTAGTTTTGCGAATTCAGTAATCAGTAACTCCGTTATTTTCCAAAATAAGCACTCGTTACTCCGTTACTTTAAGAATTTCCCTCGATAAGGAAAGTGAAGTCCCTGCTTTTCTGCATTTAGTCAGATGCGGCTGCTTGCGTCTGTACCCTGCTCCTTGCCTCTGTGTGTGTGTGTGTGCGCGCGCACCTGTGTGTGTAAGCTATTTGTGTTTGTACCGCGGCAAGATGGGCGAGAAGACAGCGTTTGATTCTTGGAGGTAAGCACGTTATTTTGAGTTAAACAGCAAAAAGGACAAGAACATGGGTCCGGCAACACGGATGCGTCGGCACATGAGTCGAGCTCGTACAGAAAAACCTGTGTCGACGCGCTTAGGCGCTACGTGACCGATACAGGAACTGTTTCGAACTTACTGACGCGCCAAACTGTTTATGTTTCTTCTGAACTGCGCGCGTGTGCATTCGCGCACAGCATCTGGATTCAGCGCGCACAGCAAAGCTATGCTGCACAGTCGTTTCAGAAAAAACGGCTGATCTACACTGAGTAGAAAGCTGCAACTTTGAGCAGCTCTTCCTCCCTTTGTCATTCTCAGCCAGGCCCGTATTAAGACAATGTGGTGCCCCTGGGCACTATACCTAAAAGCCCCCCCCCCCCCCCCTTACCCGTGCTGTCCTCCGGTCAAAAACATCAGACATAATCAAGGGGATTTCTTTACTATTTACTAACTTACACAACTACATGTAGGCATATGAGCAGTGAGCAATATTCAAATATCTCATTTTAAAATGTTGAAATCAAAAAAATCTTGATTTATTTATCATTTATTATTATTGTGACATCAGTGTTCACAAAACGAACAATGCATGGTCTTTCAACAATTTCAAGTAGCTAAATAATATAACTATTTATGAAAAATATATTTTTAAAGCATGTGTCATGTGGTGCCCCCCCATGGTTGGTGCCCCTGGGCACTGGCCCACTGGCCCTTATGGATAACGTGAGCATGAAAAAAATCCCGATCACTGGAACGCAAATAACGTGATTCACCATGGCAATGACAGGAAATAAGTTTGGAATTGCGCATGTCCTGCGAGTAGAATTAGAAATATTTAAAGAAGGCATATGGACAATATTAAACCATAAGAAACAATGCCGTTGCTGCTGAAAACCGCAAGAGAAAATTGTTCAAAAAGTCAATGCATGCGCGATATGAAAGTTATGTGATGGAGAATTAAAGCTGCTTTCACCACACTTCACTGTTCAAAACAAAAGGGGGAGTATGTGTGTGTGTGTGTGTGTGTGTGTGTGTGTGTGTGTGTGTGTGTGTGTGTGTGTGTGGGGGGGGGGGTGCATTGAATGGACATGTCAGCAAAAATTTGTAAAAGAATAAATTAAAAAGACAAACGAAAAAGTAACGCAATAGTTACTTTTACTAGTAACTAGTTACTTTTATAGTGGAGTAACTCAGTTAGTAACTCAGTTACTTTTTGGGAGAAGTAACTAGTAACTATAACTAATTACTTTTTCAAAGTAACTTGCCCAACACTGGTTTCCAGTAACCCAAACCAGCATAAAACCTGCCCAACTTAAAAGAAAAAACAAGCCCAAATCTCAAACTCTCTCATGTTAAAAGCACAGAACTATTAAACACATAAGAACATGTCATTAGCACACAACTGAGCTGAAGCAAAGAAAAAAAACTGCGCATATGGCCTCCAAACAAAATGTACAATCAGACAACCAAATACACACAAGATCTCTTTAACAATCAGGATATTTCACCCAGAAAAAATAAATTATAAATAGCTTCCCAACATGAGTTGTAAATCTACCTTAATATAAACGTAATTTCTCTCAGTATAGCTCAATTAAACATTTCTCTTACACGCAGTCATGAAATATTTTTAAGTTGATAAGTAGAACTCAACCCCTCTTAGGCGTTCACACTGACCAAACACTTGATTAATCATTATTCTTTTCTTGTTTTATTATAACAATCAATATTATTCATTATAACTATTATTCATTGATGATGTCAGATCGACAGATTCAACTTATTTAAAAAATAAATAATGACTATTTTGATATATTTTGTTAATAATTCTTTCTAAAAGCCCAACAAATGTTAAGAAAAGCTTCCGAATTTTTTTACAATCTGCCCATAAGCTATTTTTTTTCTAGCTCAATGTGTTCAAAAGCCTAATTGGTTGGAAACCTGCCTAATTTGGCAACACTGACTACACTATTGCTATTTGTTTGTTTGTTTGTTATAAGTGCACCCTCCTACCTGATAGTGTGTAGCCTGCTACTGTAAAAAAGTTTGACTGCCCTGAATATTATTAAGATTTTACTGAGGTCGGTTTTGAAATGATCTTTTGAAAACCTGAGCCATTAAAAACGACTGAAACAGTGCCTCAAAATGAGCCACCTCCTTGCGCACACCCGACCAGCCTATCTCTCTTCCTTTGTCACGTGAACTCGCGCGGTCGCCCGCGCGTCGCCCGCATCTTCTATGGAGAAGATGAGGAGCAGCTTAAGACAGAACTAAAGGTCTTCCACTCCAGCTTTACTTCAAAGAACCTATAAGAAATATGTTCAATACTGAGGGAAAACAATGGCCAGCTGATCTTTCCTGCCTTTGTCAAAATGATCCAAATATATGCAACATTACCAGTGACGACAGCTTCAGTTGAAAGATCATTTTCCAAGCTGAAAATCATCAAAACTAAACTAACAAGCCTGTGTGGAGAAGAAAGGCTTTCTGACCTTCTTCTGCTTGCCATTGAAAAAGACATTGAGGTAAACCACAGCGAGGTCATCAACATCTTTAAAGACATGGCACCAAGGAGGATGCTGCTTTAAAGTAGTACGCTTTAGTCTGTTCTGTTGGTAGTGTGACTTTTTTCCATTGAAAACTCACGTTTAGAGAATGTTACAAATAAAAGTCAAATTTCATTCAACATGCGTGTGTATTTTTTTTTATATATAATAATAATAATTACGTCGTGACGTAATCACTTTGCATGGCCGCCATATTGATTGCCTCCTCCACCCCTTTTCAGACTACTACCGCGTACTGGACTCCCTCGCAGCCGTGTTTATTTTTTAGATTAATTCCACTTTGACTTGATTTCAGTCATGGTAAACCGTTGCTGTGTTGTGGGCTGTAACAGCGCAACACATGATCGTCGTGGGAAAAAGATAGGAAATGGGATAACTTTCCACTGCTTTCCTGCCTGGAGGCGCAACCACGGAGACCAAGTGTCAGCGATAACAAAGAGTCGTCGGCTCGCTTGGATCGCGGCTGTACGACGACCGAACATAACTTTCCATCGTATCCCGATTTCAATGAGAGTGTGTTCTCTGCATTTTCATTCTGGTAAGTTAAAGATGCACGGTTTTATTTTATAGCCTACATTGTTTCTGTCCTTCAACCGCGACACCACAAACATGCATGAATGCGCGCCCAGAGAAGGTTGATGTAGCATTTCATCCTCTTCGGTAGAACACACTGCCAGTTCCTACAAGGACAGGGACATCCCTCTCCATTTTCAAAAAACTCCTGGAGACCCAGCTCTTTAGAGACAACATCTCTCATAGCACCACTTATAAGTTTTGCTGATCCTAGCACTTAGCAGCCGTCTTGTAATGTAATGTAATCATAGGATCTTTGATAACATTATGGTTCTATATGTGTTCAACACTTCTGCTATGGATAATAATTTTAAATTGTGTTACCAGGAAAACCAGCAAATGAAATGTACAACTTGCATCCGGATTGGGCACCATCACTACACTTGGGCCACACTGAGATGAAGGCCACAAAGACTGCACGCTATGAGAGACAGGAAAAGAGAAAACGGCAAAGGACTGACAGTGCACCTGCGATGGATGAGACAGTTATTGATGACCTTGTTCCACCAGGTAAGCCTTACAGAGCCAGCAGAAACAACACCTTGTATTGCTTTTGTTGCTGTTTCAGCTGCACGATGCACATTTAGCTAAAATATTTCCTCATTTGATCCACAGTGGAGACACCAGCACCAGCAGAGGATGGAGCTGACCAGACGCCGCTGACAGAATGTGACTTCTGTCAGCGCCGGCGTGCTGAAATCAACCGGCTGCTGGAGGAGAACAGGACCCTGAAATGTGAGCTTGGCCAGAGAAAAATGGATGAACATTTCCTGAAGGATGACAACGCCAAAGTGAAATACTACACTGGACTTCCACACCTTGAAGTTGTCATGGGTGTTCTAGCCTGTGTTGGACCGTACATGACACAGAGTAGTAAAGTATTGTCACCTTTTCAGATGCTTTTCCTGACCCTAATGCGCCTTAGATTAAACTTACCTATGCAACACATTGCCCACCTCTTTTTTGTAGACAGAAAAACTGTTTCCAAAACGTTCAGCGACACCATAAATGTTCTGCATGCACGCACCAGCCCTTTGATTAACTGGCCAGGGCGAGATGCGTTGCATGCAACGATGCCCCATCAGTTTGTGGAGGCCTTTGGGAAGCGTGTTGCTGTTATTCTGGACTGTTTTGAAATATTTATACAGAGACCATCAAATCTTAAAGCTCAAGCTCAGTCATATTCCCACTACAAACACAACACAACTATGAAGTTCCTCATTGGTATTACACCACAGGGCTCAATTTCTTTCATTTCCAAGGGATGGGGGGGACGCGTCACTGATAAGCACGTAACTGATAACTGTGGGATTCTGGACAAACTGTTACCTGGGGATTTAGTGTTGGCTGACCGCGGCTTTGACATACAGGACAGTGTGGGACTTATGTGTGCCGAAGTAAAGATCCCGGCTTTCACAAAAGGACGCTGTCAGCTGGATGCAAGAGACGTGGAGAGCACAAGAAAAATTGCCCACCTCCGAATTCATGTGGAAAGGGTGATCGGAACCGTCCGCAACAAGTACACCATTTTGTCAGCTAAAGCACCTATTCACATGGTGTTGCCATGCAAGGATGAAGACATGACATTTCTTGATAAGATTGTGTCTGTATGTTGTGTTCTGACAAACATGAGCCTGGTTTGTCATCTGGTTTCTCCTTTATCATTATTGGTTAACTTTAAAATTGGTTTCAACAACTTCATTCTGCTGTACTGTATTAAAACAAAGAATGTTGAGCAATATTGAATTGACAATTTATTTGTACTGACAATATACTCTTAAGCTAACATCTAACAAGTGGTTTTCAGCCATAAGTGTCGGTTGCATCCATACCCAAAAGCAAGAGGTGTCAGACAATCAGATGTTTTTCAGTGTTTATTTGCAAGTAGTGCAACTTTAGAACACAGTGCACAGCAGAACGGTGCAGTGCAGTTGGAATGCTTGAAGGTAAAGGGTTAAAAAAAATGGACGCATAGAAAATGTAGTGCAATTTCTTATAACAATAACAAATACTATGTTTTTTATAAAAAAATTTCAATACTATCAATAAATAGGTATCTATAAAACAACAATGGACACAGAAAATGGAGGTAGTGCAAATTAAATAAACAATAACAGATACAAATAAATGGAGGTAGTGCAAATTATAAATATAGTAAACAACAGATACAATAAAATGGTTGTGCAATTTCTTATAACAATAACAAATACTATGTTTTTATAAAAAATGTTCAATACTATTAATAAATAGGTATCTATAAAACAACAATGGACACAGAAAATGGAGGTTGTGTAAATTAAATATCAATAACAGATACAAATAAAAATGGCAGTGCAATTTCTTATATAATAATAATAATGAATATACATCTCTTAAAATGTATAAATAAAGGTATCTATACAATATATAGTAATATACAATAATATAACAATATGTTATAATATACAATCTGATATTATAATATATAACAATATTTAATAATATAGAATATATGTCTTTGGACAGCTACTACAGACATGCATCACAAAACCAGGAGTCACCTGCTGCAGTGGTCGCATCAAGTCCAACACAGGAAAGGTGGAACCACTGCGTCGCACAGATCTCGTTGTCACACGCAACCATGTCATCCAGTTCCTCAGGCCCTTGGCACACGCACCACATATTCTCTTTATGTTGTGTTGTCCTCTTCCTTGTTCTCTTTTGCCCTCTTACTTTTGGGACTTTTACAGTGTTAGGAGATTTGACAGCCATAACTCTTGAGGTCTGCAGTGTGGAGGCATCTTGTGTGTAGTGGCAGCAAATGAGCTCAGGGAGGGAAACCTTCAGGAAAAATTCCTGTGCCTTCTGTAGACATGACTCCCAGAACCTGACATCTGGCATGACTCGGACAACAACAAGATCTTTCTGTGTCCACACCACAAAGTCACAGCATTTGGACTCAGTCACAAAGATCTGTGTCTGCACCTGCGTGTAGTATCTGTGGCCTTGTTTAAGTTGATATGTGTTGTCCACAAGTTGGAGACAGAAGTCCCTGTCACCAACACAAGCCTCCTGGACAGTGTTGTTCTTGTGCTTTGCCGGACACTTTATTTCCAGGCAGCCTTTCCCACAGCAGATACAGTGAAGTAATCCATCAGGTGAAGCGCCTACTTGAGGAAACTCAGGGTTGATGCAGAAACCAGACAGCTCAATTTTCAGGTCAGTGTGGTGTGGTGCCTGCTTGGCCTGATACACACTCCTTGCAGTCTCCTCATGCTCAATTCCCCATCTTGTGTCTTGTGTGGTCAACAGTGCTGTTGGGTAGCACACTTTTCGCACCGTGGACACAGCCGGCTTCTCAATGTTGCAAACATGAACTGCATGCATCGCTGAGGCGGTTACTCTCCCTGCCCGTACTCCATACCAGGCAGATGCCTTATGTTGCTGCTTTGTGTGGCTGCTGATGATGCTGGCTTGTTCCTTTGACACAGCTGCAATGTCTTTCACTGTCTCACAGTGCTGGAGAAGGACAGCTAGTGGAGCATTATCAAGCTGTGGGTCACGCAGACGGTCTTGCAGGGGTTTTGGCATCACAGCTGGCTGGACAGGATCAGCATAGTCATGAAAGTACGTCTCCATTGTGGACATACAAACTGCCCTATGCTTATGCAGAACAGGGAGCAGTGACGATAAGTCGTCCAACGTGGCTTGGGGCGTGCGTCTACTGGCCCATGTCCGTAGGCCAGGCATGGGACTGTTGTCATTGATGACTCTGTCCAGAGCAATCCTCTGCACCTTTGCTGAAGTAAAGTCCATCTTGTGGGCGACTTCTCCGTGGACTTTGTTAATACCTGCTGGTATTTTCCAGTAAGCTGGCACATCTGTCACTGTCTTTTTTCCACGGATGCGGACTGCTGCCTCAATCTTGAACAATAGAGCCCCAACATGTGTACATGCCTCTGCAATGCCAGCCATGCATGTACAGTGTGCACAGCAAACCTGGCCATCGTTGGAAATGATGACCCATGGCTTCAGGGGAGTCTCATTAATGCGCTGAGAGTGCAAGACCTGAGGAGAAATAAATGGACATACATTATGCAGGTAAGGACACCACTTCATTATGTTTCATTCCATGCAGGAAACCAAACATTAACCTCAACCCCTCAGTAATGTGTATACATGACTTGGGCGTAGGAAGGTTTTAAAATGTGTGTGTGTGTGTGGGGGTCCCAGTAAACAGTACATAGTCACACAAGATGTAAACAATTTACACATACAAAGAGTACTGAAGCTTAACCCATATTAAACAAAATAATAAAAAATGAATTTGAACATTAAAACAGATAACGTTACTAACGGTTAGCAGCTACTAAACTAGCAGGTACCAGAGCCTGTCTGAGCACAGCTTACCTTTGTACGAATGACTGTGTTCCCACAGTTTGCTGGCTTTAAGATCTGCAGCTCCTGAACCCATTCAATTCAATTCAATTCAATTTTATTTATATAGCGCCAATTCATGAAACATGTCATCTCAAGGCACTTTACAAAGTTAAGTTCAATCATATTATACAGATTGGGTCAGATTATACAGATTGGTCAAAAATGTTCCTATATAAGGGAACCAGTTGATTGCATCAAAGTCCCGAGAAGCAGCATTCACTCCTGGAGAAGCGTAGAGCCACAGGGAGAGTCGTCTGCATTGTACATGGCTTTGCTGCAGTCCCTCATACTGAGCAAGCATGAAGCGACAGTGGAAAGAAAAAACACCCGTTAGCGGGAAGGAAAAACCTCTAGCAGAACCGGGCTCAGTATGAACGGTCATCTGCCTCGACCGACTGGGGGTTACAGAAGACAGAGCAGAGACACAACAAGAGAGACAAAAAGCACAGAAGCACACATTGATCTAGTAATCTGTTCTACATTAGATGGTAATAGTCGGTGATCTGTCCTCCCTGGATGATTTCACAGTCAACAGAACGTCAGACCAGGTGTACCTACTATGAAGAAAAAAGAGAGAGAACAAAAAGTTAAAAGCTGAAATGACAACAGTCATTTCAATGTAATGCAATGCAAATCTGGAGAACAGTAGACTGGAGAACAGTAAAAATCAGTAGAGTGAGAAAAATAGGCCCTGATGTCCTCCAGTAGCCTAAGCCTATAGCAGCAAAACTATAAAGGTAGCTCAGAGTAACATGAGCCACTCTAGTTATAAGCTTTGTCAAAAAGGAAAGTTTTAAGATTAGTCTTAAAAGTAGACAGGGTGTCTGCTTCACGGACCAAAACTGGGAGTTGGTTCCACAGGAGAGGAGCCTGATAGCTAAAGGATCTGCCTCCCATTCTACTTTTAGAGACTCTAGGAACCACCAGCAGACCTGCAGTCTGAGAGCGAAGTGCTCTGTTAGGAACATACGGGGTAATCATAGCTCTGATATATGATGGAGCTTGATTATTAAGGGCTTTATACGTTAGAAGAAGAATTTTAAATTCTATTCTTGATTTAACAGGAAGCCAATGAAGGGAAGCTAAAATTGGAGAAATATGACCCCGCTTGTTGATTTTCATCAGAACTCTTGCTGCAGCATTTTGGATAAGCTGAAGGCTTTGAATTGCATTTTGTGGACTTCCTGATAGTAAAGAATTACAATAGTCCAGCCTTGAAGTAACAAATGCATGGACTAGTTTTTCAGCATCACTCCTGGACAGAATGTTTCTAATTTTGGCGATATTCCGGAGGTGAAAAAAGGAAACTCTGGAAACCTGTTTAATATGGGATTTAAATGACATGTCTTGGTCAAAAATAACACCAAGGTTTTTTACTTTATTACCAGAGGCCAAGTTAATGTCATCCAGATTAAGTGATTGGTTAAGAAGTTTATTTTTTGAGGACTCTGGCCCAAAGATTACAACTTCGGTCTTGTCAGAATTTAGATGCAGGAAATTTAAAGTCATCCAGCCATTGTCATCCATTAACAACATTCTTACCAGTTATCGGTAAAACTCTAAGTTAAAGCTCATTACTTTAAACTGGACTTTCAAGGAAACATCAAAAGCTCTACAGGCTCTCTGAAGGTCTTCTGTAGATTTGCTTTGGACTTAGTTTTCTCACCTCAATCCAGTATCCAACCATTTCAAGAACTTTATATAAGGACAAAATCGAGGTGCTGCTTCTCTGCTCACAAAAGGAGTCAGTTGAGGTTGTTCATCTGATCAGGATTCCCCCTGGGTGCTTCTCTTTGACGGGTTTCTGGGCACGTCCCTCAGGGAGGAGACCCAGAACTCACTGGAGGAACCCCTGCGACTCAGTCTTGATGATGCATGAAGAAAAACCATAAACAGAGCTATTGATCAAGATCACTGCTCAGAAGTTATTTTTAACTTTTGCAGTGTTGTACAAATCAAATGTTCTTCCAAGTGTTTTGCTGAAGTATACTTTACTTTTTGAATTTTTGATATAGTTTTGACCAGTGAGTTGTGGGACAATCCACTCAGTATAACGTATACAGGTAAACGTATTCAGAATCAGAATCAGGTTTATTGCCAAGTAGGTTTGCACTTACAAGGAATTTGACTTGGTGTTGATGGTGCAGACAGAAAATAAAATAAAATACAATGGATATATACACAGAAGCTATATACACTCAGTAAACTGTGCGTTAATGTAACGCAGAAGCTTGTTGAGCATGTGAATCAGCACAAATTTAAAAGCTTTAATTATCTTTGAGGATAAACCTGTTTGGATTGTTCTCATCCCAGAGATTTCTGAATGTAGCAGCCTAGAATAAAATAAAACCCCTCAAGTTAAAGTTGAATCCGCAAAAGCTCTTGTCTCCAAGTGTTAAAGATAAAATACAAGCAACTCTATAGAGAGCAATTAGCACAATCACAGTGTATCCAAAAACCCTGTATACTGACACGAAAAATATTTTGCTGGAAGTTTCACTTTACCGCCAATAAAATCCAACATCTGACCCAACTAGCATGGTTTTAATTTGCTGGAAGGATGGAAAACATGGAGAAAACCCACCCAGGTTTAAGCCAAAATGCACATTCCTGTCCAGGGGTATTTGAATGCAACATCGCCCATTTACAAATGTAATTTTAAATGAAGTCAAATTTAGACCGGATTGCAGTTTTTAATCTCTCCAGTAACATCGTCAAAATAAAAATGTTTGAAAGTGTCGGGTGTTAACCTGGTGTTGAACATGATTGATTTGAATAGATCATTAGCTCTGGTTTAAATGCTTAAAACATTTCCAGTGAATATCCTGAGTCCTGACTGCATAAATATGGCAGCTGAATAATAACTTCAAGCCGTTTCATTTCTTCAGACCACAGACGTTCAGTCTGTTTATTATCACATTTACAATGCACATTTCACAACAGATCCAAACATTAATAAATCAACTTTTATACAGCATGAGAACACAAAATCATCTCTTTAAATATCTATATATATCTTGTAGAGTTTAAACAATATTTTGTATATCCACAAGACAGTTTAATCCGGAAACACAGGGGTGAGGAGTGACAGCGACGACTGGACCTACAGCTCAGCTCTTATTTTAATATTTCACAATCTATTTGAACAGTTAATCAGACTCATTTGTGTCACTCATTATTTCTGTTGGGGAAAGACAGTAATTACCAGACATGTGAACATACAGGAATAAATAAGAACTGCGACATCTCGACAGAGTAAAGGAATGCTTCCATGTACATCTGCTTTGAGCTGAATAAGGATTCAGATTTTCTTTTTCTTTATAATGTTATACGATGGAAGGTGAAAACTTTCAGTTAAAGCCATCTCGTCATTGGTTAAGTTGAAGAAAGAGAAATCAAAAGCTTCCCCAAGCTCAAGCATGTAGGTTTGATCCTGGTTTTAATAAATTGCAAATATCAGCTTGAGTTTATTTTACCAGATGAAGGATCAGGAGGACATGGCATGCCGACTGGAGCACCCAGAGCTCGAAAAAGTCTAAACAATCACCCATTTGACTTTCAAAAAGTGTTTGAAAGTCAAATGGGTTCAAAACAGGGACTGAAGGCCTCTGTCGAACAACACTCAGGTGATTCCTGAAAGCACAGAATTCACCACATAGAAAACCGACTGACAGCCAATTCTGGATCCAGGTTTTAGGTTCTTTACCACCAGACAATGACTAGAGACAAGAGACCACATGGAATGATAGAGCTCAGAATATTGGAATGTAGTTGTTGATTTTGGCGCGGTGCCGCTGGGCGATGCACTCTGCGATCCACACGATGTTCCTGCACTCCTGCTCCTTCAGCTTGACGTAGGCGTAGAAAACGCTGAAGTGGAACTGGTTGAGGAAGGCCAGCTTGTTCAGTTTCACCTGCAAGCATCAAAGAGCACAAAAAGGAGATGATGACAAAATGGTCATCACGTAGGAGACAGCAGAACAAACATTTTAAAACAGCAACTGTGTTCCAGATTTAACTTATTTTGCATATTCAAAACAAACACTGAAAAAGAAAATCCAAATAACCCATCAGAATCACAGGCTCTACCTCATGAGGTCATCGCCATTTGAGTAAACTAATTAGACTCAACTCAGAGAGAGCCAAAGGGCCCCATTCACTTCACCTCTGCCTGCTGCTTCAACCAGTTAGTGTGAAAGCTTCAAATGCTGTTGGACAAACCTAAACAGCTGCTTACCAGTGTTAAGGTCCACCACAGTCTTAAGTTTAAAAACCTCTAAAACTAATCCCCAACGTTACGGTTTGCAATCCTTTAAACAAGCTCCCACAAAAACTAAGTCATTTTCTGTTTAGAAATAGGGCTGCAAGGATTAGTTGACCTGATCAACAATGTCGATTATAGAAAAAAAAAGTTGTAAAACATTTAAAAATCTATAAACATTACTGTGTCTCAATGTTTGGCTCAGTGGAGTTTAAATCACATGCAGTTCCCTAAGGAGGCTTCAGGGGGCAGCATAGCATCAGTTATCCAGTGAGCAAAGAGCACCTGTCACATGACTGCAGCTCCAAGCAGAGAGCACAGAGTATGTAAAGGACTGACAGAGCCAATAAACTCACAAAGAACAAGTTGCTACTTTGGTGTTCCATTACATAATATTAGGTAATAAATAATTTTTGCTTCAAATAAAGAAGTTTATGTTGACCAGATTGTAACTCAATCATTTAATAGCCAATGTTGTCTATATGAACAGTGACTCAAGAAGGGAAGCTGTAAAACTGGGGTGTCAATGCGGTTTGGTTGAACTTCACCCTTGTTTTAGTGCATCTGGGGGAAATAATTGGGCATAACAATGCAACCAATGCAAAAACACAATCAAATAAACCAGTAGCCATTTCAGTCCGTTTCAGCACAAGCTGCATTTTATGGAAATACTACATGCTACATTTGTCCTTGAACATATTTTTCTTCAAAGAAAAATAAGAAAAACATATAGAATAAACATCCTTGGAAGAGTCAAACAGGGTGTTAGATATTTTTTTATTTCTGAGTGTTTTACATTTTTAAGGGTGTCCGTTTAGGGATGTTTGTGTTTTTAATTTGGGTCTGCCTCGTATTCTGAGAATCTCACCAAAATTTCATTATGATTACACAACAACAATAAAGACTCTTTATTCTTGAAAAGTTGGTTTAGAGGCCTGCTCCTCTCTACCATACAGTACCTTCACTCAGACTTTGTCAGCAGATTAAAAGTTGAAGCTTAATCAACAAATTTTTACCATTAGAATTAAATTGTATTCTGATTGAAAGGGCGGGTTAATGATCCATAATCCGATCAGCGTCCATCTAACACTTGTTCCAATTAACTCATGAATTTACATTGCCTGCATGTAGAGGATGGAGCTGCAGCGCTATGCAGCACAAAACATTTTTGTGAATCATTTCCTCCTGTTCTCTCCAGCAAAAGCAGGAGTTCTCCACCATCTCAGAACCTGTTGCGGGTCCATTCTGTGCGCTCAGAACAGTCAGAACAAACACACCTCTGCGTTTATTGACGTTCTGTTGTTTTTCCCCGCATGAAGAAGAACAAAACTTCTGCATTTGTTTTATGGAAATTCAACAACTCTGCTAATGTCAGAGTTTCTCGTTAGATAAAGCTTGTTGCGAGTAAACACACGTCATGATCAGATTATTTGATTTTTAGCCCAAATAAATGGTGCATTCAAAATAATCCAAACATATTTTAATCTGATCAGGGAATGTTGCGCATGTAAATAAGCTCCTGTCATTAACCAGCTAACAGCTGCATTAGACGAGATACCAGACTGATGTTCAGCTTCAGTTATAGTCGGGCTCCGGGGCGCCGTGCAGGACTCCGCTCACAGCCCGCGGGCCGAGCGCTGTTGCTGTTTTCCTCACTTTGAAATGGAACAAACGTCAGACATTGTAACGACTTACCCTGTTATTGAGCTCCTATCGCCCTCATCAATGACTACATGTTGTTTCAGGTCCTGTGTAAATGTGGAGCTCTCGTGCCGTGCCAAATCTCGCACATTACTTGTTTTTAATATGATGAAATTCGTTGTCAACGCTTTTAATTATCGATTTTTATCGATTCGTTGTTGGAGCCCTATCCATAAGCCTCAGCTGTACTTGTTTTGGCACTTCGTAGACATATGACAAGTGAAACCCTACAGCAGGAAAGCTCAGAAACAGAAAAACAATGTTGATCTCAGAGCCGATGCAAAATTTATCTCAAAAGCAACATTCAAGGGTCAAATAAGTTAAATAAAATAGCAACTGCTCTGGTGCAGGGTGCCCGTGATCAGCAGGATGACGTTATCAGTCATATAGCTGTACCTACACAGCCCAAGAACCAGAACTTTAGAAATGTGTTTTTATGGGTTTAGATTAACACCAAAACAAATGTCTTTAGAGAGTGCAGAGGAATACCTTTAAATGTTGCACATAAAGCATAAAATGCTTTATAATCTCATTGGTTCTTTTTGCAAAGCTAATTGGTGCTAAAAGGCAAACATAGATTTTGAATCGGTAAATACTTCCTGTCTGTTGAAGCTCTGATTTGAACATAATTGATTAACTGTTCCTGTAACTGAAAAACAAGAAGCCAGGTAGAGGTTGGAACTGATCCAACATCCCAAATCTCCACTCACGTGATAAAATCCATGAAGCTGGCCAGAGGTTCATACGACTGGTTCCTCATGTGGTGAAACTCCACCACCATCTTCTCCTTCAGCTTGTCGTCGATGACCGACACAGTGAGCGGCGATGCCTCGTTAGCAAGGAAGCTGCCATAGTCTGTGCTCTGCAGATGGAGCTTCAGGTCTGCAGGACAAAATGTAATGATTACCCCGGGTGACAGAATGTGCTACTGTGAAACATTTTAATTAATCAGATCAAGTTAATTCAAATTTATTCACAGCTAAACTCCAAAAAAGACGCTCCAATAAACCCAAAAAACCAAAGTGATTTGTTAAAGTTGTCTTTTGGTTTTCATATTCTTTATTTCACAAGGTTCCTTCGTAAACTTTAAGCTTAATTTGCTTAAAAAAAATTACTGTCCTTTTTTATCATGTTTGTTATTGCAACTTTCTACATTCCAGTGAAATGTGTCCGCTACAGTTATCCCATCCCTTAGGGAGCGGTGGACTGCATCAGGGGCGATTCTAGGATCTGACCTTTAGGGCTGCTCAGCCCCCAGTGTTGACTGTGATTCCTGGCATGAACAACAGGCTTTACATTTTTAGTCCAGATGTAAGATTCTTAGAGATGACTCATTTTTTACAATATAGGCCCATCCAAAAGCAGTGACAAACAGATTGAAATTTTTTCACGCGATAAAACTTTGTGCATTTGTAAAACCTGCATGATGGCAATAGTTAGAATAGCTATATTGATAAAAGCGAGGAATAATTTCCCTAAAGACACAAAACTAACTTAGCTTTCTTGAAATTAAAATTTCTCTGGCTTAACAGAGCAAAACATGGTAGCCCACAAAAACCTTTTGCTGCACAGTGTTTGTCAGCTGGCCGAAAAGAGGGCTGATACTACTACACCTTCCTTATTGTCTTATTGCTTTGCTTACAAGAGAGACAAATTTAGCAGTTTGGATATATACCCAGTTGTGGAGAAGCATATATATATATATATATATATATATATATATATATATATATATATATATATATATATATATATATATATATATATATATATATATATATATATATATATATATATATATATATATATATATATATATATATATATATCTCGTTTCGTCTGTCTAAAGAGAAAAGCAGTATTTCTTTTTACATTTATAAAAAATTTAATAACCACGACACACACTAGATGCTGTTTGTTAATGTTTAAAGCATCACAGGATCTGATGACTGTCGAATTGGGACTTTTTTCCATTTGAACTAACAGCAACAGAGACAAACGGTAAATATGTGCCTATTAAACCAAATATAGTCACAATATGTCTGTTGTCTATCCTGCATTTTCTTTTGAAGATATAGAAATGTGCAGAGATAAACCCCGCCCTTATTTTTTTTATCTAAGATACTCATAAGATACTGCATCATAAAACACAGCAAAATTATACATTCAAGAGACTCCGAATAAATGTATTGTATTTACTCTGCAATGGAAGTAGAAGGGTAACTGACACTGACAGCATTTCAAATATTAAATTCAAACAACAAATGTACAACTGGGCTGTAGTTACTCTCTTTAGCCCATTTCATGTAATTTATCTTAACATTCCAAACACATTTCTTACATCATATATCTGAAGTGTAGATAACAGCTTCTCCTTACCTACATACACTCAGACAACTAATTATTTCCCTAACAATAGTGAGTTGTCAATGTTTAAATGTGCAGTAAACCTTTAAACATAAGCAGCATGGAGGACCCAATACTGTACTTTGAGTAAGATTGGTGACACTAAGACTGAATTGTTACATGAGTGGTTGTCCATGTCATCATTCAAATGAGAACATATTAATATACTATTGGTATATACTAGTACGACTATTAAAGAACAGCAGATTAAACTTTAAGATATTTAAAGGCCTATATCAAATTAATTTTGATCTGAATTTTTAATAGCCTACAGTCTTTGCTTTTCCATCTTTCCAGCAGTCTTCAGAACACCTCCCTGGCACAGAATATTTAGTTTTCTAAAAGAGATTAGGTTTCTGTTGATAAATGCATTATACTTCAGAATTAGATGCTATTTTAGGATGCTAACGTTGGTTACTTACATTTCTCCAGTTCAACAAATCAAAACTCTCTCCTGCTTCTGTTCAGAAGCAGGAGAGAGGTGAAAGCTGCTGAACTGTTCTGTTCAGCAGCTTTCACCTATTTTAGTGCAGATAATATTTAGTTTCTTAACTGGGACTAGTTTCAAAGCCTAGTATTAATTGTGGTAACAGCAGTATCCAAGTATGAAGCAAAACTTAAATCTCGCGCTCCAAGCACGTGTAGCGTGCAAGGAAGAAAATTAATTCCACCAAATATCCTTCATTTTATATTTTCATTAAATTTTTTTTGTCTTTCAGTTTTATGTTGGAATTATTATTTTAAATAAAAATAATCTGCATAATAATTTTCGGAAAGTTTAGTTTTATTTTTGCGGGTATAACTGGTGATGTCACTTCCTCCTTCACCAGACCTTTCATGGCTGTTACGGAGGAAGGTGAGTTTTCACGGAGCTCTTGTTAGTTTGTTGGTTAGTAGTGATGGTGAGATGAAGCCTCATGAGGCATTGAACCACTTGAACCAACTGGTTCGAGAAAGGGTTCATTTCTTGGAGCTTCATGTGCACACGAAACCGCCCACTGGCAAGGTGTATAATCACAGCCAGCTGTATCTTAACACGTGTGATGCATTGATTTTTTGTCTATTATGGCTCTTGGGAATGACTTCACAAAAGGTGTAGGACGAAATCATTTGTCTACATAAATTATGTATACACATATGTGTATAATAAAATATTGTTTGAATGTATTCTCTGTGTGTAATTATTCCCAAAATAGTAGTGTCATGTGATATGGCATGGTGTGTAATAATCAGACCTCTCAACTTTGATCAAAAGTTAAGAGTGAGATTATGCTAATTTTGGGGGCGGGGGGGGGGGGGGGGATTATGGTCAACAGTTTCCCCTCAGCAGCAACACTGAAGCACACAGAGGTTCACGCTGCGTCTTTACGCACGATCCAGCTGCTGATGTCTCCCTCTGTTCAGCTCAATGCACTTCTAGACTGTTACAGTTTATAACATTCTCATCACCTTTCACAGCGACAGGTTTCTCAGTCAGTCGCCGTGCTGACCAGACAAATCTCTATTGCTCTCGTCAGTGCGGCGGTGCGGTGGGCGGATTTTACCCCCGTTGGTGCGCTGCGTGCGACGGATAAACAGTGGGGAAAATGCACAACTAAATACTGTAAAGGGCTTCTATAAAGGGAACAGGGGTACTGACAGATCTGAGATGAAGCCCCTGATGTTACAAGTTCTTTAAAATGACCCTTAAAAGTGCGCAACTGAATTAAAGCACAAGGCAGCAGCCCACCGAAGCGCCACTGATTCTATGTTGTTAAAAACAAAAGAGCATGAAACACAGCTAGTAACTCTCCTATTGACTTTAACTGGCACACGTTGCTACCGATGTGAGGACATTCAACGTTGTGGTTCACGTTTTGAATGGTGAATGGTGATAAAAGCACCTGCTCCGAGGGAAAGGAGGGGGGGAGAGGAGCAAGCGCTGAGGCACAGAAATACGGTGCATGTAGTTAAAAAATGCAGAATAAATAAAAACGAAACTTATAAACAGACCGAGTGGTGTTTTAAACTGCATCTGGTTAGCAGAACTGTTTTATGATCCAGCGTGCAGCCATGACTGGTTCTGAATGAACCGGTCATCTGGCAAAATCTGAACCACTTTCCGAAGAAGTCACGTGGTACAGCCGGGCAGCGAGGCTTAGGACGTCATCGTTTTCTGCTCCTCCCCTAAATGAAGCAAGCTTCTATACGCGCTTTACGGAAACGCCCCCTCCATTACTCGACACACGCCTCGAAGCCTCGGCACATCACGTAACATCACTATTGGTTAGAAGTTCGAGTGTAATGAAAAATGTTAAACAGTCTTTAAAGCTAACATTAGCGGTGAA
Source organism: Fundulus diaphanus (assembly GCA_037039145.1). Classification (NCBI taxonomy): domain Eukaryota; kingdom Metazoa; phylum Chordata; class Actinopteri; order Cyprinodontiformes; family Fundulidae; genus Fundulus; species Fundulus diaphanus. Next base: position 5,586,447 of record CM073122.1, on the reverse strand, counting down.
TGGAATGTTTTTTTATGGAGTGAAAGAGTTTTACTGTCGCAGCATTTCTGTGAATGACCCGACCGTTTTTCCCGCGCAATGCTACATTTTTTTTGCTCCCTTTGTCATGGGCAGGTGGACTGATGTCTGCTGGATATGGTATTTGCTGCTGAACAGTTTTTGTTATCACTCTGTACAGGTATGTTATTTTATTTATTGATTGAACTTTTTTTGTTCAATGTTGGAGTTTTATATTTTTTATTTTCACAATGCGCAAGTTTTTTTTATATATTAGTTATTTATCGTGGAGGTTTGCTGGTGGTGTGTTTCTGTTATCTTTATTTGTTTCGTCCTGATTTAAAATATGTAATAATTCAGACCAGACCATTCATGGCTGTTACGGAGGAAGGTGGACTGATGTCGGCTGGATATGGTATTTGCTGCTGAACAGTTTTTGTTATCACTCTGTACAGAATAAATATGCCATCAGTAGGCTGACCTGGAATGCCTGAGCGGTTGTCACTACACAACGCAGAGTCAAACAAGTAGCACGCCTCAGGCCGGCTACACACGCACGAACATACACGCACACACACGCAATACAAAACAGCCAATCAGGAGGAGGGAAGGCGGAATTTAAGGCAGCACAACCAATGAGAGTGGAGTTAAACAGCACACAGCACAGTCACGTGTGCTGCAGATTTAAAGGGACAGGAAAGAAAAAACAGGCAGTGGAGCTGCGCACAGCAGCGTTGAAACGTCACCGTGGGAACGCCGAGCGCTTCAAACGGAGGCGTTCCGGGCGAACCTGTGCATGTTCGCACGTCTGGCAGAGCCGAACCGACACACAGGAATACTCTGAATCAGTATTTTTTTAGGGGTGTTGAGCTAAGATTTAGGAAATGGCCTAAATACGCCACTGGACTGCATTCTGGGGCTGAGAGTCTTGCTCAGGGACCCAGAGAGGCCGTCTGTGGGATTTGAACCAGGAACTTGCAGTCTTTCCCAGGATGCAAGTGCTCTGCTCTCAGAACTAGGCCACCTCTCCCCTCACCTAGGAAAAAACAAACAAAAAAAAAACATGTTCCTATGCCTTTGGCAACACACTGTTACTACAGAAGCTGTAATGCTTGTGGCCATTTTTTCGTGTGTATTTCTAGTTACGGTTCACCAATGATGGCCAAATGAATAATGATCAGTCGCGGTTTAGTTTATTTGACCAAATGACCATCAGTCAACACTTTTTTGGTCATTTGCTAAAATAAAGAGGAAGCTGCGAGAAGACCAACTATTTGAGTGTACACTTTGTATCTCTTGGTTTTTTAACACTTACCCTTAATAAAGTTGTTATTGTAACAATATGGTTTGATGAATATTTACAGCTTGTCATGCTGTCTGGTCACAAAGGAAGGCTGTTATGCTCTGGCTTCAGCTCTGACCTGCAGCCCTTCCTATCTGAGCTTCATCCATCCAGGAGAATTGGGGCTAAAAGCTTTTTTCTGCTGGCCTGCAAGACCCAAGCTGTCATGATTTGGGTTTTGTTATGGTTTATGTTTGTTATTTGATTAATTAGTTCACTCTCCTGCCTTAAGTTCAGTTTCATTTTTGGGTTCTTTCTTGTTTGGTTTCTATTATAGTTTGTGTTCTGTTTAGTCTTAGGTTTAGGTTCTGTATTAGTTTTGGTTTATGGAATAGTTTGGGTTTTATTGTGGTTTGATTTTGTACTTGTTTTATGTTATCAGTTCTTCTGGCCTGCTCCGATCACTTCTGTCACCAGCCTTTATTCAGTTCACCTGCCAGCATTCTTTCACCCCTTAGTCACCACCCTGTCACTCCCCTTCTCCAGTCACCATCCAATCAGCTTCAGTTTACTTCCAGTCACTTTCCTTCCCCTGATTAGCTCCACCCATTCTGGTAATTAGTTTCATTCCATTCACCTGCTCACTCCCCTACTTATACCTGCCTCTGCCTCCTGCAATCTGCCAGATCAATGTGTGCCATTTTGGTGAGTCTTGTCCAGCGTACTCTTTTCTGACAGTCCTGTGAATAGTGATGGGCAAAAGAAGCCTCATGAAGCAATGAAGCTTTCCAACACTTTGCTTTGGAAAAAGTAGTGATGTTACGTGATGTGCCGAGGCTTCGAGGCGTGTGTCGAGTAATGGAGGGGGCGTTTCCGTAATGCGCGTATCGAAGCTTGCTTCATTTAGGGGAGGAGCCGAAAACGATGACGTCCGAAGCCTCGCTGCCCGGCTGTACCACGTGACTGCTTCGGGAAGTGGTTCAGATTTCGGCGCGGGGTTTGACAGCTTTAGAAACCCCAGCACTATGTTGGCGAGGCGGCCGCCTGAGACAATCTCAAGCGGCCGCCTCGCCAAACTCACGCTACCGCCTCGCCAACATTCCAAAAACAAAAAAAAAACTAACTCGATATGCTTGCATGTTTATTTGACGTTAACATGCGGTTTTTTGTTGTTGCTTTCTCGCGTGCATATAGTGAATGACAGGGAAAAACCAGGCAAAAATACATGGATACTTTGAAGCGAGAAGCGACTTCACCGACACCCCCCCCTGCTCCGGTCCAGTCATCCGCGCGCATTACTATATTACAAACACACTATCACAATTTTTGCATGCTGATGTTTGCTTGTTGTGCAAATAAAGACAGGTAACAGACACTGTATTTATTCCCTTTTAACCAGCCACCAGAAAACAAGAGCTGGATTAAGCTCTAGTCTCCATGATAGTGAAGGATACCCAGCCTTTCACTATTGTGGATGACGTTGGATTCAGGACAGGCTGCAGAGCCCCCTGGAGTACTGGGCTAATCATCGGTCACTGTACCCCAATCTGTACAAACTTGCACTTATTTATTTATGCACCCCGACATCATCTGTGCCATGTGAGCGTGTCTTTTCAAAGGCTGGAGAAGTAGTGTCAAAAAAGAGAAATCGTTTGAAACCAAAAACTGTGGAGAAATTGTTGTTTCTTAATAAAAATGCATGAAATCATCCAAGTTACACATACATTAGCCTATTCACTACCCCCTCCCTAGTTCCACAAGCACTTTCACTGTCCTCTGCCTGATTAAACCCATGCCATTTTTCTAGAATCACAGAAAAACATTATAACACAACATGCCATATCACATGACACTACTATTTTGGGAATAATTACACACAGAGAATACATTCAAACAATATTTTATTATACACATATGTGTATACATAATTTATGTAGACAAATGATTTCGTCCTACACCTTTTGTGAAGTCATTCCCAAGAGCCATAATAGTCAAAAAATCAATGCATCACACGTGTTAAGATAAAGCTGGCTGTGATTATACACCTGGCCAGTAGGTGGTGTCGTGTGCACACGAAGCTCCAAGAAATGAACCCTTTCTCGAACCAGTTGGTTCAAGTGGTTCAATGCCTCATGAGGCTTCAACTCACCATCAATAGGAAAAAGGTTCTTTACACGATGCTTATCATCACTCACTAGTGACATCTGCAGGTGAAACTGTCACAGCCTTTTCACTTAGTTGGATCATACTTCCAAAAATTAGTAAATGCAATATTGTAGTGATGGGTCGATGAGGCGTCATGAAGCGTTTCGACACGTTGCCAAACTGTATTGATACTGTGCCGATACTGTGTCACTGAATACTGACACCTGCTGGACCATAAAAATCCCTACAGGCAACCTAGTTGACAGAGTTAACTGACACTGATTTGATGACCAAGTGTAGACAATAATAAAATTTAAATAATTGTATGTTGCATTGTATTATTTTATATTTTCATTTGAATTTAAAATATATTAGATTTTTTTTAGATACAGTCAATAAATAATGTGAACCTGTATCATAACGCAATAACCTCTAAGTAAACATGTTGTGAATGAGGATGCTTGTGGACTGGCTTTATTTTTTTACAAATTTTTTGCTGCCATGTCCTTTCAATGCACCCCTCCCCCCACACACACACTCCCCCTTTTGTGTTGAACAGTGAAGCTTTAATTCTCCATCACATAACTTTCATATCGCGCATGCATTGACATTTTCAATGATTTTCTCTTGCGGTTTTCAGCAGCAACGGCATTGTTTCTTATGGTTTAATATTGTCCATATGCCTTCTTTAAATATTTCTAATTCTACTCGCAGGACATGGGCACTTCCAAGCTTATTTCGAAGCCTGGCTTCAGATGTCCCATCACTACCTGTGAATATTGACTCAATTTGCCTTTTTGACTTCTGAGCCAGCATGATCCTTGAACCTGTTTTTCCTGCCCGTTTTGGATTGCCTGTTTTGCCTGACCCTGGTTCTGTCGTGGAGTTTCTGAGTTTACCTGATCCCTGCCTAGTTAGTTTGCTTATCAGTGTACCGTTCTGGACTGTTTTTTAACCATCGGATCTGCCTGTCCTTATTGAACCTGTCTGCCTGTTTGTGTATCGATCCTGGACTGTTATTTGACCACCGAGCCTGCTTGTCCCTGTCTGATAATTTTTGAGCTTTATTAAAGCCTTCTTATTTTCACTCTCATGTCTGGCTGAATACTGGGTCCTCAATCTCTCGTTCTTTACACCAAGCTGGAAACTATGAACTCTAAAGTAAAATTAATTACCTTAATGTGGATAAATCTTTTTGGCTGAGATGAATTACTGTACATACCTGTTCATACTCAGCACATTTACTGTATATCTTCAACATCTTTATTTCCCGACTTTTGGTGTAAGTTTGATATTTTTAGTGTTTAACCTTTCATATTATATTTGATTTCAATTCAGTTTATTTACATAATATTAATTCACAGCCAATGCCATCACAAAGGACTTTACAACACTAACTGATTTCCAATTATACAGAAATACGCAATTTAAATTCATACCTATTCAATCCTAACTTGTAAACAGATCAGATTTAATGATACACACCTCATTATAGAAGCACCAGTTTAGATTGCAGTCAATCAATTTTTCCGCTTATTCCAAACAGCAAAGATTTAACACTCCTATGTCAGAATAATTTTCATTTCCAGTTGTTTTTTTTTATAAAAAACACCACAATCTATAAGTCACAGAACTATTTTAACGTTCAGACATTTATGTTTTATGTGGTGACCCAGTGGTTAGGAAGCCGGGTCTCAAATGTTTCTGTTTAAAAACTCTGTCTGTCAGTCTGGGAACAAAACCCTTGACCACAGATTGCTCCCCATGCACCATTCAGTGTGGCAGCACCCTGCTCCCTAAGGCATGGGTAAAAGACGGAGACAAATTTCCCCTCTGTGGAGTATAAAGAAAATTAATTATTTTACTGTCCCACAAGTGGGAAGTTCGGGCATGACAGTGGCAAAGACACAGAGTTCAATTCAATTCAATTTTATTTAAATAGCGCCAATTCATGAAACATGTCATCTCGAGGCACTTTACAAAGTCAAAATCAATCATATTATACAGATTGGTCAAAAATTTCCTATATAAGGGAACCAGTTGATTGCTTCAAAGTCCCGACAAGCAGCATTCACTCCTGGAGAAGCGTAGAGCCACAGGGAGAGTCGTCTGCATTGTCCATGGCTTTGCAGCAATCCCTCATACTGAGCAAGCATGAAGCGACAGTGGAAAGAAAAAACACCCATTAGCGGGAAGGAAAAACCTCCAGCAGAACCAGGCTCAGTATGAACGGTCATCTGCCTCGACTGACTGGGGGTTACAGAAGACAGAGCAAAGACACAAGAGAGACAAACAAGCACAGAAGCAAACATTGATCCAGTAATCTGTTCTACATTAGATGGTAATAGCAGGTGAGCTGTCTTCTCTGGATGATGTCTCAGATAACAGAAAGCCAGACCAGATGTACCTACTATGAAGAAAAAAGAGAGAGAACCAAAAGTTATAAGCAGAAATTATGACAAACTATGCATAATTGAAGAACAGTAGAACTCGATAGAGTGAGAAAAATAGATCCTGATGTCCTCCAGTAGTCTAAGCCCATAGAAGCACATCCCCATAGGTAGGTCAGGGCAACATAAGCCACTCTAGTTATAAGCTTTGTCGAAAAGGAAAGTTTTAAGATTAGTCTTAAAAGTAGACAGGGTGTCTGCCTCACGGACCAAAACTGGGAGTTGGTTCCACAGGAGAGGAGCCTGATAGCTAAAGGATCTGCCTCCCATTCTACTTTTACTACTATACAGTTATAGTGTATAGTAGTGAAAAACAAGCTAATCTAATCTAAAGTTAGTTCTGAAGCAGCAGAGGATGAGCTTTATCAGAAACGCCAAAATAATTTGTGAAAAATAGATGCCAGAGAAAATGTTGCACAATTACTGATTATATGGGGTACTCAGGTGAAAAAGATGAAATATTCAAGTTAACAGTGGAAAAGCAGTAGAGAAAAAAAGAACACCAACCTATTTACAGAATAATATAAAATAATATGCAATATGCATTATAGTACAGCAGCATTTCAAAGTAGCTAGGTGTGTGCAGATGTAATGCGGGGTCTCGTTTGTTGTTGATCACGTGATTTTCCTTAATATGACACAAGCTCATATTGGTGCCAACTTAAGGAAGTAAAGAAGCTCATAAGCTAGGTTGGAGGTTGCCACTTTCCTTTTGGACAAGAAAGTTAAATGTTTGCTAATGATAACCATTATGCAGTGACGTGCAGTCAGGGGAGGCAAGTGAGGCCAGGCCTTACTTGTCATCATGGAAAGAAAGAAAATGTATAATGATGACAACGTAATATAAATTGTGATTCACTCAGTCATTTGTAATAAAAGTAATTTTTTTATCTAATTTCCTCATTTTTGATCATGTTCTGTTTAAAATCGCAGACTTTTCGCTATTTTCCATGTAAATCCTTGATGGTGCTTGATAGCGAAGCCGGTGAGGCCGCAGCGAGCTTGGCCTCCCCTGGGATTGCGCAATCCCATGTTAAATGCGCTGGCTTCCATTTTGTGATGCATCTTCCTGTCTCTAGATCATACATTCAATTGTTCAAACAGTTATGAACTGATTTTAGACAATTTAATATATGTGGATTTCGAATTGTGTTTTGGTCATCAAACTGTGTGCAGGTAACATGTTTTCGTGGTGCTGCTGGGCGATCATAAACGACAAAGAACTGGTTGTAGGTGAGGCCGGCAGTTCCTTGGCCTCTAGGCAGGGGGCGCTCAAGGAGCACCGCTCGTGATCCCAAAACTGTAGAGTGAAAGAAAGTTATGGATGTATTAGCAGCGAGTTATGCTTAACAAGTTAAGCACTAAAAAGACTCTAAACATACAGCCGGAACAGGACTGATCTAGGAAGGCTTTCTTCCCTGGCAGTGAGCTCCATTGAGACTGAGAGAGTTTTAAAACTGAAGAAGATAAAGAAGACTTTGACTGGAAAGTGACCGATATTTTTGTTCAGAAAGAGTGCTGCAAGGACTTAATTTATAAGTAGAGAGTAATACAGCGATAATTATTCATGTTTTGTTTTTGTAATGAAATGTGCGTAATGTGGGTTATAGTTTTAGAATGTGTTACAAATGCAGAAATCCATCAAAACTCCTAAACTGTTACCAATCAAATGACAAATAATTTTGTATTACTTTTTTTCATCAAAGAATCAATATTTTTTCCATGTCTCTTGGTGAATTGATTTGGCTCAATCAGTCTCCTTCAGCACTTTGCAATGAGTCTACTCTGTAGAGTGTATATATTTGTAAATCTGACTCTGATGACGTCAGTGCCTCACCAGCTATGAACCCTACCGCACGTCACTGCCATTATGCTAATACTAACAGACATGGCAGCCACTCTGTTAAATAGTACAGTTCAAAGTTGGAACAGGAGTGGGCGAGTGCGCAACCTACTGGCCTGGAGGAGTTAAACTTGTAGCTATCTTCTTTAATTTGTGTACTTTATCAATGTATTTTTTATTTTCCATTGTTGAAATAATTTATAGGATCACCATTTTGCCATGTTTTGTGTGATTGTAGCAGGACCAAAATGTAGACAGGAGTTTGGGAGCAGTATAGTGATGAACAATTTAATGATAAAACACAGGACAAGAATGGAACTGGACAGCATACAAGGGGGAAATCCCCTTAAGGAACAATTAAAATGAGGAATATTATATAATGAAGAGGCATGATTAGTGACATTGAAGCCAGATGAGTGAGTTTAATCAAGGCAGTGTTTAACAGTTGAGGAAGAATACTGAGCAGGGGAACTGAGGGAAGATTAATAAAAACAAGGAGCTGAAAGAAAATATAAAACAAACTGCTAACCAAAAGACCAAGACCAACCCTGAGCTAAGAGAATAAGTCAAAATGCACAGAGAAAAGACCATAACAAATAACTAAGAAACTCTGGGCCGGGGGTGAAAGTTGGGTCCTGGGGGTCGGCTGGGGATGGTGCTATTGCTCTCCCCTAGATATGGAGGCCAGGGTGTGGGGGAAGCAGTGCCCCAGGATTCGTGGGGTGGGCATCTCCGCGTGGATCGTCTGGGCTGTGATTGGGGTGGGGGTTTCAGACCAGAGTATGGACCGGGCAGGTTGGGTTCTGGTAGTTTACGGTAATAACCCCCACAACTGATAGGAAACAGGTATTAAATATCCCTTGATGCTATAGTTCTATTACAAGGCACATTTTTTAATATAGCACAATTAATGAATGGATAAGGAAAAGTATTAAAATACCAACAAGTGTTGCAGAAAATTAAACAAATGTTGAAACATTTATCTAATTTTAAATCTTGTGCTGTAGTTGCTCATCAGCGATTCGACAACCAGTTAATTAGAGAGATCGTGCTGGTGGAAAAAAACCTGATGGCTGTTAAATAGGCAAGCAAATGAAACTGGTTGAATGTGAAATGTTGGTGCCTGATAGTTTCCTCATTTGTGTGATAAACAAGATTTATTTGCCTGAAGAACAAAATAGACTCCAGGCTGTTTAAAACATTGGAGCCATTGGGGTATAAAATCTTTCATTGGTGTGAGCCATGAGCAGTCTAAGAGTAATTTTCCATAAAAGATTATTTGTCTTGATCTTCAAATAGCTTTTTGCTGTAAAAGTTGTGAATTGATGATGTGAGAATTGTGAGCATTGAATAGCTTGTTTAAAGGCACGCTACAGCAGCTTAGATTGATTTAAGTTTGGAGAATTCATTTATTTTGGAGAGGATGGATTTGGTGCCAATAAGAAGTTCAGTTTGAGAAAGTTTAACGAGAACCAGGATCTGATTTCCTAAAGGCAATTTGATAGGGAGGTGGGAGGGAGGGGTGTAGTGGGTTTGGTGGATAGGTAGAGCTGGGTGTCATCTGCACAGCAATGGCCAAGAGGGAGAAGGTAAATAATGAACAACAGGGGTCCAAGGACAGAGCCTTGGGGAACACCAGAGGAAAGGGGGACATAGTGGGATCTGAAATTTCAGAGTTGTACAAACTGAGTACAGCCAGAGAGATATGATTTAAACTAGTGCAAGGGTGTATCAGATAATCCAACGGAAGCTAATCGGTCGATAAAGATGGTGTGGGAGATGGTGTCACAAGCCGTACTCAGGTCCAGGAGGATGAGGATTGTTAGTAATTCAGAATCTGCAACCATGAGAAGGTCATTGGTTATTTCAATCTGAAAAACTCACAGAGAAAGAAATGGCAATTAGAAGGATTTTATTGATACAATATTTTAAGTCTTTGGCGCTCAGACCTCGGCAGGAACATTAATGCTGAATTATACTTTAATATGCATAAGTAGATGTATGAGAACAGGGATGTTCCCCCCCAGGTCTGAAACTGGTGGTGGAGTGGAGATAGAAGAAGTTTGTTCAGTCCATATGATGATCTTTTTAAGATAGATGTCCAACTTGATAAACACAGGTTTACATGAACTGTCCATGATGAGCAAGCTTGAAGCGACTGTGGAGAGGAAAAACTCCCCTTTGGGAAGAAACCTCTGGCAGAACCGGGCCCAACATGGTGGTCTTCTGCCGGACCAATAACAGGCGATAGGGACTGATGAAGACTGAAGGGAGAAAACACTCTGATGGGTTGAGGATGGAGGAACGTCTTGGAAGCTAGATTAACTCAGCTATGATGGTGGAGAAGGGGTTGGGGGTGGGTTGAATCGGACATCTGATTCGAAATCCAACACGCAATCCGTTTGCGCTTGCTGGTTAGCAGGCTGAGACGTGGATTTGAAGTTGCTTTTAAGATGAGCGCGGGATGCTGATTGGCTTCATGGAGGTGCGGTTCGTAGCTGATTGGCTCACGTCAGAGGCGTATCGGACTCTGATTGAATGGAGGCAGGCGATGAGTTTCTTCGATTGAACTTGCGCCTCAGCTTCATTTTAATAGGAGCTGTTTCAGTGCTATGAAGGGGACGGAAACCAATGTTTGCTGTAAAAGTTGTGAATTGATGATGTGAGAATTTTAAAGCCCTTTAATTTAATGTTACGTTAATTTACTTTAATTGACTTTAACTTCTATGTGATATCACTGCTGTAGTGCCAAAAATAATGTAAGTAATTATTTTTGAAATATTTAATTCCTATTAAAACAGTAAGTTCTGGCTTGTTCACAGGAGAGAAGATGGATAGAAAAACTTTGCTCAGACATTTAGGAGGATTTAATTTAGTTGGTCAGTTTGTTCTTAATGTTGATGAAATGACACTTTGCAATATTTTATTCTACTTTGGCTTTTTAAATGGTTTGAGCTTTCCATTTTAGCATTCTTGGGAATTTTTCTAACCAGCATTGAATAGCTTGTTTAACGTCATGCTACAGTAGCTTAGGTTGAATTAAGTTTGGACTTTGACTAGGCCACTTTGCAACCTTGTTATTCTGTTTTTTAGCCATTCGGGTGTAGACTTGCTGATGTGCTTAAGCTCATTGCACTGCTCCATAATTATTGTGCACAAACTCCACATCACCAATTGAAAGCTAACAGCATCTGTCTTAATCTTTAGCAAGACATAACAGGACACTTAACTAAAATCGGTCCAAATAATATTGTCCCAAACTTCTAGGGGAACATTGACGTTTTTTAGAAAAATGTAAGATTGGCTTTTTTGTTCTTTTGGGTCAGTAGTGGTTTTTGGCCATGGAACTCTCACAAGGAGGTCTTTTGTTGCCAGGTCCTTTTCCTATAGTTGAATCATGAACTCTGACCTTAACAAGAGGAAATAAGATCTGCAGTGCTAAACATTTTCTACGCTCTTTTGTGACCTGTTGGATAAGTTGTTGATGCTCTTTTGGAATAATTCAGGTAGGTAGGCGACTACAGGGAAGGTTCACCACCGTTATATGTTTTCTCCCTTTGTGGATGACGGCTGTCACTAAAGTCACTCTGGAGTCCAAAATCCTCAGAATTGCTACTGTGACTCCTTACATACTGATATATATCAATATGTTTTGTTACTATGTTTTGTTACTAGTCATTGTTACTATGTTCTACTATGTACTAGAGAGAGAGAGAGAGAGAGAGAGAGAGGAATGTTGGAACAGAACATACAAGAGCATCCAGAAAGACTTGTCCAACCAGCGAATGAAACACAATATGTCTCTGTTTAAGATGCTTTTTTCCTTTTGTGACAAGACATACAAAGCCTTTTTATAAAAAGAAATTATGAAGCCTTCATACCTGCCGACAGCCGGTATCCTATGTCAACGAACATGTCCAAAGGGAATACAAAATACTCACATAGCGCTATTACAGATTTTATTTATTTAAAAAGACCCTTATTCCACTCAGCTAAAGTGATTAATAATTGTTTCTTCATTATCTTTGGTCTTTCTCCACTTGGGTTTTCTGCTTCAAGCCTACTCTGCACACCTAGAACCAGAACCAAACATAGAGAAGCAGGATTCAGTTTTTATGCTCCAATCATATGCAGTGTTTAAGTAAGTTACTTACTAGTTACTTCTCCCAAAACCTAGTAAGAATAAGCAGGTGCAGACAGTGGATGGGTGAAGGTGTCCATTCAGACCAGTTCATAGAAAGGGGTCATCCCCTGCATTTTCACGACCTGACAATGAAAGAAAAAAAATGTAATCAAGAAATAACAAGAACAATGGCATTGTACATCAAATCAGACTTTCTGGTGCCAGAGCTGCAACCAACAGCAAAAAATGGAATATTTTACCGGACATACTGGTGACAGAAGTTCAGACCAAATAATGTCAGAAGTGATCTGATGCTTTTGACATTTTGGTTCCACCTCAGGGATGAACAATGACTTTTAAAAATGAAAAAACTTTTAATTGTAAGAACTATGTAAAGTTTTTTTTTTTATATCTTTACCTTTTTGCCTTGTCTTTTGTTGTGGCTGACCAGAATTACCCTTTGTAAGTGATTGGTATTAAATCAAATCAAAATCAAATCAGTTTGTTTATACATTGCCAATTTACAACATGTCATCTCAAGGCATTTTCCAAAGTCAATTAATTTAAATCACCCAAACAGATTATTAAAAAGTTTTCTATCTAAGGAAACCCTTACTCACTCCTTCTGGATGAGCATGGAGCAACAGTGGATAATCACTTGCTTTGTATTGTTGACTTTGCAGTAATCTCTCCTCCCAAAAGGCATTTAGCTACAGTGGAAAGGAAAACTCCCCCTTAACAGGAAGGAACCTCCAGCAGAACCAGAACCAGACTCAGTGTGAACCCATCTGCCACGATCGACTTGGGGTTTGAGAAGACAGATCATACCGACAGAACAAAGAAGAATGGATACAGGTCTACTTTCATTGTTTTAAAGGGTTTGAACCTTGGCGGTTCCTGGGTTGAGCATCATAACCAATTTAGTTTTACCTGTTGGGGACATTCTGGGTCAGATGGATGAATGATTGAGACAACTGGGTGGTTTAGCAGGACAATAATCTTAACCCCCATCCAAACTAGTTCTGGAAAGAATAAAACTAGCAAACAATAAGCTTCAGGAATGGCCTTGACCTCATTCCTATTGAAAATGCTTAAAAGTCAGCTATGACCCTGAAAACAACTGGTTTAAATTAAATCTTGCTATTCTGCTATTCTTGCAGAAAACAGCTAAATGCGCCACAAACGGTCCAACGTGTTGCAAAAATATGAATCATGGAAACTCCAATACACAGCAAATCCAAAATAAAAATGCTGCATGCACTTTAATGCAGCATGTTAATAAAGCTGTAAACTCGCTGTAATAAAACAGAGGTGCACCAGACTACTAGGAAGAGTAGGAGGGAAACAACAAGCATGCTAATATTACCTATACAAATATGTTGGTGTTCTATAAGATTGTAAAATATTAGGGCCAGGTGTTCAAAAAAAGACATGAACAAAGACATACATTTTCCTTTATACATAAACATATACATGGATATATGTTATAGGAATTTTATGTGAAGGACCAACACAAAGTGGTATACAACTATGAAGTAGAAAATTATACATGATTTATTTTGTGCAGAAGTATTCAGCCCCCTGAGTCAATACTTTGTGGAACCACCTTTTGCTGCAAATACAGCTGCAAGTCTTTCAGGGTATGTCTCCACCAGCTTTGCACATGTAGTGACTGATATTTATGCCCATTCTTCAGTCAGATTGGATGGAGAGCGTTTGTGAACAGCACTTTTCAGATCTTGCAGAGATTCACAATTGGGTTTAGGTCTAGACTTTGACTGGGCCATTTTAACACATTAATGTGTTTTTTTTAATTGATCCATTGTAGCCCTGGCTTTATGTTTAGGGTTGTGAACCTCGCCCCAGTTTCAAGTCTTTTGCAGACACCAACAGGTTTCCTCCACCACCAGATTGCCCTGTATTTGGCTCCAACCATCTTCCCATCAACTCTGACCATCTTCCCTCTTCCTGCTGAAGAGAAGCACTCCCAGAGCATGATGCTGCCACCACAATATCTGATAGTGGGCACGCCACATTTTTCAGTTTATTTCTAAAAAAATTAAATCATGTTTTCTTTTAGCTTTACAAGTGTATACCACTTTATGTTGGTCTTTCACATAAATAAGATTGCAATAAAATACATTGATGTTTGTGGTTGTAATGTGAAAAAATGTGGAAAGGTTCAAGGGGTATGAACACTTTTGCAAGCCACTGTATGTGTAGGTGTACAATGATGAGCTTCTTACCACACGTGTACCTGAGATCAAACATGTTTTAGTCACTCTGCAGACAAACTAAACCTTTTGTGTAAAGTTTTTCCTCATACCAACCACCTCATGCCAACAAGGTTTTGGTTCTCAACAAACACACCTGTCTCCATCTCACGCCACTCAGAAACCTTTTGTTCCTGAATTAACTCAAGTGAAAGAGAGTTTTATGTACTTAAAATATCAAACACTATCAAGGCCGGCTCCTGGATTAAAGATTAACTGTACTTCCTTGTGAACTTTACAAGAGCAATGTTTTTCATGAGGATGTCTGAGTCATATTAAGTGATAAAGTGTTAAATCCACATACACAATGAGCCTGACACAAAATTACAATAAAAATCCATTAAATATATATAAATAGATAGATGCTGGGGATTGTCAGAAACATATTCACACCAGGCATGGAAGCCCTTCACACCTGGCACATGGAGCAAAGGGAGTCTACCGGATTGTATTAAAATTATTGTTATAATTTATAATTTATCAACATGTGTGTGTGCTTAAGATATTAAACATTTCCTGGTTCTCAGTTCAGCCTCTTCACAAACAGGTGGATTAAAGACTGACCTGTTAATCCTCGCTTAAATTTAACTTTTGCTGATTTATTGACTGAGACTTGGTTTTTGTTCCTGTAAACTTTGGTGCTTGACAAACATTTACATAAAATTATATGACAGCCAAATAAATGACTACTTAAACAATTATGATTAACACATATGACATGTGGACACATTGACATATGGAGGAGACAGATTTGGTGGTGGTGGACCGGGATGGGGGATGTATGGAGATGATGCAGGATTTATACAGGGAGTTAAAGCTGTTCCAATTTTAAAGAGGTTTTGCATGTTACTAGTAAATTCCAAAAGATGTACTTCTGGGCTGGGTGAAGCACATGAGGCTGTGGAAGAAGTGTGGGGGACAGGAGGGGCTGAGGTCTCCTGTGTCCTTTTTTTCTGCATGCTTCCTGTGGTCGGAGTTCTAAACAATAACTGACTTCCCAGAGTTATTGAATATGGAGACTGTGGAGTGATGAAGTTCCAGCACTTTTATTGAGAAACAGAGCAGAGATTACATAGATGGAAAGTAATCGCACCCCACGGTCCCGCTGCACTCTGCGTCTGCCTGTTTCTGCCCCTCCTCGCTTTCGGCTCTCCCTAATACTTGATAGTGGCCTTGACATGAGGCAAAACAAAGACAGCCTATCCTAGACAATCAACATCACAGTAGCTACGCAGCATTTGGCCTTGCAATCAGCGGGCCCGTGCTCACATGTCCGAGTGGCGTGAGGCCATAGTGACTTCAGAATAATATTCATATCACACTTTGTCATTAACTTAGCAGGCTCAAGTTCTGGCCTTATCCTTTTTTTATTCACTTGTTGCTTCTCTTTCAGGGTTATGTTGTTCATCAGGGAGACATTTTATCTGTTGTTTATTCACATGCTGTCCTTTGTTTACAGAATAGAAAATGTTACATGGCAGAGGTTTTGCACCTGACCTGTTTAGATGAAATCCGTCTTGCTTAAAGAGGTGTCTCTTTTTCTGGAAAATGTTGAAATTGAAATAAAACTCTGAAGTTTTCTCACGTGCAGTTTGTGGCCATTCGTTGAGCATCAGGACTCTGTGTAATGAAAGACTTCCAATGTGGCCACTGAGAAACACCTCCATATTTAGATCTCCAGCTTTATTTAGCAGATGAATCAGATCCTCCTTCAATATTTCTGACTTTCTCTTAGCAAGATCATTCATTCCTCCAATGTGAATTATGAGGACCTTCATAGTTGGATGTAATTCTGTGACCTGTGTTATACTACTTGAGATCTCAGACACCATGCGACAGCTCATGTTCAATATTTCAGTATTTTTCTTGTTGCAGTTGTCTTTAATCTCACTCTGCATCATCAGTTACATTGTCACATGTGATTGGTCGTAACTTTGGCTGGCATGAGACCATTTTACTTGTATCATTAATTTTTGATACAAGTGGAACACAACTAGTTGTAAAGATGTCATTAAGAGTAATTATACTGAGAGACTCCTTTAATAACAGAGATTAATGTTCCTGCTTACCTCAAGTAAAGTTGAACAAGTAGGACTAATTGCAAATATGTTAAGTGTTATTATAGTGACACATGCTTTAATAACAGAGTCATTGTTAGTGCAACATCTTCCTTGATCTTAGTTACAATAAAACATTTTTGACTTGTAATTAAGCAGTAACAAAACTGGTAATTGCTTTTAAATAGCCTAACAAATCAAATCAAAGATACACTTTCTTTAATTTTTTTTTTACTTGTATTTTTTCTTCAGTCAGTCATTCACCTATTCACACACACACACAAGGCAAATTGACAAAAGTGAGGCTGCCATACACCACTGGGCCTTCTGACCACCACCAGCAGGCAATGTGGGTGAAGTGTCTTGCCCAAGGAGACAGTGACGGAGACAGTTGGAGCAGGGGACAACCTACCTAACTCTTGCGGCACCATCTCCCATTAAAACCATTTAAACCGTACACTGTCTCATTTTTTGTCGCTTCCGGGTCAACATGGAAGACAAGAATATGACTTTGTGTGTTTCCGTGAATTAGTTGCTGCACCTGTCTATGATAGTCAGTCAGAGCAGGGGATTTCAATTCTCAAAGACAGAAACAAAACACAATCAAATGATTGCATGAGTGCATGATTCACATTGTTCTGATTTACAAAAATATCCTGCATGAAAAACTTTATTTTTATTTGCCAGCAAATGGTAGCATGTTTAACCATCTGGTAATGAACCCCCCTAGGACACCATCCTCCATCCAAAGTTGGTTTGACCCTATCCCATGGGTTAAAGCAAAAATAATCAGTTTGACTGAAATTTTTTTCGAGTCAGCCCATATATTCCCGGGACCGTGGAAATAATGCCACATTAGTTTCCTCACTTGCTTATTGTGCGAAGTCAACTTTAACCAAATCTGGTAGTTTTACAATATGCAATGACCATTCCTGTATCTCTCCCACTTCTCAGCTTCAGAGCTTTGGTGTCATCCTGGACAGCCTCCCATCCTCTCCTTCACTTTCCACATCCAGAACATCACCTGGTTAACTTTCATATTTGCAGCATCAAATTCTTCCTTCACACTTTTGCCAAAATGGTCCACAGTCCACTTCACAGTTTCAGCTCCCTGTCATCCATAAACCTCCATAAACTACAACTAGTACAAAAGACAGCAGCTTGCATCATTACATCATCTACTTCACACCTGAACATTAACTCTACTGGCTCCCTGTCACATTCAGTATAAATTAATCCTATGATCATACAAGGCCAACCACAACCTGGACAACGCAGGACACATTACCAACACTATGATGTCATACATTTTAGTTTAACACAGATCGCACATTACAATAATCAGTCTGTTTTTCCTATTATTGCATAGCAATTAATTATCACAACTCATGAGTTTATAAAAAGGCATTATTTAACTTTTTTTGTAGTTTAATAAAACTGTTCGGAGAACTTTAACCCCTGCCCTATCCGCATTATTGCTTTCACTGTTTGCTGTACTTTTGACATAGTCATTGGTGAGGGTACAAAACATTAAATGACTCCTAAAAACCAGACAGACAACCATTATAAAAATAGGAAAACTCAGAATGAGGTAAATATACACATTGTTCAGTTAGCTGATGATTTGTTGATTGACTCTGTGCCGCTAAGGTACGCCTCTAGCTACATGGAGACTGTTACGATCCCTTGTGGTTAGGATCTGGCATTTACCTTTCTCCCAGGTATTCTGCTGCCTTTTTGCTTTGTAGTTCTTTCACCACTTATTCTACTGACTTCCTAGCTTCATAACAAGTTTTGTTTCTAACCTTTAGTATGATTAAAATAATGTGTTATTTTAAAATTCTTATGCATGGTGTGTCTCCTTTTTTGTTATGGCCTTTGAGCCAGGTTGCAGAGACACAATGAATGCCAGTGCATGTGGTACCTTGTTTTATGAAATCTTTATTCAGGTTCGGAAGAGTTTGGCAACACAAATAAAAACAAAAACACTGTTTCTGTTAGGATAATAGTGCCCATATTTATTATTCCCCACAGAAACAGCAACACAAAACAGCAAGCACTTCTTAAACACTATTTCTGCTAGAATAACTATGTCCTTCGTTATTCCCCACAGAATATAGCAAAGTAGCAAGCGTTAACCAACACTATTTCTGTTAGAATAACTATGTCCTTCATTATTCCCCACAGAATACAGCAACACAAAACAGCAAGCACTTCTTACACACTATTTCAGTCTTCCCATAATATAATGTCAAAAGAGCAAAAATAAATCTTTAATATATCATACCTCTATTTAATTTTGAACTAATTTAATATGTTGCTCTTAACCGGAATTAGTCATATGTGGGATCCATTTTCCTCTTTAAAATGAATTTAGCTAATTCCAGACACCCCAAACCAACACAATGTAGCATATGATGGTGTTCTTTTTCCACAAAGAGGAGTGGATGGGTATTTCTCTGTGTTTACCGGTACTAACGTGTGTTATTAGTGACATTAATAGCTTCTCTCTGTATAAGCCCCCAAAGAGAAGGGCAAACTAGAAGCTGCGTGTACGTGAGGTGTACTTAATGCGCACTAAAAGTTAAACTGCTCAGCAGGAAAATTCTACTCAGGGAGGGAAAGCCTTTACGTTGAATTGTTATTTATGTGACACCGAGCAGATAAGGACGGCTGACAGTGACATACACCTTTTAGAGCAACCAAACTTACACAGAGGCACAAAAAGGTTTGGCAGAGAGAAAAGAGCAGGGAAAGTTTAGAATGGTTCACTCTTAATGTATTTTAGTGTTTTGTTATGGTTTGACATAGTAAAAATACCTGGCGCTATAGGTATAGCGTTCTTGAAACAAAGCTTTGTTGATTTGTTTGGGTGGGATTTACGGTTATAACAAACTTTATTTCCATATGGGTTTTATACACCGATGGGACATTAATGTTTGTGTTGTCCATTTGTTATGACTAAATAGAGCTTAAAAATCTTTTTTAATTAATGGCAAATGTCCACTAGCATAGCACTATTTGCCTCCCGGGTAACATTAGTGCTACCACCTATTAAATGTAACTACGGTTCGTTTAAAACATAAGGCTTGTTTTTGTTTCGCGCCGCCATTGTTCGATAGCGCTACGACCGTTATTACATCCTTAATTAGGAAGATTAATGTTAATCTAATGGTGTTTTGTGTAACTTTAAGATTATCCCAATATGCTAATCATCGATAGCCACGACACTCTCTAGCTTCCTGGAGAAATAATTGCATTAATAAAATCAATCTTCAATTCAATTTTATTTATATCATGCCAATTCACAACACATGTCATCTCAAGGCACTTTACAAAGTCAAATTCAATCAAATCCTCCAGATTGGTCAGAAAGTTTCCTCTCTAAGGAAACCTAGCAGGTTGCATCAAGTCTCTCCAAGCAGCATTCACTCCTCCTGAAAGAGCGTAGAGCCACAGTGGACAGTCGTCTGCATTGTTGATGGCTTTGCAGCAATCCCTCATACTTAGCATGCATTAAGCGACAGTGGAGAGGAAAACTCCCCTTTAACAGGGAGGAAAACCTCCAGCAGAACCAGAACCAGGCTCAGTATGAACGCTCATCTGCGTCGACCCACTGGGGGTTAGAGAAGACAGAGCAGAGACACAGAAAGCACAGAAGCACACATTGACCCAGGAATCCTTTCTATATTATATGGTAATAGTGAATGATCTGCCTTCCCTGGATCATGTCACAGCTAACAGAACGCCAGAGCAGCAAACAATGCCAGTTGGAGAACAGTAGAGCCCCATTTACACTACCCTTGTTAAACCGATTCATGCCGAGCTCAGTCCGAGCTTGGATCAGTTAACCAAGCCGAGCTTGGTTCTGACGACCGTTTACACATCACGCTATCTCGGTTCCTTGGTTTCCTCGCCTCCTAGTGACGATCTGCGGTACTACTGCTCTCTGGGATTGAAGGAGAAAATCAAGCAAATAAAAATGGTGGCGCCCATAACATTCAGGAAGTTATGTTTGGTTATATTTCGTTGTTTGCGGAGAGTCAGGCGAAGACTCCAACTTTTGGTGAATTTATTTGACAGAGTCAGCTTTTGGGAAGTGGATAAGACAAACAAACGTCTAATAAGGATTTACAGATGAAGGAAACAACGACAGACGCTGAGGTTCATCACGCTGCTAAGCAGAATCATCACTGGAAATCGTGTGTCACGGTAGGGAAGCTAGTATTTTTATGAATGTCTGACGAGATGACGCGGTCTGCTCATGCGCTCTTTGTTATCTGAGAACCGGGCCAGAAAAAAAAACAGGCCGAGCCCACAGATGGAACTGGTCTGCATTTAGCGCGGTCCGGTTGTGTCTGGCTAGGTTCAGTTCAGTTTGCGTTCCATTTACACTCGATAGTTACCTCGGTTACCGAGCTCGGACTGGTCTCGGCTCGGTTAAAAAGGGGTAGTGTAAACGGGGTAAAGGAGAACTCAGGAGAGTGAGAGAAATAGACCCTGATATCCTCCAGTAGCCTAAGCCTATAGCAGCATAACAACAGAGATAACTCAGGTTAACCTACGCCACTCTACCTAGAAGCTTTGTCAAAAAGGAAAGTTTTAAGATTAGTCTTAAAAGTAGACAGGGTGTCTGCCTCACGGACCAAAACTGGGAGTTGGTGGATCAAATTAAGAGCAGAGTGTTGGCTGAAAAGAGACTGAGCTGGTAGGATGGTGGCTGAGAGGTGACAGGTTGCTACTAGAAAAAGTCCAAAACAAGCAAACAAAAATCTAAATCAAGACATCCCTGGAGGGAGCACATCCTGTGAGCCCACGTTACAAGGCACAAATAATGTTGGATACCTCAGTCTATATGGAAAGAAATATTAGACTACTTTGTTTTAAAAAAATGTCTTATAGGAGTTTTAAAAAAAATTTCAAACATTTATACAATTTTAAATCTTGTGCTGTAGTTGGTCATCAGCGATTGGACAAGCACTTTATTAGAGAGATCGTGCTGGTGGAAAAAAAACCTTGATTGCTGTTAAATAGGGAAGCAAATTAAACTGGTTGAATGTAAAATGTTAGTGCCTGATGGTTTCCTCATTTGTGTGATAAACAAGATTTATTTGCCTGAAGAACAAAATAGACTCCAGGCTGTTTAAAACATTGGAGCCATTAGGGTATAAAATCCTTCATTGGTGTGAGCCGTGAGCAGTCTAAGAGTAATTTTGCGCAAAAGATCATTTGTCTTGATCTTCAAATAGCTTTTTGCTGTAAAAGTTGTGAATTGATGATGTGAGAATTGTGAGCATTGAATGGCTTGTTTAAAGGCACGCTACAGCAGCTTAGATTGATTTAAGTTTGGGCTTTGACTAGGCTACTTTGCGACCTCAATTTTCTGTTCTTGTTTAGCCATTCAGAGGTAAACTTGCTGATGTGCTCCACCTCATTGCACTGCTCCATAATCCTTGTGCGCACAAACTTCTCATCACCAATTGAGAGCTAAGATTATCTTTTCAGTTTTTCAGGTAGGCAACAGAATTGGTGATGGTCCCAGATCTTGACATGACCACCACCATGTTTGACGATCAGAACAAATTTCCTTTTTTCTCAAAGGCTGTGTTTGGTTTATTCAAGACATAACAGGACATTTACTTAAAATCAGTCCATATAATATTTTCTTAAATCCTCAAGATGGTTTTTGGGAAAATGTGTGATTGGCTTTTGTGTTGTTTTGGGTCAGCAGTGGTTTTGGCCACGCAACTCTCCCATGGAGGTCTATTGCTGCTGAGTTGCCCTTTATTGTTGAATCATGAACTCTGACCTTAACTGGAGGAAGTGAGAGCTGCTTTAAATGTTGTTCTATCTTCTTTTGGTAAATGGTAAATGGCTTGTACTTGTATAGCTCTTTAACTAGTCTGACAACCCCAAGCGCTTTACACTACAATCAGTCATTTACCCATTCACACACACATTCACACCCTGACAGTGGTGAGCTTTGTCAGTAGCCACAGCTGCCCTAGGGCAGACTGACAGAGGTGAAGTTGCCAGACATCAGCGCCACCGGGCCCTCTGACCACCAGCAGGCAATGTGGGCGAAGTGTCTTGTCGAAGGACACACCGACTTCGACCCCCCACTCCAAACCAGCAACCTGCCAATTGCAGGATGAACTCCCTAACTCCTGTAATAATCTCTTATTACAGGTTTATTAAATAAACCCTTTTGTAATAATCTTGGTAGTTAGGTGCCTCTGGAAAAGTTCACAACCTTTTCTTGTTTATTCCCTTTGTGGATCATAGCTCTCACTGGAGTCAAAAATTCTCAGAACTGCGGCTGTAACTCCTGACATACTGATGTATATCAAGACATTTGTTACTAACATGCACTAATTTGTTTCTTTTGAGATTAGTTAAACCTTCTTCATGTTTTCAGAGGGCTTGTTTAAGTAACGGTACTGGTATGACAGTACTCAGGCATGAGTGTACAAAAACTGCTATCTGTTTTAATTACTTATTGATTTTTTATTTTATGTACTCAGATTTCCTCTAACATTCAAATATTGAAACATTCAAGCACACACACACACAAATATAATAATTGAACTTTATTGATCTCACAATGGAGAAATTCACTTCTGCATCTTAATCCATCCCCCAGGGGAGCAGTGGGCTGCCACCGTGCGGCGCCTGGGGAGCAATCAGGGGTTAAGGGTCTTGCTCAGGGTCCCCTCAGCTTGCCCAGAGTGCAAGCTGAGGGGATTGAACCGGGTACTTGCAACCTTCTCAGAGCGCAAGCGCGCTGCTCTAACCACTAGGCCCACGACTATATATATATGTAAATATATATATATATATGTAAATATATATATATTTATATATATATATATATATATATATATATATATATATATATATATATATATATATATATATATATATATATATATATATAGAGAGAGAGAGAGAGAGAGAGAGAGAGAGAACAGAACGTACAACAGCATCCAGGAAGACCTGTCCAACCAGCGAGTGAAACACAATATGCCTGTTTAAGACGCTGTTTTCCTTTTGTGACAAGACATACTGAACCTCTGTATAAAAAGAAGCCGTCGTACTTGCTGACGGCAGTCAATGTACCCTACATCAACATGTTAACATATTGTGACAAAGAACATGTCCAAATGGAGCACAAAATGATCGCCTAGAGCTATCACAGGCTCTATTTATTTTTTTAAAAGACAATTATTCCACTCAGCTAAAGTAAACAACAATGGTTTCTTCCTTATTTCTTGTCTTTGGAAAAGATCATTCCACGTGGGTCTTCTGTTTCAAGCCTACTCTGCACGCCTAGGACCAGAACCAAACATGAGGAAGCAGCATTCAATTCTTATGTTCTACTTATCTGTAGTGTTGGGCAAGTTACCTAAAGTATCTAGTTATAGTTACTACTTACTTCTCCCAAAATGTAACTGAGTTAGTAACTCAGTTACATTTTGGGTGAAGGTGTTCGTTAAGACCAGTACAAGGGGTCATCCTCTGAATTTTCACGACCTGAGAATGATAAATAAATCTAAAATAACAACAACAATGTCACTGTACACCAAATCAGACTTTCTGTTGCCAGAGTTGCAACCAACAGTGAATAATGGAATATTTTACCAGACATACTGGTGCCAGAAGCTTAGACCAATTCATATCAGAAGTGATCTGATGCTTCTGACATTTTGGTTCCACCTCAGGCATGAGCAATGACATTTATATAATGCAAAACTTGTAATAGGACAGACTATGTGAAGTTGTTGTTGTTTTTTATTTTTGTTACCTTTTTTTTGGTCAAATCATCAAAACAGAAGTTTTTTTTCTAAGGAAACCCTTTCTCACTCCTCGTGGATGAGCATGGAGCAACAGTCGGAAATCACTTGCATTGTGTCATTGACTTTGCTGCAATCTCTCCTTCCAAAATGCATGTAGCGACAGTGGAGAGAAAAACTCCCCGTTATCAGGAAGAAACCTCCAGCAGAACCAGAACCAAGCTCAGTGTGAATCCATCTACCATGACCAACTGAGCTTTCTTTCTTTCTTTCCCATTGCATGCTGGGAGTTGTGGGTGGAGCATGTGGAGCGTGTGGTGAGTGGACTGAGAGATTGAGAACCTCTAACTTAGCTTTTTCTCGCCTCTTTTGGTATATGTATGGGTATTGTTCTTTAAATATTGTGGTTGTGGAGTGAAGTTGAGTGTATTTGAGTACATTTTTTTTTTGGTTTGTTCCGGCCTTTTTTGGCCTTTTGGCTTGAAATGCCGGAAATGGATTTGACCAAATTAACGAGACAACATGGGTTGAAAATCATACCCAATAGTCCTACTATGACAGTGGAGGAATGTAGTTTAGCGGTGGGAGAAGTTGTAGGCTGTAGCAGCATTAAATCCGCTGCTCGGATGAATAGTGCTGTGGTTATTTTTGTTGACAGCGTGGAGAAAGCAAACAAAGTGATCGAAAAAGGCATTGTTGTCAATGACGTTTTTTTGTCTGTTTCTCCATTGAGTACTCCAGCTAAAAAAGTCTCGATTGCGAATATTTCTCCCTTCATTAGTGATGATTTGTTAGTGAGAGAGTTGTCGCGTCATGGGAAAATTGTTTCCGCCATCAGGAAATTACCATCAGGTTGCAAATCACCGCAGTTAAAACACGTCGTTTCACACAGGAGACAGGTTCTAATGATCTTGAATAAAAAGGATGAAGATCTGAATTTTGTTCTCAATGTGCGAGTAGATGGTTTTGATTACGCCATTTACGTAAACTCGGGTACTTTGGTGTGTTTCGGGTGTGGTGAAAGTGGTCACTTAGTTCGAGCGTGTCCGAGGAAAAACTCCTCTCCTGATGAGTCTCAAAATCAGAATAAAGAAGGCGAAAATTTGACGAATCAAACTGAAGATTCAGATTTGAGGAATGCGGAGACAAAAAAAAACAGAAGGGCAAATACCTGAGAAAAATGTCCGCAGCGAAAGGGAAGTGCAGGAGATATATGTGTTAGAGGATGGAGAACAGACCTTGGAAAGTCAAACGGTAAATGCTTCACAAGAAAAGCAAGAAAACAGCAGTGAGGAGGGACAGAGTCAGAGTTTTCTAAAGTTTCTTATTGAGAAAACAGACACTGAGGTTGAGGGTTTTAGTCAGACTATAGAGGAAGATGGTTGGGAAATTGCTAAAAAAAGGAAATTTTCTGAAGGCTCTATTGTTTCTCAAATTGAAAATGATGACAGAGATACAGAATTGGAATGTTCAGGAAAAATTCTGGAGTCAGAAAGTAATTTGGATGAGGAAGAGGAGGGGGACGGTGAAGATGAAGGCTGGACAGAAGACAGTTTAGCCTCATCTAGCAGATCCCTAACACCAGCTCAACGAAAGAAAGGTTATGGTGTATTAGAGGTTAAGAAGTTTTTAAAAGTAACTAAGAATATGAAGAATGTGAAAGTAGAGGATTTTTTTCCTGACAAGAAACTTTTCTTCATGCATGTGGGATCTCAGTTGAAAAACAAGAGAAAAGGAGGATATAGTGATAAAGAAGTCTACCGGTTAAAAAAATTGATTGGAAAAATCAAGCAAGAATTCAACAACAACGATGAATTTGAGGTTTAAATATCTGTGTTATCTTTTAGTGGTTTTTCTTTCATCTTTGGCAAAAATGAGTCATTTCAGAGTTTCCACATTAAATTTAAATGGAGCCAGAGATGTCAAGAAGAGAATTAGCGTTTTTGAGTTAATGAAGTTAAAACATATAAATGTGTTAATGGTACAAGAAACACATAGTGACTGTTTAAATGAAATAGATTGGAGGAGGGAGTGGGGAGGAGAAATTATTTTGAGCCATTTAAACCAAGCCAGTGGGGGAGTTGCAATTTTGTTTTCGAAGAATTTTCTTCCAGTGTCTTATCATTTTGGGGAAGTAGTCAAGGGTAGATTAATGGTGGTGAAAGCAAAATATGAGTGTTTTAATATTGTTTTTGTAAATGTTTATGCCCCTAATACAAGAGTAGGGAGAATTAATTTGTTGTATGAAATTGAAGATGTATTGTCTAAATGTGATACGGGTGATTTTCTTTTTTTGGGTGGAGATTTTAACTGTACAGAGAACGATCAGTTGGACAGGAATCATTTCGAGCCGCATCCAGCCTCAGCAATATTTTTAAAGCATTTGGTTGATTTATTTTCATTGGTTGATATTTGGAGAGAAATGCATGGTCATGAAATACAGTATACATGGGCTAGAAATACAGATGCTTCTTTTTCTGCAGCTAGGTTAGACAGGATATATAGTTTCAAACATAATTTTGGAATTTTTCAAAATTGTAGTATCCATCCTGTAAGTTTTTCAGACCATGCTTTGGTTTCTTGCAGTGCATTTATCGCCAATATTAAACATAAATCAGCGTATTGGCATTTTAACACTGCTTTGTTGTTAGATGCAAATTTTAAAGATGTGTTTGTTTCTTTTTGGAAAATGCATAAAACTAGAAAAGATGACTTTGCGTCTTTAAGACAGTGGTGGGATCGGGGGAAAATTGAAATTAAGGAATTGTGTCAACAGTACACTGTCAATGTTTCGTCGGATTTAGCCAAGTCTATTAGAGATCTGGAGATTGAGATAGTGGAGTTGCAGGTTTCTGCACACTCCACAGGAAATCGAGGTGATTTGGAGAACCTCAATTTGAAAAAGGCCGCTTTGGCAGATTTGCTGGGCTTGAGAACCCAAGGAGCAATGGTTCGATGCAGATTTCAAAAAGTCGCCTTAATGGACGCACCGACAAAGTTTTTCTTCTCTTTGGAAAAAAAGCAAGGACAGTGTAAGTTTATGCATGGTCTGAAATCGTCTGAGGATATTCTTCTGACTACTGATGGTGACATCAGGAAGAGAGCTGCAGAGTTCTATGCGGATCTCTACAGCTCTGAATACGTTGAAGACGACGATAATTTCAATGACTTTTGCAGCGATCTCCCAAGGGTCTCTGAAGATGATGCTAAGGAGTTGGGAAGACCCATGACGCTGGAGGAGATTCATGCTGCCCTGCGAAGTATGGAAGGAAGGAAAGCACCAGGCATCGATGGACTTCCTAGTGAATTCTAGAGCGTTCTGGTCTGTTCTCTGTATCGATCTTTTGGAGGTCTTTGAAGAGAGTTTTGCTGTAGGTTCTTTACCTCAGAGCTGCAGGAGAGCAGTTCTTACACTGCTACCAAAGAAAGGCGATCTTCAGGAAATTAAAAACTGGCGACCTGTTTCTCTGTTGTGTACGGACTATAAGTTGTTGTCAAAGGTGCTGGCAAACAGATTGAAGAAGGTGATGGATAAGGTGGTTCATCAAACACAAACTTACTGTGTCCCTGGCAGATCAATGATTGAGAACGTTTCCCTTGTTAGGGATATTTTGGACGTCTCCAGTTCTTTGGGACATAATGCTGGTTTAGTTTCTTTAGACCAGGAAAAGGCTTTTGACAGAGTCGAGCACCGATACCTATGGAAAGTGTTGGAAAGGTTCGGTCTCGACTCCGGCTTTATTGACAAGACTATGGTTTTATACGAAAACATTGAGAGTGTACTGAAAATTAATGGTTGCTTATGTAAGCCTTTTAAGGTCACAAGAGGTGTTCGACAAGGTTGTTCCTTGTCTGGAATGTTATACGCTCTGTCTATTGAACCACTGTTAAGAAAAATTAGATTTAACATTGAGGGGCTGGTGTTTCCAAGTTGTAATGTGTCTTTTATTTTATCAGCGTATGCTGATGATGTCATTATCATGGTTAAAAATCAAGAAGAAGTGAATAGTTTAAGTAAAATTGTTAAATCATTTTGTAAGTTGTCCGCTGCTCGTGTCAACTGGGCTAAAAGTGAGGCTGTAGCAATAGGAAGCTGGCTTGGTGGGCTTCCTCGTCTTCCAGGTGGTTTAAAATGGAGAAGAGGGGGTTCGAAGTACCTTGGGGTACATTTGGGGGATGAAGATACAGAAAAAATGAACTGGGAGGGAGTGATGGAAAAAGTGGAAGAAAGGTTAGCAAAATGGAGATGGCTGCTACGGCAGATTTCTTATAGAGGAAGAGTGCTAATTTTAAATAATTTAATTGCTTCTTTATTGTGGCACAAGTTAGCATGTTTAGAACCGCCTGCTGGATTGCTGAACAAAATTCAGTCTTGTATGATTAAGTTTTTTTGGGATGATAAACATTGGGTGCCCCAAGCCGTGCTTTTTTTACCTAAGGAGGAGGGTGGACAAGGTTTAATTCACCTGGAAAGCAGAACTGCTGCGTTCAGGTTGCAGTTTATTCAAAAATATCTAATGGGAAGGGAGGAGGATGTTTTGTGGAAGCCATTAATAAGTATTATTCTGAGGAGAATTGGAAATTTTGGTTTAGATGCTTCTCTGTTTTTGTTAAATTGTAAGTCATTATTTTTGTATGAAATGCCAATGTTTTATAAAAGTGTGTTTAGAGCTTGGACAATTTTTGAATGGAAAAGACTTGAACCAACTGCATCCTTGTTTTGGCTTCTAGAGGAACCTTTAATTTTCGAAGCTCGTTTGGCCCTAGAAGATGGAGTCGGAGTGTCAAGTAGACTGCTTCAAAATAAAGTTGTAAAATTTGGACACATTGTGAAGACGGCTGGTTTAAAATCGATCCGAGTTATGAGAACTATTTTGGACCAGTGGCTTGGAAAGCTGACGCTGGATGAAAAACAGTTACTGGAGGACTTGAGTAATGGAGAGGAATTCCCAAATTCTACAGATCCGTTTCCAGAAATGGGACTGAACATTGATTTCTCGGATTTAACGGGTCCTCTTTTGATCACTCAAAGAGACTTTAATTTCTGTATGTTGAATGGAAAATGTTTGTATAGATTAGTTGTTCAAGGGTTGAAAAAGAAACATTTAAGTGGAAGAACTGATACGGTTTGGAGAGCCAAGTTTAAAGTCGGAGATAGTCAGAAACCAATCTGGAGAGTTTTTTATAAGGCCCCCTTGAGTAAGAGGGTGGGAGACCTTCAGTGGAGGATTTTGCACGGTGCTGTAGGTGTAAACAGTTTTGTAGTTAAATTCAGGAAAGATATGAGTGAATTATGTTCTTTTTGTGAAGAGATAGAAACCGTTTTTCACATGTTTCTCGAGTGTAAAAGACTCTCACCATTGTTTATGTTATTAGAGGATGTTTTTAAAAAATGTGGTGTTTATTGGTCTGAAGTAGCTTTTATTTTTGGTGCTGGTTACACTAAAAAGGAGTCGAGCAAGTGGAATTTGTTAAATTTTCTCATTGGACAAGCAAAATTATCCATCTATGTTAATAGGAAAAATAAAATTAATGGTGGTCAGGGGGAAAGAGTGGATAAGATATTTATTTTGTTGGTAAAAAGTAGAGTAAAAGCAGAATTTATGTTTTTTTCAATGATGAATAACTTAATTGATTTTGTGTTTTTGTGGTGTTTTAATAATGTTGTATGTTCTGTGGTTGATGAGGAGCTAGTTTTCAGTCCAATATTTGTGTGAAAGTTGAATTGAGCTATGCTAAAATGTATTGTTATTGAAAAATAAATGTGGTGTTAAAAATCAAAAAAATCAAATCTTTCTTTCTTTCTTTCTTTCTTTCTTTCTTTCTTTCTTTCTTTCGCTTTGGACAGAAAGATTGAGAACTTCTAACTTTGATCTTTCTTTCTTTAATGTGTCGTTCTGAGTATTTTCTTTTGATTGGATCACATTGGTGAAGTTGCTTTTTATTTTTTAGCAAGTAGTAAGTAGTTTTTAGTAGTATTTTTTCAAACAACCAGCAAAACGCCAAGAATAGATTTCATTAAACTTACAAGGCAACATGGTTTGAAGATCATTCCTAGTTGTCCTAGCACTACAGTGGAGGAGTTTGGTTGGCGGTAGGGGAAGTTGTGGGTTTTAGCAGCGTCAAATCTGCTGCTCGGAAGAGAGAAGGCAAACAAAGTGATTAAAAAAGGTATTGTTGTAAATTATGTTTTTTTGCCAGTTTCCCCGTTGAGCACACCGTTGAGTGTTTCTCTGTTGCAGCACATTTGGCCATTTGTAACGAGTTCAGATGCTTGAACAGATGCTACTAATGATCTAAAGTCACACCACATTTTTTTTTTGCAGACCTAGGGGTCCATAAGACAATTCAGCTGAAATCCTTGTTGTTTGTATTCTGTGCGTGTTTTCCTCCTTCCTTCATGCAAATTAAACTGTTGAGTTAACCAGTTACCAACCATTTCTAAATCCTCTATTATACATCCAGGAAGTTTCTTCTTGACTGCCAAACCACTTTATTAAGTAGTGGCTATTTGTTGAAAAGCTTAAAGCAAAAGTAACTTTCCACTTTATGGCTTTCTTTCATATCAAAGTCTCTTCAAGAACACGTAATTTGACATAAACTCTTCATGTGTAAAACTGTTGTTTGAAAAACTCTATATTTACGTGTAGGTGTACAATGATGAGCTTCTTGTCACGTGTGTACCTGAGCTCGAACATGTCTTAATCACTCTAAGCAGACAAACTGAACCTTGTTGTGTAAAAGTTTTCCTCATACCAACTTTATAAGGTTTTATTTAGTCTCATGCAAACACGCCTGTCTCCATCTCACACCACTCAGAAACCCTTTGTTCCTAAAATAGCTCCAGAGATTTATATCCTTAATGTGGCAACTAAATTGACAGTGAAATACTTCACTAGTTTGTTTTTTTAAAGACAGGCTTTCCTGGTTGGAGTTCCTGGATTCGTAAAGATTAACTAAAAAAAATGTCCTTGTTAACTTTACAAGAGCATGTGTGTGCATATGAGTCATGTTAAGTGTTAAAGAAATACATCCATTTTCTAACATGTCTATCCCTCATGGGGTCGCGAGGGGGGCTGGTGCCTAGCTGTCAATGGGTGAGATGCGGCATATACCCTGGAAAGGTCGCCAGTCTATCACAGGGCAACACAGAGACAAACAGGACAAACAACCATTCATGCACACACTCACACCTAAGGAGAATTTAGAGAGGCCAATTAACCTAACAGCCATGTTTTTGGACTGTGGGAGGAAGCCGGAGTACCCGGCGAGAACCCACGCATCCACAAGGGAGAACATGCAGACTCCGTGTAGAAAGACGCAGGGTCAGACTCAAACCCACATAGCTAAGATGCAGAGGATTGTCAGAAACATATCGCAGGGCATGAAAACTCATCACACATGGACCAAGGGACAAAGGGAGTCTACCTGATTGTAATAAAATGCTTGTTATCATTTATCAATTTGTGTGTGCATTTGAAATATTTCACATTTCCTGTTTCTCAGTCCAGCCTTTTCTCGAACAGGTGGACAGATCTGTTCATCTTCACTTGAATTTACTCCCAGTCATTCGTGGGTCTATTAATAGGATTTGTTGATTTACTGACTAAGACTTGGCTTTTGTTCCTGAAACTTTGGTGCTTTACATAGCTGAGTATACACATTTCCATAAAATTATATGAAATAGAATACATTTATTTTGAACCAGCCCATAGTACTGGAGCCAGGAATGTAAACTTTCAGCACAACAAACTATTTCAATAAATAATAATGGTAGATTCCACACATGTTTAAATTGAGTTTGTTATTATTGAAGTAAACGTAATTAGATTTAAGCATGTTATGGATGGATGGATGGATCAACAGATTTTGACATTTTTTGCTAATTACTGTATTGGTACTTTTTGGGATAGATTGCTGTGATCCCAAAAAGGGTTTCATTGTCCAGTCTACGTGTGTTTTCTGGATTTGGTGAGGAATTATGACTCTAAACACCAAGAGATTTTGCAAAAAGCTCCTGCATGAGTATCAAGTCCTGATATTTCCTTTGCAGATGATCATACAGTTTGCAACATTTTCACATTTTGTCACCTTACAACCAAAAATTTCAATGTGTTTTGTTGGATAGCCAGACATGTCAATGACATCCCTTATCAGGGGGAAGAAAATGCTAAACAGTTTTAAAAAATTGTAATAACTCAAAATCTGGAAAGTGTAGCATGTATTTGCACTCAAACTCCCTTTACTCTGATTCTCCAAAATAAAACGCTGTGCATTCAACTTCCACCTAAGTAGTAAACAGGATCCACCAGTGTCTAATATGATATCAGTATAAATGCAGCTGTTCTGAAGACCAAGGAACCCAGAAGACAAGTGTTGTGCAATTATACACTGTTTAAAGTTATTTAATGTTTATTAAATAACCCTCTGTCTGTTAAGTATTGTCTGGTGATGATCAGCTCTTAAGCTGATATCAAGACAATGGTTGAAAGGGATGAATTCAAGCACTAGCGATCTTTTAACAGCAAAACCTGCACACACATAGAATAAAGGAGTGACAACTTCTTTTTAAGTTCGAGAATTTAATAACAGAAATAAAATGAACATCCAGAGAACATCACTATGTAATGTTTATCTGAATTAACACAATATTTCGATTAACCAATCCTCTCTACTAGGCTAGTGAAGCTTAACTAAACTACTAAGCAAAATGAAGATAAAAGAAGCTAAGCTAAGGAACTATTTACATGCAAAACAAACAAGACAAAACAAAAGTGGTTGATCATAATCAGAATAATCCAGCGAATCCTTGTTCACTGCAGATCTGATTCCAAAAAGCATGGAATGGAGTGAAAGAAAATCTGGCATGTGTTTCGATCCATTCACAATGCTAATCCTGAGTTAAACAAAACATTATTTGATGAAATAATATTTTGTTTAAATTAAAGAACCAAAGTTCAACTTAAAGAATGGGCATTGAGGTTAAATTAGCTTGACTAATTTAAACATTTGACATGTGTTTCAATCCATCCACAAAGCAAAGCCCAAGTTAACCAGTACATTATTTTGAGTAAATAACATTCTGTGGACCGGTTTGTCCTCTATTGCTTGCCTTTGTTTATGTGATTCTACCTCCGAGTGCTAGGGGTTGCTGTAGTGATCGGGCGCTAACCTGGTTAAAGTCTAAAGTTATCAAAATTTGCCTCTAAACACATTGTATAATATTCGATATTAATGCGGGAATAAGGCTCATAGCACCATCGAAGGATGGCGGAGCAGAACAGTTAAGCTTTATGCTTTAACAAGCTCCTTTTGAAATATCTTGAACTGGATGTTAGCAGGAGTTAATAGCAGTTTAGCTAGCGGGCATTCGGCGCTAACAAATAAAAGCTTTAGCTTTATTTTAGTCATAATGAGTGGGCTGGATAACGTAAACATTAATGTCCCATCCATGTATGAAACCCTTGTGGAGATAACCTTTGTTATAACCATAAAAACACACTCAAATGATATTAGCAATACCATGAACGGAAGGCTAGCGTGAGCTACCTCCGTTAGCCCTTTGTTCTAAACAACCATGTGTCCAAACGAGTTACAAAACTTTTCCAGACGAACCATTTAACTTGTCCCCTCAGCTCGCTGCCCAAACCTGTTGGTGCCTCATGTGTGAGTTTTGTCCACTTTGGCCATTCCAGGAAGGACGTAAAAGCAGGGAGAATCGTTGGTTTGTTGTTGGCGGGCTAGCGCTTAGCTCTCAAGCTATGAGCTAACCAACAGCGTGTGGAGGGAATGGAGGCCTGTAGGTCCTCCAGACAGCCTCTGACCCGGTTGCAGTCACGATTGAGCAGGTTTTCCTCACATTCAAAAGCAGGCCCAAATTTGTCAGCTTTTCAGCTCCAACTGGGGTTTGCTTCCCTGTAAAGGCTGAGGAGAAATACAACAAGGCTGTTTTTGGCATGCAGGATCCTTCCTCCTTCATCTGATTATGAGGTTAAGACAGCAGACTTATCTCTGATTTGCCCGGACATGTTCTCCGGGCGACGAGAAGTTCCCCCAGGTGCTGGATGTGCGTCGGTCAGGCCCAGCTAGGGCCTCATTGTTCAGGCCTTCTCCTTTGTCTCGGCAGTAAGGAAGGTCCAGGGAGGTGAGTTCCACAGAACGGCTGTTCTGGGGAGCATGTGGCTTTTGGGTCTTAAGTCACATGGCTGCTGAGGAAGGAGACCCCCCTCTCCTTGGGGGCCCCAGAGGAGTGCTGGTTGTCTGAGGGTTTTGAGAAGTGTGAGGAGATGAGATGTGGGAGCTGCAGGAGAGTGTCTGAAGAGGGGGGTGGTCAGGAGCATCCTGCTGACAGAGGAGGTCCTTTGTGCCTGTAAGGGTCTCATGTTTGCAGCAGGAGTGGAATTCCTTTTGTTACCTCCTCCATATTACATGGCCAGAATTCAGTCTGACATCAAATATTATTATGGCACAACACAAGTCAGGGAAGATGTTGTGGAGAGGTTCAAGTTCGGGTCAAGTTATAAAACAATATGGAGTTCGGTTCAATCCATCATTTAATGCAGAGTATGGCACAATTACAAACCTACCAAAACATGAATCTCTATTGAAACTGACAAACAAGGAGAGCATTACTCAGAAAATAAGTCACTAGGGCATTGAAAACTCTGGAGGAGCTGCAGAGACCCACAGAACTTGTTGACATGAAAACTGTTAGTCCTGCACGATGGCAGTTTGGCATTTTTGGAGAAGAAAAAGAAAGCAATGTTGGGAGAAAGCTTGAAGACGTTCTGTTTACAGTTTTACACACAGCATGCAAGGGACAAAGCAAAGATTTGAGAACTTTAAACTGAACGTAGCAGTTGTTTAAGTGAGGAACGCCAAACTAACACAGATCATCTTGAGGCCATTTGACGGCTTTGTGTTTTTGGGCTACTATGAAACATAGTAGCCTTAGGGTGTAGGTATGTCTTTCTTTGGCATTGCAGGAAGATTAGTAAAAACTGATTTTAACATAGTTGGAATGGAATACAAGAAAATCCTATTTCTTTCCTTAGCATGTTTCATTCCTTGTCCAAATCCAGATCCAGTACCAGTTAAGAAGCTGTGGCAAAACATGTAAATTCTTGCTTATGGGTTGCTAGATCCTATGAGCTTTAGCTATTTTGCAGAGGAACAATTTTGTGTACACGTTTGTGTTGTGCATTATTTCTAATAATTTAAAGTTTATTTTTATATTTTCAAGAATCAAAGAAGAATCAAAAAGTTTTATTGTCACTGCGTGTTACCTTACACGTGTTTTCCCTATGTTGCCCCCCAAGAGGGGGGCAACATAGGGAAATCTGCCTCCCCCAACCCAGGGAAGAACAGAGATGAGCCACAAGAAACCCCCCAAAGGCCACAATGCCGAAACCCCCAGGACCGGCAGGGATGAGCCTGTGGGCTCCGCCGGCAGCCAGCTATGCTGGAGCGAATTCATCCATGGGCCCAGAGATCCGAGGCACAGGGGTGCCCTGCCCCCTGGTGGACCCCGAGGACCACCAACGCACCAGCGGACCAAGGCGCCAGCCAAATAAGGTGAGCAGGACGGGGTATGGGCTCCACACTTAGGTTTTTGTTTTTATTTGATGTGTTTTTAAGATTAAGATCTGCTAGTACTCACAGCAGGTTCTAAAAGTTATTCTCTGCAAAAAATACAGTTGTGGTTGTAATCCGACAAAAAAATGGAAAAGTTCAAGAGCTCGACTGGGATGACAGGCAACTTTTCTGAGATTCTTAGGCAGCAAAAAATTTTCTTTTCAGCTTGGGTGTGAACCTTTGTGTTACCTAGGAAAGATTCCTGTCTTCTATGTCTTCCACTGACAGTAAAACAAAGCATTAGATTAATTGACAGAATGGAATTTCTGCATTAACGAGGCTAGTGCTTCAGTTCATTGTCATCATTGATAGGATGCCATCTATAAACCAGCTTCTCCAGCATATGGGATGGATGTAGATTTTTCCAGTGGATTTACTTTTCTTAAAAGTCAAATTTGTTTTTTGTTTCCCTTCTTCCTGTAAAAAGCAACATTGATCCAAACATGCCTTTAAGTTCCTCTCCAATTGATCAAAATAATTCAATTAAATCATAATACTGAAATATCTTTTCAACTATGCCTAAAATATTATTGCAAGCTGGGTAAAGTCACAAGCTAATATATAACTGAAAACCAGAAGGTGAAGTGCCTTCCGGTGTTAGCCATTGTTAAGAAATACATTTCTGTTTTGTGTGCTACAAATTTTGAATTACATATACTTCCCAGCATTTAAATTTTATTATACCTATGCTTCACAAACTCTTAAAGTATAGGTGCATCAGCAAAATAAACCTTTGTGATAAACTATGCAAATTCCTGCATTATTTCCTGGAAAAAACACCTGACATCACATCAGGCTGAAATAAACCAGAATATATAAAACTCGCAGCTGACTGGTGCACAAACATTAAAGCTTTGGCCACACCCAGCGCTTTCTGTGTTTAAAAGGAGAGAAGCTGAGCACCTGCTGCATCCAGCGGCACACTCCTGGAGAAACAGGTAAACTCCTCTTATATTAATCTCCTCTTATGTCTTTTTGATTTAGCATTTTGAAATGTTTGAATAATTTATTTTGCCAAAACTAAAAATGTTAACTCGACAGCAACACTGTGTTGGATTCAGATCTTTTCTGATCAGAAGGTTCCCTGGAGACGAAGGGCAACATGATTCCTCTTTTCCTCTTCCTCATCTTCCTCTCGATGGTGGCTGTTCCTCTGGTACGTGTGACAAGACACAAATCAAATTAATTTGTTGCATCAAACAAAGGGCAGGGTAATATGCATTAGTTTTGCTGAGCAGCATCAAAATCCTCACGGAACAGCAGAAATGTGTTCATAAGTCCGTTTGTGTTGCAGAAAGCTGCTGAGAATGATA
The DNA here is from genome assembly GCA_037039145.1 of Fundulus diaphanus. Taxonomy (NCBI): domain Eukaryota; kingdom Metazoa; phylum Chordata; class Actinopteri; order Cyprinodontiformes; family Fundulidae; genus Fundulus; species Fundulus diaphanus. The sequence continues at coordinate 5,549,537 of CM073122.1, read as the reverse complement.
ACAAAATCGGTGAGTAGAGTAAAATAAAGAAACATGAAGGGAAATTGAATCCTCTCTGTTTGACGTGTGGACTTCTTTCCTCCTCCCCCCACAGATGTGAACCCAGATCCCTCTGAGGCCATCTCCAAAGCAAACGCTGACATAGGTAAGGCAACAGTTTCACACAATAATCTGATATTTCCATACCAAAACAAAAAAACAGAAGCAGCTGGTCAATCAAAAGTTACTGAACCTCATCATCTGTAAATGAATCAGCTAAATTACCATAAATAATGATAAAAAATAGCTTAATGGTTTGTCTTTTTATCAAATCTGAGGATTTTCATCCATAAAGCAAGGTTACAAACTGAGTGTCTCAGCATTTTCAGTCATTCATAAAGAATCAAACTTTTCAATTTTAGTTGATAGTAATCAGATAGTACTTGGATTACTTTGACAAAGCATTTTTTTAATATTAATATTTTTGCTTCATTGCTTTGGCTATTAGCCATACATAGACAATTTACAATGGATGTAAATATCCATTTCAAATCTAAATGTATGGTATGTATAAATACATATTTTAGTCTAAATTAAGTACATTCATGTACGGATCTATTAAATATACAAGTATCACAACTGATCAGCACATTCTCACCACTTATATAAAAAATATTTTTTTATTATTTTCTGTATGTACCAATTCATTTTCAAAGCAATATATTTTTTTCACATTTTACTTTCTGTGACCATTGTAAAAATTACTTTGTACTCCATTAAAACTCCTTCTTAGAAGATGATTATCTTGAACATACAATTGGTATTTGACACCTGTAGTACTTAGATAACCCACCAGATATACCTGTAGGATACATTACTGTAGTTTTTTTTAGGGAAGTGCTAAGTTCCTAACTTAAGTAAAGGTAAAGATCTCAGAAATATGAGTTTCCAAAAAGACGGACTTTGGTGTCATATGGTTGCTAATCTCTGTCATGTTTTTGTGGCTCTGCAGAGACGCCCCTGGTCTTTGGTGACATTGCACCAAACAGAAACCGGAACGCTGTGCCGTGCACGGCTACAGGCTGCAAATGGCCCAAATCTGGAAGATATGTCTACATTCCCGTCTCCATCTCCCATAAATACTGTAAGCACCACCAGATTCTAATATAAACGCTTTTCTTCTACAAATACGTATTTCAGCAGACATGATGTTTTATCAGGAATGAAGAACATTGTTGTTAGTTTTATGGTTTATTCTTCTGCATTTTGACTTTGAAGAAGAGGTGTTTGATTAAAGCTAGTCATTTGTATTAATCTAGAGTACCTTGCAAAAGTATTCACCCCCAACCCAACATAGGTAAAAAGCGAAGGGGTGAATACTTTTGAAAGGTACTGTACAGATATTTGTCCTGAACTACGATTATGAGGAAGAGTAGTGATTTTAATTAGCTGCAACGTCTCTTTAAATCTGAATCCTCCCCAGTGGTCAACCCTTTGGTTACACAACCTGACTCAACAGAAAGCGCAGCTAAACTGATCTCACCCAACAGAAGGAAAAACTCTAAAACAGCAGGGAACTGTAGATGGTCTCTCTCTTAAAGTTAAAAGGCTGAACATGTTTTCATGTTTTCAATTTCTTTGTTCAGATTTAAAACAGTTAAGACCTTGAGTTGAAGGACAATATTTCATCTTTTTATGGAGAATACTCCTCATTGATGTTTTGCGTTGCCCTTGCAGCCACGGCGGAACGTAACTTAATCATTAGAAGCTTGGTGAGCTTCCACGAGTCCACCTGCATTCGCTTTGTTTGGTGGAATAATCATCGGGACTACCTTCACTTCTTCGATGGATCTGGGTATGAGAACGACGTCCCACAAACGCTCGGTCTGTAGTTACATTCACACATCCTAATTTCCCTCTGTTCACCCCATCAGGTGTTGGTCTTACCTGGGCCGCCAGGGTGGACAGCAGCAGGTGTCCCTGAAGAAAAATGGCTGTATGTACTTCTCCACAGCACAACACGAGATTAACCACGCTCTGGGATTCCACCACGAGCAGGTCCGCTCCGACAGAGACAAATACATCCAGATCCTCACCCAGAACATTATTCCAGGTTAACTGACTCAACAACTGTGACCTAATAGTTCTGTATTTAAAACACTTTCAGGGATGAGAAGAACAATTGTGTTAGAACTGTGCACACCTGGAAAAGTGAGGAATTTAAGTATTTTCAAGGTCTGCACAGGTATGGAAAAGAAACAATAGTATAATAAAATCTTAGTACTTAAATCCATCCATCTATCCATCCATCCACCCATTCCTCAATGCTGGGTTTAACATTTAAAGCCTTACCATTGTAGAAATATCTGCCATAAATTCATAGGGAACCTCTTTTTATCTTCCTAAATTCAGATTTTTATTTTTATTTTTTTTGTCTGAAAAAGTCTCAAATTTGACATGAAAACCGTAAAATCGATGTCTTCACTTTTTGTCATATTCCACTGTTAATCACTTGTGGCATGGACCGCGGACGCATGGAGACAAACGCGTTTGTCTCGGGAGAGAGACAAACGCGGCCGAGCGGGGGGGGGGGGGGTTGGTTGCGGCGGGGAGAGACACGCTTTTCGCGGAGGGGGGGTGAAGAGACAAGCGCGGGGGAGGACTTCATCATCAAAAGTAGGTAGGGCCCTACCGGTTCCGCGGTCCTTGACTTGTGGTCTCAAAAAACAGAATGAGAAAGTTACTTTTTCGTCAATAGGATGGCCTTTAATCCTCAAGAAACAAACCACAAAAATGATTTAAAAATTTTACATTTATTTTTTATCTGGCCTCCAAACAGGAAATGAACATAACTTTGTGAAGGTGGAAACTAACAACCTGGGGACTTCTTACGACTTCAACTCGGTTATGCATTACTCCAAGTGAGTTTTTGTCTGTGAACTTATTCATGGCTGCATAAAATACGTACACCAAAGTGTTTACTGCTCGTTTGCACAAAGCTTGCTGCTTTTTACTTGAGTGCAGAAGCATTTTGTTCAATGTTTCCTCCTCTTTTCAGGTATGCCTTTTCCAGAAATGGCCAACCAACAATCCTTTCCAGAGAAAATCCTTCCGCCGATCTTGGAAGGGCAGCATCGATGAGCGAAAATGACATCGCCCGCATCAACAAACTTTATGAATGCTAGGTGAGTAGAAAATAAAGTTCATACATTTTCAACATTTTTCAGCAGCTGCTTTTGTTTACAGTACTTTTTTCTGAACTAAAAGAAAAAAGGAGTCTGCCTCCTGGGACGCCAGCACACCAGCATTGCTCCTGATCTGCTTTAATCTGATAACGAAGAACATCACAGACAACCCTGAGCATCCTCTTCGTCAGACGGTCATACAACAAGAGAGCTTCTTCAGACCTACTGTAGGATAGACCTCTACAGAAGATCATTCCTCCCCACTGCCATCAGCACCTTCAACAACTTTTAGAAAATTGTTTCTTTTGGAATTTCGTTTAATCTGCTCTTCACACAATCTCGGCTCAAAGCAACAGAAAGTCCTGTTCTATGCCTACACGATATCTGTATTTACTACATGATTTCCTCAGGATCATAACCTCAGGAGACAGTTCGCTGTTTTAGAAAGAAGCTGATTTTTGGATCAAATTTAAAGAGACCAACTGCAGGTCTGTCTGCTGGATTAGCGTTGTACTACATCTCATTCATGTTGTCCCAAAGAAGTTTGGTGAAGGGAGTTTCAACAAAACAACAGTTTTTCTTAAGGGTTTGGGTTGACTTGGTAATTGTTTTAACATATTCAGCTAAAAATAAAAAAACAAGGTAAGAAAAAAAACAAGCATTCTTTTTCTCCTAAAACAAAAATGTAAACAAATCTAAAAGCAAATTTTGGTTTTGTCAGTATACGGTCATATAAAAGCTGTTTTACTGATGATAGCTTGGACTGCTTCTAAAATGTAAACTCCATGTTAGCAACTCAGACGCTCTAAATATGAGTTATCAAGAAACAATTCAGTTTTTCTTCTTCAAATAACAATACGAACTAAATGCAATTGGATAGTAAGTACAACTGGATGCAGATAATCATGATTTAAGAAAGATAAAAAGTTCATAAATCGATTTAGAATGAAGTAAATATGTGTATCAGGATAATCATACAAAATCTCATCCCATACTTTTTAATACCCATATGTTTTTTCCTTCTAGTTTTAATGTTGTAATCCTTACAATCAAGTTCTAAATAAAACGTCATCATTCCAATATTAATGTTTCTGTTTTTTCTTTTGCACATGAACTTTAGGGACAAAAATGCCACAAAATTTAACCCAACAGGCATTCTTGTTGAAACAAAAGGATATTTTGCAGAAACCTTATTTTTTGTGAAGATATGCTACAGTCTATGTTTTGAGGGTCTATCTACAACTCTATAATATTTAACTATTTTTATGTGAAGAAAATGGAAAAATGGACAAAGTAGCTAACATAATCCAAATAAAGGATAAAAAATGTACTTAAATCTCCAGTTTTTGAGGATATTGAGACCAACTTGATAGCTGGTGAGAAATCGTATTGACAATTCTCACTAGATCTTAAGTCTGGTTAATCTATTTCTAAAGTCTCAGTTCAGTTGAATTCTGTTTATTATTATAATGCCGACAAAATATTAAACATCCTGTTTACGGATAGAAACATATACAGTCCACTCAATCCAAGCATATAGATTAAAAGTCAGTCATAAATGTTTTATAATTCAATCCTAGTTATCAAACAAAGCATTCAAGTTCAGTTTAATTGTTTAATATTCTTTTTATCTAAGTAAAACCAGTCTATTGCTTTCGGTTCGAGTCCCAGCCAGTGGACCTTTGCACCCGTCTCGTCCCTCTCTCTCAATCCCATTTCCCTACTGTCAACTGGTAGCAAAAAAATGAAAAAAGAAAGAAACCTCCTGCAGAACCTGGCTGATTGAGAGTGTCCATCAGACTGGGGGTTTTAGAAGATAAAAAAGACACAAACACCCCCCCCCCCCAAACAAAAACAGATGCTCTTTTCCAGGAGTCCTTTCTGTATTGAAATAAAAGTCAAGAGTTAATGTAAGTTTTTGCCCTTTTAGTGGTCTTAACATGAAGAGAAAACGGAGCTAAAGATTTATAATTAGCTTGATGAATTTGACTTTGTAAAGTACCTTGAGATTACATGTATTGTGAATTAGCACTATATAAATCAAATTGAATTGGATTAATTTGAACCAGTTGTGAAATGTTTAGGATGAAAAACGGCACAGACAGTAGGTCAGAGCAATAAGTCCTTCAATTGCTTTGTCTGGGAGGGAGACAGGGTTAAATACCGAAAGACGGATACAGGTTTATCATACAGGAGATAGCCACCTCTAGGAAAGTTTTACAGCTAAACAACAAAGCTTTGCTAGATGTTGCATTAAACAGGAGAAACAAAGACACACCATGAAGTTAATGGCTCCAGTAACTGCAGATAGTTCATAATTGGAGAGTAGTAGGAAATGTAGCATAGTGAGGGTAAGTGGTCTTTACTGTATGTCCTCCAGCAGCCTAAATCATTGCAACATAATTACAGCAATAACACGGTAACCTGAGCCACTCTAACTATAAGCTTTGTGAAACAGAAAGTTTTAAGCCTGGTCTTAAAAGTAGACAGGGTGCCTGCCTCAGAGACTAAAACTGGGCGTTGGTTCCAGAGGAGAGGATCCTGATAACTGATAGGTCTGTCGGAACCGGTTTCACTGAGAGTCTTCAGCTCTATGTTAAGAAAGCAGCAACTAAAATCCTTTAAATGTGCCTGTTTTTGAACACTAAATGTTTACTGTTTTAAACTGTATTTTGAAACTGTAGCAGTAACTTCTGCAGGCAATTTTTAGATTGTCCACCATGGCGGGTGCTGCTGCATTGGTGAAGAGGTCTTGTGGGTGTTTTATTTGGCTAAATAAAGGTTCATTGTAACAAAACAAGTTAAAAGGATCTGCCTCCCATTCTACTTTTAGAGACTCTAGGAACCACCAGCAGACCTGCAGTCTGAGAGCGAAGAGCTCTGTTAGGAACATACGGGGTAATCAGAGCTCTGATATATGATGGAAAAGGAGAATTTTTAATTCTAGTCTTAATTTAACTGGAAGTCAATGAAGGGAAGCTAAAATAGGAGAAATATGATCCCTCTTGTTGATTTTCATCAGAACTCTTGCTGCAGTATTTTGGATAATCTGAAGGCTTCAAACTGCATTTTGTGGACTTTCTGATAGTAAAGAATTACAATAGTCCAGCCTTAAATGATTGATGATTTTCACCTAGAAACAGAAGACCTCTTGTCAGGGGGAGAAGAGGCTGTGCAGCATTTGGTGCTGGGTGAAAGCCGCAGGTGTGCGTAAAGCATCTGACTTCTATCGAGACGTAGGTAGATTTGAAAAGGAGAATTCTCTCTGATTATACCCGAACGGCCAATAAGTGTGAAGCCTTTCATATGGCTGGTCGACCTCACAGAGGACCTTTAAAAAATAATAAAAATTAAAAAAGAGGGTCTGGAAGCAGAGAAGTTCGTATAGTGGATCAAAGGCAAACTTCCCAGGGCCAATCTTTTCCCGTGGGTGGAAAGTTTGATTTCATGATAAAAAGTATGGGCCTAAAACCATGACATGACTGAAACATCATTAGTTCAATTTTGTAGTGCAACTGTTTTTAATTATATTCGCTTTTGTTTCTATTTTCCCATGTTTTATTTTGTCTCTACATTTTATTCCAACTTGCTTTTATTCTTTTTTATTTTCCTATATTTTAATCATGTAAAGCACTTTGCATTGTCTTTGTACTGAAATGTACTATACAAATAAATTTGCCTTGCCTTGCCTTGACTTAAAGTAACAAAAGCATGAAGTTTTGTAAAGGAAGGAGCAGGTATACAATTCCTTTTTATATTTTTATACATTTAAAATTTTGCTGAAAAGATATAAGGATCTGTGAATATCTGTTATCTAATATGCAGAATGTTTTATTTTCTCAACTCACAAGCTTTTTTGTGTTCTTATGGTTTTATTTTTTAAACACTCAATCATATAGATGCCATTTGTATCGCTAAAGAGGGAAATTCTGAGACATTAGGCTTTCTTCAACACGCTTTGTAAATGCAGTGGTTTTATCAATAGTTTTTCTGCTATGGTTTCATCTTTATCTTCAGGTCAATGCATTTTTGGTTATTTTGACAGAACATATCCAGGTAAGAGGTCATAACTGTGGTTAAATGATTCCTTTGCAGTTGGGGTTGACAGTTACTTAATCATCTGTACTGATGGTGTAATGTTCTGTTCTGGTTTATGTTTATTATTTGGTTAAGTAGCTCATTTCTGCCTCTTGGTTTATTTCTGTTTTGGATTCTGGTTTAGTCTCTTTATTGGGTTAGTTATCTGGTCCCTGGATTAGTTATGATTTTAGTTATGTGCTTTATTTTGTTCTGTTTCATCTAAGGTTTATTTTCTAGCCCTTTTCTGCGCCCTTAATTCAATTCAATTCAATTCAATTTTATTTATATAGCGCCAAATCATGAAACATGTCATCTCAAGGCACTTTACAAAATCAAGTTCAATCATATTATACAGATTGGGTCAGATTATACAGATTGGTCAAAATGTCCTATATAAGGAAACCAGTTGATTGCATCAAAGTCCCGACAAGCAGCACTCACTCCTGGGGAACCGTAGAGCCACAGGGAGAGTCGTCTGCATTGTACATGGCTTTGCAGCAATCCCTCATACTGAGCAAGCATGAAGCGACAGTGGGAAGAAAAACCATCCATTAACGGGAAAAAAAAACCTCCGGCAGAACCGGGCTCAGTATGAACGGTCATCTGCCTCGACCGACTGGGGTTACAGAAGACAGAGCAGAGACACAACAAGAGAGACAAAAAAGCACAGAAGCACACATTGATCTAGTAATCTGTTCTACATTAGATGGTAATAGTCGGTGATCTGTCCTCCCTGGATGATTTCACAGTCAACAGAACGTCAGACCAGGTGTACCTACTATGAAGAAAAAAGAGAGAGAACAAAAAGTTAAAAGCTGAAATGACAACAGTCATTTCAATGTAATGCAATGCAAATCTGGAGAACAGTAGACTGGAGAACAGTAGAAATCAGTAGAGTGAGAAAAGTAGGCCCTGATGTCCTCCAGTAGCCTAAGCCTATAGCAGCATAACTATAGAGGTAGCTCAGGGTAACATGAGCCACTCTAGTTATAAGCTTTGTCAAAAAGGAAGGTTTTAAGATTAGTCTTAAAAGTAGACAGGGTGTCTGCTTCACGGACCAAAACTGGGAGTTGGTTCCACAGGAGAGGAGCCTGATAGCTAAAGGATCTGCCTCCCATTCTACTTTTAGAGACTCTAGGAACCACCAGCAGACCTGCAGTCTGAGAGCGAAGTGCTCTGTTAGGAACATACGGAGTAATCAGAGCTCTGATATATGATGGAGCTTGATTATTAAGGGCTTTATACGTTAGAAGAAGAATTTTAAATTCTATTCTTGATTTAACAGGAAGCCAATGAAGGGAAGCTAAAATTGGAGAAATATGATCCCTCTTGTTGATTTTCATCAGAACTCTTGCTGCAGCATTTTGGATAAGCTGAAGACTTTGAATTGCATTTTGTGGACTTCCTGATAGTAAAGAATTACAATAGTCCAGCCTTGAAGTAACAAATGCATGGACTAGTTTTTCAGCATCACTCCTGGACAGAATGTTTCTAATTTTGGCGATATTCCGGAGGTGAAAAAAGGAAACTCTGAAAACCTGTTTAATATGGGATTTAAATGACATGTCTTGGTCAAAAATAACACCAAGGTTTTTTACTTTATTACCAGAGGCCAAGTTAATGTCATCCAGATTAAGTGATTGGTTAAGAAGTTTATTTTTTGAGGACTCTGGCCCAAAGATTACAACTTCGGTCTTGTCAGAATTTAGATGCAGGAAATTTAAAGTCATCCAGCTTTTGATGTCATCAAGACATGACTGCAGTCGAAGTAATTGATTGGATTCATCAGGATTTATGGATAGATATAGCTGAGTGTCATCAGCATAACAGTGGAAATTAATCCCATGCTGTCTGATAATTTTGCCGATCGGAAGCATATATATAGTAAAGAGAATTGGTCCAAGGACTGAACCCTGTGGTACTCCACAGGTGACCCTAGAGTTTGAGGAAGATTTATTATTAACATGAACAAACTGGAATCTGTCCGACAGATAAGATTTAAACCAGCCTAATGCTTTCCCCTTAATCCCTACAGTATGTTCAAGTCTTTGCAGGAGAATATTGTGATCAACTGTATCAAATGCAGCACTAAGATCTAACAGGACAAGTACAGACACAAGTCCATTATCTGAGGCCATGAGAATATCATTAGTGACCTTCACCAGAGCCGTTTCAGTGCTATGATGAGCTCTGAAGCCTGACTGAAACTCCTCAAGTAGGTCATTGCTTTGTAAATGTTCACAAAGTTGATTAGCAACTACTTTCTCAAGAATTTTAGATAAGAAAAGAAGATTAGATATAGGTCTGTAGTTTACTAGCTCATCTTGATCAAGAGAAGGTTTCTTAAGTAAAGGTTTAATAACAGCTACTTTAAAAACCTGTGGAACATATCAATTTACTAAGGATAGATTAATCATGTCTAAAATAGGACCACTGATCAAAGGGAATACCTCCTTAAACAACTTGGTTGGGATTGGGTCTAACATACAGGTAGAAGGTTTAGATGAAGCTAAGATTTTAGATAGCTCAGAAAGCTCTACTGCTTCTAAACAGTTCAGACACCGCGCAGGTTCTAAAGATTCCTCCAATGCTGCCTTACTTACTGGGGATGAGGTAATCATGTTTGGGAGGATGCCAATTATTTTATTTTTAATGGCATCAATTTTATTTATGAAGAATCCCATAAAATCATTACTGCTAAGAGCTAAGGGGACGGATGGATCAACAGAGCTGTGGCTCTGGGTAAGTTTGGCAACTGTACTAAAGAGAAATCTAGGATTATGTTTATTCTCTTCAATTAATGATGAAAAATATGCTGCTCTAACTCTGCGAAGGGTCTTGTTATACAACAATAGACTGTCCCTCCAGATTAAGTAGGATTCCTCTTGGTGTGTAGAGCGCCATTTTCTCTCCAATTTCCTAACATTGTGCTTCAAGGAATGCAGCTCTGAATTAAACCAGGGAGCCAGCTTCCTGTGAATTATCACCTTCTTTTTCAAGGGAGCTACATTATCTAATGCAGAACGCAATGACGAAGTCACATTGTTAGCAAATGTATCTATTTGTGAATGGGAAGAAACAGCATTGCTGCCATCTACAGGGCATTTCTGCAATACTGAGGATATTAAGAGGGGGACAGACTCTTTAAGTTTTGATACAGCATTATCCGATAAAGATCTACTATAATGGAACCCTCTTTTGGGGGTGGAGAAATCGGTTAGATTAAACTCAAATGTTATTAAAAAATGATCAGATAGGACAGGGTTGTGAGAGAATACTGTTAATTCTTCACAATCAATACCATATGTCAGTACAAGGTCCAAAGTATGGAGCCGAGAGTGCGTTGGCTTATGCACATTTTGAGCAAAACCAATTGAACCTAGGATAGTTTTAAAGGCTACACTAAGGTTATCACATTCAGTGTCAACATGGATGTTAAAATCACCCACTATAATAACCTTGTCAGTATTTAACACCAAATCAGATAAGAAGTCTGACAGTTGATCCAAAAACTGAGTGTAAGGGCCTGGTGGACGATACAAAACAATAAACAGAAGAGGTTTTATTGCTTTGCAGTTTGGATGAGGGAAACTGAGGGTTAAATGTTCAAAAGAACTGTAATTATTAATTGGCCTGGGACTAATTAATAAATCAGACTGAAAGATGGTTGCCACTCCTCCTCCTCTTCCCACAGATCTGGGAATGTGGAAATTTGAATAACTGGAGGGAGTTGACTCATTTATACTAACATAGTCCTCTTGTAGCCAGGTTTCTGTGAGACAAAACAAATCAATCTGATTATCAGAAATCAATTCATTAACTAACAAAGTCTTTGGAGGGAGAGACCTTATATTTAATAGACCACATTTAATTCTTTTATTTTTTGGTTCAAAGTGATCCGTATGGATTTTTATTAGATTTTTATGATTTGTTCCCTTTAGACCAGTTTTTGATCTGTTAAGTTTTGGCCATGGGGAAGACACCGTCTCAATAGGGTAATGGGTGGGTAACAGTACAGAAGCTGCAGAGAGGTGTGTTAAACTACGGCTCTGCTTCCTGGTCTGGACCCTGGGTTGTCAGCATTTAGGAGAACTAATAAATCCGGCCAGATTCCTAGAAAGAAGAGCTGCACCATCCAAAGTGGGATGAATGCCGTCTCTCCTGATCAGACCAGGTTTTCCCCAGAAAGTTTGCCAGTTATCAATGTAGCCCACGTCGTTTTCTGGACACCACCTAGACAACCAGCGGTTGAATGATGACATGCGGCTAAACTTGTCATCACTGGTCAGATCAGGCAGGGGACCAGAGAAAATTACAGAGTCCGATATTGTTTTAGCAAACTCACACACCGAAGCAACACCAACTTTGGTGACCTCTGATCGGCGTGACCGGGTGTCATTACCGCCAGCGTGAATAACAATTTTGCGGTATTTACACTTATCCTTAGCCAGCAGTTTTAGGTAGGATTCTATGTCGCCCATTCTGGCCCCTGGTAGGCATTTAACTATGGTTCCTGGTTTCTTTAGTGCCACGTTTCTTATTACAGAGCTGCCAATAATTAAGGTCGGCTCCTCGGCGAGACTGTCGCTCAGAGGGGAAAATTTATTAGAAACGCAGATGGGTTGGTTGTGATCTGGGGGCTGAAATCTAGAGCTATGCTTACTACGAACCGTCACCCAGCCGGTCTGCTTAACCGGTTGTTCGAGTGCGGCTGTTGGTTCGCTACGTGAAGTTACTCTTTGTGGCTCCGCGCTAGCAAAGGAGCGGCTATCAGCTGGTTTTTCAACAGCACGGAGCCGGGTCTCCAGTTCTGACACCCTTGCCTCCAAAGCTACAAAAATACTACATTTATTACATGTACCATTATCACTAAAGGAGGCAGAGGAATAACTGAACATCTGACACAGAGAGCAGCAGATAGGAGACTTAGTCAGAGACGGAGAAGCCATTATGAGGCTAAGGCTTGGCTAGCGCTAGGCTAACGCTAAGCTAAAGCTAGGCTAGCGCCCTGTTATCACGCCAAAGAACAAACCGTGTGAAACACGAGGAGTTCCCAAACGTGATGAGCAGTCACAGAAAATGTTTTAAAAGTGCTTATGTTTGGAAACAGGTGTTACAGCAAAGAGGTTTAAAGATAAAAAGCGAGAGAGCCTGGAGCAAAAATCCGTCGTTCACACAGCAACAACAGGAAGTGACACAATACGCCTTACCGCAAACAGGAAGTCAGGAAGTCACCAGGAACACTTCCACCTGGTTTTAGTTAATTAGTCCCTCCCTACTTACCTGTCCGCCCGCTTATTTAAACCTCCTCCAGTTTTCTGTTTGTGGTCAGGACTTTGCTTATGCTTCGTCATCTGTTCTCCCCTATGTGCATCTCCTGTTTTCGGTCCCGCTTTTGGTAAGAGCTCCCAACACCTTGATCCTGCCTGTTAGTAAACCTGATCTGTTTGTTCTTCCCAGTTCTGTTCGCCTGTTTCCCATCAAGAGTGTCTGGATGTCTGCTTTACCCCTTTTTTGGACCCTCAGTTTGTCTGCCTTGTCCCCCCCCTTCAGTTTGTCTGCCTTGTCCCCTCTCCTCGCCTGTCTTTCAATAAACACCTTAAAAGCATGAAGATTGTCTTTGGCTGAAAACCGGGTTCATCTCCTCACTAATCATTACAGATGGAGATCAGTATTACGGAGGATGTAACTTTTAATTTGGTCCGTAACAAGCAAAACTGATTCACACACTGCCTATGAGCATTATCTCATGAGTCAAAAGTAGACTATGAACGTACAGCAATTCGGTTGGTGTAAGTACAATATACCTATGTGATTGTAGTGCTAATTCCATGCCAGCACAACACATGCCACATGTGGTGAAATTGCATGTCTTTTGTTGTTCTAACAATCAGGCCTCTGTTTTTGTTTTTAATCCATGTTTTATTCAATGTCTTCTCAAAAAGGTTCTACTCCTTTATATACAGCAGCTAAGCATGTAGACAGCAAGCTGCATCCTTGTTACAAACTATGTTACATTGTTTAAAACAAGGCATAACAATGTGATTAATTCAGGTTGACCTTTATCCATGATCCTCTTGAACTGTTACTTGTAGCGGCATTGGTTTGTTGTGGAATGGTCCGTGTATTTCTTGATTCGTCAGAAAAAGTTTCTTAACTACTGACCGATAGATAACAAAAAAAAACTCGGTCAGAAATGTACTTCGCTACAGTCAGACGGGAGCTGAACATCAGCTGCTTTCAGCATTATACACCTGCTCTATGAGGTAAACTCATATTTAATTCACATTTATTTTTCTCCGTCATGTTAACTTTTACAGTAAAACAAAAAAATCTTATTTTTATCTTTTTATCCTGTTGAAGTTTGATGACCTTCATCATGACTCCAGTTTTTCTGTCTCTTCTCTTCATCTCAGTGACATGTGTGCATCTGGTAAGGTTGGGATTATATAGTTAAACTCTACGTTTTCTCATGTTAGTTTGACTGATCTTCCTCAAAGTGTCAGGCTGATTGTAACTCTCCGGGATAAAATAAAGATGCTTGGTGACATATTGTGCTTCTTTTTGTAAGTATTTATAACTGAGATTAAATAAAAAAGTTAATGTATAATATTCAAAAGATTTTAAATACATTTTTTTTTTTTTACTTGATTCATTTACCAAAAGCGGCTGTATCTAAAATGTGGCGTATCTTATATCTCTGTTGCAGAGATTGTTATCAAAAACTGCTGATAAAACAGGTGAGTTGGAAACAAATATGTTCTCATTTCTGACAAACATGAAATGCATAAACTTAACCAAAATAACTGGAATGTTTTCACTCAGATGACTTTACGGATGTCTTTGAAGGTTTTCCACGGCCCAAAACTGGCAAAGGCGAGACAAAAGTTTAAAAACCAAAAATACTAACAGATAGTAGTGAGGAGAAATAAACTGCCGTAACACTAATCACATTAGCTATTGATTTGCATTCCTATCTTTGTTTGCATGTCACCTGCTGTGTTGCAGAGATTCCTGTGCAACCTGACGACATTGCTGTGCCCAATACCTGGAGCAGGAATGCAGACCCCTGCATTATCAGAGGCTGCAAGTGGCCCAAATCTGGACCCTATGTCAATGTGCCTTTCTACATCTGCTCTAATTACAGTAAGCATATCTGATGTTAAAAATATAGAGTTATTAGTCATGTAAGTAGTATAGAAATTTTAATTTATTATGAAACTGTTTTTGTAGCTCCAGAAGAGCAAAGCATAATCGTGAGTGGCCTTGAAAGCTTCCACAAGTCCACGTGCATCCGTTTTGTACCGTGGACTTTGCTTGACTCAGATTACCTCCATTTCTTTTCTGAACCCGAATCAGGGTAGGAACACGAACACACTCACAATATTCCCATCCCTGTTAGGATATTGCATTGACATGCATTCATTTGAGCCCAACCTCAACCTCACCCCATTGCATTACAAAAGCCTGTTGGTGTTGAACAAGTTAATGACTATGACTAGAAAAGGTCCTAAAGGTATCAAAAATGCAAGTAGGCAGAAAAAACTGTTTGGCCACTCCTCTTGTCTGAATTGGAAATGTTTATTGCTTGGTTTAACTGGTTGGTTTTCTTGCACTGACCTGGGATTTTAAATATAGCCCAACATAGTTATTGCAGTTGAGGTTGAGACCATCCAAAACAAGCCAAATGCTTTCTGGTGAAATAAAATGGTCATATAAGATGACAGCCTCTCTCTTATCATACTTACTCAAAAAATACACATGCAAGAACCCTCCTTACGGATCACTTTGTTTTCAAATTATGCAAGGCTTTCAACTAATATTGCTGCTACTGCAGAATCAAAGCCTGGGTTCTTGCAAATCACAGCCTGTACCTCTGAAGGATTTACCCAGGGCTGAACCCCTGTGTCATAAGATCCATCCATCCATTTTCTGACCCGCTTAATCCCTCATGGGGTCGCGGGGGTTGCTGGTGCCTATCTCCAGCGTTCATGTCATAAGATAAGATAAGATAGGCTTTACTGATCTCACAGTGGAGAAATTCACTTGTCGCACATCGGCTTAATAAACAAAAGAAGGTGCCAAAAGGAGGAAAAGGTGCATAAGGAATAAGGTATATACAGTGTGTCCACATATATACAGTGTATCAAAAAATAAAAGAATAAAAAATAAATAAAAGTAAAATTACAAGGGAAATAAAGCAGATATTTAGGATGACTTATGTACACTCAGGTGACTTATATACAAATGGAATGACGTTGTACATTAAGTGGTACCAGGTAAAGAACAACAGTGAGGTAGTGAGATAACTATACAGCTGAAGTTGCTTATTAAATAGGATTATTTAACAGTATTATTGCACAGGGTATTGCACAAGTTATTGCACAGTGTATTAAATAGAATTGCACAGTAGATATTGCACATTAGTTATTACAGTTATAGTGCAGCATTGTAAAGTCTGATGGCAGCAGGAATGAATGAACTGCGGTAGCGCTCCTTTTTACAGACAGGGTGTCTAAGTCTGGCACTAAAGGAGCTGCTCAGCTCCTCTACAGTCTGGTGCAGAGGGTGGAAGGTGTTGTCCATGATGGATGTGAGCTTGGACAACACCCTCCTCTCAGCCACTTCCTCCACAGAGTCCAGAGTGCAGCCCAAGACAGAAGTGGCCTTCCTCACCAGCTTATTCAGCCTCTTTCTGTCCCTCTCTGTGCTACCAGGGGCCCAGCAGACGACAGCATAGAGGAGGGCTGAGGCCACCACAGAGTGATAAAAAGTTTTTAGCAGGGGCCTGCTCACTCCAAAGGACCTCAGCCTCCTCAGGAGGTGGAGGCGGCTCTGGCCCTTCTTGTATAGAGCGTCAGTGTTATGAGTCCAGTCCAGTTTACTGATGACGTGAACACCCAGGTATTTGAAACTCTCCACAGTTTCTATGTCCTGCCCCTGGATGTTCACGGGGGAGTGAGGTGGGGGTCTTCTCCTGAAGTCGATCACCATCTCCTTGGTCTTACTGGTGTTTAAACACAGGTGGTTCTTCTCACACCAGTCCACGAAGTTCATGATGACCGACCGGTACTCCAGCTCGGTCCCCTCAGACACACAGCCCACAATGGCCGAGTCATCAGAGAACTTCTGAAGATGGCAGCTGTCCGTGTTGTAGGTGAAGTCCGAGGTGTAGAGGGTAAAAAGAAATGGAGGCAGAACGGTGCCCTGGGGGGCCCCGGTGTCATAATTACATGCATCCTATCTGAATTCACCCATATCTTCAAATATAAGCAAAGTTGTTGCGTATTATCTGGAACAACACCAGAAGCTTGCCGGCGACCACAAAACTGTGGTAATCAACAAGCAACCGGTTAACAATTAGCTGCGGGTGTGGTGGGGCTTGTATTTCAGGTGTTGGTCCTACCTCGGCCGTCAGCGGGGAGGACAGTACATCTCCCTGGAGAAAAGCAAGTGTCTGCACAACTCCAAGGTGCAACATGAGGTTCTTCACGCTCTGGGCTTCAACCATGAACAGGTCCGCACTGACAGAGACAAATATGTCCAAATTCTCTTCAAGAACATTAAACCAGGTCAGTTCACACACAAATGTGAAGATTTATGTTATTTTAAACATATATAGATGATTTATTGATTCATGATTTAAAGTGTAATAACAGCATAACATTTTCCTTTGTGGTTGTCTGTGAAGAACGACAGTACAACTTTAGGAAGGTAGAAACTAACAACCTGGGAACTCCTTACGACTTCAACTCAGTCATGCATTATGGCAAGTAAGTCTTTGCTATCATGGAAGGTTTTTTTTTTATTTAAATGAGAGGCTGATAGTTGCCCTTGTTATAAAAATGCTGGGTTTTCTATATTTCATGAGTTTTTTGTTTTGTTTTGTAGGTATGCCTTTTCCAAAAATGGGCGGCCAACCATCGCTGCCAAGTCCAGCCTTATCCGCAGCTTTGGAAACAGAGATGGAATGAGCAAGACTGATGTCGACCGTGTCAACAAACTTTATAACTGCAGGAATGAATAAAACTAAAGCTCTCCACTCTCTCAAAAATGAGGCTCAGTTACATCATTAGAAGATTTTTCACATTAATTATTTTAATATCAGTGGACAGCATAAACAATAAAATTCATCTCACATGGGCCTCTTGTTGGAACTGAAACCATGAGTCATTTTACTTTACTTTGCCTTAAAGTTTTGCCTTATGCCATGTTGAATTGAGCATGTGCATGCTTCATGGTTAGCTTGGAAAGTGTTTAACAGATTTTTAAAGTAAATGAGATAATCTTCCTCTTTTTATGTTGTCTTATGCATATACATATTAAAGATGCAATTTGAAAAGCTGGCGTAAAGATTTGTGAACAAGCTCCTGCAGTTAATGTTGTAACCTTTATTATCACCTCAAAAATACCAGCTCCAACCTCCATAACCTGCAGAACATTTACACCCAGCGATATAGGTCAAGGGCTGTGAAGATCCTGAAGCAACCTAGCCATCCTGGAAACTCCCTCTTCTCCCTGCTGGCATCAGGCCAACGTTATTGTTGACTGAGGACTGCCACTGAGAGGATGAAGGAGAGATTCTTCCCTCAGGCCATCCGTTTCCTCAACTCTATCTATCTATCTATCTTGTCTTTTCATTGGAAATTAATCATATTTTCAAGAAACACCATTTTTAGATGGTGTAAACATGACATTCTTGTTACTTGGTCCACAAGTATATCAGTATTGCATCAAATTGCTATTTTAGTTTCTCCATATGGTTTAGCTCTTCCTGTATACGTGCAGGTTGTTGCTGTTGCTCAAGTACTATGGTTTGGAGAGGTAGGGTTAGGGCTTTCCAAAAGTGGCACATACGGCTGTTGTTTCAGTTATTTCCCTCAATAAATTAAATTATCATTTGAAAACTGCCTTTTTATTTGTACATGCTATCTTTATTTGTGAAATTAAAATTATCTATTGATCTAAAATATTTGTGAGTCACACAAAAAAACCCAAAAAACAGCCATTGTCAAAAAAGCAAACACGTTAGTGTCTCCTTTGGTGGTGACTCTCACCAAAGAGAGGTGACAGTCTGTGGTTTGTACTTCCTGATTTAGTTCCTGAAGTCATTTCAAAATTCCCCCTGATCTTAACAGGATGTTTGTTAAAGCCCACAGACTCTGCTTAACCTTTTATAGTCTGATAAAGGTAATTGTGAAGAAGCTTAACATTTTTAATAAAGAAACTCTATTTGGTTTCTATAAAAAATTAAAAAAATAATCCGAGTTTTCTGCGTTTTTATATAGGGTGTCTAAAATATATTCATTTCTATGTTGTAAATTGTAGGTTGAGAAAAACAGTAATGTTGTTGAAGAGGAATAGGAATTATTTGTATCAAAAATGATACATTTGGAGCTATAGAGTTACGTACACATTTAAATCTGAAATGTAGAGCACTGTTTCTTTTGAAGAGGTCATAAGTCAGTATCTCTGAACAACTTAATTTGAACTGAACAGAAAAACTGTGAATTAGTGTATTGACAATATTCATTTGAAAGCATGTTTTTAAAAGCAGAATGTATTTAATTCAACTTGGTTTTAGTGTCTGTCAGAGGCAAAAAAAATGTTTCAGGTGACAGTATCTTTCATTCTAAGACTGGCGTCTCTTTTGCATCATATTTCTCTGCATCATTTAGTATCATGCTCAGTTCTGCAGTGACTCATTTGACTGTTATTGGTTGTGAAACAGATCTTCGCTGTTGACCTTTTCAGATGCAACAGTACTGTTGCTGTAAATGATTATGAAAACTGTTTACCTGAACAGCTACTTGTTACTCAAGTTGATTTAAGATGGCACCGTTGTTAGCTGCAGTGACAGGGGAAACTCTTTTGGTGTGGACGGTTTGTGAACATCAATTCCTCCCTGGATTCAGGTCATTCTTAAACACGCTCTGGGACTACGTCTTCCTGCACTATCCAGGGACATATGTCGGGATCCTGTTTGTAGGCTTCTGCAACACCATCAACCCAGCCATCCACCACCAGAAGCTCACACAGCTCATGGTGCCAGACTCCACCTGTCAGGGGATCAACCATCTTACTTACTAACTAACTTACTAAAAGCAACTGAGATCAGAGTGGAAAGTTAAAAAAGTTTAAAACCGTTGTGTGTTCATTCTCGAAACAGCATCCAGAACTAGAGGCTGGGCAGGGTGTGTTACAGGGGTCATTCACACAAAGGTCACTAGTGTGAAAGTCTGTGTCAAGCACTGCAGGGACGAGGGACCTGTTGGTTCTTGTGTGACTTAGAAATGCTTCCACTGCAGGGAAGACCATTGGAAAAATAAAAAATAACAACAGGAAAGCATTACACGGTTGACAGAACAAATAGATCCTGTACTTGCATTTCTTTTTGTTATACAGTATCTCGCAACATGATTAGCTACTAAAAAACGTTGATCAGGACACTGTTTACTGGGGGGAGGCTCTCCGCTGCTAACTGAGAACAGATCATTCTTCAGACGGTAAGCACAAAGCGAGGAGGAGTGGAGAGGACAGAGATACAAGGGCGTAACCATCATCTCCGAAGTGAGAGGGGCATATTTTTCCAGAGGTTATTGAGTAATTTATCATTCTCTCGCTTTCAACTGCACTAAGGCTAAGGATCCACATAAACACCAACAGCCTTGGTTCTTTAGATTAACAAAATCTAAAGTTTTAGCTAGAAAATTCTGGTTGAGTTGACACAATGAAAGAAAATGAAACATTAAATGAAATTGAAAACACTGAACGTGAAATGTTTGGTAAAATAACATTCCTGTAAGCAAATTATTACTTATCACATTATATGAAATTGAAATGACAAGCAACAAGGTTATAAGCCACATAATTTAATTCATTGGCATGAACATAGAAGGAGACACAATACTAAAATCCACATTTTAGTCAAATGTGACAGATGTGCAAAATTAATTAAGATAAAGGAAAATTAAAAAAACGTACCCCTGCCTCCTTAAAAAACACAAATAATGCAAAAGTCAAATAAAATTGTGGCAATAAAGGTTTTGTTTAAAGATGTGGAAGCCACAATGAGCACAAGCTCTACACAGAAATGAAAGAGGTTTGTGTTTATTCTCGCCACTAACTAAAAGGGATGTAACACAGAGATGACATTGGTATTCTTGTTAACTAGCTTAACATTATTTACTGGCATGTATTATCATGCTTGCAAAACCATTACTCAACATACATGTTTTATTTGGGAAGCAACTATTTTTTCTGAAGTTTTCTGACGTTTGCTGGCTCTGGCTGGTTTTCTGAACATCCTGACACATACACACACACACACACACACACACTGCTCAGCAGCATGTCTGTTGTCTGTGGTCGACAGCGTTAGCAAAATTAAGACTTCGCTTATGGTGCGTTTAAGGATGGCTCGGAAAAACATGTTACCACACGTAAATAACGAATTACACAGCCGTAGCAACCCATGCAGAGATGACAAAGCTGATTTTTTTTTGGGCAGATCTGCTTGAGGGGGCAAGGACTTTTTTTGTGGGTGGGGGGCAATCCCCGTCTCGCCCCAGCGTAGAACCGACCCCAGTTCATTAACAATTGAACCTGGAGAGAAAAGAATAGAGAGATTTACTAACATAAATCAGAAAAGTTATTTGGTGCTCGGACCCCAGCAGAAGCTGCAAACATCTTTGAGCTTGGATGTTCATTTTAGGATTAGGATTGGTGAAGTCTTCCTCCGGAGTCCAGGTAGTGGTGAGGAGGAGAGAAGGAGCCAGTGAAGCCCCTACGAGCACGAAGGAGGAAATGGGGTGGAGGTGGGTCGAAGCTCATCTGAAGAGCAAGACAATCCATGGATAGAGGGCTTTATGAGCAAAGTCTGGTGAGATGATTGGCTGGAATAGGACATGATGACACAATCAGTGGATACAGGCGCTGCTGGGGTGCTTCTAGTTTGAATTTATGTCTAAACTCCATTACAAATATTACTAACGTACTATCTACGTTGTGAGCAACTGAAACCATAGTCACATTCCTCTTCTGTGCACACAAACTTGGCTAATAAGTGTATTCTAATTCTGATTCTTGATCTTAAACATTCAATTGCACCTCGGGTTGTATGCTTTGTCCTGACATAGGGTGAATTTCAATCCCAGGCTTGTCTTTTGTAGCATCCAACAGGTTTTCTTCCAGAGCTGTAGCTGGCTTCATCCATCCATCCTTCCATCAACTCTGAAGAGTTTTCTTAAAGGCCATAACAAAACTTTTTTTTTTCTCTCCCAGTCTCCATAACTTACCATGGGCATCTAGGCTGCTTCTAAAATTCAAAACTCCTTATCCAACCTTTCGGTTTCGGTGGACCTCCATGTCCTGGCAGTTTACAGTCGGTCCGTCCTCTCGCCATGTCCAAATTTCCATAGATGCACTGCTGGGTGAGAATTGAGACCTTATATTCAATCCTAGCAGAAATGGTAAGCCAGGGAAGTGAGTGGAGAATGGGTGTGATGTGGTCATACTTTAGCACTCAGTATCAGTATCCTTGCAACTGAATATTTTTGAATATACTGTAGTTCTGTAATCTTCTCTAAAAGAACCTCTGACAAATTCACTGTCCAGATGCTATCATACTGAGATTAAATAACACATAGGTGAAAATGGTAAATGGCCTGCACTTGTATAGCACTTTTATCAAGTCTGAGGACTCCAAAGCGCTCTACACTGCAGTCATTCACCCATTTATATACACCTTCACATGCTGACGGTGGTGAGCTACGTTGCAGTCAGAGTTTCCCTGGGGCAGACTGACAGAAGCGGTGCTGCCATACAATTGCCGCCACCACAGGTGGGCTCTGTTCATCAGTTAGGGGACTGTTGAAGGCATTTGGTTGAACAGTATTTTATTAGGTGTCTGAATAAGAATTCACAGATTGAAGATTTAAGGAAGAAAGGTGCATAATCTGATTTATTTAAGCACAACAGAGAAGTAAAAAGTATTACTGCGGATCATATACAACAAGGCTAAATATTTTTTTCTATTGTTTTGGTTTCACTTTTTGTTGTTGCTATGCTTATTTGTTTCATCCATTCATACTTAAACATGGGTGTTGTGCAGCATTCTTTTTATCATTTACAGATTTCAAACCCATGCACACTTTAAAAACTTTTTTTTTTTTTACACATTTTAATACCAAAGTCACCAAAGAAAACACTTTATCTCATAATTATGAGATCAAGATCTAATTCTATAAAATAAACCGTCTATTTTTTTTCCTTTGGTGAATGAAATGTGCTTCGGCACTTTTACAGATCTGTGCTTTTTTTTAATGCATTAACACATTTTCACCTCACATCACCACAACTTCCTTTTCCCCTTAACTTAGGGAGGGAGTAGTGAGTGTTTCTTTGAAATGCTCAGTCGCTTGATGTGGGGGTGGGGTGTGTGGGTGGAGGGTTTGACAGAAATAAAGGTATGTCATCTTGTACCTGCAGCTTTGACTGATACTTGTTTTTGACCAATATAACATATAAAAGACACTTTCACACAGTTTTGTAGATGTGAACGGTATGACTACTTGCAGCCATAGGCCACAGCTCCTTTATAATTTTTTTAGAGCTCTGGCGCCTCCTAGTGGAGGCATGCCCTACACTTTGAAAAACCCCGGTGTCTACCAAATGTGTGTTGTGATTTTGATAAAGTAAATGACCACCTGCTACACTCTGTATAAGTTTTTAATGTTTTTGCATAGAATATCATATGTTTCTGCTATTCGTCTCATAAAATTGTACAAGTGTAATAAGCTCATATTATCTGGTTAATTGGCCTTCTGCTGGCTCCTCAGCAATTTTGTCACTGATAACTTTCAAAATATAATTAGAAAACTGTTAATAACCCATGAGTGGTTTTCCTTAAGCTTCTACATCATGACTGCCCATTTTTTCTCAACAACATTATTTGGACAACAGATTTAGTCTTTGTTGTAAGCAAGCAAAACGTGTACAGTACCACCTTTCTTGTAGTAGTTTTGCATCATTCAAGTAAGAACTGAAAATGTTTAAATACATTTTCCAAAGTCCTCCGCAGCCCAAGGAGAGATCAACACCACTCTTGGATGGCTGGAGAGCTTTGAGCTGAGCACCTGCATTCCCAGATACTTTAAATGGTCGGGACTTTATCTACTTCAAATCAAAGAATGGGTAGGAACCGACCGTTCACACAAAGACATTGACTCAATGTTTTATTTCCATATATTTACTGCATCTTTCAGTAGGTGAGGTGCACAGCATTTTATTGTAGCATTGAGGGATGTAAGATAGTAATACTAAACTTACAATAAGTTATGTATACCTTACATGCACTTTTCTAAGCAAAGTAAGAACCAGTTAGATTATTAGTCATCAACATTTACATGTAACTATAGTTTATTAGATGTTCTAAACGTGCAAACGTACTTGAACAACAAATTAAGGCCCAACCAAAAACATTTCTTCCTTAATGTAAACCTTGTATGGTGTGTTATCATAAGAACAAGGTCAGTTATCCAAAGAATGGGTTTAAACAGCAGAATTAAAATAGAAAGACGTCATTATTAAAGTTCATGGCCGTAGTGATGTTTCTTTTTCTCTCCCAGTCTCCATGTGCAACATGTCAGGTGCTGGTTCAGCCTTGGCCATCAGAATGGAGGACAGCAACTACACCTTGAGAATAATGGCTGCTTGTACTACAGAACCATGCAGCATGAGTTTTTGCACCATCTCAGTTTCAACCATGAGCACATTCGCTCGGGCAGAGACCATTACCACTGCTGGCAGAAGTTCTGCAGACTTTGAGGGTTTTGGTTTTGTTGAGGTATTCCTGATTAATCTTTCTCAGGAAAACAAAATTTGTCATGGTCATATGAGTCAGTTTCCACAGAGCTTTTTAAAGTTTTAAGGGGTTTGAGTCAAACAAATACATGTGAAAACAGCACAGAATTAAGTCTTATTCTAACAGCCCTTTATAGGATGAATCCTAGTTCTGCATTACACTCCCCATTGTTGTATTTCACTGTCCTGAGGGAAACTCGCTGGCTAACACCGCCACTGACCATTAAGTTTGGATTTAGCCACAAAACATTGGCCCAGGTCAGCTTTCCAGTTTGGGGGAGTTTTACCACAGTTTCTAAGTTACATAATAATTATGATACTTAAGGCTAAATATTTGAAAATAGCTGCTCAATAGTTTGTCATTTTGTGACTGTTGCACAGAACATGTGAATAATTACAGAAAGCTAGAGACCAAAAAAAGTGGCCAGCTCCCTACTTCACCTCCGTCTTGCATTACAGCAAGTGAGTTCCAACAAACTACTCTCCTTAAAAAGGGATTTTCACAAACTAAATGCAGGGAGATTTAATGTTGCAGTACTTTTCTCTGATTGGGAAAGAAATTTAACTGCAGAAAGGGCAAACACAACAGGAATCCCACAGTGAAATAAACATTAGCAATGAGTCACTAACAGCAAACCACAGTGTGACATTTCTTTCAGAACCAGCATTCACTTCTTTAGTAATTCTAGCTCCAGCATTTGAACATGTTAATGTCAAATTTGACCTACATTTATGTTCATCATGTATTGTTAAACAGTATTGAGTTAATTAAAGGATAAGTCTTTAAACTAATTGTTTAAATTAAGGACACAATTTAAATATAAGTCTTTTTTTAGGTTATATTTTCGTAATTTTCTCTCCAGTCATTTACCTCAGCCTATGTCACTGTCTATATATATATATATATATATATATATTGCTGTGCATGCAGGTAAAGAATGCAGCATATATACATAGATGGAAATAAAATGTAGGAAAGATAGTCAGCCTTTAAACTTCAACTGGTTTGCATAATTTCTAATGACAATGATCAACGATCAAGTTGTGCTTTTGGTTTGTGACACCAAAACAAGTCATGATGTCCTGTTCTTCTATTTTCTCCATATTAATGTAAATGTACCAGACAAAAGAGAAACTGGAGACCATATTTGGCCATATAAGGAAATGAGAATAATCTGATCAGATAAAGTCCTCAAGAATCACCTAATTTGTGAGTAGGAGTTTATTTCCAAATTAAAGTTGTGCCCGGGGAACACTGTAAGATTAATAGACGTGTGATCGAACGAGGCGACGAGCACTGTGATTTAATCATTTTAGCATCATCTTTCTCCTTTGTCTATGCTAGTAACAGTATTGCGTGGCTTACTTCCTCTTTAATGATTAACAACTTTTGTTGTGTTCTTTTTTTTTTTACAAATCTGCCCACACAGAACAGGTTGGGTGTTAGTGGTTGACCTTAAAAGGGTATCTAAGCCACATCCTGGACTGCTTATAAACAGAGAGGAGATGAACATCGGCTGCATGCAGACTCTCGGTTCTTCAGGCAAACATCTATTTTATTTCTCTATTTAAACGCATTTATTGGCCATAACTTTGAAACAAGACTTATCAGATTTCAAGCCCTGAAGTGAAACTTCTGAGAGCCGTCATCATGACTCCAGCTGTTCTTTTCTTCCTCTTCCTCTCAATGATGGATGGCTGTCTGGTAAGTTTTTGGGATTATTGGGTTAAATTCCTCACAACGTTTAGCTGACAGAAACCAAGTTGAACCAAAAACCTAATTTGGAAAATACACTTTCTGGAAATAAATCTAACGCTGGAGATACGCACCAGCAACCCCCGCAACCCCATGAGGGATTAAGAGGGTCAGAAAATGGATGGATGGATGAATGGATGGACTTTCTGGAAATAAATCTGTTGGTTTTTGTGGAATCAGAGAGAAAAATTAAAGCTTTTAATTTGTTAGACACAGATTCGTTAGGCAAAGCAACATTTTGTGGTTGCTAAATGTTGTGTAAATGCTGTGTTTCTATGTTGCAGAGTGCACCAGCTGAAATAAAAAATCAAACGGGTGAGCGGAACATGAAGCTTTACTGAAGTCTGACATGTGAAATGAGAACATGTCAAACCTAAAGTTCTTCTGATTTCTCCTTCAGATGGGATCACAGATGCCATCCAAGGACCCAAGCTTAACCTAAGTAAGACACTGATTTTAAATAATGTTTCAAAGTGTGCCCTCTAAATATTTCAGTGAGTTATCTCTTCATTTATTTTTTTGAGGGCACACTTTGAAACATTGATTGGAGGAAAAGAGAATAAAATGTCCAGCTCTAATTGTAGATTACATACTTCCAAATAGTTTCCACAGGATTTTTGTATCCATAACCTGTACAGTTTTAAAGTTCACGATCCTGCCACCAAAAATGCTGGGAACTGGAGTTATCTGTGCTAGGGATGAGCCGCCCACAGGTCCCATCTGAATATCTAACATTTTATTTATGCTTTCTGACAATAAAAAAGGAGGAAAAAAAACCTTCAGATAAAGATGCTTAAAATGGTTACGCTAACTTTACCAAGTTAAGTTATATGTTCTGTTTGGATTTATGTGTTCGGCAGATTAATTTATGTACTTGCAGCAGTACTTCTGAAACAAAAAAAATCACAGTTTTAGTATTTGGGACACACCATTAAGTATACGTTTTTATTTTAAAAATGAGCATGTATACGATGTTTTCTTTTATGGAAAAATAATCTATTCAAATATTTTTTTGTGGAAAAGAAAGCTATTTTAAACCCTCTAAGAAAATTAGACTTTGTATTAATAATGAAATAAAATCCGGCCCTTAAGTTTCTCTGAGAGGAAAGGTTTTCTTCTGGCACTAAGTTAAACATGTGCAGTCTCTTTATGTTTGGAAAAGCACACACCTTCACATTAAAAATACCAATAACTTTATGTATGTGTCGTGGTGACGTTTTTGGTTATTAGTTGACTTCTTTTACAATTTTACTGACTATTTTTGAACACCTTCCCTCCAGTTTTTATTGTTTAGTAATATTACTTCAATGAGTCAGTGTTATTGCAATTTATATTAATTTTTGCATCCAAATATGATAAAAAACAAAGTTTTGAAGCCTGTCCTTATACTGTCAAATGAATCTGACATTAATGTTTCTTTTTGTTGTCGTTACAGAACCCCCTGTGCTGCATGGAGACATTGCCGTACCAACTACCTTCACCAGGAATGCAGACCCGTGTGCTTTCAAAGGCTGCAGGTGGCCCAAATCGGGAGGTTACGTCCAAGTTCCCTATTACATCTCATCAGACTTCTGTAAGCAGTTCTAACTTCAATGTATAGATTATATGACTTCATATTATTTATTTTAAACAAATAATAACCAAAAGTTTAATAAATACAACTTAACTTTATCTTAAAATTGTCCTTAGCTGAGGCAGAGAGGAGAATCATCAATAATGGGATGCTGAGCTTCCACCAGCGCACCTGCATTCGTTTTGTTCCCTGGAGTTCTGGTGTTCGAGATTTCATCTATTTCTTTTCTCAACCTAACTCTGGGTAGGAAAACACACCAAAGAACACACTTCTGCTACTGTTTAGGGGCTGAAACTGCAGCCCTACATGTAGTACTAGCTTCATCTATTGTGCTTGCTACATACTCTGTCTCAGTGTCTCATTCACAAAGCAAATAGCACCAGTGATATGCTGCTGAACATTAAAACTTTAGTTGGAGTTAGGCATTTGCTTTCTTATGTTAGTTTTCTGTTGCCCTCTTGTCACAATCTTGAAGCCCAGATCTAATAACTATCTGCATGTATCATTATGCAAAATGATTTATACTCCTGGCCTACATACATGTAAAATTGTTTCAATTCTAAGAATAGGTTCATTTCTCACAGAAGTGAGACAGGCATCTCATGAACCATGAAAATCAGTCTTGAAGGAGAATCAAGTTTAGAATAAATTGAAATCTACCAGGGGTATGATTCATTTTGCAGGGCTCAACAATATATTAGAGTAACGGTGTCTTTATGCATCATTAAAGTCCATAGCAATCTTTCCGTTTCTCTTCCGTTCTCCATGTCAGGTGCTGGTCCTATCTGGGTCGTCAAAAAGAAGGACAGTACATCAGCCTTGAGAAAAATCAATGTGTATACTTCTCAACTGTGCAGCATGAGCTTCTTCATGCTCTAGGCTTCAACCATGAGCAGGTCCGCTCGGATAGAGACAAATACGTCCGGATTCTCTTTGGCAACATCCAGCAAAGTTAGTGTCAAAAGTTTGAACAGTTTAAGTAAAATAATAGTTACTTTGAAATACTCTAAATATGATTACTTGTTTTAAAATGTGTTAAAACTATCTACCGATTTATAAACAGAACAACGTTACAATTTCGAAAAGCAGCCGACGAACAACTTGAGAACTCCCTACGACTTTGGCTCTGTCATGCATTACAACAAGTGAGTCATTCTCATTTAAAATGCACCCTTGTCTGTGTAAAACTGTTTAGAAACAAACAACGCTCAGACTTCATTTTTCACATATGAGGACAACTTTTATGGTTTCATTTTCAGGGTTAAGTTTTTCTTAAGAGAGTTTTCAGTTTTCCATTTGCAAGAGCAACAACATAATTAGAAGATTTGTGACAGAAAACAGTTTTTATTACTCTATTACTATCAAACACATTTTTATGTTGTGGTTCAGGTTGTAGTTCCTTTTCCTCCCCACTTGCTTTTTGGGGTCGTAGTTTGCGTTTAATTTGCAGGATTTCATTGGATTTTTTTTTTTTTTTTTTTTTTTTGCAGAAGTGCAGTAGTTATTTTCATTGTTACACCAGTGATTTCTAAGTTAATTTTCCTTGTAAAGTACTTCTCTGTCCCACTTGCAGCTTCTGGTTAATTGTATACAAGGTTTTAAATAATGGCTAACTCAGTATTTGCTAAAAGAGGACGAAAATTCTTCTATTTGGAAATCATCTAAATGGTTACTGGTGACCTCAGACCTGTTGCTACCATTGTTCTTTCAAAGTTAAAAATATGGTATTGTTTTTGGATCCATTCACTCAGCCAAGGTCCGGTCTCACAGGGTAACAGATTCAGCAGGAAAACTTGAGCCACCCCCATTTTGGGGGCTCCCAAGGCTTCTTAGGGATGCATAGTCCCTTCTGTAAAATCTGGGCCTACTGTCGGGTCTCCTCCCACTGGGGCATGCCAGGAAAACCTTCAAAGGTAGGCACCCAGGAGGCCTCCTCGTCAGATGTGTGAAGCCTCCAACTAACTAGCAGTGGCTCTACTCTGTCCCTCCCCCAGATGATGGAGCTCCTCAACTTTTGTCTTAGGGTGAGCTGGGCAACCCCATCATGGATGCTTATTTTGGTAGCTTGTATCTACAATTTTGTTCTCTCAGTATTGATCCATACCTTATGACCATAAGTCAGGTATGGAGCATAAACTGGCCAGTTAATCAAAAAGCCTTTCTTCATGGGCTTAGTTCTTTATGCACTACAACAGGCCAAGCCGGCACCACATCACTCAAGACAAAGACTCAGTTGGTCTATTGATCTTCCACTCCATCCCACCACTTCTCGTGAAAAAAAAAAAAACCTTAGATGCTTGAACGCTTCGGCTGTTTTTTGGATTTTATCTATCAAATCCCATCTGAAAACATTCATAAATTGAACTTTATTTCAAGTTTCTAAGTCTTAGATTTCTGGATGCACCATTGTCACCCTGTTTTAGACAGTGTTTTATTTTCGTCTACTCTTTTCAATCACAGGTTTTATCTTTATATTTGCTTGATCAAAATCTTGTCATTTTTAAATGTGCCACAGACATACAGCAAACCAGTGATATTATTTTGTGTCTGTGTTTTCTTTAAGTTATGCCTTCTCCAGTAACGGGTTGCCAACCATCCAAGCGAAGTCCAATCCTAACCTCGTCTTTGGAAACGCCCGTGAAATGAGCACCAACGACATTGCTCGCGTCAACAAGCTTTACAGATGCAAATAAATAAAATGCATTTTCTCATTGCTATACTTGCTTAAGCTTATGAAAGTTAATGATAATTTAATTCTTTTCCCCCGGCTGGCTCACCTAAACGGCAGAGACGCATGCATCCAGATGTGCAACATTGAAATACATCATTTTAAAGCAACAGATATCTCGCTAAGCCTGTGTGTCTGCAATCCTTTCAGTCAGAAAAATAGAAAAAGAAGTCAGTGCTTTATTGTTTACATTAAAAAAAAATGATTAGTGTTTTACACATTGTGACACTAATAAAGTAAGTCTTGTGTTGTTGTTCTGTATGAAACCATAAATATGTGCAAAAAGGTCTCTTTAGTAAATGTGAGCTTATGTCTCAATGAGACAATCTGCATAAAGAACAGTTTAATAATAACATTTCATAAAGGAAATCTGGACGCAGCTCTGTTAAAAATGGTTTCAAATGCCCCCATACTGTAATAAAACAAAATGAATTAGTGAAATAAAAAAGATAAACTAAAAAGAGATGAAATTTTATTTTTGAGCACACTGACCTCTGAATTTTATAACCACATTAAATGTTTGTTTTACAAAGAATACATTTCTGTATTGTAACGTAAAAGTTTATTTCTGCTGCTCAATAAACATTCAGCATTAACATTAAAGTGACATTTTCATGGTTTTAATTCTAACAAGGAAAACATTTTGATGAGAATCTTTCAGTCTGACTGCAAAAGTGACATTTTATGACAAAACGTAAACAAAAAATCAAAGGATGTACAGGAGATGCTCAATGAATTAGATTAGCATTGAAAGGTATTATAAGGTATTGACAAAGGCGGCTGAACCTGCCGTCCAGGAGCAATCTGCAGATGAACGGGGGGGTGAGTTAAGGGATGGGGAACAATGGTGCTGGAAAAAGTAGTTTCCGCTCAGCTTCAGGACCATCTAAAACAACATGACCTGTTTGAAAAATTTCAGTCTGGTTTCCGTACGGGCCACAGTACAGAAACAGCCCTGGTCAGGGTCACAAATGACCTGTTGATGACAGCAGACACTGGCTCACCATCTCTTCTCATCCTCCTGGACTTGACTGTAGCATTCGACACTGTGGATCACAACATCCTCCTCCATCGTTTAAGCTCCACTATCGGAATCTCTGAGTCTGTCTATGACTGAATTTCATCATACCTCACTGGAAGAACTGAGTATGTCACCTTGGGAAAGGCTAAATCCCTTGCTCACAACATCACCTGTAGTGTCCCTCAAGGCTCAGTGCTCGGTCCCACTTTGTTCAATCTGTACATGCTCCCTCTTGGCCATGTCATCACCCAGCATGGGGTTTAATTCCATTGCTATGCTGATGACACACAGCTCTTACCTGACTCCGCCAGATAGATTTGCTCCGCATATCCATCTGGAAACCTTCCGTTGAAGTAATTTTGGGAAGGGGCGAAAATAGTGGTTAACTGATTGGCCTATGTTGGTGATAGACGGGCCAAATAAACCAATCAGATTCGTCGTCGCTCGTAACAGAGCAACGACGAAAACACAACCACAAGCCAAGCTACTCTTGCTGCTGCAGGTAAAAGCTCGTTAGCTCAGCAAAGAAATACTCTGTAATTCCGATAAAACTTGCTCTATAGCCACGCTAACGCTAGTTTCATCGGCTGAAGGCGCCATGTTCTTTAGACTGAACTGTCGCGCTTCTCGTTGTGTCACACCTCAACCCGCCTCGAAGCCAACGCTGATTGGACGTTCGTTTGGTGAACGGCTCCAAATTTTCTTTTACGGAAAGTAGCCAGACTGATCTGCGACTGAAACCTTGAAAGCTCGCGAGATCAGGATGGTCTCACGAGGCTAACTCAGCTCTACCTCAGGACAAACCCAACATCCTCTGCTCCTCTGCCATCATCAACTCTGACCACCTGCCTGGAGGAGGTAAAGGCGTGGATGAAGCAAAACTTCCTTCAGCTAAACAGCTCCAAGACTGAAGCCATCTTAGTCGGCACTCCACACCAGGTTAGGTCATCTGACATTACCAGCATCACCTTCTCTGGACAAACTCTTCCCCTTTCAATATCTGCCACTAACCTGGGTGTTAAAATGGACTCGCATTTGACCTTTGAGTCTCACATCTAACACCTCTGCAAGACCTCCTTCTTCCACCTCAGAAACATCGCTAAACTTCATCCCACACTCACTCCGGCAGATGCAGAAAAGCTTCTCCACGCTTTTGTCTCCTCCAGGCTGGACTACTGCAATGCGCTCCTCATCGGGATCCCTGGGAAAAGCCTTCAGAAGCTGCAATATATACAAAACAGCGCTGCTCGGATCCTAATGAGGGTGCGCAAACATGACCATATCACTCCCATCCTCAAATCACTTCACTGGCTTCCTGTCACACTCAGAATTGAGTACAAGGTCTCCCTCCTTACCCACCAGTGCATCCATGGTGATGCCCCATCATATCTTAAGGAACTTCTCACCCCACAGACCTCAACACGCAACCTCCGATCTACCACAACATATCTGTTGAAACTACCAAAGACGAAGCTCCGTACAATGGGAGATCGGGCTTTCTATTCAGCTGCTCCCAGGCTGTGGAACGCTCTCCCTGGCCACCTGAGGAACCCACAGACTGTGGATGCTTTTAAACGTGGCCTTAAAACCCACCTTTTTAGGAGAGCTTTTAATTGAACTGTTTCTTTTGCTTCGTTTTTATTTTTTAGCACTTACCCGTTTTACTATGTAGCACTTTGGGATTTTTTTAAAATATAAAGTGCATTACAAGTCCAAAGTATTATTATTATTATTATTATTATTATTATGTGGGGAGTCAGTATGAGACACAGTCATTGAGCCTGGGGGCGTAGCTATACTGTTCCTCCGGGAGGGTGTGGAGGGCCCCGGACGCTGATGAGGACGTGCATAACCCCTGTATGGGGCCAACCTGTCTCTGTGGAGGACCAAACGTCTCCCCCTTGGTGGTAGTTGGACCCTATAGACCACCTGACCTCAAGTCCCCAATCACAAAGTCTTTCCCTCTGTCACTCATTTCGTAGTTTATTTTCTGTCTCATGCCTGCTTTCTGCAGCTGGTCACGTGAGAAGGCATGAGCTGACTCCATTCGGTCCAGAAGCCCTCTGGTCTATTCGGTCCCGGTGGCACCGCTGGTGCATCTGGGGGCTCTTCCAAACACCATTTCTGCCGCCATCCGTAGGTCTCGCCCCAACTTGAGCAGGGCGGGGCAGGTGTGCACGAGGTGGAATCTTGCACAGCTGATCTGTAGCCCAATAACCTGAGAGGGAGGTGCAGGTCCCAGTCGTGTTGATGTTCTGCAGTGAGGATGCCGAGCTGTTTTGCCATGGCTCAATTGAACCACTCAACAAGCCCATCACTCTGCGGATGTAGAGGAGTAGTCCGAGTCTTTTGCATGCCCATGCGTTTACACATGACAACACACCTGACTTGAAGTTTCTGCCTTGGTCGCGTTGAATGACTTGGGCTGCTCCAAACCTGGCATATTTTATTCAATAGAGTAGCAACTAAACTGTCCCCTTAATAACACTTAAACTCCATAGTATTCTCACAGTGCTATTTGTATTTAAATATTAAGCAAATTAAAACCAAAACTCATATACCTTTCATTATTCTCTGCATAAAGAGCAACACAAAAGCATATTTCAATTAATTAGATTTCAGGATAAAAATTCTTCAAAACATTTCAAATACGGATTTCAATTATAAATTCTTCACATTGTTCAGGATTTTTTTAGACTCACCAACGTTCAGTGGTGGACAGAATAAAAGAAACGTGGTAGCAGTAGTAGGTTCTCATGACACCTGAATGAAGACATCGCTGTGGCTGAGAAATGAAAATTGGTGAGTTATTGTCAGTGGTGGCTGAAGTGATCAGCTGTACATATCCCCGAGACAGAAACAGCTCCAGAATTGGCTTTGATGACCTGAGTACCTGATTGTCATTGAAGTCTCCACACACAATGACAGGATGACAGATGAACACCTCCGGTGCATCCAAAAGGCTCACCAGATTTTCCAGGAAGGGTCTCCGATTGTAGTCAGGAGATCTGTACATAGCTGCAATCATTGCCCTGAATGGAGCCTCAACCTTCAAAGCCTGTCTTTCACACACCTGAACGTGGATTATCACATAAACAGCAACTCCACCACCGCCTTTGCTGGCCATCTGTGGAAAGTTAGTGTTTAGTGGTTCGTACTGTTGTTTTGGATTTCAGTGACTTTCTGGAACAGCTCAGGTTGGGTTTCTGGGTCAGGAAGTTGTGCTGAGATGTATTTATCAACAAAATCACACACAGTTTGATCATCAGAATCATCTAGCTGAGGGCTGTTCTCAGTCCAAATCAGACAATGGGTGTGAGGACTGTCAGGATTTGGGTTTTGTTTCAGCTGTTTGTTAATTTTGATTTATTAGTTAACTCTCCGGTCTTTAAAATCAGTTTTGGTTTATGGAATAGGTTAGATTTTATTGTAGTTTGATTTTATTTATGTTTCCAGTTCAGTTCTGTCTCTTCCCAGCAATCTGCCAGCTCACTCAATCTGTTTATCTGTCACTCCCCAAACACCAGTTACCAGCAAATCAGATCTGCTCACCTGTCAACCTCCAGTCACTAGCCAATCAGTTCAGTTCAGTTTCCACCTGTCACTTGTAATTAGTCTTCACTCCCGTTCACCTGCTCACTCCCCTATATAGTCCTGCTACAAACATCTGCAAACTGCCAGATCATTAACGAGCCTTCGGTGAGTTTTGTCCAGCGTTCTTATTCTGATAACCTGTTGATATTACCCGGATTGCCTTTTTGATTCTGAGCCAGCCTGTTCCCTGATCTGTTTTTCCTGCCCTGTCTGACTGATTTACCGGTTTACCGACCTGATTCTGTCCCATGGTTATCCGAGCTTGCTTTTGCCCTGTCTGTACCTCTGCCTATTTTGGACTGCCTTTTGTGTACCGGATTTTGGACTGCCATTTTGACCATTGAGCCTTGCCTGTCCCTGTTTTATTATTAAATCCTGTTTTTTGCCTTCACCTCGCTTGTTTGGTTTGAATACTGGGTTTGCCTGATTCTAGTTCTTAACAGAGGACTTCCTATATCCTGAAACTCGACTCTGTAGAAGTAGTCACTCTCCCTAAAGGCTGAGCATCTGACAGCAGCAAATCTCTGAAAAGTGCCTCAACACGCTTGTCAAACAACTGCATGCAGGTGACAGTGTTGGATCTCAGAATCTCGCATTTTCCAGCCCAGTCAAGCACTTCAATATCAACTTCTTCACCTTAAAGAGGAAAAAAAAACATATATAAGTTGCACCAGACTATAAATGGCATTTATTAGAAATCTATTTTACACAATCCAAGAAAAAGAACTGACATTTAATCTGATAAGGCAACTTCAATTCAAGTTGTCAATTACACAGCTGCATCCACAAACGGCTGAATAATATGGAGCATGCCTGGGAGGCCTAATGGGATAAACTAGCATAACAAGCGACAAACCTAATAAAGGGGTTCTGTCTCAGTCTGGGCTCTCCTTTCGAGCTGGACCACGCAACTCTGCTGTGTGAATGCATACTGAAACGGCGAAACAACATACAAATACAGTATGTGTTCAGTCTTTGTTGTTTATAAATAAAGGTTTCAATTAATTTTTAAGCCTAGTGGCGCCCTCCTGTGGCTATAGATGGTATTGTTTACTATTTGGTTCACATAGGTTAGTATGATTTACCATTTTAACTAGGACAGAGCACACACACACAGAGCTTGTTTTGAAAGTTTATTGAAAGTAATGAGTTGTGGATGATGATGACCAGAGTTAGTTTACCAGACTGTAGATGATGGGTGCAGGAGCAGGCTGTCGGAAGATACTGGAGAACACAGAGCAGGATCTTGTGACGAGTTCTTTGAGGTACTAATACTGCTTTCAATTCAATTCAATTCAATTTTATTTATATAGCACCAATTCATGAAACATGTCATCTCAAGGCACTTTACAAAGTCAAGTTCAATCATATTATACAGATTGGGTGAGATTATACAGATTGGTCAAAAAATTGCCTATATAAGGGTTGATTGCATCAAAGTCCCGACAAGCAGCATTTACTCCTGAAGAAGCCTTAAGCCACAGGGAGAGTCGTCTGCATTGTCCATGGCTTTGCAGCAATCCCTCATACTGAGCAAGCATGAAGCGACAGTGGAAAGAAAAAACACCCATTAACGGGAAGGAAAAACCTCCAGCAGAACCGGGCTCAGTATGAACGGTAATCTGCCTCGACCGACTGGGGGTTACAGAAGACAGAGCAGAGGCACAACAAGAGAGACAAACAAGCACAGAAGCACACATTGATCCAGTAATCTGTTCTACATTAGATGGTAATAGCGGGTGAGCGGTCTTCTCTGGATGATGTCTCATCTAATAGAACGGCGTTTGATAATTTTGCCAATCGGAAGCATACATATAGTAAAGAGAATTGTTCCAAGGACTGAACCCTGGTGTACTCCACAAGTCTAGAGTTTGAAGAAGATCTATTATTAACATGAACAAATTGGAATCTGTCCAGTCTAATGCTTTCCCCTTAATCCCTACAGTATGCTCAAGTCTTTGTAGGAGAATATTGTGATCAACTGTATCAAATGCAGCACTGAGATCTAGCAGGACAAGTACAGACACAAGTCCATTATCTGAGGCCATGAGAATATCATTAGTGACCTTCACCAGAGCCGTTTCAGTGCTATGATGAGCTCTAAAGCCTGACTGAAACTCCTCAACTAGGTCATTACTTTGTAAATGTTCACATAGTTGATTAGCAACTACTTTCTCAAGAATTTTAGATAGGAAAAGAAGATTAGATATAGGTCAGTAATTTACTAACTCGTCTTGATCAAGAGAAGGTTTCTTAACTAAAGGTTTAATAACAGCTACTTTAAAAGCCTGTGGGATTGGCTCCAACATGCAGGTAGAAGGTTTAGATGAAGCTAAAATTTTAGATAGCTCAGAAAGCTCTACTGCTTCTAAACAGTTCAGACACTGCACAGGTTCTAAAGATTCCTCCAACGCTGCCTCACTTACTGAGGACGAGGTAATCATGTTTGGGAGGATGCCAATTATTTTATTTTTAATGGAATCAATTTTATTTATGAAGAATCCCATAAAATCATTACTGCTAAGAGCTAAGGGGACGGATGGATCAACAGAGCTGTGGCTCTGGGTAAGTTTGGCAACTGTACTAAAGAGAAATCTAGGATTATGTTTATTCTCCTCAATTAATGATGAGAAATATGCTGTTCTAACTCTGCGAAGGGTCTTTTTATACAACAGTAGACTGTCTGTCCGGATTAGGTAGGATTCCTCTTGGTGTGTAGAGCGCCATTTTC
The DNA here is from genome assembly GCA_037039145.1 of Fundulus diaphanus. Lineage (NCBI taxonomy): Eukaryota > Metazoa > Chordata > Actinopteri > Cyprinodontiformes > Fundulidae > Fundulus > Fundulus diaphanus. The sequence continues at coordinate 5,512,027 of CM073122.1, read as the reverse complement.
TCTCCAATTTCCTAACATTGTGCTTCAAGGAACGCAGCTCTGAATAAAACCAGGGAGCCAGCTTCCTGTGAATTATCAGCTTCTTTTTCAAGGGAGCTATATTGTCTAATGCAGAACGCAATGACGAAGTCATACCGTTAACAAATGTGTCTAATTGTGAATGGGCAGAAACAACATTGCTGCTATCCGCAGGGTATTTCTGCAATACTAAGGATATTAAAAGGGGGACAGACTCTATTCACATTTTGAGCAAAACCAATTGAATCTAGGATAGTTTTAAAGGCTACACTAAGGTTATCACATTCAGTGTCAACATGAATTTTAAAATCACCCACAATAATAACCTTGTCAGTGTTTAACACCAAATCAGATAAGAAGTCTGACAGCTGATCCAGAAACTGAGTGTAAGGGCCTGGTGGCCGATACAAAACAACAAACAGAAGAGGTTTTATTGCTTTGCAGCTTGGAGGAGGGAAACTGAGGGTTAAATGTTCAAAAGAACTGTAGTTATTAATTGGCCTGGGACTAATAATAAATCAGACTGAAAGATAGTTGCCACTCCTCCTCCTCTTCCCACAGATCTGGGAATGTGGAAATTTAAATAACTGGAGGGATATGACTCATTTATACTAACGTAGTCCTCTTGTAGCCAGGTTTCTGTGAGACAAAATAAATCAATCTGATTATCGGAGATCAATTCATTAACTAACAAAGTCTTTGGAGGGAGAGACCTTATATTTAAATAAACCACATTAAATTGTTTTATTTTTTGGTTCAAAGTGAGCTGTATTGATTTTTATTAGATTTTTATGATTTGTTCCTTTTAGATCAGTTTTTGATCTGTTAAGTTTTGGCCGTGGGAAAGACACCGTCTCAATAGGATAATGGGTGGGTAACAGTACAGAAGCTGCAGAGAGGTGTGTTAAACTACGGCTCTGCTTCCTGGTCTGGACCCTGGGTTGTCAGCATTTAGGAGAACTAATAAATCCGGCCAGATTCCTAGAAAGAAGAGCTGCACCATCCAAAGTGGGATGAATGCCGTCTCTCCGGATCAGACCAGGTTTTCCCCAGAAAGCTCTCCAGTTATCAATGTAGCCCACGTCGTTTTCTGGACACCACCTAGACAACCAGCGGTTGAATGATGACATGCCGCTAAACATGTCATCACTGGTCAGATCAGGCAGGGGACCAGAGAAAATTACGGAGTCCGACATTGTTTTAGCAAACTCACACACTGAAGCAACACCAGCTTTAGTAACAGAAGCTCAAACTTTAGAAACAGAAGTGCAGAGATAGAGTTCCTTGGACGTGGTGCTGCAGGATGACCAGGAAGGCAGCATGGAGAGTGTCCATAGAACGCGGGGCTGCGGTAGTTCCAGCAGAGCACAGAGTGAACAGCTGCTGCAGTAATCCACAGCGAAACAGAGAGTTCTTGGAGGAGCAGAGGCTGCTGTAGAACCGAAGGTGCAGCTCGAGGGTTCTTTGGATGTGCTGCCGCAGAACGACTAGGAGAGCAGCAGGGAGAGTGTCCATAGAACGCGGGGCTGCAGTAGATCCAGCGGAGCACAGAGTGAGCAGCAGTTGCAGTAATCCACAGGGAAACAGCGAGAGTTCCTGGAGTAGCTGATTCTGCAGTAGAACCGAAGGTGCAGCTAGGGGGTCCTTAGGACGTGCCGCCGCAGAACGACCAGGAGAGCAGCAGGGAATGAGTCCATAGAACACAGGGGCTGCAATAGGTCCAACAGAGCAACGGAGAGAGTTTTTGAAGGTGCAGGGGTTTGAGCACTAGGGTAGCAGAGGATCCAGCAGCAAAGCAGAGAGCTTACTTGGAGCACAGGGTAGCAGGAGATCCAGCAGTGCAACAATGAGAGTACTGGTCTTGACAGGCGTGGTGTACGTGAGGACTGAAGCGCACAGGACTTGGCAGGCGTGGTGTTGGGTTTGGTTGGGTTGGTAGTGACTGAATACGAGCCGGCAACGAGAAGCAAACTGAGGTGAGTTATACAGAGAAGCTGGCAGGTGGAGTGAGTACTGAGGGAGTGGAGGCTGAGCTGTGTGAGAGGAGAAGGTGCTGGAAAATAACAGGGGGGGTTAGCCAGGCCAAAACTGAACCATGACATATATACACTCACCGGCCACTTTATTAGGTACCCCGTGCTAGTAACGGGTTGGACCCCCTTTTGCCTTCAGAACTGCCTCAATTCTTCGTGGCATACATTCAACAAGGTGCTGGAAGCATTCCTCAGGGAGTTTGGTCCAAATTGACATGATGGCATCACACAGTTGCCGCAGATTTGACGCCGGTTTCAATGGCTTAATGAGATTTCTCTCATTAAGCCATAAAAAAGAAATTAAAAAAAGTTCAGGTGTTTTATAAAAGATGTGAAAGTCAGGAAATTGTCTATATACCAAACTGTGAAAGATTATGGTTCTCTATTTCAAAAAGCACTTTGGATTTTAAAATAGAAAAACATTCTATTTTTATGTTATTTTTTTGTGGATGCATAAACATTTTATTTCAGTGTTAAATACTGTTTGAAGTAACAGATTGTAATTACAAATGTGTCCAGAATAAATTATTGTGGTCTAAAACCAGGTGTTTCAGTTTTAATGTCCAACCCCTGTATATATATATATATATATATATATATCCTGCAAGGATTTTAAACCTGGGTTTGATTGGCAACAAAGCCAACCTCAAGCACATATCAAGGTGCTCCCTGTCACATTCAATATAAACCAATTTTATGATCATACAAGGCCAAACACAGCCTTGGAAATGCAGGACATCACCAACACTATCATGACATAATACATTTTAATTTGACACAGATTGCACGACAGTAATCAGTCTCTGCTTTGCCTGTTATTGTTCACCAATTAATCATTACAGTTTATAAAAAAGGCATGATTTACCTTTTTTGAAGTTTAATAAAATGGTTATATTTTAGCCCAGTCACTGGAGACCTGTCCAGGACGAACCCTGTGTCCGCGCTCTACTTTAACTTCATAAAAAAACTCTCTGAGAATCGCCTTTCTCTGGCCTCACCCAGTTAGAACCCCTTTCTCCAGTCCATGTTGTAGCTGCAGTTCATTTGTTTTATCTTTTTGATGTTGGTTTCTTAACAATCTGTAAGCATCAAAATCCTTGTCATTTCATTTAGTGCCCTGGAGCGCAGCTGCTCATCAGGTGAACACTGCTGCACACTGACAGCCGAAGCAGCTCTGCCTTCTTTGTTTCAGAACAGCGCAGTTTTTTTTTTTTACTTCTTCCCAATGCTGACTTCAAGGGTCACGCTAAATTAGCCTGAGCTAGTGCGTTACTCTTCTTTGTGTTTTAAATAAAACATAACAACGAATGACGAGGAGATCCCTGGTTGGTCGCCACGTTTATCAGCGAGGGAATAAACGCTGACAGATGACATGACCACAGGTGGAAATAACTCATCGATTAACTGCAGGAGCAGCGACAGAAACGCTTACCGAGGGAAGTTGTTGTCAGCTGTTTTATCCGCTGAACATTATGACCTGCTGGTTTGCATTAATCCAAAGAAAACCTTTGACCACCGCTACTTTCATTAATACCATCTGTGGTCAGCTTGAGATGTTCTTCCAAAAGTCAAAATGATTGAACACCGATAAACCTCAGGCTGGCAATGTCCGCTTTGCAAAGACCCGCCCTACTCTCTTTCTGATTGGCTAATGTCCCGGCTATGCCAGGTTTAATTGGTTGAGAGCAGCTTCAGATTATAACCTTGAATAAAAAGTCTAGACGGGACTTTTTGCGCTCAATTTCCAAATGACGGAAATCCGTCGCAGCAACGGAGAACTTTAACCCCTGAGTTAGACACTGTCGTCGGACAACATGCAGTAATATATAAATGTTTTAAATCAGGTTGGGTCCGGATTAGCCAGCAGGTGGGTCCGGATCCGGACATTGGTCCGCTAATCCGTGACCTCTGGTGTAGGGCCTCCTTTTGCGGCCAATACAGCGTCAATTCGTTTTGGGAATGACATATACAAGTCCTGTACAGTGGTCAGAGGGATTTTAAGCCATTCTTCTTGTAGGATAGTGGCCAGGTCACGACGTGATGCTGGTGGAGGAAAATGTTTCCTGACTCGCTCCTCCAAAACACCAAAAAGTGGCTCAATAATATTTAGATCTGGTGACTGTGCAGACCATGGGAGATGTTCAACTTCACTTTCATGTTCATCAAACCTTCAACTTTCATTGTCATCCTGATACATGGCACCTCCTTCAGGATACAATGTTTGATCCATTGGATGCACGTTCGGTAGTCCTTGGCAGTGACGCGCCCATCTAGCACAAGTATGGGGCCAAGGGAATGCCATGATATGGCAGCCCAAACCATCACTGATCCACCCCCATGCTTCACTCTGGGCATGCAACAGTGTGGGTGGTACGCTTCTTTGGGGATTCTCCACACCGTAACTCTCCCGGATGTGGGGAAAACAGTAAAGGTGGACTCATCAGAGAACAATACATGTTTCAAATTGTCCACAGCCCAAGATTTGCGCTCCTTGCACCATTGAAACCGGCGTTTGGCATTGGCACGAGTGACCAAAGGTTTGGCTATAGCAGCCCGGCCATGGATATTGACCCTGTGGAGCTCCCGACGGACAGTTTTGGTGGAAACAGGAGAGTTGAGGTGCACATTTAATTCTTCCGTAATTTGGGGAAGCGTGGTTTTATGTTTTTTGGATACAATCTGGGTTAGCACCCGAACATCCCTTTCAGACAGCTTCCTCTTGTGTCCACAGTTAATCCTGTTGGATGTGGTTGGTCCTTCTTGGTGGTATGCTGACATTACCCTGGATACCGTGGCTCTTGATACATCACAAAGACTTGCTGTCTTGGTCACAGATGCGCCAGAAAGACGTGCACCAACAATTTGTCCTCTTTTGAACTCTGGTATGTCACCCGTAATGTTGTGTGCATTGCAATATTTTGAGCAAAACTGTGCTCTTACCCTGCTAATTGGACCTTCACACTCTGCTCTTATTGGTTCAATGTGCAATTGATGAAAATTGGCCACCAGGCTGGTCCAATTTAGCCATGAAACCTCCCACACTAAAATGAGAGGTGTTTCAGTTTCATTGTCCAACCCCTGTATACATATATACAATAGAATAGAATAGAATTCAACTTTATTGTCATTGCACTGTCACAAGTACAAAGCAACGAAATGTGGTTTGCATCTATCCAGAAGTGCTATACAGGATATAAATATTATTTATAAGTGTATGTATATGTAAAAAGTAATAATAGGGGACTATACAATGTTGTGTATAAATATAAATATGGGAGCTATATGCACAGATTATACAGAATATACAGGAATGTTAGAAGGATTATATATGTATTAGCGGGTTTATAATACAAGATAAATAATGGCAGATAAGACTTACAGAATCTATACAGATTGTATACGAATTGTGTATGTGAGTGAGGGGAACAGTCCATGGTATGTGTGTGTGTGTATATATATATATATATATATATATATATATATATATATATATATATATATATATATATATATATATCACCGGCCACTTTATTAGGTACCCCATGCTAGTAACGGGTTGGACCCCCTTTTGCCTTCAGAACTGCCTCAATTCTTCGTGGCATAGATTCAACAAGGTGCTGGAAGCATTCCTCAGGGAGTTTGGTCCATATTGACATGATGGCATCACACAGTTGCCGCAGATTTGTTGGCTGCACATCCATGATGCGAATCTCCCGTTCCACCACATCCCAAAGATGCTCTATTGGATTGAGATCTGGTGACTGTGGAGGCCATTTGAGTACAGCGAACTCATTGTCATGTTCAAGAAACCAGTCTGAGATGATTCCAGCTTTATGACATGGCGCATTATCCTGCTGAAAGTAGCCATCATGGGTTGGGTACATTGTGGTCATAAAGGGATGGACATGGTCAGCAACAATACTCAGGTAGGTTGTGGCGTTGCAACGATGCTCAATTGGTACCAAGGGGCCCAAAGAGTGCCAAGAAAATATTCCCCACACCATGACACCACCACCACCAGCCTGAACCGTTGATACAAGGCAGAATGGATCCATGCTTTCATGTTGTAGACGCCAAATTCTGACCCTACCATCCGACTGTCGCAGCAGAAATCGAGACTCATCAGACCAGGCAACGTTTTTCCAATCTTCTATTGTCCAATTTCGATGAGCTTGTGCAAATTGTAGCCTCAGTTTCCTGTTCTTAGCTGAAAGGAGTGGCACCCGATGTGGTCTTCTGCTGCTGTAGCCCATCTGCCACAAAGTTCGACGTACTGTGCGTTCAGAGATACTCTTCTGCCCACCTTGGTTGTAACGGGTGGTTATTTGAGTCACTGTTGCCCTTCTATCAGCTCGAACCAGTCTGGCCATTCTCCTCTGACCTCTGGCATCAACAAGGCATTTCCGCCCACAGAACTGCCGCTCACTGGATGTTTTTTCTTTTTTGGACCATTCTCTGTAAACCCTAGAGATGGTTGTGCGTGAAAATCCCAGTAGATTAGCAGTTTCTGGAATACTCAGACCAGCCCTTCTGGCACCAACAATCATGCCACGTTCAAAGTCACTCAAATCACCTTTCTTCCCCATACTGATGCTCGGTTTGAACTGCAGGAGATTCTCTTGACCATGTCTACATGCCTAAATGCACTGAGTTGCCGCCATGTGATTGGCTGCTTAGAAATTAAGTGTTAACGAGCAGTTGGACAGGTGTACCTAATAAAGTGGCCGGTGAGTGTATATATTAAATGTCAATGTTACGACACATTATTAAAGAGTCAAACAAAGTATGTTTAATTCTTGCTTAAAATTGTTTATTAAAGTACTTTTAATTTGACAAGGAAACCTCCTTTGGAATATGTATTCCAGTGCACTGGGATGTAATAACATATCACTTGCAGATAAAACCTCCCTTTTAACACTGCACATTTCAGAACTGAAAGTGGGTTAATGTCTTGTTAGTACAATACTTAAAATAAATAGAATAGTCTAAAGCATCAAACAAAAAATTATGCATGTATTTTGCTTTAATTTGCATTCTGTGAAGAACAAATATAGGAAAAGAGAAAACAGAATATCCATTTAAACAATACTTATTTTTTGTTCTCATGATTCAACACATTATTTAGCTATTATACTTTCTGTTTGTTACCCTTATTATAGACATAAGAATAAAGTAACTGTTTTACTTTCAGTGTGTTTTCCTTCTGTATGACATTAAAATGTGTTTTATTTCAGAATTATTTATTTCAGCAGTTTTTTTAAAAGACTTACAATAGCAAATATATACCTAGTTTTTACAAAAACATTCAGCTAATTACACATTATTAGTCCAAAGTGCATCAGAAGAACTGAACAATCTGCAAGCATCAGGATAGCAAAGATAAGAGAAATCAGTTTAATTTCAAGCAGGCGTCAATAACTACTTCTAGAAATCAGTTATATCAAGCAAAAAAGACAGTTTTTTGCATCTCTCATATCTAGAAAGGAAATTCTGCCCTTTCAGGACCATCGGATCCAGAAGCCGACCACTTCAACACAGGGAGTTCTGTTTAGGGAAGAAGAAAAAAGATTAAGTAACATGAATAATTAACATTGCATAACTGTCAACAGCATGATTTGTTTAGGTATCTTTTTTTACTCACTGCATTCATAAAGTTTGTTGATACGAAGGATGTCATTGGCACTCATATTCTCTGCATTTCCAAATTTCATGTATGGATTACACTTGGCAACGATGGTTGGTTTTCCATTTTTGGAAAAAGCATCACTTAAAAAAAAGCATTCAGTTATTCCGCATAATTATCAAACCAGTTTACCGTAATTTACAGATTTGCATTAGTGTAAATTTCCCTAACTTATGTGAGCAAATATGAAATAACCCAACAGGAGAACATACTAAAATTTCTCTTAATGTAAAACCATGTATTATCACAAAAACTCACTTCCTGTACTCCATGACAGAGTTAAAGTCGTAAGGTGTTCCCAAGTTGTTCGTCTGCTTCTTTTCGAAAGCAAATTCCCGTCCTGTCCAAGAATTCAGAGCAGACAAGGTTTAGGTAAATACGTGAGAATCGTTTTTCCACAGAAATAGCTAAGAATCAACTTACAGCTTTGGTTTGTAACTAACCAGGCTCTATGTTCTCAAAGAGGATCCGGACGTACGTGTCCCTGTCGGAGCGGACCTGTTCATGGTTGAAGCCAAGAGCATGAAGAACCTCATGTTGCACAGTGCTTTGGTACAAGCAGCCATTTTTCGCCAAGGAAAGGTACTGTCCTCCATTCTGACGGCCCACGTAGGACCAACAGCTAAAATGGAAAAAGTCTAAACATTTGTGTTTTGTTGCGAAAGGTGGAAGACACAACGGCACCAAGCTTTGTGCTGACAGTACCGGACCCGCAGTGAAGATCTGGCCAATATTGAAAAGAATAGAAAAGGAAGAAAATCTTATTTTAATAGACAAATTTATTGTTGTATTTTAATTTACTGTGTCCAGAACTTTCTGCGCTGGAGATGGATGGTTTAAATGGCAGAATTTACTCTGAGAAGCTGCATGAATGACTCGATGGGGCCTGTTCCTCCATAGCACACAACCACACGCAAAAAAACACACAACCAACAGTCAAGTCTAGAACAAAAGCTAAATATTTACTTTGCAACTTGTGAAAACTGATACAATAAGGGTTTCACACATTCCAAAATATATTTTGAGTATAAGTTGGTCCAGGTTTATGATTCCAAGAGGAAAAAGACTGGAATGTCTCTGGGAATACAGTCTGAACGTTGGTGTTCACTGAAGCGGACGCTGAACCTGCCGAGGCTTAGATGTGACTGCAGAGTTGACTGATGAGAGTAAATGTTCTGATATGAGGCTCTTAAATTTGCTGTAGATTGGTTTATTTAATTAATAATTCGATCACGTGGACTGCACAGTGGGGTAGTGGGTAGCACTGTTGCCTTGCAGCAAGAAGGTCCTGGGTTTAAGTCCACCCTTGGTCTTTCTGCATGGAGTTTGCATGTTCTCCCTGTCCATGTGTGGGTTCTTTCTGGGTTTGCTTCTCCTTAGGTGTAAGTGTGTGCTTGACTGGTTGTTTGTCTCTGTGTTGCCCTGTGACAGACTGGCGACTTGTCCAGGGTGTACCCCGCCTCTCGCCCATTGACAGCTGGAGATAGGCACCAGCACCCCTCGCAACCCCACTAGGGATAAGCGTGTAGGAAAATGGATGGAAGGTCTTCGATCACGCTGAGCTGCCGCTTTACTGTGTGGCATTGCAGAGGGTCAGGCTTGGTCTGGCATTATTTATAATTGATTTATTAATTAAGCAAACCGGCATTATGATAGTTCTGCGATACTGCCACTAGATGGCCACACGTCTGTTTATATTTGTTAATCGCGCCCAAGAGGGAGTTATTTTTCGTCTCTAAAAGGACCATCAAAACATTATCAAGATGGAGGCCTATTGCATATAACCTTATGTTATTATGATCAAACATTTTTTTATATATAAGCATATGACGTGGCTATATACCTTTAAGTTCACGACTGACCAGTCAGTTTTTAAAATCTTGAACTAGAACTGATCAAATGCAGTTCAGATTTCTTTTAAATAACAGTAAAATACCAGCATTTATTCAGAAGCTAAAAACGAATCATGAACTTTTGAACTAAAATTATTTAAAATACTATTCTAATCTTGTATTCTTTGTCTTTAGATCCAGTCCCATCAGCTCTCAATCTTTGCCAAGCTACTGCCAAGATTTCTCTTCATCTACTCCTACAACAGATTTCATCTTATGCTCATGACATCCATTAAACCAGAGATCTTGCCACTGACTCTGAATCTGATTTTGGGTGCCTTCTAAAAGGAGATGACAGCAGAGCAATAAGATTATATTTAAATTAAAAATATTTACTGTAAAAGACATACATTTGCTAAGCTCACAACTAAATATTTTTACTATAAAAAGTAAAAGGATTTGCGGATTTTTGCTAAAGGTAAATATAAAAATAAGACGTGCAAAGGTTTTACGAGTGATTTTTTTTTTTCATATTTCTTACAGTGTGATGTAGTATTGGTCCTTAAATACGTGCATATCTGTACTTTGCTATTTTAGCCGTGTGTGTTCCTACCCATCCTTAGATTCAATGTAAATGTAATCACGATCACCGGACTTCCACGGGACGAGGCGAATACAGGTGGATAGGCTGAAGCTCTGCAGTCCTCTGAGGATGATGTTGCGCTCGTCCTCACCTACAGAGAGGTTAAATAATGGAAATCTCAGCAAAGCTTGATTTTATAGGGGAGAACTAATCCTTTTGTATTTCTTCGGTCAACGGTAGAAATCAGAGATCCTTACTGTAATCAGAAGAGATGTAGTATGGCACGTTAACGTAGCGTCCTGATTTTGGCCACTTGCAGCCTATAGCAGTGCAAGGGTCTGCATTCCTGCTTGACGTTTTCGGCTCTGCAATGTCGCCATACAGCACAACTGCTTCTGTACGACAGCCGAAAGGAAACGCATTTCTAAAGCAGCAATATGCATGATTCATTTAAGGGTGGTTTACATTGTAAACTGAGTCTTCCTGCTTTTAATAGTTTTATAGCTTTGATTCTTTGGGCTGCAGCTCAAACAACTAAAACAAAACATCTTTGTTGATGTATTTACTGAATCAAGTAATTCATTGTCCAAACCATACATTTAACTAACCAAGAGATTACGCCTGCCGTCTGGTTCCTTTTACCATGACTAGGTTGTCTTTTTTCTTTTTGAATGTGTGTTACGTGAATCACCTTTGGGTCTTGGGGCAATTTCAGAATCATCCACTGACTCATCTGGATAAAGCAGAAAAAAACAAAAATAAATCACAAATTTAATGATCAATGCATCAAGCCTTGATAATTATATTTCACTCACCATTTTGATATTCACTATCGACTGGTGCACTCTGCAACACCAGTTTACAGGTTCAACTTCTAAAATATTCCAATGCATGTTTCATTCATCATAAGTTGAATAAATTATTTTAGGTCAAACTGTACTCTTCTCAGTTCTCCATAAATCTTTTTAGTTACATCAGCTCGACATTGTGAGGACTTTTGTAAAGTTTACTGAGGGGGAAAAAGTGGAGTCAAATGTCAAAAGGTTCAACTCTGCAGAGTGAAACTCACCATAGAAACATCTGCCATTGAGAGGAAGAGGATGAAGAGAAGAGCTGGAGTCATGATGGTGGTCCTCTAAAGCCCTAACAATAACTAATAGCTGATTCGCAGGTCTACTGCTTATAAGAAGCTCACTCAAATTCCAAATAGACCTTTTAAGGCCATCAGTCTGAAACATTTTATCTGATAGGTTGAGTTAAAAAAAACACAAAAAGGGGCGTGCTTCGGTGGCACAGTGGTCAGCGTTCAGCGCACACAACCCTTAGTCCTCGACGCGGCTGATCCAGGTTCAACTCCGACTTGTGGTCCTTTGCTGCATGTCTCTCCCCCTCTCTCATACCCCCCTTTCCTGTCAGCCCACTGTATGAAAAACAAGCCACTAGTCCTGTGAAAACCTAAAAAAAAGGGTAAAACCTGTTAGAGGAAATAAACAAAATGAAGTAAGAGTGCAAGAAGTCAGCGCAACTGCAAGCCTTTGGGGCGGATGTTGAGCTCTTGACGTGTGTAATAATATTAAGCCTTACTGCTTGATGGTTTTCAAACCAGCCACAGTGATAACGTTTACATGTGTTGTCACACTCCACACCCACAGGTTGCTTGTCTCAGAGATGGATGTCCCTCTTTTTGCCATTTTATTCAAGTGAGCTTTAAACTATTCCAGAGAGGTGTGAAAGGCTAGGTTTACTTGGAACTGAACACAGCAACAGTGGCTGGGAAGAGGTGTTCAGGGTTGCAACATTTGTTTTCAAAACACTCTGAATCCCACAAATTACCCAGAATTAAAATAAGAGAAGTTCAGAACATGCTTATGTTGTGCAGTACTTGCAGAATCTGTTGAGCCATCTGAAACATTTCCACTAATTAGAGCTGAACTCTGCTTTTACTGAAGGAAAACGGTGCACACATTCTTCACCACCAAGCACAACCTTAATGTGGTTTCGTCATGCATGGTCTAATCAATAAAATAAAAATCAACATAGTTGATTTTTATTTTATTTATTTTATCTGAATTTTATTTTCTATTTATTTTCCAAGAGTCTAGTCACGTCATGTCAGGTGCACCAGATGGAGAAGCTTGTAAATGTTTACCATTTAAATAGAAATAAGATGCTTTATGAATAAAAGTTATTCATAAAGCATCTTAGGACTTAAGAGAGCTTCTAAAGTCGAAAAAAATGTTAGGTGTAGTGAGGAGTTAACAGCAGCTATTGCAAATATTTCCATATTAACATAATGCTGTTGGTGTTAAACTATGATGTTAAAAGTAAAACCACCACCAGTGGTACTTCGGTGCAAATGAGTATCTCTGAAGAGATTTTTTTAGCATCGATATCAATATTAAGACATGGAGTATTATGAAAACCCTACACAGGACACTAGTGGTCAAAAAGTTAAAAACAGATGGTTCTTATCTTAATCCCGTAATCTGTGAAACTGCATTTTTTATCAGTAAATGTTGTTAGAAATTTAAAATGAAAAACATACTTTGAACAAAATTGTGCATGATGAATAATAAAGAGAACTATAAATAAGTAATTAAAGTAATATTATAACTATATGATTTGTGCAGTTTTCAAGGACCGGTGTCCTGCCCCTTTTAGACTTAGACAACTTTGTCATTTTGTATGCACAGAGTGCGTACAGAACGAAATGTTGGTGTTGAACCAGAGATTAGCCTCTGGTTCAACACATCTCAATTAAATGTCTAAATTTCCTCCTCAGAATGTACTTAATGCTATTCAGGTGTGTTAAAGAGAAGAGGTATCTAAAAGTTGCAGGACATCGGCCCCCCAGGACGAGAATTTGACATTTGCATGCACTGCTCGAATAAAGTAAGGGAACACTTTGAAAGAACATAAAAACCCAGTTTGAAAAGAATAATATTAACCCTGCTGGATATCCATACTGATATCGTAATATGTTAGGAACAAAAGCATGCCACTGCCATGTTTTACAAAGTGAGACTCAGAATGAGGGCAACCACGGAGACAGGCAGTTCGGTAAGAGAGTTTAATGTATGGCTGGTGTGGTTAGTTCTGTGATGGTTCTGGCTGGTCGGATTGTCCGGGTTCCACTGGGGAAAGATGGGGAGATCGGTGAGCAGAGGAAGATACCGATGAAAACAATGAGAGGGCGTATGACTCACAGGGTTCGGGGCTAGGTCTTGTCCGGGGAGGGCGATGTCCAAGGTCCAGGCTGTTGGTGCAGGTCCGGTGAGTTCTCTCTAGTATGGTGGCGTAGGAGGGTGGACAGGCAGGTGAGCACAGGCAGGAGGACTAAACCAGGAAAGAGATCCGGAGGTCTTCTCTTGATTCATGGAGGTCCGGCTTGGAGTCTCTGCTTGGAGTCCAGGTTTCTGGGGGGCGGGAACTAGGGGAGTTAGGTCCAGACTAGGATTTAACAAGAACAAGATTACTAGATTGGTCAAGTACCGCGCTGGCAGCGAGAAAGAACTGACACCCTCCTGCTGGAATCAGCTCCTTAAGAAGGGTTCCAATCAGAGGTGATGTGGCGCACCTGCACGTCATGCCCTACTGAGGAGGAGCGAGAGAGAGAACCAAACCTGCACCCAGACCTGAGAGTGTGAAAGCCACAACTATTTGATGTAAATGATCAACCCACAGAGGGCTTAATCTGAAGTCACAGAGAAAATGAAAATGAAAAAGTGATGCTGCAGGCTGGTCCAATTTTGAGGAGTGTGGAGGCCAGCCAAAGGCACCAATCCTGTCATCCTCCATGAACTGCCTGCATAGTCTTGCCACATAAGGCCACGTACAGGTATGGCCATGGACATGCCTCCTCAGATCAACACGGACTTGTCACCAAATCAGTCATGCTGGACAATGTTGCAGGCAGCATAATGTTCACTGCAGCTTCTCCAGACTCTGTAACATGAGGTCAGAGTGAATCTGCTCTCATCTGTGAGAAGAAAAGGGCATCAGTGCTAAATCTCACCATCAGGCCAGCTGACAGCTTTGTCAGGGCCGGGGACAATACTGTCTTTGTGAAAATATATTTTATAAATCTATTACTCAACATGATCTTCACTCAAAACATCTTGGGTCACTTGTGGAGTACCACAGGGTTCAGTCATTGGGCCAATTCTCTTTACTATATATATGCTCGTGATTGGTAAATTTATCAGACAGCATGGAATTCATTTTCACCGTTATGCTGATGACACTCAACTATATTTATTTATAAATGTCTTGATGACATCAAAACCTGGATGACTTTAAATTTCCTGCATCTAAATTCTGACAAGACCGAAGTTGTAATATTTGGGCCAGAGTCCTCAAAAAATAAACTTCTTAACCAATCACTTAATCTGGGTGGCATTAACTTAACCTCTGGTAATAAAATAAAAAATCTTGGTGTTATTTTTTGACCAAGACATGTCATTTAAATCCCATATTAAACAGGTTTCCAGAATATCCTTTTTAACCTCCGGAATATCGCCAAAATTAGAAACATTCTGTCCAGGGGTGATGCTGAAAAACTAGTCCATGCATTTGTTACTTCAAGGCTGGACTATTGTAATTCTTTACTATCAGGAAGTCCACAAAATACAGTTCAAAGCCTTCAGCTGATCCAAAATGCTGCAGCGAGAGTTCTGATGAAAATCAACAAGAGGGATCATATTTCTCCAATTTTAGCTTCCCTTGATTGGCTTCCTGTTAAATCAAGAATAGAATTTAAAATTCTTCTTCTAATGTATAAAGCCCTTAATAATCAAGCTCCATCATATATCAGAGCTCTGATTACCCCGTATGTTCCTAACAGAGTACTTCGCTCTCAGACTGCAGGTCTGCTGGTGGTTCCTAGAGTCTCTAAAAGTAGAATGGGAGGCAGATCCTTTAGCTATCAGGCTCCTCTCCCGTGGAACAAACTTCCAGTTTTGGTACATGAGGCAGACACCCCGTCTACTTTTAAGACCAGGCTTAAAACTTTCCTTTGTGACAAAGCTTGTAGTTAGAGTGGCTTATGTTACCCTGAGTTACCTCTATAGTTATGCTGCTATAGGCTTAGGCTGCTGGAGGACATCAGGGTCTATTTCTCTCACTCTGCTGAGTTCTCCTACTGTTCTCCAATTTGCATTGTTTGCTGTTATTTCATCTTTTACCTTTTTGTTCTCCGTCATTTCTCTCTTCATAGTAGGTACACCTGGTTTGGCGTTCTCTTAGCTGTGTCATCATCAGGGGAGGCAGATCATCCTCTATTACCATCTAACATAGAAAGTACTCCTGGATCAATGTGAGCTTCTGAGCTTTCTGTGTCTCTGCTCTGTCTTCTCTAAGCCCCAGTGGGTCGAGGCAGATGAGCGTTCACACTGAGCCTGGTTCTGGTTCTGCTGGAGGTTCTCCTCCCTGTTAAAGGGGAGTTTTCCTCTCCACTGTCGCTTCATGCATGCTTAGTATGAGGGATTGCTGCAAAGCCATCAACAATGCAGACGACTATCCACTGTGGCTCTACGCTCTTTCAGGAGGAGTGAATGCTGCTTGGAGAGACTTGATGCAACCTGCTGGGTTTCCTTAGAGAGGAAACTTTCTGACCAATCTCTCTGGATGATATGATTTAATTTGTCTTTGTAAAGAGCCTTGAGATGACGTGTGTTGTGAATTGGTGCTATATACGTAAATAAAACTGAACATAACTGAATTGAATTGAACTGAACGTCACCTGCCATATGTGTGCTGGAATACTATGTTTGGTTTTCAGCAAATGCGGTGCTGTATGTTATGACCAAACATCTCCAATTCCCCAAGATGCATTTAAAGCATAAATTATCTCTTTAATTATGAATCTAAACGTCCTACAGGAACTTAGCTCATGTCATACTTGTTTCCAACTTTGATGGCGTCTCCCACATTGACTTTGGGACCTCCAGCTGATACTCGGGATAGACATTGCTGTCTTCTTGTAACAATTTTTCTACTTTTTCTTCAAGCGCAAGATGAAATTATCTGTACAACATATTTGAAACTTTAGAAACGCTAGCTTTCAGTCTAGGTGTCCCTAAGATAACAACAGAGGAAAAAATACAAATATATCTAAAAGATTACCCAACAGATTAGAGTTTTTTATTTTATGTAACAAAACATTTATTAGCAAACTTGAAACAGAGACAACTGCTTCATGCTCTCTCTGTTGCGAGGCAACAGGAGTTGTGCTGAGGTAAGACGCGTCATACAGGTATGCTGTAGGGATGGTTAAGAAAGTTTATATCCCTTTAAAGCAATGATCCAAGAAAATGATTTGTCCACAAATAAAATTTCTTTGAAATATGCTTCTTTATTAGGCACATTATTGTGCAAATAATGTTCATTGCAAAGCAGAAATTATATTTTTATTAAAACCAAAAAAAAAATGTGACTATGGATGCTTGCAGTTTATTTCTCAGTGGATAGTAGTACAAAGGGAGGCCTCAAAAGAAAACATGCAATACAGACAGTAACATCCCACCTTAATTTAAAGAAAATAACAATATGAACTTATTCTCTGCTGCTTCCCAATTTTTGTTTCTGAGATTTGGTTTTTAGTTTCAAGTTCTGGGCAGTTGCAGTCTGTCTGGAGGCCGGCCTCTTCAAACCGTGGAGTTCTGATTGAGTGAAAAAGACGAAAAACAATGAATAATTTCTCATCTAGTTCTGCTTTACACATAAATACACTTATTAAATATATATTTATTGTTTTTACTAACAGCATTTATAAAGCTTGTTGATGCGGGCGATGTCATTGACGCTCATTTTTTGGGCATTTCCAAACTTCAGCTTTGGGTTGCACTTGGCAACGATGGTTGGTTTGCCATTTTTAGAAAAAGCATTGCTTTAAAAAGAGAAATACAATCAATATCATAACAGTGGAGCATTATAGTTAATAATGCATGAGTGCTGGTAGAGACTCACTTGCGGTATTCCATCACAGAGTTGAAGTCATACGGAGTCCCCAAGTTGTTAGTTTTCTTCTTATCAAAGTTGTGCTTCATTCCTGCCCACAGATTAAGAACAGAGACAATATTCAGTCACCGCTGTTTGCAAATATTGGTCAAATGCTCCAGTTTACCTGCTAAAAGTTAAAAAATCTGAGATCTGAATGAAGTTTGCCCCCATCATTCTTCTGATTTTACAAAAATGGTGCCAAATGTCTGGCCTCGTTTGTGGACCAAATATTGTAATTTTAAAGACATGAACATGTAAATGTGGCGCAAAGAGCATTTTTTGCAACATACTAGAAAAATAAATAAAAAGGGTTTGTGTTTTCCCAGTTCATTAATGAGAAGGAGCCTGATTGACCTTTAAATCAATCAAAAATCTGTATTGTCACCATAATGTACACAGACATAATATTTCCACACACACACACATATATATATATATATATATATATATATATATATATATATATATATATATATATATATATATATGTATATCTATCTATCTATCTAGCTATATAGACAGACAGACAGACAGACAGACAGACAGACAGACAGACAGACAGACAGACAGACAGACAGACAGATAGATAGATAGATAGATAGATAGATAGATAGATAGATAGATAGATAGATAGATAGATAGATAGATAGATAGATAGATAGATAGATAGATAGATAGATAGATAGATAGATAGATAGATAGATAGGTAGATTTGAGTAATAGTCAGACTTCTAATAATCCACTGGAGTTACATCATATAATTAATGGCACTCTTTAAAGCACTATTACAGGACTTTTAAGATACAAAATGTGCTAAAATTAAACTGACCTTGTCTTTTTTTATCTGTATAAGTGAAGGACTGAACTATGAAACAGATTATTTTGATTTTAAGCTTACCTGGCTTGATGTTATTGAAGAGAATCCAAACATATCTGTCTCTGTCAGAGCGGACCTGTTCGTGGTTGAAGCCCAGAGCGTGAAGTACCTCGTGTTGTATTGTGGAGCGACTCAAACAGCCTTTTCTCTTCAGGGAGATTCTCTGCCCTCCCTTCTGACGTCCTATGAAGGACCAACACCTGAAAGGTACACACAGGACCACCACAGAAAAACAAATACATTTTCAGGCCGGAACCTGACCAAAGTTTAATTCTTCTTATTCCAGTGTTCAGTGTAAACATGGATTTTTTTAATTTAAACTTTTTTTTCTTCAAAGTTTATTTAAATGGGACATATACTTTTAAATCCATCCTTTTCACATTGAAATCATGCATTTGTGGTCTATAAAAAGTGGGACGGCAATTCTTTGCCTGTTTTATCCAAGGTTTTTTATCATTACCTGTGGTGTCGATAAAACATGTCAATAGAAGTCATGGCAAGGTCTTCAGTAAGTATTTAATACATGGATGTGTGTGTGTGTGTGTGTGCGTGTGCGTGCGTTCGTGCGTGCGTGTGTGTATGTGTGTTTACCCATCGCCTGAAAAGAAACGGATGTAATCACGATGACTTGATCTTCGTGGCACAAAGCGAATGCAAGTGCACTTATGGAAGCTCTTTAGGCCATTAACAATGCAGTTCCGCTCACTTTTGCCTACAGATAAGTAGAATTGATCAGTTTAATCAATTAAATGCTAAGGCAAAATAGTTTGTGCAATAAAGATATTCCAGGTACCTATAAACACACGGTTTGGGATTGTAAAGAGGTTAAGTTTTTTTGGGAAAGAGTAACTTCTAATTTGTGTGAATTATTAGAATTCCATTACAACCAAGTTTGCTGTTACTGAATGACGACTCACAGTTTCAATGTACAAAGAAACAGCGAAAAGTGTTGCTCGCAGGCCTAACAGCGGCAAAAAAACTAATTGTTCAGAGATGGCTCCCCCCACACAGGCTTCCTATTAAAAAATGGCTGTTATACTTTCAAGATGTTATAATGATGGAACTGTCTACTGCAAGAATCCATGGGGCAAGAGTGTCAACAATACAAATGTGGGAAAGACCTGCAGAGGGAGTTTCAGACTTGCTGGCAAATCACGCACAATGAGATGTCTCGCATGCTTTGTACTTTTTTTATATGTATATATATATATATATATATATATATATATATATATATATATATTTCTTTTTTTTTTTCTTTTTTTTCATTTATGACCTAATGGGTCATGTGATTTGTACCTAACGTTGGGGTGGGGCGGGTGGGTATCGAGCACTGACTTTGTAATGTTCCTGTGTCCCAGTTTGGGAATTTGTTCTTAAATAAAAAACAGTGAATCACAAAAAAATGCTAAGGTAATATTGTTTGCTTTATGTAAGTTATTATTTAAAACCAGTTCTGCTCACTGTAGGCAGAGGAGATCTCGTAGGGCACAAAGACAAAGCGTCCAGATTTGGGCCACTTGCAGCCCCAGGCAGTGCATGGGTCTGCATTCCTGGTCCATATATCAGGTATAGCAATGTCATCAAGCAGCATCGGCATTTCTGCTGCAAATGAAAAAAACAAAAGAAAATCAACATGAATATTAAAACAATGATTATAATCTAGAGATTTACTTCAAAGTTACTGTCCACAAACTGAGGTGTTACACCTCGATGCAGCATTCTCTAAATAAGACCCAGCAATAGTTGCACATATTCATATGAGTTGGACGTAACTTTTAACTCTGTTTTGTAATGTTCCTCCATTGTCTTCAGCTGAGATGGTACGTCTGCAAGTTCTGTTTCTGCCTTGTAGTCACACTACTCCCCTGCAGGCTGAAGATCAAGACCTAAAGATAACAAAAGCACCACACTATCTTACCAAACCATGGACCCTAAAATTCAAATGCGAGACAACTTCCTCTAGCAAATGTGCCATGTTGTTCCAAATGGTGACCTCTGCCAGATGTTCCCTGTTATCCTCACAACCTGTTTGTGGTTGGCAGTTTACACGACCAGATCCGATGTATTACCAATTAGTTATCACTGAAAAGCTTTCCCCTCTCTTCACAGGATTCCTGCATCTATCATTCAAATCCATACATATCATAGATAATGTATTCTTTTTTTTCCTTTCTAGTCAAACTGACACACACTAACCCAGTCCCACTCACAATTGCACACGCAATCATACACCTGTATTCAGAATGGTAGGCAACTTGGACTTGAGAACCTTATCCAGGGTCACATCAACATGTGGCAGGGAAAGAAGAGGAAATAGAACCCACAACTCCTGATTACGAAACCACTACACTTCCTATTGAGCCACAGTTGCGCCAAACGTCAGAATCAGAGAATCAGAACCAAACTTTATTTCACCAAGCTTGAGAGTACAAGCAATGCATATGACTTCAGAAGTACAACTTATGGAGTTATAATATAAGTGAAAGGCAAAAGCTTTTGCCTTAGCCATGGAGTGAACGACCAGAAGGACTTCAAAACGCAAAACCACAAAGTTTTAAACAGTGAAATTATTTTTATAGGTTGGATATTGGTGCCATGCTGATTCAGCTCTGCCTTCCACCACTCACTCCACTGAGGGGCGACTGTGGCTTGATGGGTTGAGTAGTCGTCTGGCAATCCACAAAAGATTGTGGGTTTGAAAACTAGAGATTGTGGGTTCGATTCCAGCTTCCCCTTGCCACATGTCGATGTGCCCCTGGGCAAGGCACTTAACCCCAAATTGCCTACCGAGCTGCGTCTTGGTGTATAAATGTGTGTGCGTTAGTGAGAGTGACTGGGTGAATGTGGCTATAGTGTACAGAGCTTTGGGTGCAGACGACTCTCCCTGTGGCTCTACGCTTCTCCCGGAATGAATGCTGCTTGTCGGGACTTTGATGCAATCAACTGGTTTTATTATATATGAACATTTTTGACCAATCTGTATAATCTGACCCAATCTGTATAATATGATTGAACTTGACTTTGTAAAGTGCCTCGAGATGACATGTTTCATGAATTGGCGCTATATAAATAAAATTGAATTGAATTGAATTGAATTTGGGTGGTCAGCATGACTGGAAAAGTGCTATATAAGTTCAGTCCATTTACCATTTACTTCTGCCACAGCAGCAATGCAGAGAGCCAGTCTTCTGTCGCACGCACACAGTAGTTTCACTGTCTGCCTATAGAAAGCTGAAGTGTCTTTTATCTTTTCCTTATTTTTCCTTCAGGGGTGGTTCATAGTTTGTAAATGGTAAAACATATTTCGGTTTGAGCCACTCTGTTCATGGCGGTCCATAATATCAATGTTGTCGCTCTTCAGTTGAACTTCTCCCAGGACTTCCTCTGAGAAAACCTTCTAGTTTCTCCTCGTTCCTTGGTCAATCAGTGAACAACAGCAGTCAGCTCACCTCACAACTCGGCCCTATTCCGCTCTGATCAACCTTACTCCTGAGCAGGACTGGAAAAAGCTGGCCCGGGGCTGAGAAAAAGTGTTGCTGGAACACTCTCAAGTGGGAAAACCCAAGTAAAGCCCGACCAAACTGAGGATGTGTAAAAGGGGTTTAAGTAAACCTGAATCTTAAACAGTTTTGTCACGTCTCTCAGTGGCTTCATCAGAATGATTTTTTTAAATTATGAAGATACTCAGTTATTAAGTTTGAATAAAACTGCAGAAACCTTTTAGCAAACCTAAACCATCTTATGTCTTGAAGCATGAAAACACTGTACTACTGGAAAAACTGCCAAAAATTATTACTTTAAGAGTTTGACTAATTCAAACATGAAATGTTTAATACAGATATTCTTCACTCACCAGATTCATCGTCATCGTCAACTGGTGTGGTCTGCAAAACATTCAAAACATAGTTTTCCTTCTCAAAAAGTTTTCTAAGGCAAATAATTATGAAAGGAAAAATTGATGTTTTTGGTTTTTGTAATTAAATCAGGCATGCCAGTTTTTCCTTGAGCTAAATCTAAAACCAATTTTCCATTTAGTGGTTTATTTCCATCTTTAGAAGCTCGTTAATTTTAACTCAGTATATCAATAATTTTCAAGAATTATTATACTTTTCACTTGGCATAACGTTGATCTAAACCTTCAAAACTTACCAGTAAGACATTTGTCACTGAGAGGAAGAGGAAGAAGAGAAAAGCTGGAACCATGATGAAGGTGATCTAAAATTCAACATACATAAAATGCTTCTTTTATAAAAAGCATGTTTGCGATATGGTAAACATGCATCAGAAAATATGCAAAAGAGCAAAGAAACTTTAAGAACTTGCCTGATTAAAAGAAGAGACCTGATGACCCAGGAGGCTGACGCAGGATGGAGTTGAAGTTCATCTCTGTTTTTATGCATCTCACACAAGGTGTGGCTTAGCTTGACTGTTTGGTTTTTCAGAGGTTTGGAAAAAAAAAAGCAACAAAAAAAAAACAGAGCCAATAAAAGATTCAGAAAAAGGAACTAACATCTAAAGTAAAGTAATAAATTATCATCAGTAACCAGGACCATCAATAGAGTTTGAATGTTCATATCAACTGAATCAAGAAGATTTTTAGGGGTTAAATTAATATTAAAATTAGGTTTATCTTACAACTCCACAAGATCTGAATTTCACAACAACCAATGGGAAAAAAAGAAAAAAAACACTACAATTTTTTATGGATCAAACTAACAATAACACAATCAGATAGTTGTCTTTAAATTAATTGTGTTTAAAACCCAATTTAAGAAGTCATTACTTGTTAAGCCAGCAAATTTTCCAGATGTTGTTAAAGCAAGTTTGAGCTGGAAAAAGGTTTTCATCTCCCAAAACCTGGAATAAAACAGAAGCTGATCTTCTGCTAAAATATTTTCATTTTTTTTTATTGAAAATTTTAAGGTTTCTGTTCCATTAACTACCTTAAAAAGACCCAATACCAAGACAAGTTGAAAGTGTTGCATGATCCTTTCAGTCAATTCTTTCAATCTCAAATGTTTGGTTCTGTGTTGCTTTAATGCAACTTCCTCTTAGAATGACAAACATATAAATGCATAAAGAAAACTGTAAAATGGTAAAAGAGAAAAAACTCAATCCCAGACAATTCAATGCTTCTGGGTCAGGCCAAAGTGATAACATACAAACAGTATTTTAAACAGGTCTCTCTTGAAAAACAGATCTCAGATATCAATTATAACATCTGTATAAGTAGAGGATAAATAAATTAAATGAAATAAAATACATCCATTAAAAGTGATCAATAACTTGCAGAGAAAAATTCACTTAGACATTTTTTTATGTTTAATTTGACTGTTTGGATTGTGCTCTTTTTTAGGGTTGAGGGAAATGAGCAATATGCCTCATTTAAAGATGCATAGTGCAAGTTTTGAAGTAAAAATATTTTCTCATAAATGCCCGTACAGTTGCCCAACGTGTAAAATGTGTTATCCTCTATTTACCGTAGTTGCCTCTATAGACTGGATAATTCAGTTAATGAGAGAGTTATTTGGGTCGAACCCTATGGCCGTTCATGCTCTCATTCACGTGGCTACTTTGTTGAGTCTCTGCCATAATCAATTCATTAGCAAGAGAACACTGACTAACTTCGATATTTAAAGCTTTCTTGTCTCAGAAGACATCACACCCCTAAACAACAGACCTGTGCAGTCGCAGTGGCAGATGCTTTTCATCTTCTCCTATGCACCACACTGATGTAATTTAAACTTATCACCAGAGGGGGCAGACGTCTGCATAAATCTTGGAACTTGCGCTATGCTCCTTTAAACAAGCTCACACAGGGGAGTTAAAGTACTTATTTTCTGGAGAAACATGGTTTGCTATTTCTGAGATCGTGTGAACCTCAATAACAAGATCCACAACTCCCTTTAAATGTTTGTAAAAGAGAAAAACCATAAACTGAAGACATTTGTGTTCAACGCATCATAGACAGGTTAACAAACCCTCCTGTATCCGTGGCTTCTGAACTCCACTCCACCAGGGCCTGCAATGACTTTGCTAACTTCTTTACTGAGAAAATCCAAAAGATTAGAGGATCAGTTTGTACATCCATACCAAGTTCAGTACCAAAGTTGTCTCCAACTAGAATTGATCTTGACCAAATGTCCCAATTCAGCCAAATAAACTACAAAAGCTTAGAGCAGATCATTCAGCAGCTAAGTTCCTCCTCCTGCTGCCTTGATGTTCTACCCACAGCTTTCTTTAAGAACGTTTTACCTGTCATAGCGTCTGATTTGACTCAGATAATAAACACGTCCCTTCTGTCAGGTGTTTTCCCCCAGTCCCTAAAAACAGCAATTATCAAACCACTGTTAAAAAAGAACAATTTAGACAAACTACTACTCCAGAACTACAGGCCCATCTCAAACCTCCCCTTTATCAATAAGATTATTGAAAAAGCTGTGTTTCAACAATTAAACACCTTCTTAACAACGACCAGCCGCTTTGACGTTTTCCAGTCTGGCTTCCGTGCTCACCACAGTACAGAGACCGCCCTTATTAAGGTGTTTAATGACATCCATATAAATACAGACTGTGGATGAACCACCGTGCTGGTACTATTGGATCTCAGTGCAGCATTTGATACTGTCGATCACTCCATCCTGCTAGAACGCCTGGAAAACTGGGTCGGCCTTTCTGGTACAGCTCTCAACTGGTTTAAATCCTACTTAAAAGACAGGGAATTTTTTGTATCAGTAGGTAACTTTACATCAGAAATGACAAAAATCACATGTGGGGTTCCCCAAGGGTCCATCCTGGGTCCCCTCCTGTTCAACATCTACATGCTCCCCCTAGCTCAGATCATAAAAAACAACAACATCAGCTACCATAACTATGCAGACCACACACAGCTCTACATCACCATGTCACCAGGTGACTATGGACCAGTTCAAGCACTCAGTAAATGCCTAGAAGAAATCAATATGTGGATGTGCCAAAATTTCCTTCAATTGAATAAAAACAAAACAGAAGTAATACTTTTTGGACCAATAGAGGAGAGATCAAAGGTTAGCACACAGCTTCAGCTGCTTCAGCTAGGAACCACTGATCAGGCCCGAAACCTGGGTGTAGTGATGGACTCAGACCTGAACCTTCAAAAGCATCTAAAGACAGTTACAAGGTCGGCTTTTTATCACCTGAAGAACATTTCTAGGATTAAAGGACTGATGTCTCAGCAGGATCTGGAAAAACTAATCCATGCGTTTATTTTTAGTCTAATTGATTACTGCAACAGTGTTTTCGCAGGTCTGCCTAAAAAGAGGATCAGACAGCTGCAGCTGATCCAGAACGCTGCTGCACGCGTCCTCACTAAGACTAAGAACGTAGAGCACATCACCCCAGTTCTAAAGTCCTTCCACTGGCTCCCTGGATCTCAGAGGATAGACTTTAAAATCCTTCTGTTAGTCTATAAATCCCTGAATTAGCACCTGAATACATCACAGACTTGTTATCAGTGCATCAACCCTCCAGACCACTCAGGTCTTCTGGCTCCATCTGCTCTGCAGAACCAGAACCAGAACTAAACACGGAGAAGCAGCATTTAGTTCCTATTCTCCACTTATCTGGAACAAACTTCCAGAAAACTGTAAAAATGCTGAAAGCCTGAGTTCCTTTAAATCAAGACTAAAAACTAGTTTAGGACTGCCTTTGACTGCACTAGTTAAACAGTCGAATGCAATTTTTTTTATATATATATAATCCAACTGCATTTTCCTACTTTTTTTCTGCTTTATTTCCTGTATTTTAATCATGTAAAGCACTTTGCATTGTCTGTGTACTGAATTGTGCTATATAAATAAATTTGCCTTGCCTTGCCTGGATGCCTGGTTTCTGTGCATAACAGAAAGGATTTAAGTGGCAAGGCCATTGCTGAAAATGCAGAAGCAAAATTTAGAAAACAATTTCACAAGATTTCTTTAGAATGCTGCTTCTGTGGAAGCATTTAAATCAGGTTAAGTTATCGACCTCAGTCTGTTGCAACACCTTGATGCTATTCTTGTTCTGCTGTTCTGTACTAGATTTTCTGCTGTGTTTGGGACGGCATTTCCAATGATGACACAGTTTGGTCCAAGTTTCAGGAGTCAGAGAGATGGCTTGATTTTTTTTCTTTGGAATATTTTGGTATAAAGAGAAGCTTGGGGTCCATTTAATGACGTGTCAAAGTCCTGTCACTCCAAAGCAGGCCCACATTGTCAGCCCTCCACCGCTGTTCTTCCCTGCGGGTCTTGGCTGATACTGTGTTTGGTTTTCATTGAATATGTGGTCGTTCATTCTGGAAAAATTTCTTTATGTTGGTCTTGTCTATCTAAGTTTAGGAGCATTAAGTGGTCTGTTTATTTGTCATAGAAATCAAACACAAATCTTTTCATTAAGACAAGAGTTTCACAAACTCTGTTTGAATAAGACTTTTGTGCATTTCAAATAATAAATATGACTTTTATTTGCCAAATTATTCTCTGTTTTTTTTTTTCTTAGCTTTGCTGCCACCTATGTGTTTGGTATGTTTATAACAATGCTCAGTGGTTATTTGTGTGGGTTTGTGTGGATGAAAACTTATTTTGAAAATAACCCCATGTGAACAATATGATTTTAAAAAAACATATGAAGGAAATATTCGTTTTTATGAAGACCCAGCTATGTGTGTACAAGGCCTCAGAGGGAAAGACAACTCACACCAACATCCACAATGACACCTGGATCTTGACACTTTGACTCCCAACAAAGTCCAACAACATGACATGATTGATTTAAATTGTGAAAATGGTTTCTGACTAGAATGACGCCCATATGAATCTCTTTGTATTACCACAGAGAGCCCAGGAGAGGCACCTTCCAGCAACTTTCAACATTCAGGGCTCCAATACAGGATACAGAAGGACAAACAATACTTAGAGTAAAATGCTTTATTCAAATCCCAATATTAGACAGCTAAGATAACTTACTTTGGTAGGTACTGCTGTCATTTTTGGAAAAAAGTTTGTTTGTTTTTTAGAGAGAGCCCATTAAATTAGAAAAGTGAGGCGAGGAATTATGAATTGTTAATCTGAACAAAGATTTACCAAAACTGGTCCCTTTGATCATGCAATAGCTGGTTTTCAGCAGCACATTTAATAGACCTTATAGTTACTTCAATAAAAACTTGTAAAACACTTGGTTCACTGGTGTCTTTTGTGGTTCTTTTTAATAATTTCAAAAGAGTTTTCTTGCTATACTGCCCTAAAGAGATCTCGTACAGCTTCCTCTAAAATGGCCACATTGCTCCTGAAGATTCACACATGAAGACATTTAAGACAATACCCAGTTGAAGAAAAAGTTAAAAGATATGAAACATGAAACATTTGACATGAATTTTTAGTCGTCCAGCTTCAGTTGTTGGACAGATTGCCTCACATTTAGCTCTATAAACCTGCAAGGTGCCCAGGTACTGTCAGTGCAAAACAGGCCCAGATCTTTAACCCTCAATATTGAGCCTGAAAGATACAGCAGGTCTCTCGAAAGATAGTAAGAGGTATCTCCACACCAGTGTGTGGAACATCTTTACTTTAGTTCAATTAGTCTATAGGAAATTGTTTCAGAAGATCCAACTTAGCAAACCTAAATATGTCGTGTTCTGCGAGGTTTCAGGAGGAACAAAAATGTTCCTCTTTGGCTACAAGTGCCCTCTTGGTAAAAAAAATCACAAGCCCTCCTCTGACATCAAATGAAAGCATTAATAATGTTATTAAAGTATTAATAATGTTTCATAAAATGAATGACATGCATTGACCCTCTTTCATCTCTTTACTTTTGATCTTTTGAATGAGGCTGGCTGGGTCCGCCCGGGTGTCCGCCCCTGCACGGGGCCTCTGGTGCGCTGGGGGGCCTCGGGGCCCGGGGGGCATGGTCATTAACACCTCTGGGCAGATGCTCTTCTCCTTTATTGGAAAGGCACTCTGCCAGTGGGGGGAGGGGGAAAGGAGGGGGAGTAGGGATCTACCCAGCCTGGATGTCTACTGTCGGATGTATGGTGAGTTGTTTGAACGTTAATGTTGGGGAGGGATTAAATCCACGGGTGGGGGGGGGGGGGGGGTTGGGGGGGGGGTTGACGTTCTGGTGGGCTTGTGTCCGGCCCCCTGTCCCGGTCCTGGTCCGTGTCGTCTTCCGGTGCGGGTTTCACCTGGGGGGTGGGGTTGGGGTGGCTCGTGCGGGCCGGCTGGCCAGGGTCCCCCCCTCTTATTATTATTATTATTATTATTATTATTATTATTTATGTATTTATTTATTTATTTATTTATTTAGTTTAAGTAGGCTTGGTGGGTGGGCTGGGGGGGGCTTAGGTGTTGGTCCTGGTGGGTGGTTGGCTGGCGGGCCCTGCGGCCTCTCCCTGGCCCCCGGGCTACGGTGGTGCCGCTGGCGAGGCCCCCTTCTCTAGGTGGGGCTTTCGGGGAGCGGGGGTGCCTATTGGAGTCAGTAGGGGAGCTGGCTCCCTGGGTTGGCTTCCCAGTCATTTGCTCCCCATCCCCGGACTCCTCCCTCTGCCTGCTCCATCACGCCGCCACACATGTAGGTCATGAGGGAGGGGGCGTTACTGGAGGTTGCCACTTTCTGGTGACGCCCCTCTCCCCAATTTTATTTTGCATCTTAGACACTTTCACTTCAAACATTTTTCACATCACACACTCATATAGGCCATGGTAGGGGGGGGTGGGGGGAAGACGTCTGGGAGGGGGCTTATGTTGTGTGGGCCTCACCTCGGACGGCTCCCTTCACCTCCTCTCCCACTTAGACATTGAGGGCTCTGGGCAGTCACACGGAGGGGGTGCGCTGGCAACAGCTACCTTCCGAAAGGGGGGTGGGCTGTGCCGTGCATCCCCTTCGGCGCTCCCAGTTTTTAAACGCACTTGAGAACAACATGCAACAACACAACATTTGAGCAGGCGTAGGGAGGGTCGGGGTCTTCTGCACACCCCCGTTCTCCGATGGCGGCAAGGAGTCTGGGGCCTGGAGGAGGTGCGGGCCACTGTGTCCGGGGTCTTGGCGGGGGGCTGCGGTGTGCAGTCAGCGGCCTACCAGGTCTGGGGCTGATGCCTCCGCACCCCCCAGGGGACGGGGGGCAGGGATGGCAAGGGTAAGGTGGGGGGAGGGAGTGGGTTTATTAGGTATTTAGGGGGAGGGGGGGGCTCTGGCCGGGTGGCTCGTGCGGGTCGTGTTGGCCCGCCCTCTTGGGGGGGCCCGGTCCGGGGGGCGTCTGGTCGGGGGCCGGGGCCGGGGGTCGGGCACAAGCAGTCGTATAGTCGATTTGGGGTGACCCCCCCCCCTTTGGTCAGTGTTGGATGTGAGTGTTATGTGGGAATGTGTGTACAGCGTCTTTTTTTTTTTTTTTTTTTTTTTTTTTTTTTTGTGTGTGGCGAGTGGGGCACAAGGGAGGGATGGGGTGAATGAGTTTTTTTTTTTTTTTTTTTTTTTTTTTCAGGTATGGGTGTGGTCCGCTCCCTCTCCCAAGAACATCTCAAGTCTCCGATAGGTGCGGAGCCCATCCCCCCACGTCCTGCCCTCCTCCACTTCGTTGGCGGGCGCCTTGGCCCCCTGGCGCGTTGGTTGGCTTCGGGTTTGGGGCGGGTTCCCGGGCGTGCGCCGGCCCGCTCCTGGCGGCCTCTTCGCGGGGCCTGGCCCCCCGGGGGGCGGCCGGGGCCCTCGTCGCGGGGGCGGGGCGCCCCTGGGGCCTCTGGCCCTCAGGGCCCATGGCCGGGACCACTTCAGCGGGGCTGGCTGCCGGCGGAGCCCACGGGCTCGTCTCCGCGGCTCTTGAGGGCGTCGGCATTGCGGTGGCTGGGGGATTTCCTCGGGGTCGTCTCTGCTCCTTCCTTGGGGGGGGGGTTGCAGATATCCTGTGTCGGCCCCTCCTGGGCGACCTGCTTTAGGGACCCCTTTGGGAGTCCGGGGCTACGGGTCCCCTGACGCCTGCCTCTGTGCTCGGGGAAGGTGGGTCTTTGGTTCTCCACAATCACTATCAAGCTATTTCTGGATAATCTTCACCTAAACTAGTGCACTTTCACATCTCCCACTGGTGCTGGGTCCCAGGTATTAAGTGTTCACATATATACAGTAATCTTATAATTTATTTATTTATTTATGTTGTGTCACTTTCTTTTTTCAAATATCACATTACACATGTCAGCTTACATAATAATATATATGATTTAGCAATGGCACCTAGGTGTTATTCGAGTGTATCTGTTGCTTTATGTCTGTTGGTTGTGCTGTTCTTTTTGTGTCTCTTTCCAGGTGATGGAGCAGACAGAGGACATTTTATCATTCTCTTCCTTTTATCTCCTCTTTCTTTCACCTCTACTCTTTTTTTTTTCTTTTCTTTCACTTTTTGTTCTTCCTTTACTCTCCCATTGTCATGTCTATATAATTTGAAATTCTCCTTGCAGGAATCATAATAAAGCTATTTACAAGCATAAATCAAGTGGAGCACTATGGCGAAAGCTGTTTGCTCCACTTGTAAAAGCAAAATCTGTCGAGCTCCATCTGGCATTGAGATATCAATTCCTATTGCCATAGTGCTAGACAGGACAGTGGGAAAAAAAAAAAAAAAAATGAATGAGGCTGGCTGGCATCCAGAGAGGTGTCATAACTCATCCAACTGTAACATTACTTGTGAATAATTTTCATCATCTTTCATTAGCTCTTTGAGAGACGCAATTACACCTTTCATTTTGTTTACATGCCTTTTTCCGTTCTGTTTGGATCGTTTCAGTTTTATTTGCGACAGCTTTCTCAGTAAGAACGATAGCTCTTTTATTCTTTTCAGCAACAGATGCAGCAGATGATCCACTAATTTTACGTCATTTGCCAAAATCCAAAATAAAGGAAACTTCAAAGCACCAGCTTGCTGAAATCACGCAGAGCCACAGCACACACACACACCAAAATCCTGCAGCAAAACGTGCGGGGGGGGGGGGCGTCACAACATCTTCACCTGGGTAGGTGTAGTGTGGCGGTGTTGTGTGGGCCACAATCAAACAAAATGAGTCGCCGAGCGTCTGAGTAGGGGAAATATTGATTATGCGCTCGCTGTTCAAAACGTCAGTCCAAGCTGCAGTTAAGATTCTATTATTGGTATTGATCTTCAAAACACCAGTTCCAAATGCAGCAGCATAAAAACGGATCCACAGATTCGAGCCGCAATGAAAGGCAAAAAACAAACAAAAAACATTTAAAGCTTAAAGCGGTCAGCAAAGAGTAGACATCCCCCATCACCCACTCACTGAAACTCATCAGGTGAGCAAACAGGTGATCTTACAATCACTACCGACACCACGTGATCAAAGCTATGCCTATGCAATTGCAGTTTGTTGAGTTTGGACATCCTCTTTTTCGAGGTCAATCAGTACCTCCTCCAGAACCTCCTTGAATTTGAATGTGAAGGGAGATCTACCAATAACTGTGCAGGTTTGTCTTTTTTCTTCATCCTCTTCCTGCTGTGATAGTTGGCGGTCCTCCAACCTTTCTGTCTTTATTATTTCCTGCATACTTTCAGGTTAAAAAGGACAGTTTTGCTGTTGTGCTTCCCTCAAAAAACACTGCAGTGTGACCGAAAAATGTTGAGGGCATCAGTCAGTGAAGTTGTGTTTTGCAACCTGGCAAATGCAAAGGTTGCAAAAGCCTTTAAACGTTTATCTTCTGTTTTTATTTCAATAGAATGAGCAGCTGCTTTTAACACATGTGCAGAGCACATGTGCAACACAGTGAACTTCATGTTTTTCAATTCCATTTGTACTGAACAAATTGCAAAAGCCCTGTCCAGGTAACTCCTTGTTGAAGGCCAGAAGAACATTATGTATCAGTGCCCAGCTGTTGTCAGTTTCCACCTGATGAACTTTGAACTTTGTGTACTGTGACAGCTATAGACCCCTTGCAACCACGTGACTCCGTTACCCAGAACCCCTTGCGTGGTGGCCATATTGGTTGGCAGCCACCCTTACCAACATGCAATCCAAGCCTTATGTGGATGAGTTACAGCCTTCTGATAAGGCATTTTACTATGCTAAATGTACAAGGATCGGTAATGCGGACCCTTTGGCTCTTCCTGATATGGATTTTTCTAGCAATCCCGATGATTGGCCATTGCCATTGGCCATTTGCTATGCGGATCTGGTGAACTACCTTGTGTTGTCACCCACCCCAACATACAGTGGTGATCAGATGAAGGCGTACAAGAGTTTGGAAGCGCACAAACAGTTCACTGCCGGATGGATACGTGAACTGTTTGTTTGTTACATGAATGATGTAGCAGTTGTCCGTGGAAGGGTGAGTTTAATATTGTTCAGTCGGCCGTCGTGAGGTTTTCGTGAGCGCATCCTGCTGTTCAAGCAGAGCTACGAGGGGGCGACCTCCGCTCCTCTCCGTCCCCGGCCCGGGACCCGCGGGGCCCGAACGTCGGTCGGCTCGCGGAGGGGTTTGGGAGGGCAAGCGCTCCGGTCCGCGCGACGCGCTGGCCGCCTGTTTCGGCACGCCTCCGCTCGCGGAGGCTGCCTTGATGTTCTACCCACAGCTTTCTTTAAGAACGTTTTACCTGTCATAGCGTCTGATTTGACTCAGATAATAAACACGTCCCTTCTGTCAGGTGTTTTCCCCCAGTCCCTAAAAACAGCAATTATCAAACCACTGTTAAAAAAGAACAATTTAGACAAACTACTACTCCAGAACTACAGGCCCATCTCAAACCTCCCCTTTATCAATAAGATTATTGAAAAAGCTGTGTTTCAACAATTAAACACCTTCTTAACAACGACCAGCCGCTTTGACGTTTTCCAGTCTGGCTTCCGTGCTCACCACAGTACAGAGACCGCCCTTATTAAGGTGTTTAATGACATCCATATAAATACAGACTGTGGATGAACCACCGTGCTGGTACTATTGGATCTCAGTGCAGCATTTGATACTGTCGATCACTCCATCCTGCTAGAACGCCTGGAAAACTGGGTCGGCCTCTCTGGTACAGCTCTCAACTGGTTTGAATCCTACTTAAAAGACAGGGAATTTTTTGTATCAGTAGGTAACTTTACATCAGAGACGACAAAAATCACATGTGGGGTTCCCCAAGGGTCCATTCTGGGTCACCTCCTGTTCAACATCTACATGCTCCCCCTAGCTCAGATCATAAAAAACAACAACATCAGCTACCATAA
Source organism: Fundulus diaphanus (assembly GCA_037039145.1). Taxonomy (NCBI): domain Eukaryota; kingdom Metazoa; phylum Chordata; class Actinopteri; order Cyprinodontiformes; family Fundulidae; genus Fundulus; species Fundulus diaphanus. Next base: position 5,478,784 of record CM073122.1, on the reverse strand, counting down.
CTATGCAGACCACACACAGCTCTACATCACCATGTCACCAGGTGACTATGGACCAGTTCAAGCACTCAGTAAATGCCTAGAAGAAATCAATATGTGGATGTGCCAAAATTTCCTTCAATTGAATAAAAACAAAACAGAAGTAATAATTTTTGGACCAATAGAGGAGAGATCAAAGGTTAGCACACAGCTTCAGCTGCTTCAGCTAGGAACCACTGATCAGGCCCGAAACCTGGGAGTAGTGATGGACTCAGACCTGAACCTTCAAAAGCATCTAAAGACAGTTACAAGGTCGGCTTTTTATCACCTGAGGAACATTTCCAGGATTGAAGGACTAACGTCTCAGCAGGATCTGGAAAAACTAATCCATGCGTTTATTTTTAGTCTAATTGATTACTGCAACAGTGTTTTCGCAGGTCTGCCTAAAAAGAGGATCAGACAGCTGCAGCTGATCCAGAACGCTGCTGCACGCGTCCTCACTAAGACTAAGAAAGTAGAGCACATCACCCCAGTTCTAAAGTCCTTCCACTGGCTCCCTGGATCTCAGGGAGCCAGTATTTTAATCATGTAAAGCACTTTGCATTGTCTGTGTACTGAGTTGTGCTATATAAATAAATTTGCCTTGCCTTGCCTGGATGCCTGGTTTCTGTGCATAACAGAAAGGATTTAAGTGGCAAGGCCATTGCTGAAAATGCAGAAGCAAAACTTAGAAAACAATTTCACAAGATTTCTTTAGAATGCTGCTTCTGTGGAAGCATTTAAATCAGGTTAAGTTATCGACCTCAGTCTGTTGCAACACCTTGATGCTATTCTTGTTCTGCTGTTCTGTACTAGATTTTCTGCTGTGTTTGGGACGGCATTTCCAATGATGACACAGTTTGGTCCAAGTTTCAGGAGTCAGAGAGATGGCTTGATTTTTTTTCTTTGGAATATTTTGGTATAAAGAGAAGCTTGGGGTCCATTTAATGACGTGTCAAAGTCCTGTCACTCCAAAGCAGGCCCACATTGTCAGCCCTCCACCGCTGTTCTTCCCTGCGGGTCTTGGCTGTTACTGTGTTTGGTTTTCATTGAATATGTGGTCGTTCATTCTGGAAAAATTTCTTTATGTTGGTCTTGTCTATCTAAGTTTAGGAGCATTAAGTGGTCTGTTTATTTGTCATAGAAATCAAACAAAAATCTTTTCATTAAGACAAGAGTTTCACAAACTCTGTTTGAATAAGACTTTTGTGCATTTCAAATAATAAATATGACTTTTATTTGCCAAATTATTCTCTGTTTTTTTTTTTCTTAGCTTTGCTGCCACCTATGTGTTTGGTATGTTTATAACAATGCTCAGTGGTTATTTGTGTGGGTTTGTGTGGATGAAAACTTATTTTGAAAATAACCCCATGTGAACAATATGATTTTTAAAAAAAACATATGAAGGAAATATTCGTTTTTATGAAGACCCAGCTATGTGTGTACAAGGCCTCAGAGGGAAAGACAACTCACACCAACATCCACAATGACACCTGGATCTTGACACTTTGACTCCCAACAAAGTCCAACAACATGACATGATTGATTTAAATTGTGAAAATGGTTTCTGACTAGAATGACGCCCATATGAATCTCTTTGTATTACCACAGAGAGCCCAGGAGAGGCACCTTCCAGCAACTTTCAACATTCAGGGCTCCAATACAGGATACAGAAGGACAAACAATACTTAGAGTAAAATGCTTTATTCAAATCCCAATATTAGACAGCTAAGATAACTTACTTTGGTAGGTACTGTTGTCATTTTTGGAAAAAAGTTTGTTTGTTTTTTAGAGAGAGCCCATTAAATTAGAAAAGTGAGGCGAGGAATTATGAATTGTTAATCTGAACAAAGATTTACCAAAACTGGTCCCTTTGATCATGCAATAGCTGGTTTTCAGCAGCACATTTAATAGACCTTATAGTTACTTCAATAAAAACTTGTAAAACACTTGGTTCACTGGTGTCTTTTGTGGTTCTTTTTAATAATTTCAAAAGAGTTTTCTTGCTATACTGCCCTAAAGAGATCTCGTGCAGCTTCCTCTAAAATGGCCACATTCCTCCTGAAGATTCACACATGAAGACATTTAAGACAATACCCAGTTGAAGAAAAAGTTAAAAGATATGAAACATGAAACATTTGACATGAATTTTTAGTCGTCCAGCTTCAGTTGTTGGACAGATTGCCTCACATTTAGCTCTATAAACCTGCAGGTACTGTCAGTGCAAAACAGGCCCAGATCTTTAACCCTCAATATTGAGCCTGAAAGATAGTAAGAGGTATCTCCACACCAGTGTGTGGAACATCTTTACTTTAGTTCAATTAGTCTATAGGAAATTGTTTCAGAAGATCAACGTCTTCACAACATCTTCACCTGGGTAGGTGTAGTGTGGCGGTGTTGTGTGGGCCACAATCAAACAAAATGAGTCGCCGAGCGTCTGAGTAGGGGAAATATTGATTATGCGCTCGCTGTTCAAAACGTCAGTCCAAGCTGCAGTTAAGATTCTATTATTGGTATTGATCTTCAAAACACCAGTTCCAAATGCAGCAGCATAAAAACGGATCCACAGATTCGAGCCGCAATGAAAGGCAAAAAACAAACAAAAAACATTTAAAGCTTAAAGCGGTCAGCAAAGAGTAGACATCCCCCATCAGCCACTCACTGAAACTCATCAGGTGAGCAAACAGGTGATCTTACAATCACTACCGACACCACGTGATCAAGACTATGCCTATGCAATTGCAGTTTGTTGAGTTTGGACATCCTCTTTTTCGAGGTCAATCAGTACCTCCTCCAGAACCTCCTTGAATTTGAATGTGAAGGGAGATCTACCAATAACTGTGCAGGTTTGTCTTTTTTCTTCATCCTCTTCCTGCTGTGATAGTTGGCGGTCCTCCAACCTTTCTTTCTTTATTATTTCCTGCATACTTTCAGGTTAAAAAGGACAGTTTTGCTGTTGTGCTTCCCTCAAAAAACACTGCAGTGTGACCGAAAAATGTTGAGGGCATCAGTCAGTGAAGTTGTGTTTTGCAACCTGGCAAATGCAAAGGTTGCAAAAGCCTTTAAACGTTTATCTTCTGTTTTTATTTCAATAGAATGAGCAGCTGCTTTTAACACATGTGCAGAGCACATGTGCAACACAGTGAACTTCATGTTTTTCAATGCCATTTGTACTGAACAAACTCCCTGTTGAAGGCCAGAAGAACATTATGTATCAGTGCCCAGCTGATGTCAGTTTCCACCTGATGAACTTTGAACTTTGTGTACTGTGACAGCTATTGCAGAAACTGCATCACCCAGCATGTGTTTGGCTGGAAGGGGAGGTGCACCCTGACCACATCCAGGAAGAGTGAGGGAGTAGTAAAGAAGTCTCCTGGTATGCCTTGGAACTTTGGATGCAACATTACCAGTAGCATCTAAGTACACGGCCAATGTTTTTTTTCTCAGATGTTGATTCCAGTTTCTGTGTACATATGTACACCAAATGGATCAATTTTCAGGTGCTGAATGTATCCAGGAATTCTGTGAAATTGAGTGTCACATTCCTTTATGTTTGCCGAATTCTGACTTAATCACTTTCAGAACATCTTTATTCAGACTTCGGGTTATATTCCCAGAAATGAGTTCAGCAACAGGGGTTTTTCTAAGTTTGGTATAGAAAAGCTGGCTTACTCTCTTGTGTAAAACCCTTGCGATCCTCCCTCTTCTGGTATATGTTGCTGGTCTAAATTGCTCTCACTTTTCTTGCGTTTTATTTCTCCCTTTTGTTGCACATATATTTTGATTACAACATTCCCTATTGGTTTTCTTTTCATTCTAAAGAAGTATTTAGCACTACAGGAATGAAAAGTACAAATGGCACTAATATTTAAATATGGGCTTTTGACTGTTCGGCTGTGTGATGGTTGAATGCGCAGACTCTTGAAAGGAAGAGTACAACAGGATTTTTTTTCCCGAAAGCTGTTTTATAAAACATTGGTTCAAGGTCTTCTCAGTTTTATTGAACCTTTCAGCAGAAGACTTTTCTGCCATTTATCTTGTTTAATTGTAATAGTAAACTTTTTTATACGGTTGGGAGCTTTCTCCATTGGTCAATGTTTTATTGAGCCGGAACTTCAGTTTTTACAGACATTTTTTTTTACTTTTTCTTCCTTTTTAGTGTTTTGCAGGTCTTCATATGTGACATCATCTTCTGCTTTCAAATTTCTCTGGTCTGTGTTGTGTAGTTTGTCTCCTTCGGTGTTTTCCAGGTCTTCATCTGTGACATTGCTGTCTGTCCTCTCTTGTTGATCTTTTTTAGTGTCTTGGAAATATCCGACCGCAGTTCTATTCAATAATTCATCTTTGTCTTCCTGTTCTTTTGATCTTTTGTGTTGTGAGCTTATCAAATCCCTGACTCCTTTGCGATTTTTGGTCCATTCAACCCAAGCCAATGACGATTTTTTTTTTATCTTCTTTACCAAATAGGGCAAATTATATTTCTGACCAGATTTCTGAAGAATAATCTGTGTTTCGGGCTTTGATGTCTTTACTATACATTGTTTTGACCAGGGCTGCTATTTCACCAGCATGTGCCCATTGCTGAAGCCACAATGGACTCTGAACTGCTGAAGCCACAAAATGGACTCTGTACCACATTCGTATATTTGCACATTTGCATCATTGCATCCTTATCTAGCATTACAAATGTTGCCGAACTCTCAGTTTCTAAAATGCATTCTTGTAGAAGAAATGGTCCGCTGATGAGTTATTGATCCGGAAAAGCCTAATCTGTGAATATCTATCTAACTTTCCCAAAATGTTAAACTCCTAACCCTGATACTCGAAATCACAAGTCTACGTAATGCTGGTGAGGAGGAGGACTGAGATTCCCAGGCGCAGAATCTGTGTCTCCGACATTCAGGAGAGGAGGTGAAGCAACAACATTTGCTTATTTTCTACTCCATTTGGCAAATGTTTTTCGACCTGCTTAAAAGTCCATCCATCCATTTTCCGACATGCTTATCCCTGGTGCTGGTCCAGCTGTCAATGGGCGAGAGGTGGCGTACACCCTGGACTGGTTGCCAGTCTATCACAGGGCAGCACAGAGACAAACAACCATTCTCACACACACTCACACCTAAGGAGAGACCAAATAACCTGTGGGAGGAAGCCTGAGTACCCGGAGTACCTCACATGCACAGGGAGAACATGCAAACTCCATGCAGAAAGACCCAGGGTGGACTTGAACCCAGGACCTTCTTGCGGCAAGGCAGCAGTGCTACCCACTGCAACACTGTGCAGCCCCATTGCTTAAAAGTCTGTATATTTATATTTAGTTTCACTGCACAGCCACAATAAGTTTATGGAAAAAGCATCAGCAGCAAGATAAAGCAAGCAAGCTCGCAAATAAAATTTTAGTAAGGTCGTATGTAGGTCAAATAATAATAAGACTTAAAAAAAAGTACTCAAGATTGAATGATAGTCACCGGTTTGAACATAAAACCTAGAAGTTATGCTAGAGCTGTGTCGTCAGATGGGTTGGAACACAATGAACGGGACTGCAGGTGGTAAAATATCTGCACAGTAAAGGAATAATTTTTAACTCTCAGGACATAGAGGCCTGCCACCCACTTCCACGTAGAGACAAACAGATGAAACCTGCAGTCATAATAGGGTTCACAAACAGAAAAGAGAAAAACTTGGTGCTCAAAAAAGGGAAAAAAGTCAAAGGGTCCTAACAAAAAGAAATGTAAACATTGCAAGGCAGGCGCGTGCAGTACTATCAGGTAGGTTAGGCATTATCTGTTACAGCTGAACAGCTGCAGGAGCCCTGAATCATTTTTTTACTCACAATCCTCCCGTGTTAGAAGACCGGGCGGGTTTGTTTCTGTACCACAGCGCCAAACTGTGTCCTTGCATCAGTGTAGATTATTTACATTTGTCGTGGTCAGTGTTTATGTATCAGTGGCTTTTATTAATGACCACCATTCTTCATAAATGACCTGGATAACAATGACAGGTGAACAGAGAGAAACAATTTCTTTCACTAATAACACACAGAGAAACACTGTTCCACTCCTTTGTGTGGAAAAAGAGCACCTTAATAATCCTGAGCTCTGTGGTTTGTTACAAAATTTCCATATCAAAAAAGATTATTTTTGTAAGTTACTTTCTTACTTCTTTTGATGATTAAAAGGCTATATGTGAATATGTGTGACAACAATGAACATGTGCGCCTTTACAGTAAAGGTGCCTACTGATAGAGCGTAAGTTGATGAAACATCCCCATCTTAAAAATTAATGTGGCACCACTGCTATCATTAAATTAATATACACAGTTTTAGTTGCTGTAAAAGGGGTTTTTATTCTGGAAATAAACTATTCATGTCAATATTATGTCTTCACTTGCATCCGTTGAGCAATGGAATAAAAGGCCTCTCCAGATCTGACTGTCGGGCTGAATTTCAACCACAGCTATCCCGTAGTGAGTGTGATTGGGTGAATGTGGCTATAGTTTAAAGTGCTTTGAGTGGTCAGTATGACTAGAAACATGCTTTTATAAATTCATTCCATTTCAGTCCATCTTTTTTTTTCTATGTAACAATATATTTGTTACTAATCTTAAGATGTCTGCTATGACAACATTTAATGCCAAAAACTAGACTGTAAAAGATCTATTAGCTCATCTTTTAGTAAACTATACAATATACCATATAGACCCCAGCAGTTCTAGAGTATGGAGATAGTTAAAACTTTACCTTTTCTATCCCTTTAAAGAAATGATCTCCACAAACTTTTTTTGAAATATGCTTCTTTATTGAAAAATGAGTACATATTTCCACAAATAAGGTTTATTGCAAAGCAGAATTCCATAACCCATAATGTTGTTGGTTTTCCCCTTTAGGAGCCATACTTGTTTTTTTTCCTATATTTGTTTATTATCCCTAAATGCCAAAGCAAAAACAGAAAAAGAAAGAAAATAAATGTGATTGTGGATGCTTGCTGTTTATTTCTCTGTGGTTTCAGTACAAAGGCAGACCTAAAAAAAAAAAACATGCAATACGATCCTGATCCACCTGGAGGCCGACCTCGTCAAACCATGGCGTTCTGATTGAGTACAAAACAAAGAAAACATAGAAAATAATGAGTAACTTTTCATTTAGGTCTCACTCATTAAATATATCTACATTTTTTTTTCTTACTAACAGCATTTATAAAGCCTGTTGACACGGGCGATGTCATTGACGTCCATTTTTATGCGTTGTCCAAACTTCAGCTTTGGGTTGGATTTGGCAACGATGGTTGGTTTGCCATTTTTAGAAAAAGCATCGCTTTAAAAAGAGAAATACAATCAATATCATAACAGTGGAGCATTATAGTTAATAATGCATGAGTGCTGGTAGAGACTCACTTGGGGTATTCCATGACAGAGTTGAAGTCATACGGAGTCCCCAAGTTGTTAGTTTTCTTCTTTTCAAAGTTGGCCCTCTTTCCTGCCTCCCGAATCAGAACAGAGAAAATATTCAGTGTCTGCTGTTAGGAAATATTGGTCAAATGTTACAGTTTAGTTGCCAAAAGTTGCAAAATTTGAGATTTGAGGGTAGTTGGCCCCCAACACTTTTCAAATGAGGCTACACCAGAGCTTCCTCGGGAGAGGAGCTAGACTCATTGGACCTGTTTTCCATATGGGTCCAAAAAAGACATATGCGGCCATGGAGGAAGAACTGGAGGTAATAAAAAACTGACTGCAGTATCCTACCGAACAAATGGATAAAATGACAAAGCAGCAGCAAACCATTGTGGACCTGGTGAAAGAAGTGAAGCAATTAAAAAAAAATGAATGAGGAAAAAGACAACACAAAGAGACGAGTAGCAGACTTAGAGCAATATTCAAGATTGAATGACCTTATAGTCATCGGTTTGAACATAAAACCTAGAAGTTATGCTAGAGCTGTGTCGTCAGATGGGTTGGAACACAGTCCACCTGCAGTCCCATGAACGGGACTGCAGGTGGTAAAATATCTGCACAGTAAAGGAATAATTTTTGACGCTCAGGACACAGAGGCCTGCCACCCACTTCCACGTAGAGACAAATAGATGAAACCTGCAGTCATAATAAGGTTTACAAACAGAAAACAGAAAAACTTGGTGCTCAAACAAGGGAAAAAACTCAAAGGGTCAAATGTATATTTAAATGAGCACCAAACAAAAAGAAATGTAAACATTGCAAGGCAGGTGCGTGCATTGAAAAAACAAAATAAGATACAAGCAACTTGGACCTCAAATTGTAAAGTGTTCATCAAACTTAACAGAACCCCTGAAGAAGCAAAGGTAATCTGGATCAGAGAAGAAGATGAGCTGGACAAGTAAAGGCTAACTAATTAATGTAAATGCAAAATCACCCCTCATCAATATGAATAACTTGTTCAGTGACAGATCTTCCTCTAAAGATGAGGATGGTTTTAATGTAGTGCAGGAATTTGCAATATTCAACTCAGAAAACCATGATGTTCAATCTGTCTTGAATGAGGTTGATCCTGACATTCACTTATATAACCACATTAAAACAAATTGTAAGTACTTTGAAGACACACAAATGCCTTCATTAGATAAGCTTGAAGATATTATATCAATTATTCATTTTAATAGTCAGAGCCTACAGGCCAACTTTTATAAAATAAAGGAATGTTTAGCCAATCTTAGTTTCTCGTTTAATGTCACAGCAGTTTCAGAGACGTGGTTAAATCGCGATTTTAACCTAAATGTAACTTTTTGTAACGTTTCTGGCACTGGAGCTGATCTAATCTTTACTCAGCACACCTGTTTACTCTCCACCCCGTCTGCAATTAGCCTTCAGTCTTTTCACCTGTTATCATCTCTATTTATACTCCGTTCTGATCAGTCTCCAGTGCCAGAACGTCACTCCTCTCCCGTTCACTCTCATGCCTGGGGTAAGAGCATTGCAGCCTGAGTTTGATTTTTCTGTCTGTTTGCCCAACATTATCTGTCCTGTTTTTGAGTCTGTCTCAGCTTTTTGCCTTTTGTCTGCGTCTGGAGGACCCATCATCTGTGCAATAAATCTTTTAGCATCAGCTCCATGTCCGGCTTATATTGAGTTCTTCTAAATCATCACAGTACGTTCTGGCCAAAAATGAACTCTCTGCCGAGACGTTTTCTCCTTCCTGGAGGAGCTATGCTTGGTCCAACCAGCGCTTCACTCACCTCCCACAGTTTAATCAGTCGCTCACCGGACTTCTGTCAGTCCTCCTCACCGCCGTTCCACCCGGATCCGTTTTTTTTTCTGGAGATCGAAGAGGAGGTGGTGCGGGAGCTTCGCCCGGATCTTTTTCCGGAACCGGCTCAGCTTCCCTCTCCTAACTTGGAGACGTCAGGGTCGCCACCGGCTTCAGCGGGTCCGTCCTGTCAGGAGGCATCTGCCTCCTTGCGAGGTCCGCCGTCTCGCCGCCGAAGGAGGAGACGTTTACCTGCTGTTCTTCCGTCCACTATTACCGCGCACCGGGTCGAGGAGCCAGCTCGGGCTTTGTCTGTGGCCGAACCTCAACCACAGGCCACTTCCTGTTTGACAGAACCCGCTCTTTCTCCTCCCGCGTTGGAGTTGCCCACAGCTCCCCCTGGTGGTGTTAATGACTCTGAGTATGTGCTCCTGGAGAGTAAGATAAGGACGTTTGCACCCATAATTAAACGCCTCAGGGAGGCTCTTCTCAGTCATTATTCAGAGGAGCTGGAGAAAAAATTAAAGGAGGTTGAGGGACATTATAGGTCAGCCCTCCAGGCTTTCTACAGCCAACCTAAACCTGTCCCCGAGGGTCTGGAAGACGCCTCGGCCCCTGAGTCTGTCCCCGAGGGTCTGGAAGACGCCTCGGCCCCTGAGTCTGTCCCCGAGGGTCTGGAAGACGCCTCGGCCCCTGAGTCTGTCCCCGAGGGTCTGGAAGACGCCTCGGCCCCTGAATCTGTCCCCGAGGGTCCGGAAGACGCCTCGGCCCCTGAATCTGTCCCCGAGGGCCCGGCCGACGCCTCGGCCCCTGAGTCTGTCCCCGAGGGTCCGGAAGACGCCTCGGCCCCTGAGTCTGTCCCCGAGGGTCTGGCCGACGCCTCGGCCCCTGAGTCAGCCCCCGAGGGTCCGGAAGACGCCTCGGCCCCTGAGTCAGCCCCCGAGGGTCTGGAAGACGCCTCGGCCCCTGACTCAGCCCCCGAGGGCCCGGGAGACGCCTCGGCCCCTGACTCAGCCCCCGAGGGCCCGGAAGACGCCTCGGCCCCTGACTCAGCCCCCGAGGGCCCGGGAGACGCCTCGGCCCCCGACTCAGCCCCCGACTCAGCCCCCGAGGGTCCGGAGGACGCCTCGGCCCCTGAACCTGTCCCCGGAGGCCCGGCCGACGCCTCGGCTCCCGTGAAGCCCAACGAGGGGGTCCAGGAGGATCTGCCTCTGCCCAAGTCCAGAGAGGTGGTCCAGGAGGACCCGCCTCTTCTGACCTGCGACGTGGGAACCCAGAGGGGTCCGTCACTGACGTCCGACGTGGGAACCCAGGGGGGTCCGTCGCAGACGTCCGACATGGGAACCCAGAGGGATCCGTCGCAGACGTCCGACGTGGGAACCCAGAGGGGTCCGTCGCAGACGTCCGACGTGGGAACCCAGAGGGGTCCGTCGCAGACGTCCGACGTGGGAACCCAGAGGGGTCCATCGCTGAACTGTGATGCGGGGACTCAGGTGGATCCTTCGTTCTTCGGACACCCCAAGCCTCCGAAGAGGATGCAACAACTGTGGTCCCCTGGAGACTTTGAGCCTCTCGATGTCGTGTTTAAGCCCAGACCCCTTATTGCCCTCATGGACAGCCTACTCTGGGAGAGACTTTATTGGATGTCCCTTTCTGAGACCCTCCAGGAGTTGATCCTGAGACTCCTGGTGGCTAAGGGTCTGACTTTGGCTCCTGAAGCCTTTAGCCCGAGGTCTCCTGAAGCCTGCAGCCCGGGGTCTTCTGTAGTCTGTAGCCCCGTGGCCTCTGTGGTCTGTAGCCCCGTGGCCTCTGTGGTCTGTAGCCCCGTGGCCTCTGTAGTCTGTAGCCCTGTGGCCTCTGTAGCCCTGTGGCCTCTGTAGTCTGTAGCCCTGTGGCCTCTGTAGTCTGTAGCCCTGTGGCCTCTGTAGTCTGTAGCCCTGTGGCCTCTGTAGTCTGTAGTCCTGTGGCCACCTTAGCAGCCTGTAGCCAGGCTCCCACCTTAGCAGCCTGTAGCCAGGCTCCCACCTTAGCAGCCTGTTGCCAGGCTCCCACCTTAGCAGCCTGTTGCCAGGCTCCCACCTTAGCAGCCTGTTGCCAGGCTCCCACCTTAGCAGCCTGTTGCCAGGCTCCCACCTTAGCAGCCTGTTGCCAGGCTCCCACCTTAGCAGCCTGTTGCCAGGCTCCCACCTCAACTGCCTGTAACCCGGCTCCCACCTTAGCAGCCTGTAGCCAGGCTCCCACCTTAGCAGCCTGTAGCCAGGCTCCCACCTTAGCAGCCTGTAGCCAGGCTCCCACCTTAGCAACCTGTTGCCAGGCTCCCACCTTAGCAACCTGTTGCCAGGCTCCCACCTTAGCAGCCTGTTGCCAGGCTCCCACCTTAGCAGCCTGTAGCCAGGCATCCCCTTCAGTCGCCTGTAGCCAGGCATCCCCTTCAGTCGCCTGTAGCCAGGCATCCCCTTCAGTCGCCTGTAGCCAGGCATCCCCTTCAGTCGCCTGTAGCCAGGCATCCCCTTCAGTCGCCTGTAGCCAGGCATCCCCTTCAGTCGCCTGTAGCCAGGCATCCCCTTCAGTCGCCTGTAGCCAGGCATCCCCTTCAGTCGCCTGTAGCCAGGCTCCCCCTTCAGTCGCCTGTAGCCAGGCATCCCCTTCAGTCGCCTGTAGCCAGGCATCCCCTTCAGTCGCCTGTAGCCAGGCATCCCCTTCAGTCGCCTGTAGCCAGGCATCCCCTTCAGTCGCCTGTAGCCAGGCATCCCCTTCAGTCGCCTGTAGCCAGGCATCCCCTTCAGTCGCCTGTAGCCAGGCATCCCCTTCAGTCGCCTGTAGCCAGGCATCCCCTTCAGTCGCCTGTAGCCAGGCATCCCCTTCAGTCGCCTGTAGCCAGGCATCCCCTTCAGTCGCCTGTAGCCAGGCTCCCTCTTCAGTCGCCTGTAGCCAGGCTCCCTCTTCAGTCGCCTGTAGCCAGGTTCCCTCGTCAGTCGCCTGTAGCCAGGCTCCCTCGTCAGTCGCCTGTAGCCAGGCTCCCTCGTCAGTCGCCTGTAGCCAGGCTCCCTCGTCAGTCGCCTGTAGCCAGGCTCCCTCGTCAGTCGCCTGTAGCCAGGCTCCCTCGTCAGTCGCCTGTAGCCAGGCTCCCTCTTCAGTCGCCTGTAGCCAGGCTCCCTCTTCAGTCGCCTGTAGCCAGGCTCCTTCTTTATTCGCCTGTAACCAGGCGCCGCCGTCTGTAGCCGTTAACCAGGCGCCGCCTCCCTTAGCCTGTAGTCTGGCGCCTTCCGTACCCCGTAGTCTGGCGCCTTCCGTACCCCGTAGTCTGGCGCCTTCCGTACCCCGTAGTCTGGCGCCTTCCGTACCCCGTAGTCTGGCGCCTTCCGTACCCCGTAGTCTGGCGCCTTCCGTACCCCGTAGTCTGGCGCCTTCCGTACCCCGTAGTCTGGCGCCTTCCGTACCCCGTAGTCTGGCGCCTTCCGTACCCCGTAGTCTGGCGCCTTCCGTACCCCGTAGTCTGGCGCCTTCCGTACCCCGTAGTCTGGCGCCTTCCGTAGCCCGTAGTCTGGCGCCTTCCTTAGCCCGTAGTCTGGCGCCTTCCTTAGCCCGTAGTCCGGCGCCTGCCTTAGCCTGTAGTCCGGCGCCTGCCTTAGCCTGTAGTCCGGCGCCTGCCTTAGCCTGTAGTCCGGCGCCTGCCTTAGCCTGTACTCCGGCGCCTTCCTTAGCCTGTAGTGCGGCGTCCTCCTTAGTCTGTAGTCCGACGCCTCCCCTAGCCTGTAGTCCGGCACCCGGTTCTGTCTTCTCTCCCTTCAGGAGTCGGGGTCCGAGGTTCCTGCTCCGCCGGCGGCCTCCTGAAATCCTGGTTCGCTTGGGCCATCCGCCGGGACGACTGCCGGAGGTCCTGACTCGCCTGGGTCGTCCGCAGGGACGACCGTCGGAGAACCTGTCACGCCGGGGCCGTCCGCCGGAGAACCTGTCACGCCGGGGCCGTCCGCCGGAGAACCTGTCACGCCGGGGCCGTCCGCCGGAGAACCTGTCACGCCGGGGCCGTCCGCCGGAGAACCTGTCACGCCGGGGCCGTCCGCCGGAGAACCTGTCACGCCGGGGCCGTCCGCCGGAGAACCTGTCACGCCGGGGCCGTCCGCCGGAGAACCTGTCACGCCGGGACCGCCCGCCGGAGAACCTGTCTCGCCGGGACCGCCCGCCGGAGATCCGGTCACTTAGACTGTTTGGACTCTTTATTTTTTGGGATTCGCCCTTTGAGGGTTGTTTTTTTTTTTCTTGACTTGTATATTTGGTTGTGTGTTATTTTTCTGACTCTGGCCCTCCGACCTGTAGCCCCCTCCACCCGCCCGGTCTGATTTTTGTTTTGTTTTTCCTTAGACTTTGGAGGGCGTCTGGTATCCGCCCTTGAGGGGGGGGGCTCTGTAACGTTTCTGGCACTGGAGCTGATCTAATCTTTACTCAGCACACCTGTTTACTCTCCACCCCGTCTGCAATTAGCCTTCAGTGTTTTCACCTGTTATCATCTCTATTTATACTCCGTTCTGATCAGTCTCCAGTGCCAGAACGTCACTCCTCTCCCGTTCACTCTCATGCCTGGGGTAAGAGCATTGCAGCCTGAGTTTGATTTTTCTGTCTGTTTGCCCAACATTATCTGTCCTGTTTTTGAGTCTGTCTCAGCTTTTTGCCTTTTGTCTGCGTCTGGAGGACCCATCATCTGTGCAATAAATCTTTTAGCATCAGCTCCATGTCCGGCTTATATTGAGTTCTTCTAAATCATCACACTTTTGAAGGTTATGAGATGTTCTATAAAAACAGAGACCACAAACGTGGCGGTGGTGTGGCTCTATTTGTTAATAAAAAATGCAAGAAAAAGCAGTGGAACATATGAGTTTAGCAGTTGATCAAGTAATGGAATGTATCACAGTGGAAATAGTCCTGGATTAAAGGAAAAATATTATTTCATTATTCATGGAAAAGATGCTTGTTGACCAATCCAAGGTGATTATTTTATGTGGAGACCTAAATATTGATTTCCTTAAACACAAAAGCCATAAACCAACAGAATGTTTTCTAAATACTATGCTTAGTAACTCATTATTTCCACTGGTTTCACTACCTACAAGAATAACAGCTAATACAGCATCACTAATTGACAACATATTTACCAATAAGTTGAAGCACATTAAGATGAGTGGAGTCTTGGTAAATGACATAAGTGATCACTTACCTGTATTCACACTAGTCAATGTCAAAGTGGAACTTAAATGCTACACCATATAAGATGATTAAATGTAGATCCAGAAGCGAAAGGTCAGCGACTTCCTTACAAGAAAGTTTTTCAAAACAAAGCTGGGATACAGTTCTGGTTGAAAATGATGTGGATAAAGCATACGAAAAGTTTTTACAAATCTTCAAAAAGCTGCCTATGACTTACATTGTCCAATCAAAACATATACAATCAAAACAAAAAAGAAAGAAGGCCCTTGGATGACGAAAGGTTTAATAAATGCATGTAAAAAGAAAAATGCATTGTATAAAATGTTTATTAGAAAAAGAACTGTGGAATCTCAAATAAAATATAACAAGTACAAAAATAGACTAATATAATCAGAAGCTGTAAAAAAGCTTACTACACAAATCTGCTGGAGAAAAATAAAAACAATATGAGAGGCTTGTGGAGTACGCTAAATAGAGTCATTAAGAAAAACCTTGAGAAAAATTTAGTACCAGACTGTATTACACAAAATGATAAAGAGACAAAACTAGAAAACACTGTAAATATATTTAATGACTACTTTGTTAATATTGGACCTGAAATAGCAAATAAAATTAGTAATTCAAATAATGGAAATATTTTAGGAAATGTTTTGGAAATTCAGTAGTCGCTGTTCTTGACTCCAGCAAACAGTAAAGAAATAATAGACATTGTAAATCAATGCAAGAGCAAACAATCAAAAGATCACAATGACACTGACATGATTCTAATCAAAAGAATCATTCATGAAATAGTTGTACCCATAACTCATATATGTAATCTATCTCTGGAAACGGGAACATTCCCAGCTCAAATCAAGATTGCAAAAGTTGTGCCTATATTCAAAAGTGGGGATAGGCAGGAAATATCAGCGGGCGGCAGACAAGCTTTGCGCGCATATGGAGTTAGTTTTTTTTTTTTTTGGAATGTTTGCGAGGCAGTAGCGTGAGGGAAACCCTACAATGTTACTTAGAGTCGCATCAGCAGAAACGCGAGGTCCGCGTCAGCCTTGGAGCCTTCTCTTTCTTTTAGCTCTCGCCATTCGGAAAAAGCTTGCCCGATGTTCACCCGTGTACGACTCCTCTTTCTGTCCAGAGCCCTTTTCCTCTTTCTTGCCTGCTCCAACATGGGCTTTCGCTGTTTTCTCGCTGGTTCCGCCATGATAACTGCACAGATATCTCCACTGCGCTAGCAACGAGCAAGCCTTTCACTGGGGGCGTGTAGCAGTTCTCGCCGTAAAGCAAGACCGACTCTCGCGATGCACACGAGATTTTGAGCCTGTGGGTGCGGGCCGAGGCCTCCTGCAATTGCAAGTGCGGTATTTCCCCCACAGACCACCAGGGTGACCGAGAAAACCTTTATTCGACCTGAAATGACTCATTTAATCATCCAAAACGATATGGAACATATTAATTAACTGAAAAATGTTGCATAGTATGCCTTTAATACAAAAACTTGAGAAAAATGGCATTTGAGGAGTTCTACAGAACTGGGTCAAATCCTACTTGTCTAATAGGGAACACTATGTACAGCTAGGGGAATTCTCATCTAGAAGACGGTACATCACTTGTGGTGTGCCCCAAGGATCGATTTTGGGCCCTAGACTGTTTTTATTATATATAAACGAATAAATAAAAACTAGTACCACGCTAAGACCATTTAAAAGCAGGTATAAATATGTCATCTTTAAAAAAATATGCATGTAACCCAAACATTTATTGTGATAATTTGTAACATTTTCAATAAGTACTACTAGATATCTTCTTTCTGTACAATTGCTTTCAAAATAAGACACCGTATTCATGTAAGTGTGCTTTGATTTGTAATACCTTTTATCAAAGGACTGCATATGTTACATGACATGAATATTGTAATTGGGGGTAGGTTCTTATAAGTTCTTGAACTTCTACCTACTCCTTTTGAGCGTTACTAAAATGTCTTAACATCTCAATGTAAATCTTACTTGTATTTTTGCTCAAAGAAATTGAAAATAATTTTTTTTTTTTAATTTACAAAAATGTACAAAAAAAGTTTGACCTGGTTTGTGGACCAAATATTTTTTTATTTTTTAAAGACCTGAAAGGTATGAATATGGGAATAACAATTTTTGCAGCACAAACACTGAATTAATTACACTCTTTAAAGTAGCATTATAGTATTTCTAAGACACAAAATTTTCTAGTAAAGGATCGAACTTTGAAACAGCTTTTTTTCACATCAAACGTACCTTTCTCAATGTTTTTGAAGAGAATGCGAACATATTCGTCTCTGTCAGAGCGGACCTGTTCATGGTTGAAGCCGAGAGCGTGAAGTATCTCATGTTGTATTGTGCCAAAACGGAAACAGCCCTTTCTATTCAGGGAGATTTTC
Source organism: Fundulus diaphanus (assembly GCA_037039145.1). Lineage (NCBI taxonomy): Eukaryota > Metazoa > Chordata > Actinopteri > Cyprinodontiformes > Fundulidae > Fundulus > Fundulus diaphanus. The sequence continues at coordinate 5,461,945 of CM073122.1, read as the reverse complement.
TGTCCTCCATTCTGACGTCCTAGGGAGGACCAACACCTGAAAGGTACACACAGAGTGACCAGTGGGAAAATAAATACTTTTTCAGGTCCTGGTGTTTGTTGTAAATATGGTTTACTTTATTTAAACCTGTTTTTATTTATTTTTTTAGGCTCTTTGAGAAATTTTATGGGGAAAGGATGGCCATTTACTGTCAGATTCTTAACATTAGAATGTTGTGGTTAAAAAAGTGATTGTGCCATCCTGGAAAAATCAAGAAACATCTGCATAAGGGGAATGGATAAAAGAAATGATGGAGATTGCATGTTTTGAATCACTCACTGATAGCCAAACTGCGTTGTCGAAAGGAATAACATATACATGTCTGGAATCAGTTTTTGTCTTTTGTAAATGAAGTAAAGTTTTAAATATGTCACAGCTGACATACTTTTTTGTTGTATGCTGATTTGCTTTCTTTTTTTATTTGCATTTTCTTCTTAAAAGCTTGACAAAAAGGAGGATAAATAATTATATATATTTTTTTTTTTTTTTTTTTTATTTAATCGGTCATTGTCTCAATTATATTTTTGCCCCCTTGACTACTTCTAATGAAGTAATAATTTTACCTTGGAAAATACTCCAAAACAAAACTATGATTGATAATAAAATAAAATAAAGTGTTAAATTATTTTTTCAAGTAGAGAAGCAAAATTAGCAAGCATATCATTATAATTTGAAGAGTTGTTGAAAACATTTTATTAGATTTTATATGATTCTTTTTTATGTGATAATATTTAGTCTTATGCTGGAACAGTGTGTGTGTGTGTGTGTGTGTGTGTGTGTGTGTGTGTGTGTGTGTGTGTGTGTGTGTGTGTGTGTGTGTGTGTTCATACCCTCGACCCGAGAAAAAATGGATGTAATCACGATGAGATGATTTACGTGGGACAAAGCGAATGCAAGTAGACTCACGGAAGCTCTTTAGGGCATCAATGATGCAGTTGCGCTCCTTCTCACCTATGGAAAAGTAGAATTGATCAGTTACACCCTTTACCAATCTTAAATGATTTAATTAAACATGAAAGCAATATTGTTCACTTCATGTAAGTTGTTATTTAAAACCAGTTCTGCTCACTATAGGCAGAGGAGATCTCGTAGGGCACAAAGACAAAGCGTCCAGATTTGGGCCACTTGCAGCCCGTGGCAGTGCATGGGTCTGCATTCCTGGTCCGTATATCAGGTATGACAATGTCATCAAGCAGCATCGGCGTCTCTGCTGCAAATTAAATAAAATTAAAATCAATATTAAAACAATTAAAATTTTGAGATTTACTATGAAGTTGCTGTGAGCGAACGGAGGTGTTATACGTTGATGCTACAATCTCTACCTAAATAAGACCCTAGTTCATTTTGTATATTCAGTTATTATTTTGAAAAAAAAATAGCTGCACATGTTTTAGCAAACCTAAACCATCTTATGTCTTAATCATGCAGAATCTGCATATTTTCTTTAACAGTTTAACAAATTCAAATGTGAAATGTCTGATATATATTTTATTTAACTCACCAGAGGCATCATCATCATCATTGTCAACCGCTGTGCTCTGCAAAACATTCAACATAGTTTTCCTGCTAAAAAAACGTTTTCTAGGCAAATAAATGATTTCTACTAAAGGAAAACTGTGCAGTTATTTCTATTTTTCAAAGACTAAACACTCCAGTTTTTCCTTCAGCCAAATCTAAAATTAATTTACCTCAAAGTAATTTATTTCCAAGCTTAAAAACTTGTTTATTTTAATTTGGTCTATCAATCATTTTTAAGAATTGTAATACTTTTCACTGGGAATAAAGTTGACCTTAATCTTGTTGTCCCAAACTTACCAGTAAGACACTGGTCCCTGAGAGGAAGAGGAGGAAAAGAAAAGCTGGAACCATGATGAAGGTGATCTAAAATTTAAAATGCATACAGTGCTTCATTTATAAAATGTATGTTTAGGATATGTAGAGTGATAAACATGAATCAGAAAATATTTAAAAGAATAAAAAAACCATAAGAACTTGCCTGATTAAAAGAAGAGACCTGATGACCCGAGAGTCTGATGCAGGATGGAGTTAAAGTTCATCTCCTCTCTCTCTCTTTATGCACCTCACACAGGGTGTGGCTTAGCTTGACTGTTTGGTATTTCAAAGGCTTGAAAACAACGAGAGAAAAAAACTGAGCCGCAAAAAATATCAGAACAAGGAACTAACATCTAAACTGAGTAATCAATTATCACCAGTAACCAGAACCATCATTTGAGTTTAGAGGTTCTTGTCAACAGAATCAACAGGATTTTCCAGATGTGGCTTTGATATAAGACACACACACACACATATACACATATATATATATATATATATATATATATATATATATATATATATATATATATATATATATATATATATATATATATATATATATATAATGCAATTCATTGCTCAATTAGCTATCTTTAAAAAGACCCAGAACCAAGATAATTAGAACATGTGTCATTTCACAGAAAACCCCTATTATTATCTTCAGCTGTCGCTTTATACATGTCATATTAATTAATACTGTATATTCTTCAGTGATGGTATCAAGGCATTACTTGGTTGTATCTTTACTACTTTATCGGATGGTTTTGCTGTTCTTTTTACATCTCTCTTTGCAGGTGAAGAAGCAGACTGAGGATGTTGTATCGTTCTCTCCATTTTCTCTCCTCTTTCTCTTTCACCTTTTCTCCTTTTTTTCTCTTCTACCTTCTTATTTCAGTGTCCATATAACATGAAATATTCCCTGCATAAATTATAAAAAGCTTCTTGCATGTATAAATCAAGCGCAGCACTATGGTGAAAGCAGTAAGGCTCCGCTTGTGAAAGTAAAATCTGTTGGGCTCATTAAGACAACAATTCTTACTGCCACATTGCCAGACAGGACACTATTTAAAAAAAAAGAGAAAAGAAAAAAAAAGAAGGTGTGTCATTTAAGCTTTCTTTCTTAAAGACCCCATACAATACAATGGAAAAAATATGGTGTACAAGCAGTATTTTAGAGGCAAGTTTATTCAAATGCTCAATAATCTCAATGCCAAGATCCATTAAAATGTTTGTAACAGAGAAAAACCATAAACTGAAGACATTAGTTTTCAACGCATCATAGATGCCTGGTTTCTGTACGTGGCAGAAAGGAAATAAACTTACATAATCCTTGCTTAAAAAATGCAGAAGCAGAGCTTAAAAAACAATGTTACAAGATTTCTTTAGAACGCTGCTTCTGTGGAAGCATTTAAATCAGGTTGAGTTATCGACCTCAGTCTGTTGTAACACCTTGATCCTATTCCTGTTCTGCTGTTCTGTACTAGATTTTCTGCTGTGTTTGGGACAGCATTTCAGAATCACAATCAGAATCAAGTTTATTGCCAAGTAGGTTTGCACTTACAAGGAATTTGACTTTGTGTTGATGGTGCAGACAAAGAATAAAATGAAATAAAATAAAAAATAAAAATAAAAAAAATATATATATTATTACATGAGTGTAATATATATATTACAGTGTAATATATATATTACACTCAGTAAACTGTGCGTTAATATATAACAGTGACACTGGACAGTGTCCAGTATCACGGGCGGGTCTTGGCCTTGTTCATAAGGCCGGTAGCAGATCGGAAAAAACTGTTCTTGTGGCGTGAGGTTTTGGTTCTGATGGACCGCAGCCTCCTGCCAGAGGGAAGTGTCTGAAATAGTCCGAGGGATCAACCACAATCTTCCCTGTACGCCTCAGAGTCCTGGAGGCGAACAGGTCCTGGAGAGATGGAAGATTGCAGCCAATCACCTTCTCTGCAGACCGGATGACACGCTGCAGTCTGCTCTTGTCCTTGGCGGTGCCACGAGCGTACCAGATGGTGATGGAGGAGGTGAGGATGGACTCAATGATGGAGGAGTAGAAGTGCACCATCATTGTCCTTGGCAGGTTGAATTTCTTCAGCTGCCTTCAGCAGGAAGTACATCCTCTGCTGGACTTTCTTGGTGAGGGAGTTGATGTTCAGCTCCCACTTTAGGTCCTGGGAGATGAAAGCTCTTAGGAAGCGGAAAGACTCCACAGTGTCGATGGCGGAGTCACAGAGGGTGATGGGGGTAGCTGGGGCTGAGTTCTTCCTGAAGTCCACAACCATCTCCACTGTTTTTACAGCGTTGAGCTCCAGGTTGTTCTCCCTGCACCAGGTCACCAGATGGTTAGCCTCCCACCTGTAGGCGGACTCGTCACCATCAGAGATAAGTCCGATGAGAGTGGTGTCGTCCGCGAACTTCAGGAGCTTGACAGACTGATGACTGGAGGTGCAGCTGTTGGTGTACAGGGAGAAGAGCAGAGGAGAAAGAACACAGCCCTGGGGGGAACCAGTGCTGATGAGCTGTGAGTCAGAGTCATGTTTTCCAAGCTTCACGTGCTGCTTCCTGTCAGACAGGAGGTCTGTGATCCACCTGCAGGTGGAGTCAGGCACATTCAGCTGGGAGAGCTTCTCCTGAAGCAGAGCTGGGATGATTGTATTGAAGGCAGAGCTGAAATCTACAAACAGGATCCTGGCGTAGGTTCCTGCAGAGTCCAGGTGCTGGAGGATGTGGTGGAGGGGCAGGTTGACAGCGTCGTCTGCAGACCTGTTGGCTCTGTAGTCAAACTGTAGGGGGTCCAGGAGGGGATCGGTGATTTCTTTCAGGTGTGAAAGCACAAGGCGCTCAAAGGACTTCATAACCACAGAGGTCAGAGCGACGGGTCTAAAGTCATTAAGTCCTGTGGTCCTTAGCTTCTTGGGAACAGGGATAATGATGGAGGATTTGAAGCAGGCTGGCACGTGACATGTCGCCAGTGAGGTGTTAAAAATGTCTGTGAACACTGGAGACAGCTGGTCAGCACAGTGCTTCAAGGTGGATGGAGAGACAGAGTCTGGTCCAGCAGCTTTCCGGGGGTTCTGTCTTCTGAAGAGCTTGTTAACATCTCTCTCATGAATGGAAAGAGTTGTCACTGAGGAGGAGGTGGAGGTGATCTGTTGGGTGGAGTCGTGGGGGGTGGTTGCAGGACTGTCCCTTTGTCTGTCGAAATGACAGTAGAAGTTGTTCAGGTCGTTTGCTAACTGTCGGTCGTTCATGGAGTGGGGGGCTCTTATCCCCACTTTTGAAAGCCTTTTCCTTCTCCAACCTTAGCCTTCTGAGTTTTGCTGTGAACCAGGGTTTGTCATTGTTGTACCTCACCCTGGTTTGTGATGGAACACAGCAGTCCTCACAGAAGCTGATGACTGTTGGTAGCAGCCCTGAAGACATCCCAGTCAGTAGAGTCCAAACACGCCTGAGGATCCTCCACTGCCTCACTGGTCACTTCTTTGATGTCCTCACTACAGGTTTGCAGAGCTTTAGTTTCTGCCTGTAAGCAGGAACTAAAGCAGGAATCAGGTGAACCATGACGTGGTCAGACTGGCCCAGTGCAGCACGGGGGACGGCGTGATTTCCAATGACTACCCAGTTTGATCCAAGTTTCAGGAGTCAGAGAGCTGGCTTGATTTTTTTTCTTTGGAATATTTTGGTATAAAGAGAAGCTTGGGGTCCATTTAATGTCTCTGCTCTGTCTTCTGTAACCCCCAGTCGGTCGAGGCAGATGACCGTTCATACTGAGCCCGGTTCTGCTAGAGGTTTTTCCTTCCCGCTAACGGGTGTTTTTTCTTTCCACTTTCGCTTCATGCTTGCTCAGTATGAGGGATTGCAGCAAAGCCATGTACAATGCAGACGACTCTCCCTGTGGCTCTACGCTTCTCCAGGAGTGAATGCTGCTTGTCGGGACTTTGATGCAATCAACTGGTTTCCTTATATAGGAACATTTTTGACCAATCTGTATAATCTGACCCAATCTGTGTAATATGATTGAACTTAACTTTGTAAAGTGCCTTGAGATGACATGTTTCATGAATTGGCGCTATATAAATAAAATTGAATTGAATTGAATTGAATTGAATTGAATGACATGTCAAATTCCTGTCGCTCCAAAGCAGGCCCACATTGTCAGCCCTCCACCGCTGTTCTTCCCTGCAGGTCTGGGCTGATACTGTGGTTTTCATTGAATATGTGGTTGTTCATTCTGGTAAAATGTTTCTATGTTGGTCTTGTTTATCTATGTTTAGGAGCATTAAGTGATCTGTGTATGTGTCAAGGACTCAAACAAAAAGCTTTACATGTAATATATATTTAATACTAGAGCTACACAAATTGTGTTTGAATAAGATTATTGTGCAGTGAAAGTAAGAATTACGAGTCTCTGCTTTTCCCTTCAGTTCAATTAAAATTTATTTACAAAGCGCCAATTCACAGCACACATCATCTCAAGGCACTTTACAAAGTCAAATTCAATCAAATCCTCCAGATTTGTTAGAAAGTTTTCTCTCTAAGGAAACCCAGCAGGTTGCATTAAGTCTCTCCAAGCAGCATTCACTCCTCCTGAAAGAGCGTAGAGCCACAGTGGACAGTCGTCTGCATTGTTGATGGCTTTGCAGCAATCCCTCATACTGAGCATGCATGAAGCGACAGTGGAGAGGAAAACTCCCTTTTAACAGGGAGGAAAACCTCCAGCAGAACCAGAACCAGGCTCAGTGTGAACGGTCATCTGCCTCGACCCACTGGGGGTTAGAGAATACAGAGCAGAGACACAGAAAGCACAGAAGCACACATTGATCCAGGAATTCCAAAAAAAAACAACAACAAAAAAAACAACTGGACTTTTTTCCGAAGTTGAAGACGTTTCGCTTCCCATCCAGAAAGCTTTCTCAATTCAAATGTCTGGAGTAGTGTTGAGTTCCAAGCTTTATATTATTACCCAAAAAGGCCTTGTTATGGCTTAGATAGCATGCAAATTGAACTAAAACTGGTCCACCCCTTTGTTACAGGGAGCCTTTAGGATCTCCAGGGGAGATCTCCCCTGTAAGTCAGGCCAATGATTCACATAAAATATATCCTTTTTTTCTTGTGTTTAACATGTTCACATGTTAATTTTTTTCTATATACAGATTTCTTTAACAGATTGGGTATATGTACAGGATTTTGTAAAATAAGAATCCTATGGTATTTAAGAATATAAAACACAGTATAAAAATACTGTCAGCATGAAAAATCTAGCCCTGCGACATACTTGCGACCTGTCCAGGGTGTACCCCGCCTCTCACCTTTTGAACTCCTGGAGATAGGCACCAGCACCCCTCGCGACCCCATGAGGGATAAGTGAGTAAGAAATGGATGAAAATTCTAAAGGGGTCCTTGGAACTTTTTTCCTTTTGATAAGGGGGTCCCTGGCCCCCAAAGGTTGGAGAACCCCTGATCTAGGGTGCCACTGAAAGAGCTCTCCAGCTCTGCAACAGCTCCATGCATGGCGAAGGAGACATTGTCCATCAGCTGCTGCTCCAATAGACCACGCCATAAAACACAGGTTCCCAAACTTTTCAGCCTGGGACCCTAAAATAACAGTGTCTCAGACTGGTGACCCTCCTTTTGCTGGTGGGATTTAGTTTTTAATTTTTTCTGGGAGGGAAATTATGAGAATAAAGTCATAGAATTTTGAGAACAAAGTGTAAAATTATGAGAACAAAATGGTATTTTTATAAGATTTCTTACAAAAAAAAAAATGCAGCCTTCCTGTGGCTTTCTTTTTTTTTTTTTTTTTCCAGTGTCCTGTCTAGGAATGTGGCAATAAGAATTGATGTCTTAATGCAAAATAGAGCTCGACAGATTTTGCTTTCACAAGTGGAGCAAACAGCTTTCGCCATAGTGCTCCGCTTGATTTGTGCATGTAAATAGCTTTATTGTGATTCCTGCAGGGAGAATTTCAAATTATATGGACACTACAATGGGAAAGTGGGAGAGTAAAGGAAGAACAAGAAGAGAAAAAAAGGAAGAAAAAAAAAAAAGAAAGAGAAGAGGTGAAAGAAAGAAGAGATAAAAGGAAGAGAATGATAAAACGTCCTCTGTCTGCCCCATCACCTGGAAAGAGACGCAAAAAGAACAGCACAACCAATGGACATAAAGCAACAGATACAATCGAGTAACACCTTGATACCATTGCTAAATGTATTATTATTTAAGCTAACATGTGTAATGTGATACCTTAAAAAAAGAAAGTCAAAGAAAATAAATAAACAAATTATAGGCTTTCTGTATATAAGTGAACATTTAATACCTGGGACCCAGCACCTGTGGGAGTTTGTGAGAGTGCACTAGTTTAGGTGAAAATTATACAGAAGGAAATAGCTCGATAGTGGTTGTGGAGAACCAAAGACCCGCCTTCCCAGAGCACAGAGGCAGGGGTCAGGGGACCCATAACCCCGGACTCCCAAAGGGGCCCCCAAAGCTGTGCGCCCGAGAGGGGCCACCACAGGAAATCTGCAACCCCCCCCCCAAGGAAAGAGGAGAGACGACCCCGAGGAAATCCCCCAGCCACCGCAATGCCGACGCCCCCAAGAGCCACGGGGACGAGCCAGTGGGCTCCGCCGGCAGCCAGCCGTGCTGAAGTGGTCCCGGCCATGGGCCCTGGGAGCCAGGGGCCCCAGCCGCCCCCCGGGGGGCCAGGCCCCGCGAAGCCGCCCCCGGGAATGGGCCGGCGCCCACCCGGGAACCCGCCCCAAACCCGAGAACCCCAAATCACCTCAAATCTACTATACGACTGCTTGTGCCCGACCCCCGGCCCCGCCCCCTGACCAGACGCCCCCCGGACCGGGCCCCCCAAAGAGGGCGGGCCAACATGACCCGTACGAGCCACACAGCCAGAACCCCCCCTCACCCCCTAAATACCTAATAAACCCCCTCCCTCCCCCACCTTACTCTAGCCACCCCTGCCCCCCGCCCCTCCTGGGGGGAGCGGAGGCGTCAGCCCCAGACCTGGCAAGCAGCTGACTACCCGTTGCAGCCCCCCGCCAAGACCCCGGACACAGTGGCCCGCACCTCCTCCAGGCCCCAGACTCCTTGCCGCCATCGGAGAACGGGGGTGTGCAGAAGACCCCGATCCTCCCTATGCCCGCTCAGATGTTGTGTTGTTGCATGTTGTTCTCAAGTGCGTTTAAAAACTTGGAGCGCCGAAGGGGGTGCACGGCACAGCCCACCCCCCCTCCGGAAGGAAGCTGGTGCCAGCGCCCCCCCTCCAAGCAACTACCCAGAACCCTCAATGTCTAAATGCGAGAGGAGGTGAAGGGAGCCGTCCGAAGAGAGGCTCACACAACATAAGCCCCCCCCCCAGACGTCTTACCCCCACCCCCCCAAATATTGGCCTACATGAATGTGCGTTGTGAAAATGTTTGAAGTGAAAGTGTCTAAAATGCATGATAAAATCGGGGAGAGGGACATCACCAGAAATTGGCAACCTCCAGTAACGCCCCCTCCCCAAGGACCTACATGTGTGGCGGCGTGATGGAGCAGGCAGAGGGAGGAGTCCGGGGATGGGGAGCAAATGACTGGGGAGCCAACCCAGGGAGCCAGCTCCCCTACTGACTCCAATAGGCACCCCCGCTCCCCGAAAGCCCCACCCGGAGAAAGGGGCCCCTCCAGCGGCACCACCGTAGCCCGGGGGCCGGGGAGAGGCCGCAGGTCCCGCCAGCCAACCACCCACCAGGACCAACACCTCCACCTCCCCCAGCCCACCCACCAAACCTACTGGCTTTAACCCCCCGCCAAAAAAAATAAAAATAATGGTAATAATAATAATAATAATAAATATATATATATATATATATATATATATACATACACATATACATATAAATAAATAAAAATAAATAAACAAATATTTATTTTATTTATTAATTTTTATTTTAAAAAAGGCTTTTGATACCATTGACCACAACATATTGCTGACCAAACTAGAAAGGTATGGGATAAGGGGAGTTGGGTTAGATTGGATAAGAAGCTACTTAGGAAATAGACAGCAATTTGTTCAAATAGGGGAACATAAATCAGAGCTCTTGGAAATTACATGTGGAGTACCACAGGGTTCAGTGCTGGGCCCCAAATTATTTATCATTTATATAAATGACATCTGTAAAGTTTCAAGGGCACTGTCATTGATTTTATTTGCAGATGACACAAATGTATTTTGTTCGGGCGAAAGTTTACCGCAGATCTTGGAGCTAATTACAACAGAAATGAATAAATTTAAAATTTGGTTTGACAAAAATAAATTATCTCTTAATTTGGACAAAACAAAGTTTATTATATTTGGAAGAAAGAATTCTGAGATTAATGGAAACATTTTAATTGATAATAAAGAAATCAAAAAAGTGAATGAAATAAAGTTTCTTGGTGTGATTTTAGACCACAAGATCTGCTGGAAACCACATGTAAGCTATGTGAAAAATAAACTTGCCAAATGCTGTTCTATTCTTAGTAAGGCGAGTCATATATTGAACCCAAAATCTCTAAAAATGCTTTATTTTTCATTGTTCTTGCCATATTTGATTTACTGTGTTGAAGTTTGGGGCAACATCTATAAGAGCACATTACAATCCATATGTACACTACAAAAAAGAGCAATAAGAATAATATGCAAAGTAGGATTTAGAGAGCACACCAATCGATTATTTTTAAAGCTATATACATTAAAATTCACAGACCTGGTAAAATTTAAGACAGCGCAAGTAATGTATAAGGTAAAAAACAAACTCGTGGCTAAAAATATAAATGAATTGTTTCAAGAACGAGATGGAAAATATAACTTTAGAGGAGATGCAGTATTCAGAACGAAGATGGTACGAACAACGATGAAAAGAATGACTATATCAAGTAGTGGAGTGAAGTTATGGAATAGTTTAAAGCCGTGTTTAAAGCAGAGTGTGAACATAAATTTATTTAAGAGAAGGTACAAAAAATTACTTTTGGATAAATATGTAGACGAGGAAAGATAAAAAACAGGTAGATTAATATGGAAGAGTGAATGTAATTAGTTAAATGAGCAACTTAGGTCACTTGAATCATTAGGGATGGGAAACTTAAAAGTTTATACTTCGTCCCATTCCTTTTCGAACAATTTATTATGGTTTATGTATTCATTGTGTTGTGTTGTATTTACACATCTTATATTGTTTTGTTGTTCGAATAAACTAAAACTGAACTGAAATAAATAAATTAATAAGATGGGGGGACCCTGGCCAGCCAGCCCGCACGAGCCATCCCAAACCCCACCCCCCAGGCGAAACCCGCACCGGGAGACCACACGGACCAGGACCGGGACAGGGGGCCAGACACAAGCCCACCAGAACGTCCACCCCCCCCCCCCCCCCCACCCGTAGACTTAACCCCTCCCCAACACTAACATTCAAACATCTCACCATACATTCGACAGTAGACATCCAGGCTGGGTAAGTCAATACTCCCCCTCCCTCCCCTCCCCCCACTAGCAGAGTGCCAACCCAAAGAAAGGGAAGAGCATCTGCCCTGAGATGTTAATGACCATGCCCCCCTACCAGCTCAATAGGCCCCGAGGCCCCCCAGCGCACCGGAGGCTCCGTGCAGGGGCAGACACCCGGGCGCACGCCGGCCCAGACCCCAAGCGGAACCGGAACCCCCGAGGCCCCGCCGGGGCCCCCGCCCGAGGGCAGCGCGCCCCAAGGACCCCAGGCCCCCAGACCCACCCAGGACCCACCCAGCGACAGCACAGCTACCAGGTCAGTAACCCACGTCCGTCACCGCGTAGCTCCCCAAGAGCGACGCAAGCGGCGCTGTAGGCCACCCGTAGGCCTCCCAGGCTCCTCCCCGATGGGGGCAACATACCCTGGAGTCAGACCCACCAAGCGCCCCACTCCGAGTGCCCCCAGAGTCCCAGGAACCCCTCCACCCAGCCACTGCGCCCTGCAGGAAGCAACCCACTGCCCCCCATTCCACTAAGTGATGGTGCTAATCAAAGGAGCCCAAAGAGATCGATCAGATATGGAAGCAGATGCTGTCTCAAGATTAATATGATCCAACAAAAGAACTCTATACTGATTGATACTGAGATTCTCCTTACTTTTCCAATTCATGAGGATAGTTTTCTTTGCGATACATAGTGCAGTGAAAACCATGTAAACTATTTTATTCCCCAGAGGGCTTTCCTCAAAATTACCAAGCAAGCAAACTGATGGGGAAGGTGAAATTTTACAGCTCAAGCACTTTGATAAGTCCTTACATATCTGTGTCCAGAATCTCTGGACTGGTGTGCATAACCATAACGCATGAATATAATTATCAGGATGATTGCCTATGCAGTGTGGACAGATATTAGATTGTGCCAAACCCATCTTGAATAATCTTTGTCCTGTGTAGTGTACTCTGTGAAGGATTTTGTATTGTATTAGTTGTAAGTTGGTGTTTCTAGTCAATTTGAAAGTTCTTAGACATATTTGAGCCCAGAAGTTTTGTTCAAAGCTAACTGATAAATCCTCTTCCCATTTCATAATAGGAAGAGATTTTCATGAATCAGAGCAGAGGACCCAGAATTCAACTAGACCAGCAGAGTCAGAAAAAGACAACCAAAAACAAAGGTCCAAAACAAAAAACCACCCTCAAAGGGCGAATCCCAATAATACAGTCCGAGGCGAGACAGGGTCTCCAGCGGTCGTCTCGGCGGACGGCCCAGGCGAGAAAGGGTCTCCGGCGGTCGTCTCGGCGGACGGCCAGGCGAGACAGGGTCTCCGGCGGTCATCTCGGCAGACGGCCCAGGCGAGACAGGGTCTCCGGCGGTCGTCTCGGCGGACGGCCCAGGCGAGACAGGGTCTCCGGCGGTCGTCTCGGCGGACGGCCCTGGCGAGACAGGCGCCGGACTAAAGGTTGGGGACAGCGCCGCACTACAGGCTACAGGGGGCGCCGGACTACAGGCGACTAAAGGGGGCGCCGGACTACAGGCGACTAAAGGGGGCGCTGGACTACAGGCGACTAAAGGGGGCCCCTGGCTACAGGCGACTAAAGGGGGCCCCTGGCTACAGGCTTCGGGCTGGGCCTGGCTACAGGCTTCGAGCTGGGCCTGGCTACAGGCTTCGGGCTGGGCCTGACTACAGGCTTCGGGCAGGGCCTGACTAAAGGCTTCGGGCGACAGTGCTTTAAAGCTGCGAAGAGCTGGCACTGAAGACAGTGTGTTAAAGCTACGAGGAGCTGGCACTGGAGACAGTGCGTTAAAGCTACGAGGAGCTGGCACTGGAGACAGTGCGTTAAAGCTACGAGGAGCTGGCACTGGAGACAGTGCGTTAAAGCTACGAGGAGCTGGCACTGGAGACAGTGCGTTAAAGCTACGGGGAGCAGGCACAGGAGACTGAGTCTTTAAGCTGCGGGGAGCAGGAACAGGAGACTGAGTCTTTAAGATGCGGGGAGCCGGCACTGGATGCTCCGCTTTGAAGCTGCGGGGAGCCGGCACTGGATGCTCCGCTTTGAAGCTGCGGGGAGCCGGCACTGGATGCTCCGCTTTGAAGCTGCGGAGAGCCGGCACTGGAGACTGCGCTTTAAAGCTGCGGGGGGGCGGCACTGGATGCTCTGCTTTAAAGCTGCGGGGAGCCAGCACTGGAGACTGGGCTTTAAAGCTGCGGGGAGCCAGCACTGGAGGCTCCGCTTTAAAGCTGCGGGGAGCCGGCACTGGAGGCTGGGCTTTAAAGCTGCGGGGAGCCTCCAGGGCCCCTTCTTGGGGCTTGGGCGGAAGCGGTTCCTCCTGGACCCCCTCGTCGCCTGTTGGCGGCGGACCCTCCTGGGTCTCCTCGTCGCCCGCTGGTGGCGGACCCTCCTGGGTCTCCATGTCGCCCGCAGGCGGCGGACCCTCCTGGGTCTCCTCGGCGCCCGCTGGCGGCGGACCCTCCTGGGCCTCCACGTCGCCCGCAGGCGGTAACCCCTCCGTGACAGGAGCCGAGGCGTCAGCCAGACCAACCGCTCGCCGGCATTTGCGGCGGCATGACGGCTGCGGCAGATCGCTCCTGCCTTGGAGGTGGCGTCTTGGACCAATACCAGGGGGACAAAACGCCAGCCTGGAACCCTCAAAAGAGACCCTCTGCACATTAGCTCTGCAGGGGAAAGAGCTCCAGTGCCGCAGCAGGCTCATCATAGAAGAAAAAAAAAAAGGCAGGGAAAAAACAACAAAAAAGTGAACGTGCTGGTCTGGCGATGGGTCCTATGAGTGGCCAGGTCGTTCTGTCATGAATCAGAGCAGAGGACCCAGAATTCAACTAGACCAGCAGAGGTTCGGTAAAAGAATATTTATTAACAAAATCCAGAAACCAAAAAGGGCAGAGAAACAAACAGTCCAGTTGGGCAGGCAAGGCAGGAACAGACAGGGTGGCTCACATCTCTGGGGACAAGGGGTCAAAAATCCAAAAGCAACCAATAAACAGAAACTTGCAGGAGGAGACTCACGCATACTCAAACAGACGACCTGGCACTGATGTCTGGTCTCAACAGTTTATATGGAGGATGAAGCAGGTGAAACCGGTCAGAGATGATTGCAGCAGGGGTGGAGTAAGGCAGGTGTGCAGAGTAAGTAATTAGACCAGACATCAGTGCAGAGGCTCAAAACAAGAAATAAATCAGAAACCAAACCTAAACTAAGAAGCTAACAGGACAAGACAAAACTCAAAGCAGCCAGAAAACCTAAGACAGGGGAGTAAAATAACTAACATAACCAGAACAGAACCCAGAACATTACAGAGATACTGAATCATCTATTTTAGTCAGTGTCCTGTATGATTTAGACAGTAGTTTGGGGGTGTTTAAATCTAGGAACTCTAATATATTACTTGGAATTTGTAAACCACCTTTAATATGTTTAAATTTTTTTCTAATTATAGATTTAAGTTGTTCATATTCCAAAAAATTATTTTTACTAATGCCATATTGCAAATTTAGTTTGGAAAAATTGATGAACTCGTTTCCATCAAGTAAATGTTCCAGATATTCAATACCTTTATTCTTCCAGTATGTAAAGTTTATCATATTATTATTTTGTAGGATGTCAGGGTTGTACGACTGCATGGGATAAGTGATGACTTTGTCATTTTAAGAAACTCCCACCATGCTGTCAGAGTAGAGCTGATATTGATATTTTTAAAGCATGTATGCCGTTTTATATTTGATTTGATATTTAATAAACGGCAAATCTGATATTATTGCATATTTTTTGTTCTATATCTATCCAGGGCTCGTCTAAAGGATTATGCTTTATCCATTTAGTGATATATTGTAGTCTATTTGCCAAGTAGTACTTATGGAAGTTAGGCAGATCTAGTCCACCTCTGTCTTTAGTTTTCTGTAGCGTCTTTAAGCTGATACGGGGTGGTTTATCTTTCCACAGAAATTTAGAGATTGAAGAGTCTAGAGATTTAAACCAGTCAGATGATGGTTTATTGGGGATCATTGAAAATAAGTAATTAATTCTAGGTAAGACCATCATTTTAATCGAAGCTACCCTACCCATGAGTGAAATTGGAAGCGATTTCCATCTACCCAGGTCATCTTCTCTTTTTTAAAAGTAGGATGTGATTAGATTTTACTAGATCCGCAAGTTTAGACGACACAGTGATACCCAAATATGTGATATTTCCTGAGCGCAAATGTAGGCCATGGAGAAAGACTTCCGTACGGCTTCGAAGCGATTCTGGTCCACCATCCGGCGTCTCAGGAGGGGGAAGCAGTGCAGCACCAACACTGTTTACAGTGGGGGTGGTGTGCTGCTGACCTCGACTCGGGACGTCGTGCGTCGGTGGGCGGAATACTTCGAAGACCTCCTTAATCCCACCAACACGTCTTCCATTGAGGAAGCAGAGCCTGAGGACTCTGGGTCGGGTTCTCCCATCTCTGGTGCTGAGGTTGCCGAGGTTGTTAAAAAGCTCCTCGGTGGCAAGGCTCCGGGGGTGGATGAGATTCGCCCTGAGTACCTTAAGGCTCTGGATGTTGTGGGGCTGTGTTGGTTAACGCGGCTCTGCAACATTGCGTGGACATCGGGGGCAGTTCCCCTGGATTGGCAGACTGGGGTGGTGGTCCCCCTATTTAAAAAGGGGGACCGGAGGGTGTGTTCCAACTACAGAGGAATCACACTCTTAAGCCTCCCTGGTAAGGTCTATTCAGGGGTTCTGGAAAGGAGGGTCCGTCGGATAGTCGAATCTCGGATTCAGGAAGAGCAGTGTGGTTTTCGTCCTGGCCGTGGAACACTGGACCAGCTCTATACCCTCAGCAGGATTCTTGAGGGGGCATGGGAGTTTGCCCAACCAGTCTACATGTGTTTTGTGGATCTGGAGAAGGCATTCGACCGTGTCCCCCGGGGGATCCTGTGGGGGGTACTCCGGGAGTATGGAGTACCGGACCCTTTAATAAGGGCTGTCAGGTCTCTGTACGACCGGTGTCAGAGTCTGGTCCGCATTGCCGGCAGTAAGTCGGACTCGTTTCCGGTGAGAGTTGGACTCCGCCAAGGCTGCCCTTTGTCACCGATTCTGTTCATAACTTTTATGGACAGAATTTCTAGGCGCAGCCAAGGTGTTGAGGGGATCCGCTTTGGTGACCTTAGGATTGCGTCTCTGCTATTCGCGGATGACGTGGTCCTATTGGCTTCATCAGGGCGTGATCTACAGCTCTCACTGGAGCGGTTCGCAGCCGAGTGCGAAGCGGCCAGGATGAAAATCAGTGCCTCCAAATCCGAGACCATGGTCTTGAACCGGAAAAGGGTAGAGTGCCTTCTCCGGGTTGGGGAGGATGTCCTGCCCCTAGTGGAGGAGTTCAAGTATCTTGGGGTCTTGTTCACGAATGAGGGGAAGATGGAGCGGGAGATCGACAGGCGGATTGGTGCAGCGTCTGCTGTGAAGCGGGCGCTGTACCGATCCGTTGTGGTGAAGAGAGAGCTGAGCCAAAAGGCGAAGCTCTCGATTTACCGGTCGATCTACGTTCCTACCCTCATCTATGGTCACGAGCTTTGGGTCGTGACCGAAAGAACGAGATCCCGGATACAAGCGGCTGAAATGAGTTTTCTCCGTAGTGTGTCTGGGCTCTCCCTTAGAGATAGGGTGAGGAGCTCAGTCATCCGGGGAGGACTCAGAGTAGAGCCGCTGCTCCTCCACGTCGAGAGGAGCCAGTTGAGGTGGCTCGGGCATCTGGTCAGGATGCCTCCTGGACGCCTCCCTGGAGAGGTGTTCCAGGCACGTCCCACCGGGAGGAGGCCCAGGGGAAGACCCAGGACACGCTGGAGGGACTATGTCTCCCGGCTGGCCTGGGAACGCCTTGGGGTTCCTCCTGAGGAGCTGGCCCAAGTGGCTGGGGAGAGGGACGTCTGGGCCTCCCTACTGAAGCTGCTACCCCCGCGACCCGACCCCGGATAAGCGGAAGACAACGGACGGACGGACGGACGGGCAAATGTAAATCTAGGGGGTTTTGGAAAGAGCAATTAATTGGCAGTACCGTAGATTTAGACCAGTTTATAGAGTAATCAGAAACCTTTGAGAAGGATTCTAGTAATCTAATTACTTGAGAAAGGGAAGAGTTTGAGTGCTGAAGATAGAGTAATACATCATCAGCATAAAGACTAATCTTATGCGCTATATTCATGCATTTTATACCTTTAATAACCTTTGTTTGTCTAATTGTTGCTGCTAGAGGTACAATAAAAATGGCAAAAAGTGAGGGGGAAAGTGGGCATCCTTGCCTAGTGCCCCTCTGGAGACAAAAGCTGGAAGATGTTTGATTATTTGTCCTGACACAGGCTGTAGGAGAGCTGTATAAAATTTTTAACCAATTTATAAAAAAATTGCCAAAACCAAATTTATGCAGAGTAGCGAATAAAAAAATTCCAATTTACTCTATCAAATGCTTTTTCTGCATCTAAAGACATTATAATAGTTTTATTATTTGTACTGTAGGAATAATCTATTAAATTAAGTAATCTGCGTGTGTTTGTGGATGACTGCCTTCCTCTGATAAAACCAGTTTGGTCTGGGTGGATTATGAAAGGAGTGACTTTATCTTCCTCTGGCTTTCAAATGAGAAATGTTGAGTGTCTTAATAAAGTTATACTTGGCACTAGTGATGGGTCTGGCAACACCGATCCGTTGGCGCATGCGTCGAGCTCATAGAGCAAAACCCATGTCAATGCTGATACAGGAACTGTTTCGAACTGAAACTGACGCGCTGAACTGTGTTTATAAGGAAGGATATCTGTCAATGGGATGCATTTGCCAAAAGAATCTTTGATCTTTAGCGCTTCATCAAATTCATCAAGAATTATGGAGCTTCCTCAAGCCAAAAGAAATGTTTCCGCCGTGTGGGACCATTGATCTCACATCGGAAAAAAAGGTATTTGTTTTAATTTCCTTGTTGTTTCATGCTATTCCTCTCAGAGTTTCCACTGGATCTATCTGAATTGAAATTAATTTCAAAGTGACTCTTAGTTTACTGTTCCCATTATTTTCTGCAGGTTAAATGTTGCATTTGTGCAACAGAACCTTTCTATTTAAACAAAAACACCTCCTCAATGGTGAGACATTATAGGACCCAGCATGAGAATGAAGTCCCAGATACACCCATGATAAACTCAGGTATACAGCCATTTTACAACTTACTCACAGTGTCAGGAACCAGAGACAGAGGACCCAGTATTCAGCCAGACAAGAGAGGTAAATGAAAAAAACAGGTTTAATTAAGGCGATCTAGACAATACAGGGGCAGGCACAACTCAGTGGTCGGAATGACAGTCCAAAAACGGTACACAAAATGGCAGTCCAGAACAGGCAGGAATACAAACAGGGATAAGGCAAGCTCTGATAATCCAAGGGCAGAATCAGGTCAGAAAAACGAGTGAGCAGTCAGACAGGGCAGGGAGAAACAGGTTCAGGATGGCTCAGACGTCAGAAAGGCAATTGGGTAATATCAACAGACTTATGGATGCTGGACAAAACTCACCAAAGGCTTGTAAAGACAATGATCTGGCAGAGTGCAGGAGACAGAGGCAGATATAAATAGGGGAGTGAGCAGGTGAACAGAGTGAAACTAATTACCAGAATGGGTGGAGCTGATCAAGGGAGACAAAATGGCTGCAACTAAACTGAATCTGATTGGATGGTAACTGGTGAAGGGGAGTGAGAGCAAGACAAAAGAATGCCGGCAGGTGAACTGAATAAAGGCTGGTGACAGAAGTGATCAGAGCAGGCCAGAAGAAAAGTACAAAATCAAACTACATTAAAACCCAAACTGAACATAAGCAAATAATAAAAACCCAAATCATGACAGAGCCCCTCCCTCAAGGACGGATTCCAGACGTCCTCAGAAACAAAAACAGACTAAACCGGGTGGGTGGAGGGAGGTACAGGATGGAGGGCCAGAAATAGGAAAAAGTAACACTGCCCAAACCAAAAACAACCCGACAGGGCGAACTAAAATAACAGAAATAGAGTCTGGCGGGCGTCCAGGAGGACAGCCCCAACGAGTCAGGTTCTCCGGCGGGCGTCCAGGAAGACGGCCCCGACGAGTCAGGTTCTCCGGCGGGCGTCCAGGAGGACGGCCCCGACGAGTCAGGTTCTCCGGCGGGCGTCCAGGAGGACGGCCCCGACGAGTCAGGTTCTCCGGCGGGCGTCCAGGAGGACAGCGGTGGAGCAGGGCTTTCGGAAGCCTTCGGCGGAGCAGAGCCCTCGGAGGCCTTCGCCTGGAGAGAGAGAAAACAGACCCTAACGCCAGACTAAAGGCTAAAGGAGGCGCCGGGCTACAGGCGACTGGTGTTGGAGCCTGGCTACAGGCGAATGGTGCGGGAGCCTGGCTACAGGCGAATGGTGCGGGGGCCTGGCTACAGGCGACTGGTGCGGGGGCCTGGCTACAGGCGACTGGTGCGGGGGCCTGGCTACAGGCGACTGGTGCGGGGGCCTGGCTACAGGCGACTGGTGCGGGGGCCTGGCTACAGGCGACTGGTGCGGGGGCCTGGCTACAGGCGACTGGTGCGGGGGCCTGGCTACAGGCTTCGGGCAGGGCCTGGCTACAGGCTTCGGGCAGGGCCTGGCTACAGGCTTCGGGCAGGGCCTGGCTACAGGCTTCGGGCAGGACCTGGCTACAGGCTTCGGGCAGGACCTGGCTACAGGCTTCGGGCAGGACCTGGCTACAGGCTTCGGGCTGGGCCTGGCTACAGGCTTCGGGCTGGGCCTGGCTAGAGGCTACGGGCGACAGTGCGCTAAAGCTACGAGGAGCTGGCACTGGAGACAGTGCGCTAAAGCTACGAGGAGCTGGCACTGGAGACAGTGCGTTAAAGCTACGAGGAGCTGGCACTGGAGACAGTGCGCTAAAGCTACGAGGAGCTGGCACTGGAGACAGTGCGCTAAAGCTATGAGGAGCTGGCACTGGAGACAGTGCGCTAAAGCTACGAGGAGCTGGCACTGGAGACAGTGCGCTAAAGCTACGAGGAGCTGGCACTGGAGACAGTGCGCTAAAGCTACGAGGAGCTGGCACTGGAGACAGTGCGCTAAAGCTACGAGGAGCTGGCACTGGAGACAATGCGCTAAAGCTACGAGGAGCAGGCACTGGAGACAGTGCTCTAAAGCTGCGAGGAGCTGGCACTGGAGACAGTGCTCTAAAGCTACGAGGAGCTGGCACTGGAGACAGTGCTCTAAAGCTACGAGGAGCTGGCACTGGAGACAGTGCGCTAAAGCTACGAAGAGCTGACACTGGAGACAGTGCGCTAACGCTGCGAGGAGCAGGCACTGGGGCTGAGATTGAGGGCAGGTCCTCCAGGACCCATTCTTGGGGCTTGTGAAGAGGCAGGTCCTCCTGGATCCCCTCATGGAGCTTGAGAAGAGGCAGGTCCTCCTGGACCCCCTCATGGAGCTCCGGTGAGTCAGAAGCCCCAGGCTGAGGCGGGACATCGGTGAAGGCCAGAGGTCTTGAAACATGCACACCCACGCAGACTCGGGCCGTGGCGTGTGCAACAGGAACCTCTGTGCCCGGCGGCGCAGCGTGCACCACACCCACGCAGACTTGGGCCGTGGCGGGTGATGCAGCTGCTGGACTACTGCTGGGTGGCACAGGGGAAACCCGGCTGGGTGCTGCTAGTCGAAGTTGTGAGGCAGGGACCAGGCGGGGAATAGGCAGGGGATGAAGTCCTTCAAGGAGGATGAACGGGATCTCCGCCCGGATCGCCTCTGTGTCCAACCTCTCAGGCTTTCTGCTCAGCCTTCGCAGCAATTCCACCTGAGCAAAAACCCTCTCCCATATAGCCTGATCCTCCTGTAGTCGGGTCATGGTGGGAAAAAAGAAAAAGAGGAGAGGACAAAAAAAAAAAAACAACGTACTTGTCTGGCGATGGGTCTGGTTAGGGCCAGATCATTCTGTCAGGAACCAGAGACAGAGGACCCAGTATTCAGCCAGACAAGAGAGGTAAATGAAAAAAACAGGTTTAATTAAGGCGATCTAGACAATACAGGGGCAGGCACAACTCAGTGGTCGGAATGACAGTCCAAAAACGGTACACAAAATGGCAGTCCAGAACAGGCAGGAATACAAACAGGGATAAGGCAAGCTCTGATAATCCAAGGGCAGAATCAGGTCAGAAAAACGAGTGAGCAGTCAGACAGGGCAGGGAGAAACAGGTTCAGGATGGCTCAGACGTCAGAAAGGCAATTGGGTAATATCAACAGACTTATGGATGCTGGACAAAACTCACCAAAGGCTTGTAAAGACAATGATCTGGCAGAGTGCAGGAGACAGAGGCAGATATAAATAGGGGAGTGAGCAGGTGAACAGAGTGAAACTAATTACCAGAATGGGTGGAGCTGATCAAGGGAGACAAAATGGCTGCAACTAAACTGAATCTGATTGGATGGTAACTGGTGAAGGGGAGTGAGAGCAAGACAAAAGAATGCTGGCAGGTGAACTGAATAAAGGCTGGTGACAGAAGTGATCAGAGCAGGCCAGAAGAAAAGTACAAAATCAAACCACATTAAAACCCAAACTGAACATAAGCAAATAATAAAAACCCAAATCATGACACACAGTTGCTTTATTGATAATTCCCATTTATTTATTCTTTATCTCACTCTTAACCATCAAGCTTCCAATCTGGAGTCATTAAGTGAGTTCACCCTGGCAACACTTCTAGACCTCAGATTTAAGTCAGTTCCTCCAAGTCGTGCAATGAGGCCATCAGCAGACTACAGTCACAATGTGCATTTGTAATCAGAAGCCCAGCCAGGAACATCTTCACAACAGCTGTCTGCCCCCACTTCAGGCATGTTATTGAGCATTATTAGTTTGTCGTCTGTCAATCATGTACTAAAATGCCAATTTGTTATTTTTAGATAACCTTTGCCAACATCTTGACATCGAAGTGGGCAGGCAGACCAAAAAGCCCATTGTTGATGCCATCCAGGAAGTGCACAGATACTTGGCAGAGGGCAATATTGCTAGGTCCCAGGATCCTATGATATACTGGATAAAAACCTGATAAAATACATGATAAAAACCAAGACAATCTATCCAAACCTCTCCCGCCTTTTATTACAATTTCTCTGCACTCCAGCCTCATCTGTGTCATGTGAGCGTGTGAAACAAGCGTGTTCGAAGAACCCAATTAGTCGGATCATGATTAGCCGGATGAAATCATCTTGGATGTGTCATTTGATCTCGGATGTTTTAAGCAACGTACGAAGAACGGACCCCATCTGTCCAGCAACTGAAGTT
Organism: Fundulus diaphanus; assembly: GCA_037039145.1. Taxonomy (NCBI): domain Eukaryota; kingdom Metazoa; phylum Chordata; class Actinopteri; order Cyprinodontiformes; family Fundulidae; genus Fundulus; species Fundulus diaphanus. Next base: position 5,439,283 of record CM073122.1, on the reverse strand, counting down.
GGCTTCAAACTGGGTCAACCGTACAACGATTCCAAACAAATTCAATTTCAATTCAATTTATTTATATAGCGCCAATTCATGAAACATGTCATCTCAAGGCACTTTACAAAGTTAAATTCAATCATATTATAAAGATTGGGTCAGATTATACAGATTGGTCAAAAATGTTCCTATATAAGAAAACCAGTTGATTGCATCAAAGTCCCGACAAGCAGCATTCACTCCTGGAGAAGCGTAGAGCCACAGGGAGAGTCGTCTGCATTGTACATGGCTTTGCTGCAATCCCTCATACTGAGCAAGCATGAAGCGACAGTGGAAAGAACAAAAACACCCGTTAGCGGGAAGGAAAAACCTCTAGCAGAACCGGGCTCAGTATGAACGGTCATCTGCCTCGACCGACTGGGGGAAATTTATAACAAAATGCGCACCTCTTGATGCTAAAACTTAAGACGACTCAACATTCAATTTCAAGGTGTCACGTCTAATTTCGTGTAACATTTTCTCATCTGGGTGTTGTCGTCAATGTCTTCATGTGTGAAATTCAGGAGGAATGTGCCCATTTCAGAGGAAGCCGCATTAGATCTCTTTAGGTATGTGCAAGAAAACAGTTTTGAAATTATTAAGAAAACCACAGATGATACCAACACACTGAGTGTTTTTCCTCATGTTATGAGTTTTTATAGCAATAAGCCATATTAAATGTGCTGGTAAACAAATGCTGTTGCATGTTCAAAGAGACCAAATTTGGGAAATCTTTCTTCAGATTAATAAATTATCATTCCTCGCCTCACTTTTTCCCATTTATTGACCTTTCCTCTAAAAAAGAAAATACTTTTTTATATACTTTTTAGTGGGTGTGGGCTTTTTAGTGGGCTCTCTTCCCCTCTGAGAATCTTCACTGTGGGCGTGGCTGGCTGCACCTGACTGCACACCTGCCAATAATTCCCTCGTCAAGCTGCTGGGGAATATAGGGAGCTGCAGGACACTCTATACTCATCTGATGGTCAACCTGTGTTGGTAGTATCTAGCTTTAATGTTCTTGGTTCTTTACAAATGAAGCCTTGTGAAGCGCTGAAGCATTCCTTTCAATTGCTTGACTGAAGAGCCAAAGCATCATGATTTTTTGTGTGCTCTGCTGGGCTATCAAGTGGACAGTAAGACTGAGGTCTACTGGAGTGCAAAGGTCGCTCCTGAAGATCTTCTTTGACTCTGTGGTGGCATCAGCCATCTTCTATTCCAGGGGTTCCCAAAGTGGGGGTCCTGAGATGATTTGATACTGATGTGCTAAAAAGATTTTGTATTTCTGAAACCAGTGCCAAGTAGTGATGGGTAGATGAGGTGTCATGAAGCGTTTCCACACGTTGCCAAACTGTGTTGAAACTGTGTCACTGAATACTGACACCTGCTGGACCTTAAAACTCTCTACAGGCAACATAGTTGACAGTTAACTGACACTGATCTGATGACCTAGTATACACAATAATACAATTTAAGTCATTGTATGTTGTATTACTTAATATTTTCATTTAAATTTAAGATATCTTTGATATTTTTAGATACAGTCAATAAATGATGTAAACCTGTATCATAACGTAATAACCTCTAAGTAAAGATGGTGTGAATGAGGATGCTTCTGGACTCGAATCTCTCTTTACACATTTTTATTGAAAAAAATAAGTTGTTCCAACGTTTTGAAAATGAGTCTGTTACGTTTTTTTTGATATCACATCTCCAGCTGTAGAAAGCCAGCCAAGTGCACTGGCTGGACAAACTTCCCTATCTCCTCCCCAACCCCTTATAAAGCCCTGGGGTCCGTTCTTCGTACGTCGCTAACTCAGTTAGCTGGATTTGATTGTTGACGATTTGGCGTGATCTTGGATCGTTTGGTTCTTCGAAACTCATCCTGGACTTGCTGTCATAGCAACATGTGCATAAACTTAAGCCTGTTCGCGAGCAGGCTTATTTCATGTAAACAGGATTAGATCGCAGCTGTATAAATGGAGGAGATAGGGATATCAAGCCAGTCCACTTGGACCACCTAGTGGCAGAGGACGGGACAGAATTGTGGAACACCATTTTTTAATGTTTAATAAAAGACGAAACAAATAATGCTTAGTTCCTGTCGTTTTATTTAAACAATTCTTTATAAAGAAAAGTCAGCAAGTCATCTTTTGCCTGCAATAAGAGATAGTTATGTAAAGTCAGCAATACTACTGTCAAATGGTGTATTAGAACTTACTCTGAAGGTCCTTTTGAAGCAACTCGATCTCTAGTGCAATTTTTCTCTTTTTCAAGTTGTGGAGTTCAATTTCTCCTCTTAATTTGTGTTTTTTCAGGTCAAAATACTAATTTTTTTGTTGAAGAAGCCGTTTATATAGGGAACGGATGGCACCCTGTGTCATTTTGTGAAAGAAAAAAGGGTGAAACATGCCTCATGCAACAAAAGTAAAAAGAACCTGTTTTTTTCAGTCTTTTTCTTGGTGGCTGTTATAAACAGACAAACACATCATTTAACAGTGGCTTTTAAAAAGAGGAAAAAGTGGCTTTTTAAAATACAGTATAATAATTAAAGGCTATCATTTTGTAGAATATTCTTGTACTTCACTTGTACTTCACTTGTACTACATGTACAAGTGAAGTACAAGAATATTCTCGGATGTTTTAAGCAACGTACAAAGAACGGACCCCAGGTCTCACATTTTTCTCTACAATCTGTTGGTAAACAGTGGTTGACTCAATAACTGCAAGGTGCCCAGGTACTGTCAATGCAAAACAGGCCAAGCTCTTTAACCCTCCACCAACATGTCTGAAAGACACAAAGTTGTGTGCACCAGAGTGTGAAACATCTTTACTTTGGCCAAATCAGACTAAAGGACAGAGTTCCAGAAGATCCAACTTTGCAAATCTAAATCTGCCATGTTCTGTGAGGGTTTAACAGGACCAAAAGCTGGAACTTGAAAGCTGCATGGAGAAAAAATATTTAATTGAAGTTACAAAAGTAAACTTTAAAATCAGCTAGAACAATGCAGCAACACGGCGCAAGAAATCAAATGGAAGAAACCAGTGTGGAGAAATGGAAACAAGGGAGTTTAAACATGAAGGAGCATGTGGAGAAAATTGAGGCAGAAAAAGAAAAAGGCAATGAGGAGGAGATGAGCAACAACTGAGACCAAAGAAAACAGATGAGCTGAGTGGAGGAGCGCAATGAACAAGGACTGAAGAGAAATACATGGAAGGAATCTAACGAATTATTACAAAGTATATAAAGGATAGATTAAAAACACAATACACAAAGGTATGAACTAAACTTGTATCAGCTAGAAAATAACAGTAAAAAACAGAGAGAAATCCTAAAGCTCAAGCACCTAAGAATAATAAGCATAAGGATATAACTAATTAAAGCACAATCAAGGAAACATAACAGCAATGAAATAGTCGAAATACAAAACAACAGAAAATATAGAAACTTATAGAAACCTGAAAACTCAAACATCTAAGAATAACTCCAGCCCTATCGCCACAAGAGGGAACTGTTGGACAGCTAAGAATATTAATTATACACTGGCATGCTTAAAGCTGTAGTTGGTAATCCTGTTCAGAAACACAAAAATTGCTGACTCTACCTTTAACATGTGCTTTCCAATTACTAAGACCAAGCCTTTTTTCATTGCAGCACAGCAAACAAAGGATTTTGTATGCATGGTTTAGCATAGGTAAGTTCACTACTAAGTGATATGGCACATTTAAAGCTGTAGTTGGTAAACCTGTTCAGAAACACTATTGTTATACTGGGTAAAATGGTCCTTCCATCCTAAAAGTAGTTGATACACTATGTATTCAGAAAAAAGAGGTTAAAATTATTTCTCTGGGAGCTGCAGAACCAATCTCTGTTGTTCGGTCCAAAATTGCAGGGATTGGTCATAGTTTTGGTTCTGGCCACACTCACCTCTGTCCCTCAAGTTACGGGAGCATCACCTTATCTATTGGTTGTCCCACATGCCAATCATTCTGACGGGCTCACATAATGTCAGTATGCGTGCACATACCTTGCTTCTGCATGCACACTTCTAGTGTTTTTATGTATCTGGTTAGCTCAGTGGTTAGCTTAGCGGTTAGATTTAGTGTTAGCCAGTCATTGTAGCTCTGATGCTCTCACTGTATACTTTGAATATGGCTGAGCGTCGCAAAAAGCAAGCAGCGTACAAGTTTATGAGAAGAGGAAGGCCTTAGTGGAAAGTAATAAGACCAGAATGAATTTGGATTTTTTTCACGAGATCCCCATGAGGAGCGGAAGAGCAGGAAAGATGGTCTTGCACATGTGCAGTTATTCATAAAAGGGAAACTTCTGGAAAAAAATTGCTGACTCTACCTTTAATAGGCTGTACTGTTTGGTTTATATTTAATTCTTGCACAAATGGTTGTTTACATCTGTTATGGTGAACAGGGAACCAATTGTAGCTTGCATTTTGAGGAGATGGTCAGAGGAGGCAGAAGAAAATCTGAGGGACTGTTTCAGCTCCACGATGTGGGATGAGCTGCGTGATCTTCAATGGGAGGAATTTGATAAAATTACAGAATGCATCACAGATTATATCAACTGCTATGTGGACTCCACTGTACCACCCTATCCTTCTGAACACTCCAAGTGAGGAACATTCTGCGGAAGACCAAAGTAAGGAAGGCTGCAGGTCAAGATGGCATTAGCTTCAGGCTTCTGAGGTGCTGTGGGGATGGGCTGCGTGGCATCATAGGGCACATCTTGCACATTAGTCTGAAGCAGAGGAGAGGACCACAGCTGTGGAAAGCCTCTTGTGTGGTACCAGTGCCTAAGACACCACAACCCAAAAACCTCAACAGCTACACTAATATTGCAGCTGATGACTCTCGAGAGGCTGATCCTCAACCATCTTCACCTCTGGTGATTGATACTGAGAATTCTTTTTGCTTTTCCAATTCATGAGGATGGTTTTCTTTGCAATACATAAGGCAGTGAAAGCATGGAAAGTGATTTTTTCCCCCCAAAACATCCAAGTTACCCAGCAAGCAAACTGAGGGGAAAGTGGAATTTACATAATTGTACCCAAAACCTCTGAACAGGTGTACATAACCATAGTGCATGAATATAATTGTCAGGATTATTGCCTATGCACTGTGAACAGATATTATATTGTGCAAACCCATCCCGAATAATCTTTGACCTGTATAGTGTACTCTGTGAAGGATTTTGTATTGTATTTGTTGTAATTTTGTGTTTTTAGTAATTTTGAAAGTTCTTAAACATATTTGAGCCCAGAGGTTTTGTTCAAAGCTGACTGATAAATCCTCTTCCCATTTCATAATAGGAAGAGATATTGAATCATCTAGTTTACATGGTGTCCTGTATAATTTAGACAGTAGATTAGGGGGGTTTAGATCCAGGAACTACCTTTAATATGCTTAAATTCATTTTTAATTATATATTTAATTTGTTGATATTATAAGAGCAAACTCAGTTCCCTCAACTATATATTCCAGGTATTCAATACCTTTACTCTTCCAGTGGGGAAAGCTTATCATATATTTTTTTTGTAGGATGTCAGGATGATTGCAGATGGGTGTACGGCTGCATGGGATAAATTATGACTCCATCATTTTAAGGAACTCCCACCATCCTGTCAGAGAAGAGCTGATGTTGATATTTTTAAAGTCTCTAGAGGTATTCTGCATTACAACATCTAACTCAATCCAGAAATTCTCCTCTCACACCCCACCCATGGGGCATAACCACAAATAACATTGAACAGCACACAATTTTAAATTTCTAGGGTCAAACTCGAACTATTTGACACTCTTTTCATCTCCATAACATTCCTGAGAAACTCCTCCTTTATGACAACCCCTGCACCATTTCTCTTCCAACCTACAACCTAAGCTTCTGGTTTTGCTGCCTTTCCATTTAGACTACTGCACACAGAGTATGGCCACCTTCTTCCTCTGCATTATATCAGCCATATCAGTTTTTTCTGCCCTAGTCCCAACATTCAAAGTCTTACAGACTCTCTGCATTTGTCTGGGCTTAGGACTGGTCCAAAATAGGACAAAGGACACTGTGCCCACTTGTCCAATGGGTGGTTTTCCTTTCCACTGTCGCTTTATGCTTGCTCAGTATGAGGGATTGCTGCAAAGCCATGGACAATGCAGACGACTCTCCCTGTAGCTCTCAGGTAAACACTGTTTGTGTTTACCTGATGTTTTTTGTTTTTTTACCTGTTAAAAGGGTACATTTTCTTTCCTTTTAAAACAATAATCCAGGAAAATAATTTCTCAACACCAATCTTGTCTTTGAAATATGCTTCTTTATTGGGCGGGTTATTACATTCTTGCACAAATAATGTTCATTGCAAAGCAGAACTTCCTTAATTTATATTTTTGTATTTTCTTCCCCTTTAAGACCAATAATATTTTTTCTAGTTGTCTATAATCTCTAAATTCCAAAGCTAAATAAACTTGGTTAATATAAAAGCTTTCTATTTAAACCTCAGTGGTTTTCAGTACAAAGGCAGACCTCAAAAGAAAAACATGCAATACGATCCTGAACCACCTGGCAGCCAAAAAAATCCCCAAAAACATAGAAGACCATGATTTCACCCTGTTCGTTTAAAGGCATACTATGCAACAATTTGCAGTTAATTAATGTGTTAATTAACCCATGTCGGAGCAGGCAAGAAAGAGGAAAAGGGCTCTGGACAGAGAGGAGTCGTACACGGGTGAACATCGGGCAAGCTTTTTCCGAATGGCGAGAGCTAAAAAAAAAGAAGGCTGCAAGGCTGACGCGGACCTCGCGTTTCTGCTGATGCGATCGTAAGTAACATTGTAGGGTTTCTATGCCCCCCCCCCCGCTCCGCCGGTCGCGCAAAGCTTGTCTCTCCGTTTTTTCGACTTTTGTATTCGTTGCGTTCGCCTGTCTGCTAAGCTCAAAACAACCGCGCCTGGCTTGACGGAGAAACCAGGAGAACAGCTGAGCATATTTACGACAGTGCACATTTACTTTCGCCCTCTGGGGGGAGCCTCGCTGGAAAATCAATCCCAGTTGCATAGTATACCTTTAAAAACTGACTATTTGAATTCAAATGCAAACTTTCTGCTGCTTCAGGATCAAATTTTGTTTTTTTTAGTTCAGATTTGGTTTTTGGTTTCAGGCTCTGGACAGTTGCAGTCTATCTGGAGGCTGACCTCTTCAAATCGTGGAGTTTTGATTGGCTAAAAAAAAAAGAAAACATAAAAAATAATGAGTAATCTCTTATCCAATTCTGCTGTACACACATACATTTATTACTTATATATTTGTGTTGTTTTTACTAACAGCACTTATAAAGCTTGTTGACACGGGCGATGTCATTGCTGCTCATTTTTTGGGCGTTTCCAAACTTCAGCTTTGGGTTGTTTTTGGCAACGATAGTTGGTTTGCCATTTTTACAGAAGTCATTGCTTTAAAAAGAGAAATACAGTCAAAATAATCACAGAGCGTTATACTTCAAGACTGCATGAGTGCTAATGAAAACTCACTTGGAGTATTCCATGATAGACTTGAAGTCATACGGAGTCCCCAAGTTGTTAGTTTCTTTTTTAACAAAGTTGTGCTTCTCTCCTGTCCGTGGATTCAGAACAGAGAAAATATTCAGTGACAGCTTTTTGTGAATCTTATCAGTGAAATGCTCCCGTGTGGCTGGTAAAACTTACAAAACTTCAAATCTGAGTGAAGTTGGCCAGATCTTACATAAATGTTGTCAAACATTTGGCCTGGTTTGACCAACTATTTTTATATTAAAGACATGTAATTATAAATGTGGCACAAACAGCAATTTTTGCAGCAGAACTAAAACGATCGATAGTGCCACTTTTTTTAGTTGGGTAAGGAGAAGGGTCTGGTAGGCCTTTTTCGACGTACCTTCTCATTTTAATTGATATCTTTGAAAGCAACAAAAATAGAAACTGTTGCAGCACAAACATGTGTAATATTTGAGGAATGAGTGTGTGCGCTCACTCAGACTTTCACTAATCACTGAATTAATTACACTCTTTAACATAACATTGCAGTACTTTTAAGATACAAAATTAGAAAAAACTAAACAGATCTTTTGTCTTTCATCTGTATAACTGAAAGTCTAAATTGTGAAACTGATTGTTTTGATTACAAACCTGGCTCAATGTTTTCAAAAAGAATCCGAACATATTCGTCTCTGTCAGAGCGGACCTGTTCATGGTTGAAACCCAAAGCGTGAAGTATCTCATGTTGTATTGTGGAGGGACTCAAACAGCCATCTTTCTGCAAGGAGATTGTCTGTTTTCCTTTCATACGTCCTAGGTAGGACCAACACCTAAGAAGTACATGCAAAGACACCAGACAGAGATAAATAAATAAAGTTTATTGTTAAGTTACTGCTTCTTCTTAATTATTAACCATGCAGAGATGTATCAAATTTTGTTTAGTAAAACAAAACTTTAAACTTAATTTAGACATACAGGTACATCTAAAAAAAAAATTGGTATGCTGTGAGAAAGTTCAATATTTTTAGTCATTAATTTTGGAAAGTGAAACTTGTATTTTATAAACATTCAAATATTTAAAGTAATTTTTAAATATTAAAATAATTCAAACCATTGATTTTTTGTCATTTTGAGAGTTAGTTTTGAGAGTATGAAAAATAATGTCAAGCTTCTGAAAAATCTACCTATCTCTATGTACTCAATACTTGGTTGGGGCTTCTTTTGCATGAATTACTGCATCAATGCGGCGTGGCATGGAAACAATCAGCTTGCAGTTCTGCAGGAAGCTCACCCAAGATTCCACATTCTCCATGCTTGCTTCGTCCCGTTCTCGTATGTGCACGTCCAACCGATGGAGCAACTACATTGTTATTTTAATTAATCAGCGGTTCCACATTCTCTGTGACTACACCGAACATCACCGTCTGCGAACCCGCTCTCTGATATTTGTCAAAATATGGAACAACTCCAGTTTTCCGCTCTGTTCCAGTCCAGCTGTCTCCAGACTGGTTAAGCACCACAATTGCAAACACCAAACAGGGAAAAGAATGACAACAACCTGGGGTTTGTCAAAGTTAAATCGTGTAAATAGAGATTGTTAACCACAAAATTATTTTTTTTTAAATTCACAATGAAATTAACTGGTTACCTATTGGATGCAAACCACTCTTTTAGAACCAACTAAGGAAGCAGATCTGTCACTTCAACATTGAATTTGAAACATGGTTATCTTCTCCAGATAGATTTGCATTCTGCTTGTAATGACGATGATCGCACATGCTCTCCTCAGGCTCCAAGAGATTTCAGAGTGGAGCTAGACGGAGTAACAGCGCATGTAGTAGGCTTTGCTTTTCATGGACTCACAGTGACGGTCTGGAACAGAACGGACACTTACAGGAGCGCAGGATGTGGAATTATGGGGTCAGGTAGCTTTGGCAGCGGGTTTCGGGTCATCTGCATTGTTAAGGTGCATTCACACCGAACGCGAATGTGGCAGCCTGAGCGACAGATTTACATGTTATGCCTATGTACAGGTGCAACACAGGAGAGATGTGACGCAAAGCAAGGCAAAAGAAGCTTTTCTAGCTATGCAGGAGGAGAGGTTTTGGTGATTAAAGCAAAGCTAAAGTGACGCAACAACACCTGCGATGGATGCGAAGCAACAGTGGCTGGAGTTGAAAAATCTGAACTTTTCAGTCTTGTATCATTACGACAACCAATCAGGAACTGCATGTGGCTGTGATGTGGGCAGAAGGACTGCAGTGGAGACAAAGCTGTTTTCATTCAACATGGAAGATAAGCTGATAATGGCAGCCTGTGGTTGGCCTGAGTTTTATGACTCAACCAATTATTACTACCGAGACAAGTCCAGAAAGGACCAAGCCTGCAGAAGAGTGAGAAGGCTGGAGTGGTAGTTAAGGGAAAGCGTCACCAGATAGCGCCATGGTACTGCTGCATTTCTGGCTTGTCTTCCGCTGTGCAAATACTCTCGTCTGCCATATTTGTAGTTTATTAGTTGATTAGGCTAGGACACCATTGGTTTCCAATGTTTCACAATTTTCTAACTTTCCAAGACACTTTATATCTGAAAGCCATAATCATTAAATATACAAGAAATAAAGTCTTGAAATACCTTACCTCACGTGGAATGAATCTGTATAATATGAGTTTCACTTAAAAATTACAAAACTGTTTTACAATATTTTTTTTCCCAGGAGTACCAGTATATTAAATCATATTTTCATGCAATACTACTATGAGAGTTCTCACAATCCAAGAAGTTAAAGGTTGATAAAGAGACAAACAAATGTATAACTCAATGGTTTTCATACATTAAAGAGGGAAAAAAATTAAACAAGAGAGAAACACCTGCCTTATACACTGCCCCACCCATTAAGGAAGAGTAAAAGCTATTGAATAATCTATTGTTGGTGTAGTTTAGTGTACATTTATCATCTGTTAATGCAGCAGCATAAACTCAGAAATTATATATATATATATATATATATATATATATATATATATATATATATATATATATATATATATATATATGTGTATATATATATATATATATATATATATATATATATATATACACTCACCGGCCACTTTATTAGGTACACCTGTCCAACTGCTCGTTAACACTTAATTTCTAAGCAGCCAATCACATGGGGCAACTCAGTGCATTTAGGCATGTAGACATGGTCAAGAGAATCTCCTGCAGTTCAAACCGAGCATCAGTATGGGGAAGAAAGGTGATTTGAGTGACTTTGAACGTGGCATGATTGTTGGTGCCAGAAGGGCTGGTCTGAGTATTTCAGAAACTGCTAATCTACTGGGATTTTCACGCACAACCATCTCTAGGGTTTACAGAGAATGGTCCGAAAAAGAAAAAACATCCAGTGAGCGGCAGTTCTGTGGGCAGAAATGCCTTGTTGATGCCAGAGGTCAGAGGAGAATGGCCAGACTGGTTCGAGCTGATAGAAGGGCAACAGTGACTCAAATAACCACCCGTTACAACCAAGGTGGGCAGAAGAGCATCTCTGAACGCACAGTACGTCGAACTTTGAGGCAGATGGGCTACAGCAGCAGAAGACCACATCGGGTGCCACTCCTTTCAGCTAAGAACAGGAAACTGAGGCTACAATTTGCACAAGCTCATCGAAATTGGACAATAGAAGATTGGAAAAACGTTGCCTGGTCTGATGAGTCTCGATTTCTGCTGCGACAGTCGGATGGTAGGGTCAGAATTTGGCGTCTACAACATGAAAGCATGGATCCATCCTGCCTTGTATCAACGGTTCAGGCTGGTGGTGGTGGTGTCATGGTGTGGGGAATATTTTCTTGGCACTCTTTGGGGCCCTTGGTACCAATTGAGCATCGTTGCAACGCCACAGCCTACCTGAGTATTGTTGCTGACCATGTCCATCCCTTTATGACCACAATGTACCCAACCCATGATGGCTACTTTCAGCAGGATAATGCGCCATGTCATAAAGCTGGAATCATCTCAGACTGGTTTCTTGAACATGACAATGAGTTCGCTGTACTCAAATGGCCTCCACAGTCACCAGATCTCAATCCAATAGAGCATCTTTGGGATGTGGTGGAATGGGAGATTCGCATCATGGATGTGCAGTCGACAAATCTGCGGCAACTGTGTGATGCCATCATGTCAATATGGACCAAACTCCCTGAGGAATGCTTCCAGCACCTTGTTGAATCTATGCCACGAAGAATTGAGGCAGTTCTGAAGGCAAAAGGGGGTCCAACCCGTTACTAGCATGGGGTACCTAATAAAGTGGCCGGTGAGTGTATATGTGTGTATATATGTATATATATATATATATATATATATATATATATATATATATATATATATATATATATATATATATGTGTGTATATATATATATATATATATGTGTGTGTGTGTTCATACCCAGTACTTGAAAAGAAATGGATGTAGTCCTGATCAACTGGTTTCCGTGGGATGAAGCGAATGCAGGTGGACTGATGAAAATCATTCAGGGCAGCAATGATGGCAGCACGCTCTTTTGAAGCTGCAGGTAAATTAAATAGATTGAAACGTTTACTATTCTCAGTTGGAATACAAAAATATTTTAATGTAATGTTTTAATTTTATATGTCAAATTTCAAATGGGATCTGCCTACAGTATTCATTGGAGATCTCGTAGGGCACAAGGATGTGACGTCCAGTCTTGGGCCACAGGCAGCCTTGGGCAGTACACGGGTCTGCGTTCTTGCTTGAAACATCAGGTATGGCAATGTCGTCAAGCAGCATGGGAGTTTCTGCAGAGTAAAACAAAACAAAAAGACGTGAATGTTAAGAATGTTAAAAATAATCAAAATAAATTGGACATTTATTTCCATGTTCTTGTTCGCAGACCAAGGTCCCAAATTATCCACCTAAATAAACCCCAATAATATATGTAAATATTTATATAGGTTGGGGGGACTAACATTCTGGATCAAGGTTTACACGCCTTCAATACCTTCATGACAATTAAAAACAATTTGGGGATTTTATTTATTTTATTGAAATAACCCCATTTCTTTATTGAATGAGTTTGATTGTTGAACACAAGAACACCGCAAAGCTCAAGTTTGGATTCATATGGATTTTCTCTAAAAAGAAAAACACACACACACACACACACTGTCAAAATTGTACATACGTGTTAAAATTTACACATATAATTGTACCAATAATCCCCTATCAAGTTGCAGCGAAACCACAAATTTTCTTATGCTTTTGATATAATTCTCACTGGAAAATTAGGATAGAGCTAATTTAAATCAGCTCATTATTTGTTACTCTGCCCATGTTCCATGACCTGTTCTCCTTGTGCTAGTCAAGATCAAAATGATTTTTCCATTATTAGAAGATTTAATAATTTAGTATAATTATTCATCAAAGAGTTGTTTGTCTCTGTGTTGCCCTGCGACAGACTGGCGACCTGTCCAGGGTTTACCCCGCCTCTCGCCCGGTGAACGCTGGAGATAGGCACCAGCACCCCCCGCGACCCCATGAGGGATTAAGCGGTTTGGAAAATGGATGGATGGATATTCATCAAAGAAAAGAAATCAAATAAATTCCTGTAACAATAGGACATTTATGCTGACGATATGTAAGCTTGTAACAACAACCACTGCATGCAGTACTGTTCAGGCTTTTAACTTGCTTTCATCTTTTTTGTCAGCCCTTCTGATTTAATATGTTTTGTAAATATTGGTCAATGTGGAAGCCATTCTCTACTTTTGCTGCAAACTAATCTATCAATAGGTAGAAATAAAGCAGCCCTAATCATAAACCATTTTTTCATTTCTTGCAATCGTCAGAATGATTCCCTTCTTATTTTACAATAAGAAGAGAAAACAGAGTATATATAGTTATGATCTTTCCACTTTAGATTATAAACTAAAAAAATAACTAACTACTTAAGAAACTGTGTTAATGACTTTATTTTGGTCAATTTAATGTTTCAAAAAAAATTAACTCAAGATGATCAACTGCTATGAAGATTTCTTTAAAAAACATGAAATTACCGTTTAGTTCAATGATGAAACTGAAGATGCCGATCAGATACCATTTACAACGTCATAAGGAAACTACTATATGTATGAACTATGATGTGTGATTGGTGGGCCATATTGATCATCAGAAAAAACTTCACTGCACACTGCAGCTGGTAAAACAGAAAGAAAAACAATAGCATCAATGTCAGACATTTGGCTATTATTTAACTCACCAAAATCATCATCTTTCTCAATTGGTTTACTCTGAAAAAAAACATCAGAATCGCACAATTATTTATAATAATTGTTCTCCTGAACTTATATTGCCCTTTTCCAGTTATACTGACCACCCAAAGCCCTTGTCACAACAGCTACATTCACCCAATCACACACATTTATACACAGATTAGTGGGTATCTTGGGGTTAAGTACCTTAACATGCAACATGGGGAAGCTGTAATTGAACCCACAACCTTCCACACACAAGACAACTACTCTGCCCATTGAACCAATGTCAGAATTTCACAACATTTATACAACTTTTCAGTGGGCTTTTTCAAAAAGCTGTCCCTGAACTCTTGGTACCAAACTTACCAGAGAAACAGTCGCCACTGAGAGGAAAAGTAGGAAGACAAAAGCTGAAATCATGACGGCGTTCTTCTGAAAAGCACAATAAAAAAGTTTTTCTTGAATAAAATGCATGTTTGGGAGATGCAGAGTGATGAGAAACAGAAAATTTGAGAAATGTGATGGGGGCAGTTTCAGGTAAAGAGCCTAAAGAAAAGAGCCAATGATTGAAAGATTAAAAGAAGTTACCTGATGTACAGCAAGAGTCTGATCCAAGGATGATGCTGATGCTCTGCTCCTCTCTGTTTATATGCAGTTCAAACAGGATGTGGCTGAGGTTATATGCTTGGTTTCTGATTGGCCCATTCGAAATAAAAATTAAGCAATCGTGATTTCAGGTCAAGAAACTAATCTCTAAAGAGAAATACTGAGTGAATCATTGAAACATGATTAAGCAAAAATATTGGATCCATGTTGAAGTCTGACATTTAAATTTTACTTAAAGGGGTCTTTGACTTTCGTATTGAGCCAACGTTAGTTTTTCAACCATAACTGATACTATAGCAACGTTGATTGAACCATCATCGAAATTTGGATCAACATATTGAATCAGTGTCAGGAATCAATATTGATTCAACCATCATCTAAATGGCAAAGGGTAGGAGAGTGGATTGCAGCAGTGACATCATCTACATGTACGTTTGTGTTGATTTTAAATTGAATGAAAGTTAAGGAATCAGAATTGATTTTTGTATATTTGACATTAAAATATTCAGCTTTTCTAAATTCATTGTGAAGCAACTTAGAAAAGTTTAGCTTTTCACCAATGAGTTTCTGCTTATAGGTCTACATCACAACATTACAAGTTTCTTCATTTAGTACCACATTGTTGGCAGACCATTGGTATTATGTTGTTTAAACTTATCTTACATTACCATATTTCCAAAAATGTGTCAACACAAACTTAGAAATGACAATATAGCATAAAAATAAAATTTTATTTAGGAAAACCTGACTATGAGCTGCAGCTGTGGGTGATAACAGGTTTATTAAAACTATAGGGCAGCTCTGGAGGCCACAATGCAAGTACAGGCTGAATGGAGTGTATACCGACACATTTTCTTATTTACATTTTGAACTTGTAGACTAGAATTTGTGCTCAAGTAGCTAACGTGCTAAACAGATTTTTCCCCTGAGTACAAACGAGCACGACCACACTGAAATGATCTTCATTTGAAAAATTAATGCAGTTCAGTGTGTCACAGAAATTTACAATAAAATTTAATTATTTTATTGTAAATTGTATTTACACACATATGTATGTATGTATGTATGTATGTATGTATGTATGTATGTATGTATAATTTACAATAAAATAAACTAGATTCAGCTTATAGTCTTGTTTTTATAACTCTATTAACAAAATTTAAATTATCTAAGGATTTTAGGTGGCGATATGGAGGTTGATTTTGTATCTAATTTTAGTGTTTTTCTGCAGGTTTCCATTTTACACAGTGGGTGTTTTTTTGTGTGTTTTTAGCTTTTATTTAATACAAGTCTGAGTTGTCAAACCCTTGTAAAACTTTGTAGTCTTCTGGATTGTCCATTATGTCAGGATCTCAGCAGTGATGCTAGTCTGATTACTCATTTCACACAACTGTTTAGCTCCGTCCAGTTCTCATTACTATTCACCTGATCCACCTGCATCTGTCACTATATAACCAGCCTTAAGACCAGTCATCTGTGCCAGAACCTCCGAGTCTGTCTGCCCTCATCCAGCCTGTCAGCGTGACCGTGTACTGAACCTGGAACTGTGACCCAACCTCGTCCTGGGTCATCCTCTGGTGCCTCATCGGACTTCTGACCCTCTGGCTCTGACATCGGACCTCGTCCCTGACCTCAGCTTTGGTTTCATCCTCCTGTCTACATTCGTCCTCACAGCTCTGACCCTCCGCCTGTCCTACGACCACCGATACTCTAGCATCTGGGACTCTCAGAGCAGCGACCGCCACGCCGCATTGGCTGCCAGCCGGTTGGGACCTACTCCTGTCATCAGACCCGAACTGAACATTAAGACTAGTTTAGTGACCGTCACGTTTGTGATCAGTCACCCTCGGAGAAACGTGGTCACTAACCTGTTGTCTCTATCCGCAGAGTTTTCAATAAACTGTTTTGTAAACTTAACTGTTTGTCTGATTCGAATACTGGGTTCACCAGTTCTGAGCCTAACCATACTCAGCATAATCACCCATACTGGTTTTACAAAACAGGTCTAAAGTTAACAAAGGTCAAACTAGTAGCAGGAAATCTTAGTAAATCTATTTCAACAGAGATTTTTTTGGATGTTGTTAAAAAGATGAATAAAAAGTTTGTTTTGTTTCCAGCTCGTTTATATCCCCTTTTTAATTACATGAACTTGTACCTCTCGCACATGCTCTCCTCAAGCTCCAAGGAACTCAGAGTGGCGCAAGACGGAGTAACCACGCATGTAGTAGGCGTTGAGTTTCACAGACTCATGGAGGCGGTCTGCAACAGAGCGGAAACGTACAGGAGCAGAGATTGTGGAATCTGGGGGTAACTAGTACGGTAAGAACTCAGACTATTGCTGGTGTCTATTTGGTGGCTTTTAAAGCCCAGGCTACATACGATGCGCATAACTTTTAAAATCTCTACTTTAATACAATTAGTTAAAGTTATTTGAGTAGAGCAAATTTACAACAAATATAATCTAAAGGAACTTTACAATTTATTAGGTAGATAAACTCTGAACCAGTTTTCCAGTCTAGAGGATGGAAGAGACCACATAGTTAGTGTCAGTAAAAGCTCGGCCAATAGTTATGTCTTGGACAGAGACATGGTTAGACCAGTGGTATTCAATCCTGGTCCTCAGCATGCAAAATCCTGCATTTTTTTGGATGTGTCTCTGCTCCAGCACGCTTTAATCAAATGATTGGATTACCTCCACAGCAGCCATTAAGGCTGCAGAGGTCTCTTCATCAACCCTGAGTTCCTTTAAATCAAGGTTAAAGAACCTATTTGTTTAGAATTGCCTTTGTTGGGCAATCAAGCCATGAGGAAAAATCAGACTGAGTTGTAAGCAAAGAAATTTGAGACTTTTACAGGCACCAAGGAACGCCCCCACCTTAGCAGGGTGGTGTTGCTATGAAGCCAAGCTACACTAGACTTATCCTCCTCTTTGCCTGTGGACCCTCGAGGAGACAGCCCACTCTGGGGAAACCAGCCATCGATGTGGACCGCACGGGGCTCAAAGACTCACAAGCATCTGCAGGGTTGGCCAGACTGAGTTATGTCTGCTTTCTGTGAAACTAACATCATAATCAAATCAGTGGTGTCTGTCTAAGCTGTGCAGGAGAAAGCTGACCTGAGAGCCGAGCCACTATCCAGCAGGAGTGCAGAGACCCATGCTGCAACCCGCTTCACAGGCCTGAAGGACCCCAAAGCCACCTCCCCATGGCCACACTTCGAGCTAGCCACATGCTCCTTGCCGCTCCTTGCCGCTCCTTTCCTTGGCAACCAGACACCCATCGCCACAGCCAGAAACAACGGGAAAGGTTTGGCAGAGAAATGAACATGGAAAGTTTAGAATGGTTAAGTTAATGAGTTTTCACTTAGTTTTTAAAGCTTGACTGAGCTAACAGACATAGCTCCCGCTAGCATAATGTTATTAGCTTTTGGATAACATTCGTTCTTCCCAGATACGCAACTACGGATAATTTTAATTCAATACAATTTTATTTATATAGCGCCAATTCATGATACATGTCATCTCAAGGCACTTTCCAAAGTCAAATTCAGTCAGATTATACAGATTGGTCAGAAAGTGTCCTCTCTAAATCGGGCATACACTGTACGATATTTTCAATCATTGTTCTCAGATACAGCTCAAACTGTACGACGAAACCGCAGGGTTTAAAAGTTCACTGCTCATGATATGTGTTCTTACACTGTGTGGCCCGACGCTCTGATGTGACCTGACTGCTCACACTGTACGTCCAAAAAAAACACACGTCGGACTCAACCCCGTAGAGAGATGGCGCTACTCGGACTCGTCTACCTGGAAGCCCCATGTCAACAGTAGAAGAAAAAAAAAAGGCGGAAGTGTCGATGCTCACTAGAAGGAAACGCGCTGTCTTGGCAGTTCTACGAGTTGCTCCTCCGTAGTCTGACTCCATGTCACACGTACCGTCGTCATGCTTCTCTCCACCCCTATGTTTTTATTTGAGAAGACAAAGAAAAATTCCCTTGTTTGCGCATGCGCAGTGCACGAGGTTGAGGGAAATCGGCTCATAGATATTCGTGACTCCGCTTCAACAGCAGGAAGCGCTCACGATCACTCACGAGGGCCAACTGAATTTCAAACATGTTTGATTTTCATCCGACCATCTGATTCCTGATCAGGAGGTGATCGTGAAAAGCTAATCGCCCTTCGTTACCCCCTGTATACTACACGACGCAGGATCAAGATGAAACTCGTCCCGATCCAAAAAATTCTCGCACGACCGAAGAATCGGCCCAAAAAGGCAAAAATGCGTACAGTGTATGCCTGGCTTAAGGAAACCCAGCAGGTTGCATCAAGTCTCTCCAAGCAGCATTCACTCCTCCTGAAAGAGCGTAGAGCCACAGTGGACAGTTGTCTGCATTGTTGATGGCTTTGCAGCAATCCCTCATACTGAGCATGCATGAAGCGACAGTGGAGAGGAAAACTCCCCTTTAACAGGGAGGAGAACCTCCAGCAGAACCAGAACCAGGCTCAGTGTGAACGCTCATCTGCCTCGACCCACTGGGGCTTAGAGAAGACAGAGCAGAGACACAATAATAGAATCAAAAAAGCACAGAAGCTCACATTGATCCAGGAATCTTTTCTCCGTTATATGGTAATAGCAGGTGACCGGTGATGATGTCACAGCTAACAGAACGCCAGACCAGGTGTACCTACTATGAAGAAAAAAAATGACAGAGAACCAAAAGATAAAAGATGAAATAACAATCAAGCAATGCAAATTGGAGAACAGATGGAGAACTCAGTAGAGTGAGAGAAATAGACCCTGAAATAGGGCTGACTGAAGGCGGATCCGCCTGGACCCTCTCCTCGCAGGACTCTGGAGAGCAGACTGGATCTACCTAGACCCCCTCCACGCTGTACTCTGGAGAGCAGACTGGATCTACCTGGACCCCCTCCACGCAGGACACTGGAGAGGGCAGTGTAAGATGGCAGAAGACTGAACAGAAGCAGGTGAAAGGGGGGATATGTCATCTCTGTCCTCATTAAAAACACAGATGAGACTCAGGGAGATGAGGAACTTTGGCTGGAGAGGAGTGGTCTTTCAAACTGGTCCTACATGTTGGGCAAGCTGTGAATCATGGAGGTGGTGACAGAGACGATGGGGAACTGGGGAACACCTAAGATGGTGGGACCGCGGCGGCGTCAGGCCGACTCACCAGGGAAGCCATTGTAGCACCAGGCTGAGCCTCAGAAGGGGAGGCGGAGATGTTCTTGTGGCAGTGGCAGCGTTTGCGTTGGGAGGGACCAGGTGGCAAAGGGGGAGCTGCAGCCGGCGATGAAGAAGCGGGAGCAGAAGGTGCAGCAGGAGAGGCAGTCAAGCAGGTGAGTGGTGGTCTGAGTGGAGGCGGCTTGTTAAAGATCTGAGCGAATGCAGCTTGATTGTTTCACTCGAGTTCCTCAAAAATGCCAGTTATACCGAGGAGCGACAGGAGTGTGGTTTGATCTTTCCAAATGTCCTGCAAATGATCTGCTGCACTCACCCATAACCAAGGGGTGCTAAGTGTAGTGAAGGTATCCAAAGTTTTTCTTAGTTTCCTGAAAATGGTTTCCGCCTCAAAATCCGGGATGATATCTGATGGGTCCATCTTCTGGCTGGTTTCTTCTGTCATGTTTGGGGTAGGAGGTTGTGGTAGGACCCAAATGCAAAGAGACCAAGGCAGGGAGCCATTATTGGTGAGTTTAATGAAAAAAATCCAAAAACAAAACGTACAAAACTCAGGAGCACAAAACAAAACGTAGACCTGTGGTGTAAAGCAGGAAGCGATGAGGCAAGGTGACATGAAGCAGCAGTGGGAAGCAGTAGTAGAAGCATAAGACACAGTAATAGTAGCAGAAGTCGCAGAAGAAGGCGACATTAGAGGTTGCAGACACAGTAGACACAGAAGAAAGCAGTAGAAGAAACCAGCAGGGAGTGGAGAAATGAGGGGAGCTTAAATACTGAGAGGAAAGGAGTTGGAACAAAGGCAGGGGTAGAATGGTTAATAGGACACAGGTGTGGAGAAGGAGCTGGGAGAGAAACTGAGAGAGAGCTAGGGGCAACAGGGGGCAAGAGAGAGCAACAGGAAAATCAGACTGAATGTAACTAAATAAAAACAATACATACAAAAACCAAAAACTAAGTAACCCATGACACACGGTGCACAGGCAATAATCCTGACAATTATATTCATGCACTATGGTTATGTACACCTGTTCAGAGGTACTGGGTCCAGACATGTAAGGACTTGTCAAAGTTCCTGAGATGTAAAACGTCACCTTCTCCCTCCGTTTGCTTGCTAAGTAACTTGGATGATTGCACTTTGGAAAAAAACAAGTTTGGATGGCTTTCACTGCCTTATGTATCACGAAGAACACCATCCTCATCAATTGAAAAAGTAAAAAAAAAAAATATCAGTATCACTGTAATCAATATAGAGATCTTTTGTTGGATCATGTTAGTCTTAAGACAGCATCTGCATCCGCATCAGATCCATCTCTCTGGACTCCTTCGATCAGCTCTATCACCTAATGGGGGTGAAGTTCAGTTGGATCTGTCCAGTGGGGCATTGTGGCTGGTGTGGGGTTGCCTGGGTCTTGGGGGTCTGGTGGGTCCCTGGAGTGGGATGTCTTGTGGGTCTGGTGCTGGGGTCTATGGCCCCTGCTAGGGTGGGGCTTTAGGGACGGCCTCCAGTGGCTAGTTGCGATGCTCTTGGAGGGGGTCTGTGCCGGCGGGCGTGGGTTACTAGCCTGGTAGCTGTGCTTCTCCTGGGTAGTTCTGGGGCTCGGGGTTCCAGGGGTGTGCTGGGCAGGTGTCCTGGCAGGGCCTTGGGTCCTTGGGTCCTGTGGAGTATGTCACTGAGGGTTTGAACAGGTGCATGACTGGCTGTCTGGCCCTACCTGGGGCCTCCGGTGTGCTGGCGGGCCTTGGGGCCTCTCAAAATGAAAAATGGAAATGGTCACAACCGGTGACCATTTCGATGTGTTTATGATGTCTAAATGTTTTCATGATGTAAAGCACTTTCAACTGCCTTGCTGCTCAAATGTGCTGTACAAATAAACTTGACATTTTTGATACTGAGTGGTGATACTGATGATAACCTAATGAACTAATACATCTGATTAGCACTGTTGTAGGAAATAATAATAACGGATTCCTGAGTCACTTATTAAAAGGAAACAGTGGTATGATCAAGTTCCAGCAGTTTATTGTGAAGGAGAGCAAAAGTAAACACACCCTCTGTGTTCAGCTGCACACCATTGCTCTCCAAGTTTGGTTCTGATCTGTTCTGCTCCCGCAGCTCCTTACACATTGCTTTAGCAAACTGCAGACACATAACCCGAACATTGATTCTGACACACTCACAGAATATGGATGCATGACTTTGTTGGATCCAGGGGAAAGGCAGAAGGCCTCCCTCCTTTCTGCAGGTGCTCAATTGTTTGCAGGGTGTACTGCATTGACGCAGTGGTCGTGACCACAACCCATGTACGGAGGCCTTAGTCCTTGACGTGGCTGAGCTGGGTTCGATTCCGGCCTGAGGTCCTTCGCCGCATTTCTTCCCCCTCTCTCAAAACCCCCTTTCCTGTCAGCCTACTTTGTAAAAAACAAGTCACTAGTGCCATTAAAAACCCACACATAAAAAGAGCTGGTTGCAAGAAGTGGGCCATACATGATAGGCCTTTAAAACCCAAGGTGTAATTTTCTATCAGCAGCTGGATGTACACCTTAAACAAAATTAAAGAAGCATAACGTTAAAAGTATTTCTAAAAATGTTTAGGTGCTTGTCAAACAGAGGATCCATTTGGCATGATTTTTTTATCCATATTCAAAATTTATTTAGCTTAGTCTCCCCTAATATTCATGACATAGCAGGAGCTAAATATGTCATAATAAAAAAAAAACAGGAATACAGCTGTTTTTAAGAGGTAATTAAATAAAGGAGACTAGTTAACAAGGGCTTGAGAATAACTGGTGGATTCCCAACCAGAAAAGGGTAACTGATAACATCTTGCAATGACAGGAAAGAAAACAAACAACCCGCTTGTGAAACAAGACCTTCTGAGAACTGACAATAAAAACCCACAGATCATAAGAGCACTGTGCTCTATGTTGTTTTATTGCAGGTTTGAACATGAAAACCGGAAATAAATGCATTCTAATTAAATATTTATTAAAATTCCTCGAGCAATCCATTATCAAGGTTTATGAAATTCAAGAAATATTATTTCAAATGTCTATTTAAACATGAACTTGATGTTCTGATGGGGCAAATGGAAACAAGAAAGTCTAACTGATAAGATTACAGTCAGAACAGAAAACCAAACCACAACCTTGTTTGACCCAACAAGAACTGACTCATCTCTTGGGAAACAGTTAAAGCTCTAACATAAAAATATATATATATATATTTAAGTATAAATATTTAATTAAAGTGAATTCAAAACAAATATCTTAAGGCACTTTACAGTCAATTAAGCAGATAAGTTTTTGGTCAGTTTTCAAGTCTAGTGAATGAAAGAGAGCACAAGGTGGCAGTAAAAACTAGACTAGCTAGACACTGAAAGACAGGTCCAAGTGTCACCTATAGAAGGAGAACAAGAAGTTGTTGGAAGCAGTAGCAGCTTTCTTTTTGAGATTGTCCTATAAATTGGACACAAAATGAACACAGCATTTCAGACTTGGAAGTTATTAGAAATGATGGCGGTATAGGAATACTCATGATAAGCAACAGCAGACATTTTTCTCTGGAGATAGAGACAGATGTGCATGCAGATCACCTGCCAGCCAAAGGTAAGAAAAATGAGCCAGGTGCAGAGCTTTTTTCTGGTATTCGCTAGTAATTTGTACCTCCAAATCTGCCCCGACATAACCAGAATTTATGGCTTGTAGCCTACGCTGATATAAAAAGAATACCCCCCCCCCCCCCGCCAAAATAAATGAATAAAAAACACTGCTTTCACACACAACACCTGCCGAACTTTCAACTGGATGCAGGTGTTTCAGCGTGGAGGAAACCGGTCACAGCTCTGACATTGACCTGACTTAAAAAGGGCTCAAGAGGACCTAAGCTGGAGCCGAGTTGAATGACAGCAGCAGCTCTCTGAACAGTCCTTCACTACACAAGAGAGCAGAGGTCAGACTCCAAAAGCTAGCATTAGTGCATCCAATGGACAACCTGATTCTGCACAAACACCTGAGGCATATTTCCAGATAAAAGGTTAAGATCAGGGGCGGTGTTAACCATTTGGGGGGCCGTGAGCATCAATACTGTGTGGTGCCCTTCACCAGGAAGTGAATAACATTCGTCAGTTCATTTCTCTTTATTTCCAAAATAACTTTTGAATATTGATGCTTTGAAAACAGCTGTAATAAGAAATCAAAATCCTGACAAAAATACCAAACCAATTTTGCATCAATAATGGTGCATTCTCTTCCACACAAGATAACTGTTTTATCTGTCTGTTTTATCTGTCATGGAGGAAAAGTTTAAAAGACAACAGATTAAATGAGATTAAAATAGGAAATAAAGTACAATGAATGAAAATACAAAAATGGGGGGGGGGGTAATACAGAACTAGGACTCATCCTATAAAGTGCTGTTAGAATAAGACTTATTTTTTGTGCTTTTTTCACATGGTAAATTGCTTGCACTTGTATAGCGCTTTATCACGTACGACGACACCAAAGCGCTTACACTGCAGTCATTCACCTTGTGAACACCCTCTCGTTGCACTATGGAGGTGTATTATTCTCTCTCTCTCTCTCTCTCTCTCTCTCTCTCTCTCTCTCTCTCTCTCTCTCTCTCTCTCTCTCTCTCTCTCTCTCTCTCTCTCTCTCTCTCTCTCTCTCTCTCTCTCTCTCTCTCTCTTACCCCCATCGTCTCGAATTACAATACACACCCTAGTCGCCCCATCAACTCACCCCATTCGTCAGCAGTTTAAGCTGGTTCCCTCCCTGCTTGTAGAGAAATGACAGCTCCTCACCAGTCCGAGACATAGTAACAGCAGCCGCCACTCCACCAGAGTTACAGGAACAGTAAAATAAATCTGAGGCAGTTGAAACCCTTGTGTGAGCCTTAGAGTGCCTCTAGCTCACTAAAGGTTTATATTTTTCATGGCATCAACATATATCAAGAAAAGAGTCCAAAAACATGACTCTCTAAATTCTCCTTAGGTGTGAGTGTGTGCGTGGATGGTTGTCTGTCTCTTTGTTGCCCTGTGATAGACTGGCGACCAGTCCAGGGTGTACACCGCCCCTCGCCCATTGACAGCTGGAGATAGGCACCAGCACCCCTTGTGACCCCATGAGGGATAAGCCTGCATAGATAATGGATGGATATATAAACTGCTCTCTCACCTACCCCTCATACTCCTGAGCCGGTGGATGGTTCTCCATTTCCCAAGCTCAGGTCCTCTACCAGAGGACTTGTGTTCTTTTTTCCTGATGTTTCCATCACTCGGGATGGCCACATCGATCACAACGGCTGTGCTCTGCTGCTTATCAATGATCTCAATGTCTGGTTGGTTGGCCATTACCAGTTTTCTGTTTGTATCTGGAATCTGCCATTATTTGCTTAATTTCTGAGACTAGTTAGTTAGTTAGTTAGTTAGTTAGTTAGTTAGTTAGTTAGTTTGTTAGTTTGTTTGTTTGTTTGTTTGTTTGTTTGTTTGTTTGTTTGTTTGTTTGTTTGTTTGTTGAGTTGTTGGTGTTTGAGTTCTGACATAGAGTCTTATTTAGTAAATTATAATATGCGTTCCATAGAGCTTCCTTTATCTGATTAAAAGTACCTTTTCAAAATTACCTTTAAGCAGGAATTACACATGCTTTTCACAAAGCTCACGTCTGTATTTTATTATTATTATTATTATTATTGCTCTGATGTAATATTCTAATTTCAAATGTTGTGTTTTCATTAACTCTAAAGAAAAAATAATCATCAACAGAAGTAAAGGCTTCAAAACGTCAGTGTATGTGTGATTACTGTATATAATGTGTTTCACTTTGTGAATTGACTTTCATTGTTTGACTGAATTTAAAGCTGCATTGTATTTGTTTCACTCCTCTCCTTAAACCTCCATCTTTCTACCAAAAGGAGGCAGTACAGTTCTACTGTTTCCCTTCTGCACAGAGCAGTTTGTCGCTGTTTCTAAAATGTGCTTATTTACTGACATGCACAGCTTTTCCACAAAGTAGAGGACGTAGCACACCACAAACATTTGGTACAAATGCTCAGTTTAGACATCTGTCAGAAAAATTTAGTAAATAAACAAAACAAGGTTTTTTGCCCACTTCTGGTAGAAGAAAATGAGATTTCTTTGCTACTAAAAAGCACTTCAATGGGAATGTTGTGTTTAAATAAAAGCGGTCACACCTTTCTGAATTTATCTTCTACTTACTTCGTTACTTTATTTTTCCTCCAGGAGTCACACCAGATCCTGTTTTGTCACCTTCATTTTCTAGAAGTGAAAATGACTCACTGGTGTCAGGAGTAGCTGCTACAGGGAGGAATTTATAGCGATATGCATTTGCAAGTTTGTCTTACAGCCATTGGACCTTTTCGTTGTGTGGAGTGCTTTGAAAAATACTCTAAAAAATTAAGTCACAACCACCAACTTTGGTGAATTTAAAAATACATTTTATGTGATTGGGACATGCTAATCAATAAAAGTAAATGGATTAATGTTTTTCAACATTTATTACAAATAAAATCCTAAAAGGTGTACCATACCTTTGTATTCAACCCCATTTATTTTCCATCCATCAATCCGTCATCTCTACTTGCTTGTGCAGGGGTCTGTTGCCTATCTCTAACAGGGAGAACATGCAAACTCCACGCAGAAAGACCACACAGGGTTCAACCACTTATTATATCAAGAATTAAATTTAAAATTCTCCTTCTCACGTATAAAGCCCTTAATAATCAAGCTCCATCATATATCAGAGCTCTGATTACCCCGTATGTTCCTAACAGAGCACTTCGCTCTCAGACTGCAGATCTGCTGGTGGTTCCTAGAGTCTCTAAAAGTAGAATGGGAGGCAGATCCTTTAGCTATCAGGCTCCTCTCCTGTGGAACCAACTCCCAGTTTTGGTCCGTGAGGCAGACACCCCGTCTACTTTTGAGACTAATCTTAAAACTTTCCTTTGTGACAAAGCTTCTAGTTAGAGTGGCTCATGTTACCCTGTGTCTCTGCTCTGTCTTCTCTAACCCCCAGTGGGTCGAGGCAGATGAGCGTTCACACTGAGCCTGGTTCTGGTTCTGATGGAGGTTTTCCTCCCTGTTAAAGGGGAGTTTTCCTCTCCACTGTCGCTTCATGCATGCTCAGTATGAGGGATTGCTGCAAAGCCATCAGCAATGCAGGCGACTGTCCACTGTGGCTCTACGCTCTTTCAGGAGGAGTGAATGCTGCTTGGAGAGACTTGATGCAACCTGCTGGGTTTCCTTAGAGAGGAAACTTTCTGACCAACCTGGAGGATCTGATGGAGTCTGACTTTGGAAAGAGCCTTGAGATGACATGTGCTGTGAATAGGTGCTTTATAAATAAAATTGAACTGAATTGAAAATTGAAAAAGCCAGGACCTTCTTGCTGTAAGGCAACAGTGCTGCCACCTACAACATTGTGCAACATATATTCCTAAATAGAATCGAGAACAGCGAATCATGGAAAAAGTACCTGAGGTGTGAATACATTTCAGAATTGCCAAGCCCAGAGGTGTTTCTACTGACACTTTGAATTACCTCTCTAAATGTGAGCTTCCCAAATCTGCCCTGAAACACAACTGAGGTTCTGCCATGGCTCAGGTTTGTTAGTAATGAAGTCTACAGTCGTGTTAAAGGTGTGGTTTGATGCCAGGAGGAGCCTGCTGGGTTTTTACACTCATGGGATTATCTAAACATCCTTTCCCTGTTTCCTCAGGGTAACCAGAACATAAACAATGTCAGTCTTGTTAATTGACATAGAATAAAAATTGTTCAAATAATTTTTAATTCAGGGTTTTGTTTACGGCTTTGTTAACTAACTGCACCAACAAATTTAAGGTTGCAGCTGAGCCAAAAGGCAGAGCTGTCACTGCTCATGTTACCGCATAACTTTACATCTTCTACTTCTGAATAATCAGTTCATTATCATATGACACTGAAGCTCATTCTGCAAAACTGAGCTTAGAGGTTTCTTAGTAAGCTTATATTTCCCCACAACATGGCCAACATGGAAGCAGTTCTTGGAAATCTGCTTTGCAGTAACTTCCAGCAACATCATTTATATTAGCTCCTCAAATAGATGGCAGAAGATTGCAGCTCAGATTTACATGCCTGTTCTTTATACCCAGAAATATAACAAATAGTAGTGCTGCTGAACATTCAGAACAACTGGACTGCTGTTCTTGTGGTTGAAACATTTTGCTCTGAGTAAGCCCTTTATATGGAGAGGGAAACATTTTCAGCTACAAGAACTACCTCTTTTTTTAGATTTCACAAACACTAGACTATACAGAAAACAGGCTTAAATTGCTGCTGCGATGAACCGGATTACTGAGAGTTTGCACAGGCACTAGACTTTACTCTGCAATAGATGCCGACAGGAAATACTTCCACAGTAGCTACATTTTATAGGGTACTCTTATGTTTTCATCAGCATTTTTATGTCAGCATTTATGCACCGCATCATATGTGCCATATCTAAGGAATTTCAGGTGCAGTGTTTGGGAGCTCTGACATGGTTTTAGGGGATCCTGAAGTTCACCTTAATGTGAACAGACCGGTGCATAGATGCATCAGCTGCCCTCAGGTGCTGCCCTGGATCATGACGCTGAAAATAGACTGAAAGGAGAAGAGTATTCTGACGGATTACTAGAAATAGGAATGTCAGCTTTCTCCCCATTTTCCAACAAAACGGTTTTTAGTTCACAACAGAAAAATGTGTTACAAGAATCAGATTAATTTACATGTTTCCTGTTGGAGCTTTAAAGAACATGCAGGCAGTAACTGCAGTGTTTCATGTAAGCTGCTGAACCAGATGATAGACAAACATCAATTAAGGCATGTCTACACTATAAATAGTCCATTTAAATAGACTTCACACACACTATGAGGCTGTAAAAATATGGATGTTGCAAAAGCAGTCTTAGTACATCGACACCAAACTGGAAGGATATGCGACAGTGAAGCAGTGAAACTGTTGTTATTTAGAAAATATCAGAAATTGATCACTTTAAGTAGTTATTCCTATCGCATTACATCATTATTACACACAATACATTACAGAAAGATATCGAAATATAATTTCAAGCTATTTCAACTCTTCATATAGATGATATGGCTCACCGCCCAGGGTGCTATCATATGAGGGGTTGCTTTATCTAAAAACATTTATATTGGTTGTCATTTATAGTCTTTAGAACAAGATTTTTTACTTTTTAAAAAGCCCACATTTTAATTTTGTTCCATATTTCCAAACAAAATCACAATGAATGAAGCTAACATGAACTGGTTAAGCGTATGTGTGGGTTCTCTCTGGGTACTCGGGCATCCTCCTCTTTGGGTGCTCCCATGGTCCAGAAACGTGACAATTAGGTTAATTGGTTTCTTTTGATTGTTCTTGCATATAAGGGTGTGTGTGTGTTGTATTGCATTTCTGTCTCTCCTGTGTGTCTCCTGTGTGTAGGTAGGTAGGTAGGTAGGTAGGTAGGTAGGTAGGTAGGTAGGTAGGTAGGTAGGTAGGTAGGTAGGTAGCCTCTCATTCTGCTTTTTCTCATAATCTTAATCTTATACTTGGACTAATTTAAAATGCTAAAATAATTTTTTGGGATAGACACTAACGGAAGCACTAAAGCCTGTTTACTCTGCATTTACATAATTCCACCGTCTCAGAAGCTATGTTTACAGGCACAAAATTTCACAATCGGATTAAAATGTATTCGGATTAAATAATTGGATTGTACCGTTTATATGGGCACACAATCAATTAATCCGATTATAATGTGTGTGTATATGCACCTGGCTTTATTCAGAATAGACCCACTCTGACATGCCCGCTTATGAAATTTCCCTAAGAAGAAGTACTTCCGTCTTTGCTAAACTACAAAATTGGTAAACAAAGCCTAATCAAACAAGTTTGTTTGTCTTCCGAGTGCCCAGGCTGGAGTTGCATCAGGTTCTAATTACGGTTGAAATGTTACTCAATAAGCAACAATTTTTGAGCTCTTTAAACAGAAAGGTTGTATCAGGAGTACAGACAGTTTTGCTACCCGACATATTTCTGCGTTGGTGAGTGGCGGAAATACGTCACGTCTGCCATGCGCACACGGGTCAGTTTACCACATTCGAAATAACTTGAGCCTGACAAGCATTTATATGCACACTGATCAGATTATCAATCGACATAAACCCCCCTCCTTTGGAATACTATTTTTTTTCTGATTGAGCTTAATCCCGATCACAATATTCTGATTGGCTTGTTTACATGACGCATTTTTATTCCAATCGGCCCTTTATTCCGATTACTTTTGTCCATGTTAACAGAGCTACTGTGGCTTCTCCTTTGACCTTTACAAGCAAAGAGAAGACTACTTTCTAATTGCACTGTTTGAAGTCTGAAGCATGGTTAACCAAACCGGCAGAACTTCTCTAAAAATCTAAACTGCATATTCAAATGAGGAAATGTCTCTATCTTCCTGGTTCTTAAACTGTCTGCATAAAAAGTCTCTGTCTTTCTTGTTTGCTTGTCAGTCTCTGTGCCTCTCAGCAGTTTATTTGACTCGAGTGAATCATCTCTCAGCGGCATAGACTCCCGTCTTCCAGCTCAGCAAATTCTCATCTCTTCTCTGGCAAAACTAAAATTTGGAGCCTTTTAAAAAGGCAGCAGACAGTTTCCTCTAACCGAGTGGCTTATTTTCAGAGGTGTCACTTTAATATAATATGCTGCAGGCATCCTCGCTTACTTACTAATAAGTACCAGAGTGTACAGGATCGCAGCAGTAATCCCAACCATGTCTGACTGTTTATTGGTGCCTTGATCTGATTACCTTCACACTCTCTGTATGTTTCTTCCACAGATTATGAAGAATCAGAATATAAATGTGAATCTAAAACAATAAGCACTGAGTTTACCTTCTCCAATTCTGATTGCAGCGTTTTTCAGGGAAACACTTTAGTATATGAGATATACAGGGTTGTAGGGAGCCTCCATAAATGCCACATTAATCAATAAAATTTTCTAAACTATGCTTAAATAGATGTTGACACAATAGAGAGTGTAGAAAATTTGAAAATCTCAGTTTAAGCATCTGAACAAAAACATACTGGTAAATTTTGAATTTCTCAGATTTATTATTGGAGCTGTCTTCAAATATCTCCAAAGATTGCAGTATCACAGTCATCTAATTTTTTTTCTTGACCTGAATTTTTAAAGGTAAAACAAAAAAAAATGAAATTCCCCTTTTAAACCCTGAGTGTGATGGTGTGAAGGTTGGGATATCTTTATTGCAAGTCTGCAGAATAACACGTTAGTGCCAACATTTTCACCCTCCTGAAGCACTTCTGGCAAATAAACTGTAAGGAAGTTTTATTTCCTCACATGGTGTGAAGCTGCATCTCAGCACAGAGATGAATAATACAAACAAACTAAATGCATGATTTAAGACCTTTGCTATAAAAATGCAATGTATTGCACTATTCCCCCTCTTCCTAAGCAACAGCAATTAGTTTGAATGCATCAGTAATAAAAAGATTTTGTGGTATTCTTACAGTAGAGACGTGTAAGTGGTGCTGCAGACAAAAGCTACAGCACTTCCTAAAACACAACCCCAGATTATTATCACCTGTTGTAGCCAATTACGTCCCATAAATTTCTATGCAGAACATACTGTGAGCAAAATCCTTTAGCTTTGAATTGCCAGCCCAATTCATGCCAACACAAGAAGCCGATAAACGGGCAAAAAACCTGCAAAAAGTTCAATTTATGGATAAGATGCCCTCGCCCAGTTAATGACCTTTGTTAAGATACAGCCTTTTTCCTTCAAATATAAGGAAAGTCATTGCCTCACAAACTTCAGACCTAGAATCTAAATGCACAGGAGACAAATGTACACGGTTTATTTAACTAAATATAAAATTCAGAATAGAAATTATACCTAAAGAGGAACAAGAATCATAAAGCTCTACAACCCTCTTTTGGATTTCTTGACTGATTTCTTTGATTTTTTTTTATGATGTCACACCAGGAATCGTGATATACTTTACAACACATCCACAGGTTAGCCTCTGCTTGACATAAATTCTATAAATTAGTCCTTAAGGAGATTACAGTTAATCAAATAATATGTTTATGTGAGGACTGTTTTGACATTTAATCTATTTTCAATGTGAGTTCTGTGGTTTGTTTGTTCATTTGCCAATAAGAGCCTCATAGATACGGGAAAACATCACGTTTGTCTCCACGGTGCTAACTGTACGTGAACGAGATGGCACGTGGCAAGCCATCGGTTTTAACCCTTTCTACACTTTTTAAATCTCAGGGGAAACGCTGAAAGACGCCCAATGATGATCTTTATTAAAAGAAGTAAGAGATGTTGTTAAAACATTCCCGCTGCTCTCTGGTTGACACCATCTTTATTTAAATGTTCTGCAGGTTTCAGGAGGCAGGAATAGGTCTGCAGACACACTGCAAAACAGGTGACCTTTTGAGGTGTGAAGCTATGATTTATAGAAGTGTGTGTGTGTGTGTGTGTGTGTGTGTGTGTGTGTGTGTGTGTGTGTGTGTGTGTGTGTGTGTGTGTGTGTGTGTGTGTGTGTTGGGGAAAAGATGTCTCACACATGATCACAGGCTGTTTGTGAGTGGGGGTGTCAAGATCTGCGGCTGGTATCATAGCAACAGCACGTTAACGGAGGAGAGGGGAGGCTGCTTCAGCGATAGTAGACAGGATACCAAACTACTGGGACTCTGCACACATACACATTCATTCATTCATCACAACATGCGCATGTAATGGGTCGGTTTGTCGCCAGGGCCTCTCATCTGCAGACAAAATGGTTTCCACTAGAAGTTTGTGATGTTACCTTGTATACATGTTATATTTTTCTGATCTCCCAAACAGATTTAAAGCATGCCGTAATTAATTTTTTTTGTTCTAGATCACAAAATTACATCAACGTTGTGCAAAACAGGAAAGAAATGCGTCATGTGTTTCACAATATACACAACTTTCAGGGCCTTAGTGTTGTAGGAATTCTAAACAGTAACTGACTTCCTAGACTTATTGAATAAGGAGACGGTGGAGTCTCCTTACCGCACAGTAGCTACACAGCATTTGGCCTTGGCAATCAGCGGATTGTCTCCAGTGCTCACATGTCCGAGTGGCGTCAGGCCAAAGTGACTTTAGCGTAATATTCCAATAACACTTAGCAACTGTAAAATATTATATGTACCAGAAAAATTATTGAGACTTAGAAGTACAGTCATAGACAAATTGATTCCGTTTAAAATGATCTCAGAGTCAGAGAATTGTACCGAGAAAGTCAGGTTAAAAGACCTGCCAGTCAGAGAGCAGTGTTTATGAAGATCTGATCTGTTTCTGATTTGTTTCCGGCTCCTGAGTGAGAGAAATGCAAATGATCCCCGTATGGGAGCATTGCTTTTCTTGTTTACGTTGCTGCAGCGCATTTATGAGACTGTTGCTGTTTAGTGTTGCCTGCAGTCTGGGGTAGACTGTGTAATCCTGTTAACAAACTGTGGGCGAAACTGGGGCACCGCCGGTCACTTCTCAAAACAGGTGTAGGAAGCTAAAATATCACTTATTTTCAGTTTATTTGCAGAGAGAACTGCCTCTGCATTGAGCTTCTTAAAAAAACGAGCAACCCTGTCTATCTGGGACTTGTGGCCGAGGACAATTTGCTCTGATCCACAAGTTCAATCTGCAGTCCTACCAAATCCCAATGAAAACCTTTAGACGTCTTGTTTTTTTCATGACCCAACATCACCCCTCAGTGTCTGCCTTCATCTCATCCTCACAAACACGTATCTGGCTGAGGTGTTTCTATTTGGAGGGTGTGAATGGGATTGGAGCCACCTGGGAAAAGAGGGAAGTCTCAGAGGATTGCATGAACAAAGAGAGCTGTGGGTGCCAGGAATTCAGAATGCATGAAGCCATGTTCCTTGTCTTGAATTTTACCCAATATAGATATTTATAATTTTATCTAATATAGATATTTAACAAGACGGTTAAATATCCACCACCTGCACTAGGACAGAGCTGGCGCTCCACATGAGTTTATCTGGCTGCTTCCTCTCAGCTGCTCCAGCATACTATAACATGTTTTGCACTTCAAAAGATCCCAGCCTCCTCAGCAGGTATATCTGCCCTGACCCTTCCTGTACAGAGCATCAGTGTTGTGACTCTGGTCCAGTTTATTGTTCAGGTGTAAGAGTCCACTGTCCCAACGGCAGCTTCCTGGATGTTCACCAGTGTCGGCAAGGCTGGACTGCACCGGAGGAAATCCATCGCCTTCCCCTCGGTTTTCTCTGCATTCATCGGGAGATGGTTCCACTGGCACCAGTCCACAAAGCTCTATATCTGCTGCGTGAACTCTGATCCATCCTCACCTGTGAAGGGGCCGACTATGGCGGAGTGATAATTTTTCTAGATGGCAACCTGGGAATGGGGATGGAGAAGTCTGAAGGTTAGAGGGTGAGATTACTTTCCATTTATGTGATCTCTGCTCTGTTTCTCAAGGCCTCCATACTGCAGACCAGCATGTCAGAGACACAACCCTCCACCCTCACATACTGGGGGAGGGGGAGGGGGGGGGCAGAGGCTTGTCCTTCCTGGACAGATGGCACCAAAGCACGGTAGAAACATGATCCTCACACTGCTTCCAGGGTTCTCCAGGTGGCTCAGAGGTCGGTGCAGGCCGTAGATGAAGCATCAGCCACCCCGATGCCAGGCTGGCAGGCGAACTGCAGCGGTAGGTGACTCTCATCAGTAGTAGTGTTGAATAAATCCTTTAAACACACATTGTTCTACTTTAATTTATTTTCTGTTCAGGATTTTTACATTATGTATCTATCCATATTGTTGCTGTATGTGCAGCCAGTTTTATTTATCAGCTTTTATGTTTCCGGACTAAACGATAATAAACCTGATCCTCGTCAGGTGTTAAAAGGGAAAAATTAAACAAACTTTACTTGTCACTATCCCTGGGTGCTTCTGATTATTTGTTTATGAGTTTACTTCATGGGGTTGTGCATATTTTCTGTTATTGTGTATGTTTTCTTTTACTGTTTCTCACGCCATTCTAATTCTTCTTCCTAAGTTGCCTTCCACTCGTTTGTGTTACCCTTTGATTATGCCACAACTGTGTCTTGTTTAGTCCAATTATCTCCAGTGTATTTAAGTTCCGGGTTTCTGTTTAGTCCTCGCTGGATCCTTAGTTGGTTTAGTTTTGTATTCATAGTCACTAGTTAGTTGGTATTCTGTCCTGGTCTGTAGCCTACCTGTTTGTAACCATTACCTGATGTTTCTTTGGATTAAAGTCACTTACCTGCCTTGGTCCTCAACAACAAGCGCCAATCATGACATTACTGACATCCTCTTTTTCCATAATTCTCCTTAAGGGTTATTTTTGTATTTCTGCCAGCATAAAGTTGGTTAAAACAGAAGTCATTTTACCAGTCAGAGCAGCTTCCTAGACAACCTGACTTGTCTGAGCTTCAACTGGAAAATAACGGCTTGCCTCCGTCTGGATCAAGCTGATGCTGCTGGAAATGCAGCAGCAACAGCTTCACTTGCTGTTTAACACTTCTCTGTCAACTTTAGCTGACACATCTAAAAACATCGCTGTAATAATATTGTTGGCATCTGATATTAACATTTTGGTGTGAAGATGCAACCAGCGACAACAACTCTGCAATGAAAACCAGAGAAGGCTTAGGACGGATTTGGGTTTGCTTAGCAGGGATACATTTCTTTCTGTATAAAAAAAAAATTAAGTGAAGCTTAAGTTTTGGTTTGGGCTCAATTATTTACTAATCCTAAGCATTCAGTCCTGGTTTGAGGTCACTATTTAATTGCTGCACTTTTAACTTTAACCTCAACTTCAGCTTTTATCATTACTTCAAGTCTTAGCTCCTCTCATATATTTTACAAATGTATGTTTTAGATTGATCTCCTTTAACTTTTATAAGTTGCTTCTTATCCTTCTGTCTTGTCTATTGCCTGTATTGTTTGTGTGATGGCTCCTATTATTATTACTATTACTTGCTGCAAAAGAACTGCCCTTCTAGGGACCCAATAATGTAAAGTCTAAAATCAAAACTGTTTCAATAACCTGATCATCCATCAGCTGTTAATAATTAATTTATATAAGTATACACTCCACTCCACATATATTGGCACCCTGGATAAAGATGTGTAAAGAAATTTTTATTGCAAAATTATAATCCTACACAAAAAACCTTGAGTGGATTTTTAGACAAGAGGAATAAAATCCCATTATAATAACAAATAAATTATAAAGGCACATTTTTATTATATGTGTTTTTATATATATATATATTTCCCTGGGGTAAATTGTAATGTTACACAAAGACACATTTCCCTTTGGCTCCCTTAAAACGTGCATATTTTGGTCCCAAGATTTGATCCAAGCCATTTTTAAACATAAGCATTTGCCACGCCATTCAAACCGGTGTATATGCTTGTTGAGTGCAGCACCAAACCACAATACATTTCATCAGTATTACATAGCCTGCACTAGTACTGTGAGCCCTGGTTTTGATGTTCCAAATGTCACAGAGCCTATTTTCCTTCAGATTGGCTGATATTTTGTCCCAAAAGGGAAGTTATGCATTTATTTCACTATGTCATCAAAAGTGTTGGGTCTTTTTCCCTAACATACACAAAAACCTTAATTACATGCCATTCCTATAGCAAAGAAGCAAAATTTAGTTTTAAATCTATATTTGCCAGGGGTATGAATAATTTTGATCTTAGTTGCTACTTCAAGAAGGAGACAATTATTTACTGAATTTCTTGGCAGGAAACCCCAGTGTAAGACAGACTTGTGCTCTGAGTCTCTGTTAATTTGTCAGAAACTTGCTGTGCTATTTGTTAAATTGTGTCTGAGGCATCTGTTAACAGTGATGGAAGCACTGAATGATGAATGCTGTTGGTTGGGATGGAGGAGGGAAAGAGATGCTGTATATCAAAGTGAAAAGGGGGAAGGCGTGGAAGGAGGATGATCAGCAGATGTGTTCAAGGAGGAAGAAGCGTTTTGGCACGGAGCATTATCTTCCTCCCACTGGGTGTCATTACAGCCTCAGCCTCTGATCAGTGGTTTTAAAGACTCCACAGGGCCACACACCGTTAAGCCGAACCAAAAATACACAATGATGACACGTGTATAAAGGAAAGAAACCTTTATCCTTTTATCTTCTGCAACCTTGGTCCCCTTTTTAACATTTGTCTGTTAAAAAAAAGATAAAGCAAGATATACTGTGCTTATAAAACACAACTTATCAGTATAATTTATGATTTGTTCAGTTTTGAAGGAAGATCTTTATGTTTTACAGATTATATATAGCTTGCTCTGATTATTCATGCCCCTGGTGTTCACTGTCCTGAGCTCCTCTTCTCAAAAGATCTTTATAGACAAATAAACGCTCAGATCTTCTGACACAAGCTCAAAAGAGACTGGAAATGATGATCTGATAGACCCAGTTAGGGGTCTATATTTAAAAATAAACACTTCTATCTTTGAAGTAGCAGTGAGGATTAAATAATAAAACAGAAATAAAAGGCAACCTATGTAGCACCAGACTGTGGGAGTTGCATCCTGAGCAAAGATCTCCAAAAACTCCCTTTCCTTGGTTACATCTCCCAGAAGTATGGGGGGCTTCAAGCGGAGGTGTGGACTTTGACTCAAGTCAAATTTAACTCACAGATGAATTCTCACTGATGAATTGAGACTTGACTTGGTTATATTAGAAAAAACTTGTAAAATCGACTTTGACTTGAACACTAGTGACGTGGACTTGAGATTCTTTAATTGAAATGGCTCGATGCTCTCATTAAAGTCAAATATTGTAATAGGGAGCCTAAAAGCAAAGTTCGGGTGAACAAGTCAGCAGTCCATTGCTAAAAGCTTTCAAGAAAGAAATTAACCATTCATAGAAAACACTTGCTTAGATGCTTTGTATCAAAACCTTTTTAGTTTTTTTGTGTGTAGTGTCTCACTAATGCCTTTAGATTTAAACCACAGGGCTCGGACTTTACTTGACTTGACTGTTAAGACTTACTTGTGACTTATTTGAGACTTTAGAAGTACCTCTGACTTCAAGGCATTTTCAAACAATACTTGATACAAAGTCTCTCCAGTGAGTCCTTAGTCTGCCATTCAGCCTTCTTTCAGTGGGGCATGGTTAAAATAAACAAAAAAATGTTTTTGGTAGGCATGCAGCAGGATTCCTAACAAGATGCTTAAAAAAACCCAGCCACCTCCTTGCAGTGCAAAAATAGATTAAAACAACTGATAAAACAACAAATAAAAGTTAGAAATATGCACTGTTATAAGTTTTAATGCTCTTCAACGTATAATCAAAAGTTGCTAGTAAAGTCCACTTTCAGATTTGCATTTTCCCAACTTAAGAAAAGTCAGGAAAATTTACAGCCATAAGTTAAACCGTGGAAACACACAAACTTAAGTTCTGTGTCAAAAACTCATTATAAAAAGTTGAGATTATAGGACAAAAATGGTACATGAATTTAAGGGGGCTGTCAGTTTTTACAGTGGAGATTAAAATAGGACCGTTCTACTGAGTATTAAAAGCTTCCCTGAGTAAAAACGTAAGTTTGGATTTAAAAGTCAGTGATTAAGCGTAGATCCAGAGGGAGCTGGTTTCAGAGTCTGGGTGCTGTGACTGTCAGCCCAATGTTTATATTTTGTTCTGGGAACATTCAATAAGAACTGGCATAATGAGCACACCCACAGAAACTCTATAAATCAGAACTATAGGCTGGGGGCAGACCATTAACAGGTTTAAAATAAAAAATGTTAAATCCATCCTAAGATGGGCAGGCAGCCAGTGGAGGGTGAATATGATGGGAGAGATGTTTGCCTCTGGATGTGCAGCGGACGCAGCGGTGGTGCTGAGGTAGAGCACACAACCTATGTTCGGAGGCCTCAGTCCTAGGTTGGAGTCCTGGAGTCCGTGGATCTCTTCTCCTCTCTCAACCCCATTTCCTGTCAACCCACTCTCAAATACAGGCCGCTAAGCGCCACAAGAGGGTAAAAAATTAAATGCAGCTGCATTTTTGACCACTTGAAGCCTGTTGAGGGACAACTGAGACAAAGATATAAAGAGTGCTACAGTAATCAATTCTGGAACTGATAAAACCCGCGTATAGCCTTTAAAAAATGCTTAACTTTAGCTAAAAGATAAAGAAGCTAAAAGTTCAATTTGACAACTGAATTTGAAATCCTTGTCAAAAATCACCCCCAGATTAAAGTGGCACTAAATGTAAAATGCACAGCTTTAAGGTCAACGCTGGCATTCTTACCAAAAGAAACGGGTTTTTTGTTCGGTCCACTGTTTTACTACTGATATACCCTCAAAGACGGAGGGTTAAATGTGTCCACTACCTGGTTAAAGAAAGGTAAATTTGAAAATTATCTGCGTAGTAGTGAAAAGACAGGTGGTGCTGCGACTTAATTGGCCTGACTGGAAGCCGACAGAGGGAGAAAAGGGAGAGGACCAAGAATAGGTCCCTGTGGCACGCCACATGACAGAGGACTACTAGAGGAAGATGCCTTGCTATGCTGCTATTTGATCTCATGTTGCTTCTCTGTCATCTTCAGCCAGTCTGAAAACACTCCTCTGACATCAACATGGCTTCAGCACATCTTGAGTTGTGACCATATGATCGGCTGATTCGCCATTAGTCAAAAAATCTGCAGAGCATATTTCTAGACCATTAGTGTCTTCATTCTTTACAACCAAGAATTACTACATTTGCCCTGATATTTTTGCTGTAGTCCATTGTAGGTGTTGTCAAGCTTTTTCGCCATCTGTGGTGTTAGCATATTTTAATAATAATAGTAGTCCTTGATAATAAATTTATACTTACATAGGTTATAGATTGAGGAGGTGTTTGTTATCTTGGTGCACGAAACTGAAATGTTAGATGTTGGATTAGTGAACTTTAAAAAAAAGTTGTGGGGCACGCCTTACTCTCATCAGAAGGTTTACAGTAGAAAACACTGAATTAAGAATATTTGTTTTGTTTCTGCAGAGATAAGACTGTTGGTTAAGTGGAGGAAGCAATGAATACAAAAATGTAACTGCAGTGGGAGGAATTTCCTGCCTTCACCCATATGATTAAATAAATTCAGTTTGGTTAATTAGACGTCTGACAGTGTAAACAAAGATGCAGC
Organism: Fundulus diaphanus; assembly: GCA_037039145.1. Lineage (NCBI taxonomy): Eukaryota > Metazoa > Chordata > Actinopteri > Cyprinodontiformes > Fundulidae > Fundulus > Fundulus diaphanus. The sequence goes on along the minus strand of CM073122.1, from coordinate 5,399,439 downwards.
GGCACACGGCGGCTTGTTAGATTTGAGCAAATCATCTGCCGGGTGCATGTGTGCGCCCAAGCGTTCCTGAAGCCGAGTATAGGTGAGAGTCAGAGGGTTTCGGAGCGAGGATGGGAGGAGGTGGCTGGTGCTGACTGGATCTGGGGCTAAATCTGCACCACCACCCGTCTGCTCACACAACACGCTGTATAATTGGACTCAGAGGAGCGAGGAGATCTGCCCACAGGCTTCAGCTCATCCTCCTAAAAGGAATATGTTGCCCTATAAACATTTGGTTCTTATACTGAGCCCCAGCACAGTAAAATAAGGGGAAAAGCTTATCTGCAATTTGTTTGGAGAGGGGGAAAAATATATGACTTGATATTGAAGAAGGTCTGGGATCTAAAACGACAAATCAAATCATGGCGTGTTGATTTCGATTGTAAAAAACACATTTTTATCACGGCACCAGTTACTCCTCTGGGGCGTAAGGAACACAGAGAAGCAATCAGAAATGACGGACTTTTGACAATAAGCTGTTTTATGTTCATCAGAACCAAAACGGCTACAAAAGGCTTGAATCGTCTGGGATAACTTCAATAATTAGAGCGGTGGCAGCGGGTGTGGAGCAGCACAAAGTCTTCCAGCAGAGCCAAAGGCATGACTGAATAAAAGAAGATCATTATTGACATATAACTTGAGTGAATTGACTAAATTAATCCCTTTTAAAATGTTTATCTTTCTTGAGAGGGAACACGTCTAGTATTTTTATTTCTGTTTCATTTTATAACGTTAAATGCACGCTGCCGAAAATCTCCTGCCATAGAAGAGAAGTGGAGGTTCGTTTTTGAGCTGATTATGTTTGAGTCACGGGGGCAACAGGTCCAGGAGACAAACGCAGACATTCCTCTCCCCAGCAACATCCTCCAGCTCATCCTGAGGGATCCCAAGGCGTCCCCAGGCCAGATGGGATATATAGTCCCTCCAGTGAGTTCTGGGTCTTCCTCGGGGTCTCATCCCACTGCAAAAAGGGAAATAAAGGTAAGTAAATATTTCTTGAAATTAGTATATCTTTCCTTGATTTGAACAACTAAATAAAACTGTTTGCCAGTGAAATGAGTATTTTCTACCCCTAAAATAAGATAATTAGATATCTTGCACTTGAAATAAGATGATGGAGATAAATTGTTCTTATTTGACGTGCAAAAATCTTATTCCATTGGCAAATAGTCTTATTTACACGTTCAAATAAAGGAAAACTACACTCATTTCAAGAAATTTTTACATATTTTTAGTTCCCTTTTGCAGTGGGACATGGATAGAACCCCCCCCCCCCCCCCAAAGGGGATCAGGGGGCATGTTGATCAGATGTCCAAACCACCTCAACTGGCTCCTTCCGATGCGGAGGAGCAGCGGCTCTGCTTTGAGCTCGCCTCTGACAACAGAACTCCTAACCCAGGGTGAGCCCGGCTAGCCTCCTGAGAAAGCTCATTTGGCCCGCTTGTATCCTGGATCTCACTCTTTTGATAACAATCCAGACCCCATGACCATAAGTGAGGGTCAGAACGTAGACAGACCGGTGAATCAAGAGCTTTAGTTCTTGGCTCAGCTGAATCTTTACCGCGATAGACCGGTTAAGCACCCGCATTACTCTTGAATAAGCTCCAATCCGCCTGTCTATCGCCCGTTCCATCCTACCATCACTCGTGAACAAGACAAGACACTTAAACCCCTCTGTTTGGGACAGAGATTGACCCACAACCCAGATGGTGTAGTCCACCTGTATCCAGTCGAGGACCATGGCCTCAGATTAGAGGAGCTGACTCTCATCCCGGCCCCTTCACACTCAGCAGCGGACCGTTCCGATGCACGATGGAGGCAATGGCCTGAAACTTGGATTATCCAATAAACCTTCAGTTTTTCTTCTGAGCTTCAGGGCTCTTCTCTTCTAGCTATTCCTGGTTGCCTTTCAATCTGCAAGAACATGTTCTGTTTGATGAACCCTTTGTTGCTCTGCTGCTCAGAGTTCAATAACTCAGCCAAACTCAGCTGTTAAACTTTACTGAAAAACTTTCCACCCGTCACAGCCTGCAGCTTCAGGAAACATACCAGAACACTCACTGTCATTCTCATCTGTAGGCGTACCTGCCTGTCCACCCTCTGCTGTGTCCTCATCCAGAATAAGAGACAGTGCCTCTCCTTAAGTCTACACACAAGTAAAACTCAATTATCTGCACTTATTTGCTACATGATATTCTACTCAGCTGGAGGATTTCTTTTCAACCTAATCATCATACTCCTCTATGAGCTTCCAGTTACTGCTCAGTTTACCTTAATGATCCATTTTACTTTGCATGGAGTTTGTGGTTCTGCATCAAAATCCAAAATATTATTAATAGATTGTGATCATGACATGATTTATGAATGTTGGGCAAAGGGTATAGCTTTATTTTTGCATCTTATAATTTAAGAAGATTTTATCTTGTTATTTCTGTTCTTCTTTTGAATTTACGAGGCTAAAGCAAACCTACAATATCCACCTAAACCTATTTTCTACTCACTGAAACCCCGACTAATTGTCTAGAATAGAAGATCTCAGATTTGTATCTCTGCAATTTAGTGCTTGGTACTACGGGGCGTGGCTGGACAAAGATGCAATCGTGTGTCTTCTGTAAAGTGTCGATTAGAAGCCAATTTGCTCTTTAATGAGAGTTTCAGTGGAAACGTGGCAGGTTTTGTTTTGCTGCATTTCCACATTAACAGCAGCTCAGGAGCCTGACAGTCTTGATGACCTGACAGGTGAGACTTGCATGTCCGGGAACCGGGGCTCAGCAGCTTTATATGTCGCTGTCAGCTCTGATCAGCGTAATGGAGCAGAACGCTGGCAAACAGGGCAGCAGTGAGCCACGCGGGTTAAAGTAGTATCAGGAAAACCAATATCTGCTTTTGCCAAGTTTCAACTTGAGAATTATTTCTTGTCTCCCGAGAAACGCTCTGTGCTTTAGGTGATATTTTGGTTTTATATATATATATATATATATATATATATATATATATATATATATATATATATATATATATATATATATATGCTTTGCTCGTGCAGGTTTGCGCTCTGTGAGTTGAATAAATAGGTAATTACCTTTTTATATTTAAAATTGCAAGCAACGTTGTAACCTGCAACACTCATTATAAAGTCAGCGACATGGTTAGAGGAAAAAAAAAATAGAGCCAAGAACCGAGTTATTTTTCTCTTGCACCAGATACATATAAACTACCTAAGAATAATTAGAAAGTCAGAATTCTTCATGCTGTAACTTGTTTAAAACGTGTCCTTTTGTAGACTTTTTAACAGAATATATTCTGATTATTGTTGTGAAGCATCTGTAAGGAAATGCCTTTTGTTCCAAGTCCTTTTATTACGAACTGCAGCTCACAGAGACTGAGAAAAATGATAATAAGAAACATAAAAAGGGATAAAGAAGACATATACATGGTGGATGCCTCTGTGTTTTACCTTCAGAAGAACAACTTCTTCAGAGGTTCTCCCAAAAACTCTGAACAAAACACAAAGAAGTTTGTGGTTGCAAAGTTACAAAGTGTGAAAAAACTCAGGGGGGTCTCCGTTTCTTTTCAAGGTACTGCAAAAGGTGTCTACCAAGAAAAAAGAATATTTCCCATTCTCTGTATTCAGTGAACATCACACTCCTATCATAAAGGTAGTTATATTAAAAAATGCACGAAGACTTTGATCATATTTCTTGCAGCTTGCATTTTCATATCGCTGCACTTCAGACAGTTATTCTTATATTTAATTCAATTCAATTTCAATTCAATTTTATTTATATAGCGCCAATTCATGAAACATGTCATCTCAAGGCACTTTACAAAGTTAAGTTCAATCATATTATACAGATTGGGTCAGATTATACATTATATATTTATTGTATTTTCTCCCTGGAAATCTTCCACTTTATATTTATTTTATTTTAAAATCCATGATTTAAGTGCCGCTTATGAACCCATTGGGTTCATATATAGTGACAATAAACGCTGTATTATGTTGAGTTTGCTACATGATGATAAGTGTGTGTAGTCTAAAGGGCAACCAAACAGTTTTCCACATTGCAAAATCCAGAAGGAAAACAATAAAATACAAATTATCAACATTTATGGCATGTAACAATCATTATGCTCAGATTTGGCCTGGATTCAGACTCTTTCAAGCATCTTTTACCAATTTTTTTTTTTTTTTAGACATGCAGGTTTTCAAATCTAACCTGAAATCTATTAATTCCATTCAGGAACAAAGAGTTTCTTTTAAGTATGCAAGGTCATCAAAAACTTTAAAACTGTCTAATACGAATATTAATTGCTTTTTGTAGAGTGGGCCTACAAAAGGGAACCCTTAATGTCAACTTGTTTCAGTATGGCTGCTCTGTATTTGGCAGTGCGGCATTGTGTCAGCACTCCCATGCACCCCTTGTTGCACCGTGTTCGAAGCTCTCCGTATTTGCCACCATTAGCTCACATGGTAACACGGTGAAGGTGCGCCAGCCTATCAGAGACGCCCTGGAGAGCAGCGTGGGATCTGTGTCTTTGCTCAATAACACTAAGCGACACGCACGCTCTGACCTTGACAGAATGTGTAAATTTAACTCCTGCTGGATGCTTTCTGTCAGGATCCGTTCGCTTCTCTATTCTCATGCTTTCTGACAAATCGCCTGAAGGGAAACTGGCTTTGGCATAAAGAAAAAGCAAAATCTGAAACAGTAATATCTAGTAAATGTATCATTCTAGAGTGGATTTAGGCGAGACCTGCATTCATTTTTCCATAAATTCCTTTTTCGATTGCATTGTCCGACTGTAGCTTAGCAACCATACCTGTACATGGCAGCTTTATCCAGGCTGAAGCGGCACACGTGGAGCTATAATGAAACGGAATGAAGGTCATGTCAAATTGTATACTTGCATGTTAACAAAAAAGTGTGCTTTGTCTTCATTAATTAGCAAGACAACAGTGAAGGAGACCTGCCTGTGTAAAAAAACTTACTGTGTTTTTAGGGAATTAAAGGCTTTGTCATATTATTTACTCAGGACATATTTCTCGTTAAAATATTTTGGTTTCTGTCGCCTGCACAGCTGGGCCTATTTTCTGTTTTTTTAAGGGACCCAGTGACTACAGCAGCTATGTTTCTATTTGCTGTGTGGTCCAATACATTTCAGAAGGATGATTTATACCTCTGACTGACTGACTGCTGGAGATAGACATCAGCCGCCTGCAACCCTGAACAATATTGCACAGGCAAAGAAACATAACAGATAGATGAAAGGATGCTTTATTTTATACTTAATAAGTGCAAAAGTATATCCACAGAAAGCTTTTTTGGACTTCGAAGGCTTCATGACAGGAGTGAATCAATGAAAAACCTAAAGGTCCATCACAAACATTACTTTATCGTATTTTTCTTTTAATTACTGGTAATTTAGGCCCAGGGACCACAGGGGCTCCAGTCTGTGTGCTGCTGGATTAACAACAAGCCTTCAGCCATCTGCAGCTTGGAGAGCATTTGGTCCAGATCAGCGTCAGGCCATATAGCCGGGAGCACTAACAACGTTACGGTAGTGTACTTGTGAGCCGTGTCTTTACGTACGCAGCAGATGAAAACTCAATTCAAGTTTGTTTCCTAAAAGAAGTTTGTTTTTAAAAAAAATTGATGAATCAAAAAAAAAAATTGCACCTTTTTCCATTTCCTGATCAAGAAAACAACAACTCTATCAACCTCCAGTCATAGAATCGTTTTTAATAATTTATTTCATAGCTACCAATCGTAAATAAAATAAATATGATACAAAGACTAAAACTAAACAGCTCTCCGATTAATGTATCATTGTGTTAATATGATACTGGTAATATTTGTTCCTCTTGACGAGACTAATGAATAAACCAAACAATTTTTAAGACATATACCGTATTTTTCAGACTATAAGGCGTACTTAAAATCCTTAAATATTCTCAGAAAATTGATGGTGAGCTTTATATATTATTACTGTTGTGCTTACTGACTGGTTTTATGTGGTCCAATGCGCTCAGAAATCTGTTAAAATGTGTAAGTACGACTTTGGTTAGCAAAGAAGCTGCTCTGATCAATGTATATTCGGAGCATTACAGTACCTGATAGGACCCCTGTGCTGTCTACCAGACTGCCTGACATTACAGTCAGGCAGTCTGAAGAGCATTCATGTAAGGCAGTTTGGAGTATGCACTAGCAACAATAAACCTAGTAAGTAAATTCAATATAAAAGTTAAGTTTATTTTGGCCTTATGTTAGAAACAGTGCAGTGTAGTCCAGCTACTCTGTCCTCCCCACAGAGACGGATAGAGAGCTGTGGACGAGGAGGAGGGATATTACACACTTGGGAATATTTAATGCGCCTTATAATCTGGTGCACTTTATGGTCCGAAAAATCCGGTACAATTGATTTAAAGGACAAAGAGTCTTTACATAAAAAGAAAATAAAAGAAAGTTTTAAATAACTAAACATGAGGATAATATTTATGAACTGACAAATATGTAACCAGACTGGTGTAAAGTTGGCTGTAATTTTCAGACGTATTAAAATAAGGCTTTACATGATGTTCAGTAATTCAGTCCGACAGAGGAGCAGGTCCATAAAATAAACGTAAACTCAAACCGTGAGTCGGGAAAATAGGAACATTCTGATCTAAATGAGTGTTTTTAGAAGTAGTTAAAGCACAGTCACATGAGGGCATTCATGATGTCCTACCTGATCATCTGAAGCTGCTGTCTGGCTGGGGCTGGTCTGAGGGCTGTAACATTATTTACACATAAAAATATTTTTCAACACCAAACACATATATTTTCTGAGCCAGAGTGAGAAGCTGTTTTTTTTTATAAAAGACGAACACGTTGCGTCAGGCTGTAGACGGTTGAGTCACAGACAACCGGACCAGGCCGGGCTGACGAACCAGAACAACATGAGACGGGTTCGTCTGCGCTGCTGGGTTCAGGCTCCAACGTATCTGGAGACTCTGGTTGTTAATTGACGTCTTCTCAAAGGGTGCCTATTAACCCGTAATAAATTCTTAAATTTAAAATCCTCCACATGTTGTGAAGAGTTTTGTGTTTCACTTCAGTCTTTGTTCATTGTGAAGCTGCTTTGCAGTCTTTCAGACGCCGTGCTTCTTTCCTCTCCTCTGCTCCTAACAAGCTGAACACGTCCCTCTTTGGCATTTCCAGCTGACAGTGAGGAGTGAGTTAGTGTAACATGTCTTCAGCAGACTTGGGCAGAATCTTAAATTTTCCACCGAGCGCTCCAAGTCGCTGTTCTTTCTCACGCCTACCTTTTGAAGGTTTGTGCTTTTTTTATCCCTGCTCTTTCCAGCATCCACACAGAAGACAGAACGCACAGATATTAGCAACAATTTACTCACAATGGACAAGGCTAATATTTGTAAAAGTGTCTGTTATTTTCTTCCCTCTTTCAACTAACTTAATTTGAACATCAGTAAAGATTCATAAATTAAACACTGAAAGACCAGTCTGACCTCTAAAGCATGTTTTATTTTACATGATTCCTACACTAACTAGAATAGGCCTGCATGCAGACATTTATCATAATTTTAATTAAAATTTCTTTACAGAAATGTTCGTCTCTCTGTGCTGTCACAGTGTTGTGCAACGTTTTCATTTGGGGCCATATGTCATGATCGGATTCTATCATCTTCAATTTTAATCTTTTATGAATTTAATAAATACTTTGATATATTAAAGATGACATGCACCCCCTGCAGTTTTCAGTCCTGGTAAACAAGTTCTAAATCCCTTAAATATTCACCTTAATAAAATAAACAAATATCATGTATTACACAAGCATTGTCTAACACTAAAAAATACTGAAAATTCAACCTTCGCCTCTCTTTAAAACAAAAACGACAAGAGAATATGCCACATTAGAGAAGTATATTTGCGTAGCTCTTCATAAGACAGGAAATAGGTGCAAGAAAACAGCAAATTAACTAAAATCAGCTACAGTTAAGTTTATAACAGCTGAAAGTGCGACAGACGAGGCTTGAAGAGGACCAGAGTTTCTGTTGTGACTATGCTCAGTCAGGAGGATGGTGAGGGCAGTAAAAACATTAACAGAGCTCACTTTGCATCACCTAGTCTCTATAACAATCATCAGACGCTATCTAAACATTGGTTGTTTTAAGGTGTGCCGGGAAAAAAAGCCTTTTTCTGTCCTACGTTCACTAAGTGTGGGAATTTTCTAAACTCTCTCGGGACTTTAAATAGAATCGTATGCTTTGGTCAGGTGAGACTAAGACTGAGCTTTTCAGCAACAAAAGTGCAGGTGGTTCTGGTGTGAAGAAAACTGGATGTGTGAAGACCGACTTTGTTAATATTGTTAAGTATGGCGCTGGATCTGTGATGCTTGTTTCTCTTCCAAAACCATCAAGTCCATTCCAAGCTTGGATCTTGATGGGTTTTGCACACATTGGTGAGCTTCATATAAGGACAGATACGCAACATGAGGTCCAGCATTGTCTCTGAACTTCTCAGGGAGTAAAGTCTGGTTTATGCTTGATGCATTTGCGCAGCCATATTACGTCATTTTGGCTACCAGGGGCCCCTCGGCATGGCCAAATGTTTCAGCTCCACGTATCTGGGAAAAATCCCAACTACACGAACAGTCTCACGCAGAAAAACATGGCGGATGAGCAAGTGTTCCTTCTGGCGGAGGTTCGTAAATATAGACATCTGTATGATTCGGCCCAAAAAGATCACAGAGATCAACAAAATTTGTGGTGGTGTGTTGTACGCTTGGCATAGGACCTCAAAGCTGTCCTCTAGACCAGGGGTTCTCAAACGTTTCGTGGCCAGGGACCCCTTAGCAGCAGTAAAATCTTTCCTAGGACCCCTTTAGATTCCTCATGCTGATAGTATTTTTTTAAACAGCCTTTTTTACTGTTAAATACATTAGGAATTATGTATGCTTTTAAAAATATATATTAATACACCTAATATTAGAGATTTAATTGAGATTAGATCCTCATTCTCGATAAAGCTAAACTCGATGTAACTGTTGTCATACTTCGTAATTTTAGCTGATTTGGCATTTACTTTATGAAGTGGATGGAGTTAAATATTTTTCCATTCTCATCCTCAGCAGTGCCTCCTCAGGCCCCACAAGATGCGTTTCACAAACCCCCAACCCGTGGTTCGAGGACCCCGGGGGTCCAGGGACCCCAGTTTGAGGGCTGCTGAGTCTAGGAGAAAAGTACTACTTCAGAGGAAAAGTCTCATTACCATGCATATGTGCATATGTGTGTCAAGCATAGAAACAACCTTCAGTCAGAGAACCAAATTTGCAAGTAGTTGTGAAGTGGGGCGATTGTCTGAACAGTTCATTATTATTAGATCAGTTCTGGCTTTACTCATGTAAGGAAACCCTGACATGGTGGGATTTGAGTAGTTGACTTGTGAAAGGGAGAGGCAGCCTAAAGACAGGCTTTTTTTGCAGTCTAATCACTTAATAATTTCATGAAAAGGTCCTAATGTGCATTTAAAAATATGACAGCAACATTTCTTGCAATGAACCCATGAGCTCTGGTTCATTTCGTTTTGTGCCTCTTCATTGTACCTCCCTATTTACATTTGGTTTGTGTAAACAAACCATTCCTTTCTAGAAATATCTGTTTATCAGTTACGTTTATTGATTAATCATGGATGGAAAATGATCATAGATACAATAAAATCTGCCATTCAATTTAACAACCAGAAACTTTTAACAACCAGAAACTTTGTGTTACTCGCTGTTTCCATTTATTTTGGATTTGATCTCCATTTCAGCATCTGGACCAAAAAAATATGACAGAATATGTCATGGTTTTCAGATGACGAGTCCACATGCAGATACGATCGGGAAGCAAGGCACAGTTTTAAGATGTTTATTTAGGAATCAGGCAGGTATAACGGACGGGACTACAGGCAACTTCGACAGGGTCAGAACGTCACGGCTGGAGAGACTGCAAGGAGAAGGAGAGTAAGTGACTCTGAAAGGTGAACCAGGAGAACTACTAGAAGCTGCGCTGCTTACCATAAAGCTGGGCGGACCTAACCGGGGAGTAGTAGTGCCGAGGGAACTCTGTGATCCTACTCTGTTGGTGTTAGGCGGCTAGTGGCAGAGGGCGGCAGATGTTACTGGTGAGGGATCCAGAGCGAGCCTCCTCGACAGTGGGTGACAGATGGATTGACCAGAGTGCGAGAAGAGCCGGCAGAATCCGGGAGGGGGAATCTCAGGCCCCGCTGGGTAACATCCAGGGAGTATGAGGGGAGCGCCAGAGCAAAATCTGAGCAGGAGGATTCTGTAGCTCGGTCTCTTCGGACAAGACGTCAAGACGGGTGAGTGCATCCAAGCACCAAAAACTGTGACAAAAACAGGGAGATCCAAAATTAGTCAAAATTCAAAGACGAAAAAACTCACGAGCAGGTTTTCAGGAGTTGGGTCACAGGCCACGTCGTACCACAACTGGTTAAGGCTCTGCCATCTTCCATCTGTCAGCGCTCTGCTTAAGAAGCCAGAGGAAGCCGCCTGCAACGAGCTGCAGGTGTGGGCCACGCCCCCTCAGCCAACTAGGCACACCTGAGGAGTAGAATTAGAGCAGAACAACACAGAGAACCCTGACAGAGTCCTGATCGAGCCACACTTCCTAAAAGTAGAGGATGTGTCATGTTCGGCTTGATATGTTTTGCCCACATGCAGAAAACACTCGGGAAAAAAGGTAAATTGAAAAGGATTTATTTTAACTAAGGAACACAGAGGAGACTTCTGTAGGACAGAGCTCGAACGGGGCGTCAGGTAGGCGGGTGACCGGGTAATCTAGAAGGATAAGAGGATCAGTAGACTGCAGGAGGGGATAACGGGAGATGTGCTGCTGAACAACGCTTACCACTCAGTGAGGTGACCAAACCGGGGAGGTGGTGATGTGGACTCGATGTTGGCTTGGAGATGGCGTCACAGGTGTCCGGGAGTCCGGGGAATGGAGGCGGCAGCGGATCTGAGCAGCACCGAGGGATTCAGGTATCCAAAACAGCGAGAGGAACCAGCTTGTGTCCGAGGGAGGTCTGGGTCCTGAGGGATGAAACCAGCCTGGGAGGAACTCAGAGGAATCCACGAGGGGAACCAACTTGAGAGGATGAATGTGGGATCTCGAACGAGGAAGCCACGAGAGGGAGGGGGTCTATTGGCTGATTTATTTTGAGCACAAACTGGACATGAGAGGACGAACTGTTTGACGTCTTGAAACATAGTGGGCCACCAAAAGCTACGGGCGAGGAGAGTCTGGGTATGATGGATTCCGGGGTGAGCTGAGAACTTGTCTGAGTGAGCCCACTGAATGACTTGAGACCTAACGGAGGACGGGACATAGGCACGATTTGGTGGACCGGTTCCGGGGTCCGGGTCAGAAGGCAGGGCACGGGTAATAAGATCCTGTGCCTAGCACACAGGAGGGAGGTAGGATAGTGGCGGGTTCATTCTCGGAGTCTGGAGAGGAGTACAGTCGGGACAGGGCGTCGGGTTTTACATTCTTGGAGCCGGGGCGATAGGAGATAGAAAGGTTGAAACGTGAGAAGAAGAGGGACCACCGGGCCTGGCGAGGGTTTAATCTCCTTGCTGTCTGGATGTATTCCAGGTTTTTATGGTCAGTCCAAACGAGGACGGGCTGCTCAGATCCCTCCAACCAGTGACGCCATTCCTCCAAGGCGAGCTTGATGGCCAGCAGCTCTCTGTCCCCGACGTCGTAATTACGCTCCGTCGGAGACAGACGCCTGGAGAAGAAGGCGCACGGGTGAAGCTTCTGGTCTAGATCGGACACCTGCGAAAGGACGGCTCCAACTCCTGTGTCGGAGGCATCAATCTCAACGATGTATTGCTTTGTGGGATCCGGGTACATGAGAATGGGGGCCTGGGAGAAACGGTTCTTGAGCTCATCAAACGCAGACTGGGCCTCGGGAGTCCAGGAGAATGGGGTCTTGATGGACGTGAGTGCGTGAAGGGGGGCGGCGATCTGGCTGTAACCACGAATGAATCTCCTGTAGAAATTAGCGAAGCCGAGAAATCTCTGGAGGCCCTTTCTGGTCTCAGGTCTGGGCCAGTCGAGGACAGCGCGGATCTTTTCAGGGTCAGATCGCACCCGCCCCCCTTCCAGGATTAACCCCAGGAAGGTGACGGAGGGCTTGTGGAATTCACATTTCTCCGCCTTGACAAAAAGTTTATTTTCGAGGAGGCGTTGGAGGACCAGACGGACATGTTTGTAGTGCTCAGATGGGTCGCGGGAGTAGATCAGGATGTCGTCCAGATAAACGAACACGAAGACATTGAGAAAATCACGAAGGACGTCATTCACCAGGGCTTGGAAAACTGCTGGGGCATTGCACAGGCCGAATGGCATGACTTGATACTCAAAATGTCCTAAAGGGGTCTTGAAGGCAGTCTTCCATTCGTCTCCCCGGCGGATCCGCACTAAGTGGTAAGCGTTTCTTAAGTCTAGTTTGGTGAAGATGGTGGCCGACTGTACTGGTTCTAGTGCAGAGGAGAGGAGCGGTGATGGCGTTTAAGCCCTGATAGTCTATGCAAGGTCGAAGGGAACCATCCTCCTTGCCTATGAAGAAAAACCCTGCCCCTAGAGGTGAAGAAGAGGCGCGAATAAGGCCTGCGGCTAGGGACTCCTTTATGTATTTCTCAAGGGCCTGACGTTCACTCTGAGAGATGTTATAAAGACGGCTAGTCGGCAATGGGGCGCCAGGCAAAAGGTCAATCGCACAATCGTACGGGCGGTGCGGAGGAAGGGAACTGGCCTGCTCTTTACTAAAAACTTGCCCTAGTTCATGATAATGTGAAGGTACTAACTTAAGAATCTCAGGGTCCACCTGAGCGCTGGGCAGTGCGTGAGCATGAGACGGGGGAACTGCTGACAGTAAACAATGGGCGTGACAACTGGGTGACCAGGCTTCCACCCTATGATCAGCCCAGTTAATTTGCGGGTTATGGTGCTGAAGCCACGGGAACCCAAGTACAACGGGAGCCTGCTTGACAGGGAAAACTAAAAACGTGCCGCGTTCGCGGTGGTTACCCGAAACCACGAGTTCAAGGTGAGTAGTTCTGTGAGTGATCTGCGGGAGAACACCACCATCCAGGGCTGAAACCTGGAGAGGCGAGCTTAAAGGAACCGTATCTATCTTATTCTGAAGAACAAAAGATTGATCTATTAAATTAAAGTCACAGCCGGAGTCCACTAATGCAGACAACTTAAACGTGGCCCGGCCAGAAACGACAACAGCAGGCAAACAGAGGCGAGGAGGGGACGAGTGTGATGATTTGGATTGGCCCGCCGGTTTCTCCTCTACGACCGACGGACCTGATCTTTTGGCCGCTCAGGGCAGTCCTTTATGAAATGCTCGGGGGAGGCACAATAAATGCAGAGCCGAGAGCTCATGCGCTGCTGCCTCTGCTCGGGCGTGAGTCTGACTCGGCCAAGCTGCATCGGCTCCGGTTGCGAGGGAGACGCTACTGTTGATCTGTCGGGGGTCCGCTCGATGGGAGCCGGTCAAAAAACTACCCCGCGCCCCTAAGCGGTTGTCTAACCGCACTGCCAGCGCGATGTACTCGTTCAACGTGCTGGGCTGTTCAACGCGCGCCAGCTCGTCCTTAAGGGACTCATCTAGGGACTGGAAAAACACCGACTTTAGTGCACGTTCCTCCCAACCAGCCGCCAACGTACGGAACTCGATGGCGAAGTCGGCTACCCGTCTACCCCGCTGTCGAATAGTAAGTAAACGCTGGGAGTCCTGATCCTCGTCGGCTTCGGCGGCGAAAACAGTTTTAAACTCAGCAATAAATTCGCTAAAAGTACAACCGAATTGCTGACAATCAGGGAAACGGGACTCTGCCCACCGCAGGGCTTGGCCAGATAAAAGCCGTAACACATAGGAGATCTTGGAGTGGTCATGGGCAAATGTACGTGGGGATCGATTAAACACTAGGGAGCACTGGAACAAGAAACCGCCACAATCTCCAGCCTCGCCGGAGTACTTCTCTGAAGACGGTGAGGTAGTCTCGGGAACGGGCTCGCTCGTCACAACTGACGTAGACTCGGGGGAGGGGCTTGAGGATGAGGAAGTGGCTGACTGTAGGCTAGCGCTAAACATACCCGCTAGCTGGGTCATCTGGGCAGCTAAGTTCTGCATCTGGTTCTGTAACCCGATCACCGAGGATTCCAAACCCCTAATCTGATCCTGTTGAGCTGTTACTGTACGACCGAGTGCTTCTGCTGTCGGTTCTGTTTGGCCAGAGTGTTCTTCTGTCATGTTCGGCTTGATATGTTTTGCCCACATGCAGAAAACACTCGGGAAAACAGGTAAATTGAAAAGGATTTATTTTAACTAAGGAACACAGAGGAGACTCAGCTTCTGTAGGACAGAGCTCGAACGGGGCGTCAGGTAGGCGGGTGACCGGGTAATCTAGAAGGACAAGAGGATCAGTAGACTGCAGGAGGGGACAACGGGAGATGTGCTGCTGAACAACGCTTACCACTCAGTGAGGTGACCAAACCGGGGAGGTGGTGATGTGGACTCGATGTTGGCTTGGAGATGGCGTCACAGGTGTCCGGGAGTCCGGGGAATGGAGGCGGCAGTGGATCTGAGCAGCACCGAGGGATTCAGGTATCCAAAACAGCGAGAGGAACCAGCTTGTGTCCGAGGGAGGTCTGGGTCCTGAGGGATGAAACCAACCTGGGAGGAACTCAGAGGAATCCACGAGGGGAACCAACTTGAGAGGATGAATGTGGGATCTCGAACGAGGAAGCCACGAGAGGGAGGCGTCGGGACACGGGGAGGAACCTGAGAGACACAGAGGTAAGATCTTTAACAACTATGGGTCGATCGAAAGGCTAGAGGCCGAAACTGGTTTGCATACCACGACGGTAACACTCTGGCATCCTCTCGCTGTCTGAGCACGGTTCTTATAGTGCTGCCTGGTGCTGCTAAACAGCCTGCAGGTGTGTGGGCTCCGCCCACCCGTCAACCACGAACACCTGTGGAGAAAGCAGCAGAACAGGCAGCAAGCTGCACAGCCCTGCTGACCGAGTCCTGACAGGATGAGTAAAGAAAATGTATTTACCGGGTCAGTTGTCAACGCAGGTATGAATTAAACCTTAGTAGACCCCTTAATTTGTACCTTAAAAGGTCAAGAATAAAACAAGCAGCTGTGCAAAGATATAAAACAGAAATGGGGCGAAATGACCAACAGCTGAAACCATTAGCTTAGTTTATGTTTGCAAAACAACATCTTGTACAGAAGCTCAGAGAAGTTTAAAGTTTAATCTAATGACGCTTATCATGTAAACAAAGATCTTGTTTCGTTTGCTTAACTAGTTATTTCAATTCAGATTTTTATGATACTGTCATTCAAAGTCACAAACAAAAGGGAAAAATGTTTTTCTCAACTATGTGGCAGAAAACTAGAAAAGTCAGCTCATGATCTTCTGAAAATCTCATTAATATTAATAGTTGCAACTTGCTCAGCTCCAGCACTTTGAACGTCTCATTTCTAAGTGTGCTTTTCTCCTGAAACCTCACGGAAAGCCTCTTGACAGACTCATTTATGCAGGGCTGTAAATACCTCTTTTAATCTATTCTCCCTTTTCATGCCCCATCTTCCTGTCTCCCTGCAGGCAGAAGTCGACGTCATTTTCCATCGGCATTACCCCCTGTAATGAAGTCCATCAGCTGGCCGGTCCAAATACTCTTTCTCCCACTTTGTATAGCTGAGGCCCTGTAGGGGCCGTAGGCCACCCTCATTTTCTTTAATACCCTCATCATCACGGAGCTCCAATGTGTCTAAGACCATGTGTCTGTTGGAGAGAGGATAATGTTGCCACCAAAATCCCATTTGCCTCTTCACCGGCAGATCGCTCAGAGAGACACAACAAAAAAAAAGCAGACTGTTAGAAGAGGCCCAGGGGAAATATGAGACACGTAAACGGATGGGGTGGAGGTGAGAGACAGTCAATGGGGGCGAAACAGAAAGGTGTGAAATAAGAGGACGAGTAACATATTCAAGTAGAAAATGAAGGGACTGAGACGAAGAAGAGGAGGAGGGGATGAGGAGGCGGGGCGAGCACTGATGGAGAAGCGGAGAAATTACATTTTGATGGAGGCAAATTGAATCACGTCTGTGATGGAGGCCTCAGGACATACAGGCAGATTGAGGCAGTCGTGTCAGCACAGAGAGATCGCTGCCACCTGTGTGATGTGATGATTGCCTGCCGTCACCATCTCCAGACGCGGCGCGGGGATGTTTGTGCTCACGCTGGGATGGTGACTCCGCCCGGTGTCGGGGTGAATGAACACGCTGACTTCACGACAAAGAAGGACAGGAAGAAACTCCAGAATAGAGTCTGTCAAGGACAGGTGGACCAAACCCTCAGGATTTTCAGCTGAACCTGCCTCAGCCTGCACTAATGGGATTATGGTCACAGGGGAGAAAGTAAAACCGGCACACGTCTCACAGCTCCATGTCTAAGATGAGGGGAATAAACCTGAAAGTCACATTGAAAACATTTGGAAAGCAACTCTGAGCACGCACGCGAATTCGTCACCCTGCAGAGGCTGTGTTTGGCTGAGGAAACACATCTCCCTGGATGAGCCCACATAATCTGCTTTTAATTGACACATCCAGTTTTTAAAATGCATGATCTATGACAAACAGCAGATTGCATGTTCCACGGGAACAATTTCCATTTCTGTCAGCTTTTTATTGTCACTCACAGCTCACAGTCACGAATCGGCTCCACGACAGGCTTGTTTTTCAGGTCAGGGATTTGAAATCACGTGTAGTCGGTGAGCAAAAAATATCCAAAAAGGTTTTCAAGGCATAAATGCTATAAAGTTCATAAAGTAGATCTGAGAAGAAAGCCTGTTTTAAATTGAGCCATTAGATCAGTCGCTGTTAGAAAGGTGTTACCGTTACACATTTTGTCACGTCAAAATTCAAGACCTATCCAGAATTAGATCTCCAGAGACCTCAGCCCTTTTTGGGCAAAGTTTTTATTTTAAATACAAAGTTGTCAATTAATGTACAGCAGATGGAACCTACAAGAACCGAGAGGAAGGAGGAGAAAACAAAACGATGAAGGAATGGACAAAGAAACAGAGAAATGGATGAATGTGTGCTCAAAGAATCAAGAATTAAGTCTTTATTTAATCGTAATGAAATTTCTGGTGAAACACCGGCTCAGAATTCACATTTAACACATTTAACAGCTGGTTTATTTGATTTATTTGATAAAGACGACGGATGTCCAAAACTGGCAAACAAGTGAGCAATGACGGAAACAAAAGAACAGACAAACAAACAAATGAAAAGGAGAATTAATTGAAAAATGAATGGATGGTCCAACAAATGGACGAGGCAAACAAATGCTCAGTCTGACAGATGAACGAATGGACGGTCAGGCAGAGCGAGAACAATCAAGACAAACAGACAAATGATCAGCCAATAAAAGAATAAATTATTACAATTGACAGAATGAGTGAAAGGACAAACAGATGGGCAAAAAAACTGAGAAATAGATGGACAAATAAAGGAATGGAAAAAGAAACAAACAGAAAAATAGATCAACAGATGGACAAATGAAGAGACAGACAGGCAGAGACATGAATAGCATTAAATCCAGAAATGAAACAAATGAACTCATGGGTGGACAAAGAGATGGACACAACTTTTAGACAAGTGGGATAGATATAAGATGTGGAAATGCAGAACATTTTCCAGACTCTATTTTAATTTATAATATAATCATTCAAAATTCAAAGAATTTATGTAATCCCAAATTTAACCCTGCAGTGAGGTTGAAACATGACATGCAGCATCACACAAAGCAAATATTAACATAACTTTACATTCAGCAGAGCAAGAAAATACATAAAAACAGCACAGATCACTGGACATTAGGCATAGTTTATGTTTCTTTTTTCTTCCATGCACTGCCCTTTTATGTTAGCAAAATCAAAATGAATAGAAACATGAAGGATCCTGAGACATGCTGTTCATGTGTTTAACCCATTGATATATATTACTGGACTGGACATCTCATGACTAAGGCATGACACACACAGGCATCATTACTATGCGTTGAGTCAGAACTGATGCGGAAACAGAAGCAGCACCAGAACTACACAAAACCGGTTCTTTTTAAAGGCCAATAAACTTTTAGAAGTAGAATGATATGTTGATTTGACCGTTTGACATGAATGAAACTGAAATCGAGTTTACATGGAAAGTAACTTCAGAGGAAAAATAAGTGATGTACGAAGGTTTGCCATAAAAAGTAGTACAGTGTTAGAAATACTAAAACAAAAAATTTTACCTGGGTAAATAAAGGTTAAATAATATAATATCAATATTCATTTCTAGTAATTTATTCGTGGAGTTCAGGAAGGGGACACAGAATCTGAATTTCTGGACATTCTAGCATTAAACAAATATGTTTTAACTAGTTGTGTGGGATAAGCTATGCCGGCGCTTTGACTTCATAACACTAGTTTTGGTCTTACTTCCTTGAACAAATATAAATCTACAGCTGACCAGAGCTGTTTTATTGTTATCCTCTCCTTCCCTCTGCTCCTCCTTTCCCCTTCGGCTGTGTCTCTGTGTTGCTGTGACAGCAAGTGGGCAAGGGGATCTCTGCCCTTAGTCTGGGATCTTCAGCGACGCAGATACTCGACCTGACTGAGCCGTACAGACTGCGTGGATTGTTTTTTTGTTTGTTTTTTAATCAAGTGTGACCCGAACCGAGCCTTTGGGGATAGCTTAGCCAGTCAAGTCATCTGGAGCACCGTGACACACCGGCAAATGTCCCGATGGCCAGTCCGCCTCTAAAACCTTCTTTTGCTGGCCGATATCAGTTTTGAAATTTCAGCTTCAAGGCCACAGAAACCAAGACTCTATTTGTAGCCACTCGTTAATAGTTTTAATTAGCTTTTTACAAAGCTGATTATGCACAAACATGATTCTAGCATTTTTACAAAGCTGATTATGCACAAACATGATTCTAGCATTTCAAGTAGTTGTCTCTCCAGGTTCAAAACAAGTTTATGATTCGAGTATTGAATCATCGCTTTAGGTACTACAAAATTAACTGGTATAGAAGTACTCTTCTGATTAACTGTTCTAATTCCCTCACGAGAGTTTTCTTCTGATTTTCCAATCTTAGATCTTCTGTTTGCAATTTATTTCAAATATATATCTTCTTTTTTTTCAAATTTCATTTCATGTATATAGTGGTAATGCATAACAGAAACACACCTCAAGTTGAGAACAGTTGCTGAAGCTGCGTCAGCAATGGCGGTCCTAAACATGGTAGTTTCCAGTTCCATGTCCCCAACCTTTCTCAGGAGATAGGAGAAATTTTAACACATGGTGATCAGTTGATAGCTCTGTCCCTCTCTTTACACGAGTGTCTAAGACATAACGGTGCAGGTCTGATGATCATCGACCTTTGGCCCAAGGTGGCCTGGTACCAAGTACACTTTTGGGCCACCTTGTGCTCAAACACGGTGTTTGTTATGGACATTAGGACTTTTTATAGAAGTGCAACAACAAAGCACTGTTCGGGTTCAGATCAGGTAGGCCATTCCTCCTACTCACACCAATCCAGGTAACACCATCATTGCCCAGACAGGTGTTATCGTCCCCCAGGAGCACCACTGATGGCACCCATTCCAGGACACCATCCAGAGACAATCTCAACTGCTGAGACAACAGTCAGAACCATCCCTCTTGCAACTTGAAGTCTCACTCACTGGGGAAACTAAAAAATCAAGGCATTCAGCCTGTGAGTTTCCCCATCCCTGCCTAACATCTCTCACCCTGAGCAACTCCGGAGTAGGAGAGATTCCAGCCCTTCTCCAGGAGCTGGGTTTCAGAGCCCAAGCTGTGTTTTGAGGTGAGTCCAGCTATTTCTAGCTGGTACAGTTCAACCTCACATCTCCGGCTCTTTACCCATCAGTGAGGTGAAATTTCACATCCTTAAAGCCATTTTATGCTGCCAGGGATTAGCGAGCCAAGGCCTCCACCCTCATCTGCCACACAAAATATGTTCCCCCCGATCTCAGTGTTCCTCTCTGCAGGTTGTGGACCCACGTTGAGGGATCCTCCTGTAGCTTCTTCGGGGTGAGTCCGACCGAGCCCCAGGAGTCAAGGCTTGACCAAAGCAAGGCAAGGCAAATTTATTCGTATAGTACATTTCAGTACAAGGACAATGCAAAGTGCTTTACATGATTAAAATATAGGAAAAATAAAAACAGAATATCAGCCAGTTGGACCACCAGATGCTCACCAGCAAACTCCCATTCCCCCCTCGGCCTGGCTCCATGAGGGTGCCCCAGTCTTCCTAATCCAGGTGAGGTCCACCTTTTATTGTGGTCTGCCAACACATTTTTTGTGTTGGCAGAGAATTTCACATTGCTCTTAGCCTCCCCAGAGGCTAATTTGCCACAGGAGTCAACTTAGCCCTCGGATCACTGAGGTCCTCAAACCCTCCACCGCCTTAAGGTGGCAATTTGATGAACGGTTTCTTAATATCCCAAATAATATACTAGAGAGATTATTTTGAATTAGTTTAGTATTAAGAAAGGCATTATTTAGAGACCTGGGTTATCTATTAGAAGCAATCCTTGCATTCATAAAGAGCAACATAGAGAGTCCCTTTTTGTCATTTCTGCAGGGAAACTAAATCCATTGCAGCTATATTTAATGCCAGCTTGCTCCATAAAAAAACAGACCTAATGATGAAACTAGGGCAACCCACGGCTATAGAGCCCTGCACAACCTGAAGCAATGCTCTCTAAAGCCCTTGATGTTAATAATAACAACTGCACATACCAGCAAAAAGGACTTCTAAACAGTATATTTTCAGTGGAGGTTAACCTAAGCTGAAATGTTTTTTAAACAGAATGTTATTGAGACACGGTGTAATCGAAAGGCTGGATCCTTTTCTAATTGAGTTTTCATATATATGAGACAGATGATGATTTATAGCTGCAGCATGACCACTGCTTAGTATGCAAACACAACCCCCAAAGGTTTGCACAGGGTGCAGTCTACACCTGCCTGCCATCTGCGTTTGGTAGAACAACAAAATAAAACATTACATACACGGCCAGGGTTTCTGGAAAGCAATTCACAGTTTTAAAAACATCTTTCAAATGATTATTAAATAAAACGTTAAATGCTACAAATCACCAAACCAAACTAAAATGACTTAGTCTACCTGTAGGAAATTCAAATAATTAAAATATTCAGGGTAGTGGAAGACGTGACTTCTCTCCTTAGAGGTCGAGTCTGAAGGCTGCGAGTGCCTGTGGATGGCTGTGATGAATAATTAACCAGAGGGAAATCAGCAACCCTTTAATGAAACCGGACTGTTTCAGCAGAGCCGTGGAGGAATACTCAGTCACTTACCCGTCTACTTACATTCTTATTTGCACACGTTTCCACAGAGGCTTCAGTCAACGCTAAGGACAAAAATCTGAGTCACTCACTTCAGTTATATAGACTGCCTCATTATCAAAGTATTCCACATAGTACAGAAGTTAATTAGTCCATGTTCAGTTTTGTCATAAATTCCACTGAATAATGCCCAAAAAGAAGAAATCTTCTGTTTTTATATAAATTATATAGTATATAGAGATATAAAGAGAACTTCATATAAACTTGTCATGAGTATGAATGCCATATTAATTTTAGTCTTTAATTATTAATCATTTTAAACATTCATTCTTTGTATAGTGGAACGTTGCACATACATGCAACTACTATTCGGTTAGTAAGGTGCAGCTCGACCCCTTTAACAAGCTTCTGGTACAAATTCAGCTTTTTGACTATATTCCCTTACAAAAATGTTAAAGTTAGTTTCTACTGGTTAATTTACAGGCATAAACTGGACTTCCAAATATAGTGCGTACATTTACAGCAACCCTAACATTGGCCTGATTTAGCAAATATGGTGTGTATAAAACCAACTAACTGACTATTTACAAGAAATGGAAAAACAATTAAATAACAGCTGAGATGAAAGTACTTATTCAATTTGAGTTAGATGGGAGCAGCTGCTGGGAGGAAGGATCTGGGATAAAGCTCCTTCGTGCACACTGGATGCAGTCTGTCATTGAAGAACTTCAGCAGTTCTGCAACAGCTTCATGCATGGAGTGGGAGACACGCCATCACCTCCCAGATGACAGGGGGACAAACACTCTGAGCAAGTTACATCAGAGCTGATAGTCCTCGGCTTCCACTGCATCTGGCCACCATATACAGTGTCCATGGGTGTCCAGGGGCTGCATCCTTTGAAGGACCCAGTCTACATGGGCAGGGCTTTTTGCTGGGCTTTCTTCCAATTCAAATGGTACAGGGCATTCATCAAATTATGTCAAATTACTAAATTTAGAACAGGGCAGCGCGCAGGCATCATGGCCATCTTGTGGTCGCACAAACAGAGCGGTAACTCGTCAATAGTTTACTTGTATGAGTCAAACAGTAAACAGAGCTGTCCTGAACGTCACCTTAACAGACACATTATGGCAACAACAAAACACAGCTGCGCTGGTATCTGTCGGAGTCACTCTCGATATGATGATCATGACCATATGGAGTTTTTTCCATTGATTTAACCCCAAAGGATTGGCGAGAAATGTCAGTGGTGGATGCGAGTTTTTAACCGAGAGGAGTTTACTATAGAATCTGACCAAAGACACCTACAGTCTGTCCTCTCCACATTGCCTCAGTGGTAAGGAGCCAACACTTGAATGTCCACACCTAATACCAGCATCTGGGCAGGTAGGCTATGTTTATTTGGCTTTTTCTCAGCGGAATGAAAATGTCATTCAACAATCCATGAGGGGTGTTAATGTGAGCTTCAGTGTTGCATTTAGTCTTATTATTATGAGCAATTTTGGGGTTGTTTTTCTCTAAAGGCACTTGCAATGTCATGATTCACATTTTCTATTTAGGTTCTGGCTTAGTTTTGGTTTATGGAATAGTTTGGGTTTTATTGTGGTTTGATTTTATACTTTGTTTCATGTTATCAGTTCTTCTGGCCTGCTCCAATCACTTCTGTCACCAGCCTTTATTCAGTTCACCTGCCAGTATTCTTTCACCTCTTTGTCACCACCCTATTTGTCTTCCTGTCACTCCCCTTCACCAGTCTCCATCCAATCAGCTTCAGTTTATTTCCAGCCACTTTTCCCCCTGATCAGCTCCACCCATTCTGGTAATTAGTTTCACTCTGTTCACCTGCTCACTCCTCTACTTATACCTGCCTCTGTCTCCTGCACTCTGTCAGATCATTGTCTTATTGAGCCCTTGGTGAGTTTTGTTCCAGCGGTCTCGTTTTTCGATTGACCTGTTGATGCTAACCCAATTGTCTCCGGATTCTGAGCCAGCCTGACCCCTGAACCTGTTTTTCCTGCCTTATCTGACTGCCTGCCTGTTTTGCTTGACCTGATTCTGCCCTAGGACTATCTGAGCTTGCCTGATCCCCGTCTGTCTATTTAGCCTGCCTGTTACCGACCTCAGATATGTTCCGACTCTGTTTTTGGATTATGCCCTGGACATTCTCGCTCATCTGATTACCTGGTTTGACCTCGGACTGTTATTCGACCACAATCTCTGTTTTTGTCCTGCCCTTCATTTTTGCCTGCCTGTTTTTTCTTGGTTCCTGCTTACACGTGTTTTTTACTGGAAATAAACCTTCTTTAATCATACCTCCCGTTTGTCTGGCTGAATACTGGGTCTATCTGTCCCCGTTCCTGACATGCAACTCTCGTGAGTCGGTGGTTGCGGTTTTTTAACGTGAAGTCACTGTTTTGGCTTGGCTTTTTTCCGGCAGAACACCATTTTCTGGTCATTGTGCCGCGCAACAAGAGCGTTACTGACCATTTCAGATCCTCACTGATGTGAACACCCAGGAACTTAACCCTAAACCTGTAGACTGGGTTGGTCTCCGACCACGCCGAGCTGTCACTTTACTGCAGCATTGCAGGACAGTCTGCTGGCTCTTATAGTAGCTTCAGCAATCGTCGCCATCTTGATTTGTGATAGTTCCACGGAACTACCAGCAGGTGGCACAACAATTTTTATGTCTGCTGATCATGCAAAATTCTTCTCAGGCTCACAAAGAACAAAGTAAACACTATCAGGATGAACGCTTGCCATATATAATTTTGTATTTGAAGATGAATATGTGTTTTCTGTGTTTTTATGGTCAGGCCCCTTTATGGATATATCCGGAGACCAATCCTCCTCAGAAAATAAACTTGGTCCTTGGAATCTGGAACCTCGGCAGCTGTTAAGGAACAGCACAAGAACCTCAAGAACAAGCTGTGTTTAACCAGATATTATTGCTGCGTAGGAATGTATTTGAGACTATTATATTTTACCTTGTGTAGATCTGAAAGAATTTACAGTAAATTCAGACATTTGTGCCTAATTCTTGCTTTTTTTAAAAAGCAATATTTGGAGTTGCAAAGGTAGGAGGGTAGGACTTCCTTGGGTGGGAGGTGTGGAATGAGAAGCTTTTACACTGAGGCATGGGGCTGGAGTGGAAATGGTTTTGTTGTGGCCCTTTTTCCACACTTTCTATTATTTCACAATACCACTTTGAATAATGTGTGTAATCATAGCTCTCTACTTGCAGCCTGGTCATGATTTACCAGCACAAAATGTTAATTTCTTCCCCAGTTTTAAAATTTTGCTCTGAAGTGTGGTGTAGCCGGTCTTACAGACACCATTACCATGCATTATGCTGATCGGACTGAGAAATGGGCATCATTTCAAACTATTACTGTAAAGAATTCAGCGTGTAATATCATACTTCACCTTGTCATAGCGTCATTAAAATGTACTCTGGTGCAGATTATGATTTCAGCCTAATAAGATGTTGATCTGGCCAGAGAAAAATAGAGCCACATCTGTTTTGGTGAAAACTCTACTTTTAAGCTAAGCGTTGGCAGCTGAGCTTTTAGTTCACCTCCAGAATAAAGCAGAATATTTTAAAGAGATGGATGAAATATGTCAAAGTTGGAACATTTCCATTTAACTTCTAGTTTAGGCCGTTCTTCAGTCTGAATTAAAGAAGCCTATCAAAGCTGGATGTAGAAAACAGTGTTTTTCACCACTGCTATATTTCTTTTCCTCAGCTATCTTCCCTTCTGTGTTTTACACTTCAATAGTTTACACCTCGTTGTCTTGTCATCCAAGGATCCATCCATCTTCCCTTCATCTATTTGTCGGCACGGGAGGCATGAGGCAATAATATAATGTGAGGAAAATGAAGATGTCACTGCATTGCTTTATCTCTGTTTCCACAGATGAGACGGTTGCTTTGTTTAATAAAGACCTAGCCTTGAGCTGCTTTTGCATGCTGCCAAAATGTATTGCGCAGAAGATCTTAATTCTAATACTTGTAAATTAAAAAGTAAAATTGTTATGTTTGTGTTGATGATAAATTATCTTCTATTTCTGCTCATAAACGCGGCCTGTTTACGCACACTTCAAAGGTCGTCCAGGCAGCTACTGCATTTGCAGCAGATGCTTTTCTCACTAATTAATGCCAGTAAAGACAACTCTGACATTCATCAGAAATGCATCTTCCTGCTTTATCACACTTACACATAGTGAGCGCAAGTTACTCTCACCATCTCTCTGCTTTACACACTCACACACACTATAGGTTAATTGGCTGATCCCCATGTGGATGGAGGGATTGTGATGATGAAAAGTCACACAGAGAGACTGAGTTAAAGACTAAAAATAATGTTTAGTTGGACAGAGGAGAAATGAGGGGGACATTGGGACCAATTTACCATCTTCTCCCATCATTAACTGGTAGCTAGAGTGGGTCATTAGCTGAGTCTGTCCTGTAAGCTGCTCCCACGGTGCGGGATGGAGGAACACCTGCTGAAGGTTGCAGATGGCAGAATAAAGAGCCAAGAAATAGATGGTCATTAAGGACGGGTAGCTGATTCAGCTCCTGTTATGTTTATTCTAATTAATCATTTAAAAACAGTGTAATGTGGGGAGTGTCATCACTGACAGAATGGTATTTTTAATCCTCAAAGTGGGAAAAATGACGTTCTCGGAGAAAACAGACAGTTCAGGTCTTTAATGAGTAAGAAGCAAACATTTCGTAAATATATACAGTGTTGTAAAAACATGTTTGCCCCCATAGAAATTTCTCCTGTTTTTGCATTCTATCACATTTTATTTTTCAAAATTTCATTATGGTTAGACAATGACAATAAAGACTCGATTATTGATCAAATCTGTCACTGTGGAGAATTATGGACCCACTCTTCTTTGCACAATTGTTTCAATTAATCGACACTGCCATGTTTTTGAACACGAATGGCCTGTTTAAAGTCGTGCTACCACATCTGGAATGGATTTAAGTCTAGACTTTGACTAGACCACTACAAAATTCCAACCTATAAAACTGCTACCACCATGTTTGACTGCCTGGATAGATCCTTTGCTCAAATACTGTTAGTTTTTACCAGATGTAATGGGACGCACATCTTTTTAAAAGTTCTACTTTCTCATCAGTCCATAGAATATTTCACCAAAAGTCTGAAAGATGTTTTTAGCCAATGTACAAATGTAAAAAAATGTGTTCTTTTGAGTTGGGATTGGTCTTGACCTTGGAGTTCTCCTGCTGGTTGGGGTGGGACAGCCCCAGCCCTCAAGATCCAGTATCCTGTATAGTTTAGATGTTCCCCTGCTCCGACAGGCTGACTTAGTTTGTCAGTATGTCATCAAGTTCAGCAGAGGCGTCTTAATTAACTTAACTTCTTTTTTGATAGAGGCATGTTAAACATTGTCTCTTGAGGACTGGAGTTGGAGCCGCTGTTCCATGTTTTATCCATTTGAGGACGAGGCTCTATATTGTTCACTTGAGTCCCAAAGCCACAGAAAACACTTTCTACACTGACAGCTCTTTTCAGATCAGGGCATGCTGTGTTATTTTATGAAATTAGCCAATAAAATGTTGTCATTCAGCTTCTATTGTCTCTGTATCCTACGAGCTTGGGTCTGGCTTATGAAAGTCATTTAAGCTTCTAAAAATGAATTGGTTAATTCACAATTGACTAGTTAATAGTAAATTAGTTAATTGGGGGAGGGGTTGGGTTGGGTTGCTTTTTTCCCTTAATAAAATAATGGCGTTTTTTTAAATCTCAGGTTATCTTTGTCTGATCTTAGTTTGTTTGATGATCTGAAATAACCAAGTGTGACAAAAAATCAAGAGGAAGAAATCTGTAAGCAGCCAGATGCTTTTTCAAAGCATTTCAATGAGAACTGGGACCCCAATACTACGCATTTGGATCTGTAGGACAGACAGTTTGATAAACAGATAAGCCAGGCTATTACAAGATTTTTGAATGCATCAAAACGAGTCCGCCACAGCTAGAACCTATCTAGCTGTTACTCAAATATTGCAGCAAAGACCCAGTAATAACCTCTCATGTTTTGTTATGTTGTCTGCACTCACAAAGATTCACTCACCTCGGGATGCTAAATGCTTGAAACGGCAAACGAAATTAATGCCTCGACCTACTGTTTTATTAACTTAGCTAATAACTATCTGACCCATTGGGGACAGATCCTTAAATTTGAAAAAAATAAAACAAGATCATGATGTCACAGCAAAGGTTTCATACCCCATCCTGAAGTAGCAGAACACTGTGAACTCCACCCTCTTGATAACCATCCATATTCACTGTTCATAACGGGAGCACATCAAAAGTCACACATAATTCATGGGTTTAGTGTTTAACAAAAGCTCTCTCATATCTTCACATTTAGACCTGTGCAACATGTGTTGTAATGCAACAGCAGACATGACAAAATAAGAAACACTGTGATAACAGCTTTTCGTGGAAAATACATGGATGCAGAGAAAGGGAACTTTCCAAAGCAAGTTATTTAATCCTTAAAAACCCAGAAAGCTCAAAAAAGATTTGTTGGAGTCTAAACTTTATTCTGAAGATTATTGCTTTGATTGTTTTCTTCTTTTTTTTCTTGGGTCTGTTTGAACTCCAAGAATTACTGAAATGAGTAAACAGAACCCTCACTCAATGCCAGAGTCCTGAGCTTTGTTGGCTCCACGGTCCATTACTGTCCTGGTCACAGCTGACGCATGCCACCAGGCTGACATTGGCTCTGTTTAGCTTTCGTCGCGCAGCCCACTCTTTTAACTCTATATCTGCAGGTTGGCCGCACCACAAAGAGCGCGGCAGCATGCCGAGAAAGTGTCCTGTAAGCTGGGATGCAACAGAGCGCGGCAGCCTGCCAAGTGTTGGCCAAGAAAAGCAAAAGCACAGGAGGGATTTAGTCAAGTGCTCATTTAAATATAAGTGAGCAACAGACTGTGGAATTTGAATGAGATTATGAAAGGAAGACCGAGTGGGATGAATTTCAGTTTCAGAGCATTACATGTTTTTTCTTTGGTGTGCGTGTGTCTTCACCCCTCACTTCCTTCGTCTCACCCACCAGCCTCCCAGAGGTGAGATAATGACTCCCAACAATGAGCAAGAGGGTGGAAGTTGGCAGCCAGTCTGCAGAACGGTCCTTATGGTACGGCTGCTCCTCCCCACCAATTTAATTGTGAACACACACAAACACAGGTAAACTCATACACTTGGATCTGGGTTAACAGAGCATCGTATCTAAGTGCATCTAGCCTGCAGCATCCTCTGCAGTGGTGCGCATTGCACCTCTGAAACCCCCAGCCTTCATAGATTAAACGTGTGTACAGGCATAAATTGTGAGTGCATTTTTGTGTGTGTTTAGGGAGCCATCGGGGATCTCTTTAGAAATCTTCAAAGCCAGGATCAGCAGCAGGTTGAGTGAAGACATTGAAGGAGGGAGTGTGAGGCAGATTGAAAAGAAACGGTGATGGGGGGTATCCGAAAAAAAGAGAAAAAACAAACGTAGAGGGTGGGAGAGCAGATAGAGGGAGTCGGAGAGGGGAGGGTGAGTAGAGGAAGAGGCAGAGTGGAGAAGGAGGGGAGATCTATCCAGTAAGGCAGAAGTTTCAGCTCTGCGCTTCACACACAGCCTGGACGGAGGACAGAAACTGCACTAACAGGTGAGGCATCCTTTCTCCTCCTCTGACAGGTGGTGTCTTTGTTATGTTCATCCTCAGCTGTGACTGTGGATGAACATAAGTTCTAAATCAGATTAAAGATGGGAGAGTGGAGGAATGCGACATACACACCTGAGCATCAGCGGAGGTTTTGCTTTTCACATTAGCCGTTCTGAATTATTGTCTCTTTGGTTTTACAAGTGCAAGAGTACGTTTTTCAGATGGGCTCAGCATGCAGATTGGGATGTGTGAATGTTGCAGTTGTGTTCTGGGATGCTTTTCTTTAATCCTTTGTAAGTGCTGGCACAAAAGCATAACACTGGCTATGAGGATTGAGCAGTCGTTCTGCGCCTGAGCAGCATGCATTATTTATCTGCACCGATCTCCAGAAACAGCGATACCCCTACAGGGACAGGGGAAGCATTGTATACGCCGTGATGTACTCTGAGTGTTAATATGGGAGGTGATTGTTAAAGTGATGAAGTGCTGTGTGAGTAAGGAGCAGATGGACAACCTGCATCTTTTCTATTTTCATCTGAGCCACACTCGCCTTGTTTGTAAAAAAAAATCTTGCCACAGTAGTTCCCAGCATGTCAGAAACAGTACGCATGGAAAGCCTATGGATAATTTATCATCATGCATGGTGGAGATATCAGAGAATCCCTGGCAGGGAGAGACTGCGGGTGATCCTGAGGTGCCGAGATCTCCCTTATCTTTAGGAGGGAGTTCCACAGAGAAGAGCTTGACTCCTTTTGTCTGCAGATACAGTATCTTAATCCACATCAGTGTTAACACATGGCTCGGTGCAGGGTGCACGTTGATCATCTTGCTCGGTGTGTGAGCCCATTACACATTTCTAAGCACATATGCTTGTGTTACTAACAGCATTTGTATGAGTCTGTCCGTCTGCATCCAGCTGCTTCTGAAGCCTTTTATTATTGAAGGTTACTGGCAGCAAACAAAGACACCAAGATTTATGAGACACAACAAAATCCCCACACACACACAGCTTGGCTGGAATACACCTGTGAGCACAAAATGTGGTTCTGAGTAGTCCCTGGCATGTTTTCTTATGATGAATCCACCTGCAGCTCATGTGGATTTTAGGCCAATTTGTAAACTATTTATGCTGTATGATCCACTGTCCACACCGTATTCAATATAGATGATAAGGTCTATTGTCCAGATAAGCAAATTAGACCCTCTTATAACTCTGACAGCTTGCATGTGAGGGCTCGATGTAAACAACAAAGGTATTGCCTTCATCGCCCATTTAAAATTATTTAAATCTCGCTACAAACGTTCAAAGACACACAACAGATTTAAATCTGACATCGTTTATTTGACAAAAGGAAACCGGAATAGAGAGGCTGTTGTAGGAAAATCTGTGCCCACCCAGGTTGTTCCATAGGGTTTAAGAGGGAAAGTAGCTGCCAGGTGCTGCTAATCTAATTCATCGATTAACCGATCAACAGCAAACAGGACCATCTGTATAAAAGCAGACGGTCTGGCACCTTGCTGCTCTGAAGACATACGCTGCGACCTCGGGGGAGCAACGGTTACAGCCCATCAACCTGGGGTGGGTTGTAAGGGTATTTCTAAACAATTTAAAGTCTAAACTTCAGAGAACATTTCCAAGTTTTAAACTTTTAAGACAGCAGATAATCTGCCCATGTGAAACTGATCCAAGAGAACTACAAAGGCTTCAGTTGGCGAGTTAAATTGTGAAACTTCCTTATTGTACAATTAGAAAATAAATTAATCAGTATGGAGTTGTTTGGAAAGTGGCCAGGAGAAGGTTTTTGTATTAAAAGAATTACAGCATGGCATAGATCACAATCTCGTTTAATCTGAATAAACCACAAGACCTGTGGAGCAGCATCTTACAGATGAATAAAATCAAAGTATAAAGGTTTGGCCACAATGCAAAACATCCAACTACCCCCAGCGTGTCAGAACAAGCAACTCTGTAAAGCACAGTACTGGGGGAGTAATGATTTGGGCTCGCTGGCCATCTTCCAATCATTGAGCCGACCCTGAACTCCTCTGTGCACCAAATTAATCTAGAGTCCATTGTGTGAGGCCAGCTTGTCCTGCCGTGGTCATTAGCTGGGAAATGATCCCAAACACACCAGCAAAGCTACAAAGGAAAGAACCCAGGCGTTAACCAAGTCAGTGCTCAGCCCTCAGCCTGGGAGACATACTGTACTGCTCCTTTAACACAGCTGTGTAGAAACAAACGCCTGCAAACCTCAATTAACTAAAGCAATGTTGGAAATAAAAGTGAGCCAAATATTTAACACATCTATGCGAGAGACTTGGGTTTAGATCAGGGGTCACCAAGTAGCCCCCAGGGACCAGAGGTGGTGTCAGGAGCCTGTTCTAAAAATAACACAACCCGCCAGTGAGCTGCATCTGAAACTTAATTTAATTCTGCTACTCTTTCTGTTTATTCACACTTGCATTTAAATAGATTTAAAAATGACAACGCATAAAAAATTTGTTTATTTCACATAAAGTTAAGATGAACTCTGACTCTTCTAGTTCAAAGGTCAGTACTAGTAGCTCTTCGTAGGACACAACACCAATGAAGTAGCTCTCAGTTTCTAAAGGGTTGGTATGTTTTTCTTGTATATTTAAACTTATTTTCTCTAATAGACCGTGTAAACTAAATGGACAGTGTAACATATCGTCATTTATCAAGAGTTTTAGGCATGGAACAAAACCTCTGCTTCATGGTCGGTCATAAAATGATGGCATTGTGAAGAGATGTGCACATAAGAAAAGTCTGGATATTCCAGCACAGAAGTAGCAGAAACAGCTGATCAAAAGAAAGACACGGCTTTGTTCTAAATAAAGAAGCTTTAACTTTATTTTTGTACCCAGTTGCTTTGACATGAGACCTGAAAGAAAATGACTCCTCAATCAGCAGTACAACATAGATGACGTAGACTTCTATACTGACTCAGTGATACTTTTAACACTTTCCTTTATCTGTTGGTTTAATGGGCTGTCAGCAAAAGACAAAAACAGCCTGAATGGCATTGTGAATGTTTGCTCCAAGATTTTTTGAACAGCAGAAAGACTTTTGCACTCTATGCAAGAAAATTATGAAATAATCAGCCAGCTTTACCACACCGAGTCCAGAACTAATAGCTACTCTAAGTCTACTTTCTCTGCTATTAGGATGTTAAATATGAGCAATATCTAAAGTTTTTTTGTTGTTGTTACCTGTTGTGAGTTTATCTTTTGTTGTTCTCCTACCATGTTTTAGTTCAATAAAAAATTATTTTGATTCGTTGACGCTAGTCCAGTAAAGTTGTCTGGATGTCAATATTCTTCAAATTCTTCAGGGAACTATATTTTGTATCAGAGAACATCACACATTTTTTTATTAGCACTGAGAATATATATACACAAATTGTGCAGAACATTATTAACAGATTTCTGTAGCTCCAAGGGTCTGCCCAGGGGCTAATGCACCAAAGTACATCACAGCATCATCAGCATAAAAGCGGTTTCAAGATAATTACTCAAATAAAACCACGATAGCATGTAAACCTGGCTGGAATTGAGGGAAAACAGATTTAGTAGATGTAAAAATATCACATGAACTGCATAAAATGTCCAATGTGGTTGAAATACATTTGAAATTCACTGAATAACTGCATTATCTAAAACAGAAAATCTGGACAGGATAACTGAATTACACCAAAAAAAGACCAAAGTCATTATTAAAATTCTGTATTTTATGAGATGTGATAAGCTTGATTCTCAAATATTTTTCTCTTTGCTGATCTTTATTGTTTTTTTCTCTTCTATGTGTTATTTCCTCAAATTGATTTACTTATTATCGAAGTTTGTAAAAACTTTGAGGTTCTTTTAAGAAAAACAACTATTTATAGTTTAATTATACTTCTATTAAAACTAGTCAAATGCAACAGAATACTGATCAAATATCAATAAATCTGGGTGAGGACTCATTTGGAGAATTTTTATTTTTAAACAAAAAGGAAGTTATTTTACTGCATTCACTTGAAATTATAAATCAATTAAACATGGGAAATTAGTATTTGACAGTCATTAACGTCAGTAGAATAAACAGATATTGTCATTACCTACAGATTTAATTATATTTATGAATAATTTACTACTGATTTTGTTTCCTTTATCAAACTTTATAATGCAGATATAACGAAACTTTGAAACCTATTAAAGTACAACTACCCACAGACCCTCTCTATGCCCCGCGGGAGTCGGTGAAGTTGTCCTCAACAAAGAATCAATGTAAAGAAAATGATGACAGCTGACCTGGCAAGTCAGACTGATAATGTGTAGCACTCTATGTTCTCCACATTATCAATCCTCCTATTGAATCTGTTTGGGGAAGAGAGGGACATTCAGCAGAACCTTGTGAGCTGATTGGGCGAAGCGACACAAAGTGCCCGCCTACCAAAGACTGGTTTTAGCCAATCACGGTATCAAATTAAAACTTAAGCAGAAAGCATCATCAGAAACCACAAGAAGGTAAGCTAGTCAAGGCACTTCTTGCTGTTCTAAAGAAGAAATCATGGATTCTTACAGAACAGATGTGATAGCAGCAGCTACGCATGCATCCTCCTATGCTGCCATGTTTATGTTGGTTCGGCTGTTGGCTCGGCAGCTATTGGTTCCGTCACAGCTGTATGTCCCACCTTAAACCATAATACTGCAACGTGATTGGCCCGAACCGTTTTTTGTTTTTTTGGTTGAAGTGGGAGTGGTACAAGATGGATTCTCATATGTTTGTGAACGTACAAATACCACACAAACAATCCATCTTGCAGGCAAGGTTAAACAACAACCACAAGGCACACAATAGGAACAGAGATGCTAACAACAGGACTATCTGGCAAGGAAGGAATGAAAGAAATAGTGGTTACTGGAGAGGGAGCGGGTGAGACTGATTATCTGAATGTGGAACAGCTGTAAAGGGAGGGCATATTGAGAAGGAGCAGAGCGGGAAAAAATACTAAATGGATCAGAAAAAACACTTACACAAAACATTTTTAAACACTAAAAGCAAAACAATTAATGAAAAAAACAGACCAAAAGCAACAAAGTAACTCAGAAAGGAGTGTTACAGGAAAACAGGAAAGTAATCAGAACAGAACAGATCAGTGTAGAAAATAACCCACTTACCAAAATAAAATAGGAACTACAACTCAAGCACATGAAAAACATAAAGCACAGAACAAAACTACAAAAAACACAAAGCCTGTCAAATTATGACACATTATATTTTACATTTGACATTTACATTGGTTTTTCAGATTTTAAAGCCTTGTATGTAATTATTTTTCATATTTACACCTGACGATATCTATCCTTCATTCAGTCATAATGGGACTGTATATATTCCTTGGCTTGATTTGCTGAGTGAAACATTTTGCTATAGTCTTCCATTCATTTGCCTATTTTCTCTTTTGGAGCCATTAAAAGCCCCTGAAGCACATTTAGTTTTCTCTGAAGAGGAGTTTATTCAGATTGCTCAGTCATTTGCCTCCGGCCTCCTCAGTCCTGAGTTTGGGTCCCTTTAAAGCATGCATCCCGCCTGTCCTGGGACTCCTGTTGGTTTCTCATTGTTGTTTTACTAAATCCGTGGACCACAACAGATTTTGTAATTTACGTAATGCAACACTGGGTCAGGAAGTTGTGGGTTTAGTTTCTTCTAAAACTGCCTCCAGACCCAGAGTAGAATCTATTACCAGCTCTCACAAGTAAAATAGGGGTAGAAGGACCATTAGCCCTTTCTTCACCATGTTATTATACCTTTATAAGATTATGTTTATAGTTCTCAGGTTAAGTCAAATACTTGCAATGGCACAAGCATCCTTCAGTTGGTTTTTACACATTTTATACTAGTATTTGGGGTCTCAGCTTGGTAAATTGAGATTAATGTCTGCAGTTGTCTTTAGAAATGCGGAGATTTAAATTAAAATAATTTATTTTTATGTCTTTTCATCTATGGGCAAAGTTGCACCATTACATTTTGTTTTCTTTGCCTGGTCTAGCTTTTCAGTTGATTCACAACACAAAGTGCACCAATTACACGGCGGTGCAAACAAGGCCATCAGGCGCGGCACATTTGAGCATTTAGACCCGATTTATTATCAGGTCACCATTGTTCCCATCATCCAATCTAACTGCGACTTTCTGCAACACACAGCAGTCACAAAAGTGAGAAAAGGAGAACCGTTTCTTCTGCTATGTTTTTCCAAATCAGTAATAGATATCAAACAAAACACTGGGATGATTCATGCATTTGAAAGTGATTAAGAAGAAATACTAACAATCTAAATTCTCCTCTGACCCTTATTGCAAAAGCCAAGACGGGTAGAGATTCCTGAGTGTGAATCAACTGGTCCTATAAGAGTTAATTTAATCCACTTCTGTTAATTATCTGTTAAAATCTAAAATCAGAAGAGCTATATTGTGAATAAAGAATTGCAACAAGCAGGCTTTATATACTCTGCTGAAAAATGGATTTCTAAATTGCCAAAAAGAAATGCAACAATATCATGTTGGAGAATGGAGAAAAGAAGGAATTGTATGTTTCTCTTGGCAGCACTGCAGCGTTTCACTTTTTTCATATTTCTCCTCCTTTAATATGATCACCTGTTTTCAGAAAAAGGTACATATTACATTTAAAGCAATATGTGTGTCACAAGGAGTGCTGGTCTTTGAGAATGTGACACATTTTACTCTGGCTGTAATTTACAGAAATATGTATAACTACCGGAGGAATTTCCCCAGCATCCGTGCATGTTGTACGATTTAAATGCAGCCAAACCGCATCAGCAGCCAAGGAGCAGAGGCCGCACTTGCTTGGCAGTTTTTTTTCACCGTTGCATAAATAAATACCATTAGTGTGTGTAAAAGAGGGTTTTGAATACCCCTGTTCGGCTTTTAGTCATCAGAAAACAAAATTGTATTAGAATCACATCTGTTGGACAAAATGAGGTAGATGCAAAAAATGCAACCCTGTTCAGTGATTTTTCATGCCTGCTTCCACTTTTACCACAGTGCTGAGTGCGGCAGCTGGAGCAGCTAATTGTGTGTCATGAAGGGTTTTGCAAAGTAATGTTTGGCCAAAGTGAAGAGGTTCTCCATGACCATCCAATAATCTGAAGAGCCGCCGTAATGGAGGGCTTCATCTGTGTCGCTGCTGCAGAACCTGCTGAAGTTTCGAGCAATAAGTCATGTTTATTCAGCCTCCTGCAGCAACAGTAACTCTGGCAACATGTTTCAAATAAAGCTGGATGTGATTTTTTATTTTATTTTTTGTTGCAAGCGTGCTTTTGCTGATGTCAAGCACGGCTCTGCAAACACCAACCCGGAGCACTCAAAGCCGTTTGTTCTGAGCTCTCCGAGCTTGAAAGCTCAATGTGGATCCCACACAGGACAAAAAAAGCAGACTGAAACCGGAATGAGATTATTGACCCGCCACAGGAAAGCACATATTTAAACAGGAGCCACAGAGAACATGAGCATGAAGTGCGATGTGAGAAGTGGATGAGGGGAACACAAGTTGAATTATTTTCGACTTCACAGCTTGGGGTTCGGATCCCGAAGGCGACTGCAACAAACCAGTCAGAATAAACCCTGAGCGGAAAAGGATGACTTTGCTACGGAAGAGGATGCCTTTGAGTTACACGGTGTCATCATTTGATAATCCCTCTGTGCTGCACTAATCTCATTCCTCCAACAGCCTGAGGATAACTCACACCATTTCCTGAAACTAAACCTCTGCCTCCAATCCAACGAGAAAGAAAAAAAAATATTTTTTTTGCTGTATCATCATCTTGTGATACGGCTCTATGATGGGGATGATTTGGGGTAGATCTGCTGCCTTTCTTTACCATCATTGGGATCAAAACATTGCTGCTTGTCAGAGCTTAATAAAACAGCATGTTGGACCCACCGGCTGAGCTGAAAGCGAGTTCCTTTCATGCAGCAACAGGAATAATCGATCTCTTTGGAGCTGCAAATTATTTTATTAAATCTAATCGGAGGATTTGTTTATGTGAGGTTATTATACTTTTTAAAGTAAATTAAAGTCACAATTGCTGCATGTGGCAAAGTTAAGCTGTTGACATGGCATTTTCTTTCTTTTACATCTTTGGAAACTATTTCGATATCATGTTACAATTTTTGGCCAAATTAGGCTGTTGTGTCTCCCAAACCTGTTGTTACTCCTAAGATCTTTTTCAGGATCTCGCTGTTTTTATGCAGGTAGAGCATCAATCAGGAGATCCAAAAACTCAGCGAGGGAATCTGTCAACATGACAGCATTAATTGTGGACTCCTCGAATCTGGGTTTTACAGAAAAGGAGAAAGCCATTAGTAAGTGGAAAAAGGGTACAGGAGCGCCCCACCCCCATAACCTGGAGGCATTCCTACACCTCAGTACCAAGAATGCTGACACAATCACTAAATAACAGAAAATCTACCTGCAAGCCCGCTGCACACAAGTTTTCTAAACAACGCTGAGTCATCGAACAGCTGGAAAACCAGACGGTCCGATGTTAGAGTTCTGCAGCCGACTCAGAAATAAACGTGAGGACCAATAAAAATTCATGGCCTTGAATTCCATCCTATTTTGGGCTTTTTAATGACTTTCTCTAACATTTTCTAAGGTAGAACTGGATGTAACACTTTCATTTTTGTGTGGATTTTCTCTATTGTACATATTTTCACCTAAATCCTTTAATAGGTGGCGCTAAAGATTATAAAATGTAACTTAACTTGGTCAAACCTGTTAACTTTGTGTTATTTGCCTGAGTTCAGCTTGTAGGTTCTCTTTGGCAGCATGAATTTTAAATCTTATCTACTGTTTTCTGGATTTATCATTTTTGACACTGTGCAACATGCTGTAGCAGAGAGTGGAAATAGGTGTGGGGTTTATCATCTTACATGTATGCAGCAGCCATTGTTTGTATTGAGGAAACTTAATTTCCACAATAGAGTTATGTAAAAAAAAAGATTTGTTTCACAGCACTCATTGTTCAAAGACCTAAGCAAAGATCCAAGAAGGAGAATATTCCATTTGGGAAAGACAACGACCCAAACAGCAACCCTCAGATCATAGAGGAGGTGGGTTGGGATGTTCAGAAAGGCCCTGTCCTGCTATTTAACTGTAAAACGCTGAAACTCCAGTGTCACTGTCGGACTTTCACATCACCATGAATGAGAATGAATGAGAGGGTGCAAACCGAAAGGTAAGACCCCTCCAAAAGCAACCCTACAAATATCACAGAAAATCTGCAGCTTCCAACATGAGCTGCACCAAATGTCTTCTGGAGAATAGTTTTATTCAGACATGACGAAGATTTAACTGTTTGGCTACAAGGACCATGGATTTGGATGAGCCATTGTACATCATCATATCCTGTACTTTATCTATAATTTTATTTGAGTCATATTTTAAGTTTCATGAGTTAGTTTTGGGTTTATTGTGGTTTCCTGTGTTTTATACTTTTTCTAGTTACTTTGTGTTCAATCATCTCCAATTGTCACCCTTTATCTCCCTCTATACATGCTCCTTTACAGCTGTTCCATGCTCATTAAGTCAGATTCACCTGTTCCTTGTCCCAGCCCAATCATCGTCCCTGAATACACAATTATTAGGCAATTTGCATTTATGAGCAATCGTTTTATCACTAAACACCAGCAGTGCTCTGAAGTCTCAGGCTAAATCTTTTATAGACCTCAGACTTGAAAATTTAAGCCAGTAAAAATGAGGTTTTGACTTTTTTAGGAGAACATCTGGGTGCAGAATTATCGGAAAACTGTTAATAAGCAGAATTATTATGCAACTAAATAGAAAATTATTTATTTTTAGGTACAGACTTTTTCCTGCATCACTGCTTAAAGAAAATTTCTTCTAAAAACCACCAGAAAGTTTCTGTTCCATCTTCAACCCGAAAATGGTCAAACTAGCTCATCTTTGATGATGCACCCAAGTCCAGGTACAGCGCTGTTCCTGTGACCGATTCAACGACTGGTACATTCATAATGTCTGTCAAGAGTCACTCTCTGATCATCAGTCCATACAACTTTTGAAAAGTGCCTCTTTAAATATTTCTTGGCATTTGAACGTATGTGTGCTGTTGAGTGGTGGTCAGGTTTTGGTTTTGGCCTTCCCTTGGCCATGTCTCTGTTCGCTGAACGCCTGGTTCTTCTGGAAACTCCAGGTATGATGCAGTTCTGGAATATAGCAGCACTGGAGGAGAACAGCTTCCTGCTAGCTTTACGTTTGCTTCTTCTCAAATCCTTGGCTGCTGTTTCACATTATTTTTCTCTCAACAAGTTTCTTGAACACCTGTTGACTGTTGGCAACAAAGCATTTGCTACTACTGTGATCTCGCACAATCCTGTCAGTTTCAAGAATGCTGCCTCCTATTATTTTTCTTTTTAATTTGGACTTTTATCTCTTTTTTGGCCTATTTTATCCGATGAGTAGAAGCGGTCTAATTATTATGCACACCTTGATGGAGTGTGTTGCCTACGCATGCGTCCTCCTCGTCGCCATGTTTATGTTGGTTCGGCTGTTAGCTCGGCAGCTCTTGCTTTCGTACTGCAGCATGATTGGCCGACTCATGCTGGGTTGCTTCCTGAACTGTGGAGGCGGGAGTGGATCCAGATAGGTTCTCGTGTGTTTGTGAGCGCACAAATACCGCAAGAATTCAGCTGGTTGTCACATCCTTCGGTTGTCAACCCTCTCTGGCTCAGACTGAGGTATATTTTCTCCATATTTACCTTATTTTGATTGTTTTCAATAATAAACTTCTGTTTCATTTTGACTTTGCTTACATTTGGGTTCTCATCATAGAGAACAAAATATGAGGCTTTAATATTTATAAACACTGTATGCACTAGTGCAGGGGTCTGCAACCTGTGGCTCTGGAGCCGCAAGTGTCTCTTTGGACCTTCCACAGTGGCTCTTAATAACTTTGGCTACACATTATATTTTTATTATGGTATTTAAATGTAATAATGATAATAAATGCAGGTTTTAGCAGTTTTTTCTTGGAATATTTGCTTTTAATTTTCACAACAGAATGATGCTAAAAGTGCCAGTAATATTTAATTTTAAATCAATATTTTTTTATTATGTTGGAAATTATGATTTGTTTTATCTTTTTATCCACAAATATCAACATCCCATTCATCCTCTTTTTTTAAACCTCAAAATAGACATAAAAGGGTGTTTCTTTAACAATGACAACATATTTCCTACAGTACATCTTTATCAAAAATTATATCTTCTCTTTTTTCAAAAGGCCAGGCAACATTTGAACAAGTTTAATTCAAGTGGACTGTAGGCAAAATGGCTCTTTAGACTGTAAAGGTTGCAGGCCCCTGCACTGGTGGTAGCGTCCGGTCGTGAGTTTGTTTTCCCAACAGTGGCACTAGCGTATCCAGCAAGCGGCTGATTTCATGAATAAGAAGGACAACCTCCAAAGTTTTCTCATTAAAAACACCTGAATTCAAGTAAATGCTTTAAAATTGGACAGCTGATCTAGATGGTCGCAAGTTTGTTCAAAGCTGGGTACTTCAACAAGACATTGATCACCAACACATCAAAACTAGTTTTGGATAAAGAACGGCAACATCCACCTTTTGGATTATCCTTTCCAAAGCCCCGATCCAGAAACCAACAAATTTAAATGAATTCTGTCTGTAAGAGTAGTCAAATATCCAGCCAGGTTTATACCAAAAGCCTCTTGGTGACTGCAAACATATGATTGGAGTCCAACATCCTAAATGCAAGATAAAATAAAGGATGCACACGTTTTACCTGCATTAAATGAGAACATGCAGCACATCAAACTAACACAAATAGCTGGCTGGAAAGCTAAGAATTTACTATCTGCATATGAATCTGTTGGCGTTTTTACTGCAACCATGTAGTTCAAGGCAATGCTGTGCAGAGCCTTGCAAGCTGCTGGCATCTCTCTGAGGCTTTCATGTCTTTCTTTCTGCCTTTCAAGGTCTTTCAGTTTGCTTTCAGTGTCTAGAGAGGGAAGCTGCTTCAGTGCACTCGTCTTCCTTCAACCGTTCAACATGTTGTCTCTTGTATGAAATAAAAAAAAACGGATCTGCTGCAGCTCAAAATATTGAGCGCAGAATTGAAAATCTAAATTCTTTTTGGAGAATTCATCTAAAAAAACACTAGTTGACTCACTGTGCTGTTGATTTCTCTGAGCTGGAGCCAACAATTTTACATCAACGTGGGATTTTTGTGTAATTTATTTGCATTTTAGTAATTTGCTTGTATTTTTAGAATGCCAGACATGATAATCATGATTGAGATGATTGGCGAATAAAAACCTGAATCACGACATCTAAGCAAACCAAGAAAAAGGAACTTGAGGCTTGGTTTAGTCTTCTCCTTCTCTTCGCCCATACATTTACATTTAAATCCTGCACTACTTCTTACATGACTGACATATCATTGTATTCACACTCATAATGAGCCAAAGCAGCAGTCAGGGAGTCCAGTCTGTTGCGTCGCTCGTGTCCCGTCTGTCACGGATGGATCAAACCCTGCTGTGTTTCCTGGCAGGACACCATTTCTCTGCCAGCCCCTCCTAGTCTTCTCTTCTTTCTGGTTTCGGAGCATCGTTGATGAAAAGAGAGCTGTTAGAGTCTGCTCCAGGTTGACGTTGTACCTTAGATTTAGGCCAGGAAAAACACAGTTAAAAACGGATTTGCATTCATAGAAATGTCTCTCTCTGTTGTGTGCCACGGCTCCAAATCCCGGCTTACACCTCAATGTCTTGTCTTTCATGTTTCTTTTTGTTTGCATCCCCGTCTCCGCGTTCCTGCCATGCATCCGGTCCCCAGGCAGGTCCTTGTGTCTACAGCTGAGCGGGCAGCTGACAGCATGGTGACAAGTGCTGAGGTAGGAGGACGAGGAGTAGCAGAGGGAGGGATTAATGAGCGGGACAGCAGCAGCAGGGATCTGTCAGTGCGCCTTCAGATAACAGATCCCCCAACTGCCTTCGATTTCTGTCCCAAGTGACCAGGTTGCAATACAAGCTCGTAG
Organism: Fundulus diaphanus; assembly: GCA_037039145.1. Taxonomy (NCBI): domain Eukaryota; kingdom Metazoa; phylum Chordata; class Actinopteri; order Cyprinodontiformes; family Fundulidae; genus Fundulus; species Fundulus diaphanus. The sequence goes on along the minus strand of CM073122.1, from coordinate 5,357,139 downwards.
CCGTGCATCTGGGATAGAGGTGCTCCTTAGCCTCTGGAGATCTTCTGTTTGTTTCTTCTTTGTGCATATGGAGGGGAAGAAGGAGAAGCAGAGATGTATCGTGTCAAACCTCAAAGTGGTTAAAAAAGGCTAAATTCATAGAAAAAAGAACAAAATGTTCTTGTTCTTGTGCCAAAATGTTCTGCCCCCATTTGTCATGTTCTCCAGGTCTTTGTTTTTTTTCTTTTGTGCTTATGGTTTCAATTGTTCTTTTTTGTTTAATTATGTTCATTTTTGTCTTGCCATAGTAATACACACTTTTGTGTCTATTGTCTTAGTTCATTCTTGTGATGTATTCTATTGTGTTATATTGATTTATATCTCTCAGTTCAGTGTTAATCTTTCTCCTTCGGTGAGAAGTCCCTGTGTGTTTTACGTTACTTTCACACTGCAGGTCTTGATGCTCAATTCCAATTTTTTGCTGAAATCTGGTTTATTAGAGGCGGCCGTTCATACAACTATTAAATGCGACCATTATCAGACTTCTGTCTGAACGGTTCAAGACCAGAAAGTGATTTGCATGCACATATAAGAGAAGGAGACCTCAGATAGCAAGCACACTGTTTATGGAAGTAATGGTGAATGTAATTGTTTGAAAAACAAAAACAAATGCGGATACCGGTTGGCATGTCTTCTTGTTATTATTAGAAAGCTGTTGAGCAACAGGAGCCGACAATATGTTAAGGTAAGAAGAAAGCAGCACAGCTATTAATAACGATCTTCTATGGAGCGCTAACCGCTGCTGCTGTGTGTGGATGTGTAGCGAGAGACAGGATAGTGACGTGATAGACGGATAAAATGGGACATGACCGTTCAGACTGCTGACGCTTTGAAAAAAAACAATACGAATCTGTGAAGTGGCCAAAATCGGATTTTTGGGGGCTGAAAAGATCGGATTTGGGCCGTTCACACTGCCGTAAAAAAGACGGATATGGGTCGCATTTGCCTGCAGTTTGAACGTAGCCTTAGTTCAGCTTCCTCTGTGGTAATTAGTCTCAGCTGCTCCACATTTCCTCTGATTAGGTCCTCTGGTTCACTTGTCATTCTCCAACCCTCCCTCAGTAAATGAGCTCAGTGTTTTGTTTTGTGTACAACTGGAGTCTTCCTTCACTCTTTGCGTTCACTGCTGGTTATTACTTATCCTGCCTGCAGTTCTGCCCGTGCTGTGATCTGTAAATCCTCCTTATTTTCATTAATAAAGAACTATGATCAAAATGTGACACCATTGATTCTATGAGAAAAACTTCTACACACAAAGAGCTGCAGCAAGAAAAAGGGAGATAAATGGAAAACAAGTAGAGACTGATATGGAAAAACATGAGAAAAAATACCACAGCTTTCTAAGTATTTACTCAAAATTTTTAAACGAAAACTCTAAAGTCAGATGGAAAGAATAGAACTTCTCATTAAATATTATGCTTCTTTTAATCTAAACCTTATTGTCTTCTATAGTCGCAGTATTCGCTAATTTTTCAATAGATTTAGTTTAAATTTGAGCCGTGTTTCTTTCAGCACAGACTACAGCTGATTTTCTGCTCTGACTGGGATCTTCTCATGCTAACTGCATGCCAACGGGGATTCTTCTTTGCAACAGAAATCTTTACTCTATAAACAGCAAAGAGTGTAATTATTCAACCTGTGATCCCCAGGCTTCACATCTTGATATCACCTTTAAGGCTGCACATCCTGATAATGAAGCCTCACACTCTGCTGCACGCTTTGATGATCATCCTCAGTCCAAGCGCACGTTCTGATATTGACATTCAGTCCAGAGGAGTGGGGTTTCATATGCGCCCTCCCTGCAGATCACTGCACCCAGATTTCTATCTTCCAGCAGGCCGGTGTCTGACTGAGACGGCTTCAGAACGTCAGTCACGCTCTGCAGCATTCGAATCCCAACCCTGGCAGCCCTGATCACTATAGAAACAATAAAGTACAGGGATTTTTCTATCTGCAAATGTAAGCCCAAGCCTGTGGGGGCGTTACAAACTCAATCAAGTTAAAATATTCCTCATTCAGCATTTTCTCATCAGCCTGGGGATATTTATTTTACCTGGATCAGTAATTTATTATTATTATTAATAATAATAATAATAATAATAATAATAATAATAATAATAATAATAATAATAATAATAATAATAATAATAATAATAAAACGATAAATAAAATGATCTTAGAGGAACATATTGATTGTTCCCCCATTCTTTTTCAAAGGGGTTGCATTTGACAGATCTGAAAGGTCACTGAAGTCCACTGGGAGGCGATGCACTTAATATGAGCATCCCACAGAGGACTGGACAATATTGACTTCAGTGTTCAGACTGTGATAGATGAGAATGGATTCAGTCTGCAGCCATGGTGCTTTGAAGATATTTCACTTGGATTCAGTTTTAGGGTTAGCCCAGTCACAAGCAAAGGCTGATCTGAGTAAAACATGGACAATAAGAAAACAGATCCATACCTAATCAGAATCAATTGTATTCACCAAGTCTGGGTGTACAAACAACAAATTTAATGCCTTTTTAAGTGTGCTACCTTTTTAAGTGTTTTAGACTATGGTGATGTTGTCTACATGCATGCTGCCTCTAGTACTCTCCACCTGTTAGATTCTGTGTACCATAGTGCTCTGCGCTTCTTAACTAATTCTTATTCCCGTACTCATCATTGTACGCTGTATGAACTGGTAGGTTGGCCATCACTAAGTCTACGTAGACAACTTCATTTGTATATTTTTTTATACAAGGACATGTTGGGTAAACTGCCGGCATATTTATGTAATCTCCTCAAGCTAAATTCCAGTCACTTTCATCTCCGTTCCACCAGGTGGCGCTCTTACCAGGTTCCAATGGTTTTTACTGAGCTGGGGAAGAAATCCTTCTCTTACTTTGCTCCATGGTCATAGAATAATTTACAAAACTTGCTCCATTTAAATGATCTAATCCCATTGAATGAATTCAAAGCCATGTTAAAATGTCATGTAATTGAAAAATGTAACTGCCCTAAGTGGCCTGTCTTTTCCTCTATGTGAGATTTTATCTATGTTGTACTTCTGTTTGTATTTTAACTGGTGTGCCGTCTTGGCCAGGTCTCCCTCGAAAAAGAGATCTCAATCTCAAGGGACTTCCTGGTTAAATAAAGGTTAAATTAAAAAAAAAATGCATTGTGAAAAAAAGACAAGCAGGACAGTATATATATATATATATATATATATATATATACATACATATATATATACACACATACATGTACAAGTGTTGGTCATATAAATAGAATATCATAAAAAAGTTTTTTTTTTCAGTAATCCCATTGAAAAAGTGAAACTTGTATTTTGTATTCATTCATTTCACACAGACTGATATGTTTAAGGTGTTTATATCTTATAATTTTGATGAGTATAACTATTGAAAAACCCAAATTCAATATCGCAGAAAATTAGTGATAGAGTTAAGTTTAATAACCCTTTTATCCTGGAAAGAAAACCAACACAAACACACGTTTAGACTCTTCTCAAAGAAAGAGGGCAGGGGAGCCAGAAACGTGAGGCCGTTTTCATCACAGCCTCGGCTCCATCTGCGCTGGTTACCTCTGTCTCTTTGCCTTAATTATCAGACATCAAAGAAGTGGCAGGAGGAGTCAGGGGTTAACAACATGGGGGTTAAGAAACAGAAGAAAAGGCAAGGGGTTTTTACAACATGGGGTTGGCACACAAAGAGGTGTAGGATTAACATGTACAGCAAGAGATTCCTTGTCTAGGAGAAACTTCTGTTTCTCCTGTGTGAAGTTAAAACAGTAGAACAGTCCTTAATAAAAAGAAAATGATTACATTCACAGTTCTTTAACAATTAGAATATCACTTCAGACCAATACAAAAGCAGGATTTCCAGAAATGATGTCTAAGTGAAAAGTATAAATATTAAAAGTATGAGCTGGGGCTTCTTTCCCTGGATTACTGCATCAATGCGGCGTGGCATGGAGTCTGTGGCGCTGCTCAGGTGTTATGAGAGCCCAGGTTGCTCTGATGGTGGCCTTCAGCTCTTCTGCATTGTTAGGTCTGGCGTATCGCATCTTCCTTTTCATAATGCCCCATAGTTTTTCTACGGGGATAAGGTCAGGTAAGTTTGCTGGCCAATTAGGAACAGGGACACCATGGTCCTTCAACCAGGTACTGGTAGCTTTAGCGCTGTGTCCAGGTGCCAAGTCCTGTTGGAAAATAAATTAGACAAACAGCTTTTGGTAGAGGCAGTGTTGTGGTTTGGGTAGGCATCTCCCCCGACGGGAAAACAAAGCTTGTGATCATTGGAGGCAATCTCAAAACAGAAAAATGCTGAGGTGAGATTTTGCTAACAGTGACAATCGCTTATCTCTAGGATTTTTACAACAAAAACTAACCAACCAATCACCGATTTCCTTACTTTTGTTACTAAGTTAACATCAAGGTTAAAAATAGGGAAAGTTCTTCCACTTACGACTGGATCATGATGAATTCAAGCCCTAAAATTTCTGCTAAAGCTGGCGAGGAGCATTCATAATTCTTAATATATTTCCTCTTTGACAAAAGTGACGGCAGGTTTCTTAAAATCACTTTGTGTGCCCTTCCCATCCCTTCTCTTTGCCATGTCAGTCAAAGAACAACAGACCCTCCTGAGGCTCAAAAGGAACTCCAATTATCTACTGAGAACGTGAATCTATCGACATCTTTGTTTGCAGCGTTACACGTTGGGAAATAATGTTCTGTTTTATTTCTCTTTGGAGTTTTCTCATCTCAGGTTTGTGTACAACTTGTCTCACTCCTTATACCTTACACCGCTGCTCCTGTCTAAAGGAGCCGCTCAAAACTACGACATGCACAAATTTGCAGCAAGCCCCAGTCAAAAGCCGGATCAGGACCATAAAACAGAGACATTGGTAGGATTAGTCAAATATGTCCTCCCTCTGCTCTTTTGTTTGAGCCTGTTTAAAAATGCTGAAAACAAAACCTCCTCAGCAGAACATTGAATTATGACAACATGTGTGAAGTAAGAAAAGAAATGCCTTTGCTGTGATACTGGGTATCCTTTGGAGCCTTTAATTGTTCGTATTCCACCAAGGAGAAGGCCGCTTACAGGTTAACATCTCTATTGTTCAAAACAAAAAGATGAGAAACATCAGTTTGAAAAGGTTTACGCCACACTAGCATAAATCATCAGCATCATCCTATTTTTACCCACAACAACCTGAACCGCTTTCTGGATTTACCGTTGCTATCACAACAGTTTCCGGTAACTGTATAAAAAAATAATCGAGGTCAGATGAGAAATAGCTGAAATACAAACGGCGGGAAAAAGACAAATAAAACACACACTGAGGCAGAGAGAGGAGCAAGGCTGCAGAACAGCAACGTGCTTTTTTTTTTGTCTGTGCTGCACTCAGAAAATAACTGCATACCTGAGCAGATTTCACTTTACAGGACTAAAAGACTAAAAGCATTTAGCTCCACAACTTCCTTCCATTTTCCAGGCAACTCTCTGATAATGTACTGTTAGAAAACATAGATTTTTTTTCTATGAAACTGTGACTCAGAAATGCTCCACTTTAAGAAATTACAAATATATATAAAGCAAAGTGTTTGTCTTAACTGTGTAATGAATCAAAATGTGTTGATAGAGAAACCCTGAGGTCAACTGTCCAAGCATTTAAGGGCTGATATCAGAACACCATCCCGACGGATGTCGTACAAACTGATTTTTCCTAAATGTAGAGCAAGTTACGTAAACTGTCGACCACATCTCCAAATGCATAAGAGTGAGCAGATTTGCAGTTTAATTCAAATGCATCCCAGTCTGTGGAGAACTTTGCCCGAGGTTTATGATGGGATGTTTATTGCAAGATGAAGATACAGATTATTTCACATTTTGTCACAACAGAACCACAGACCTCAGTGTGTTTCACGGGGATTTTATGTGATAGGCCAAAAAAAAAGTGAAGGTAAAATGGAAAACAAGGCGTTCTTTTATTAATAAAAAGGTTTTTACACGTTTTCTACTTGTAGAGACGGACATTTTCGCCCATTCTGCTTTTCAAAACATCTCAGTCAGATTTGATGAAAAGTGTCAGCAAACAGCAATATTCAAATTGGAGAGTAGTAGGAGAACGTAGCAGATTGAGGGAAAGTGGTTGTTATATCCTTCAGCAGCCTATAGCCACAAAACTACAGTTAGATCAGGCTGTCAGTTTTATTTTAAGGAAACTCATTTCACCACAATGAAGCATGTTATATGCATTAATCAAATGTTTTCAAGTCGTTATTTCTGTTTATTCTGATTATGTTTCTGGTTACAGCTAATGAAACACGACATGAGAATTTCCACATTTCATCAGACCAATAAAAAAACATTTAATCCAGAAATGTGGGCTTCATAAACAGTATGTTTAATACCTGCTGAAGGGTGTTTTTTTCTAAAGGTGCTTTAAATCCCTTAAATTTAAATCATTGGTACGCATGTTCTAATTTATTTAATATAACTGTAGCTGTTTATTGAAATGATTAAAAGACGATACACGCAACTTTAAACAAAGCCTCAAAACCAGTGATTCCATTTCATCTTCATCAAATCTCTCCTCTCAGAAGCTCTGATATGGCTTCAGCCCGATGTTGATGCTTTTGTGCCTGCATGGTTTTCAAGGCTGCCGTTGCAGTGAAAGTATTTTCAAAGAGGCTCTTTGCTCCGACGGCAGGGGAAGAGGAGGAATGAGCAGCCCCCATTTCTGCCACCACTTTATTGTTGTGAAGATGGGAAGAAAAGAGGAGGTTAGCCCTGAGCTGGAGCTTCACAATACAAGATTGTCTGAACCCATAAATCAGGCTATGTTTTATCCATTGTGAAGGAGTAAACACGGATACAAAGAGCGTTCTGGGCTTTTACTTGGACCGAATCAAGATATTAGCACGTTACTCTGTAAGACTGGTGTCCAAACAAAACACTGGAAGCAATTTAGTGTGTTTTTTATTAAATGTGCAGCTATGGAAAAGCATTAAACCTGACCTAAATAATGATATTTTAGTAAGATCTGGATTTTACCTTCAGCTACAGTGGAAGCCACAGGCTGCCTGTTATAAAAGTAAAAGTTTGGATGAAGGAGATTTTGAAAGAGCTGTAATCTTCCTTGCCAGGTAAGGCGTCATCTGCTAATGATACCATCATGCAAACAGCTGGAATTTCACAATAGATGTAAATGAAGGAGCACGGAAAACAATAACTCCCTTCAGCGTATGCGCGTGTGCACCCGGGCATACTGTATGTGTGATGACTGCCTCTTTGTTATTCTGTGCAGGCTGGCGTCCTCGCCTATACAATGCAACAATAGATCTGTGCGAAGCTTTGATCTAATGAGAGAGAAAGGGGTGACGGAGCGGAGTGGGAGGTTGTTCAGGCAGAGAAGAAGAGATAGAACTCCACAAAGAGATGGAAACGGCTCATCCAGCTACAGATTTGATTTTAAGCTCACTCAGAAAGTGTCTTTTTTGTGTTAAATGGAAATAAAACTGGCCAAAATCTCTATTACTGAGATGAATTGTGAAAGCTGATTAGATATTTTTTATTTTTTAAACACTTTCTGGTATCTTTTTTCTTTTCTTTTTTTGGCTGAATCCGACTTTGTAGATCGTGATTGAAGTATTTATTTCTTTGTCTGAATTTGAGAAAGATATCACAAGGTGCAAAAGAAAGAAATCAAACAAACTATTTTGTAACTGGTGTTTTATATCAGCAAGCGGTGGTTGTGTGAAACATAACAGTGGTGAACGGAAGCAGCTGGAAGTCTCACTTTTTAACACATTGTCAGCCTGTTTTTAAAGTCTCCACAAAAGCAGAAAAATCTGGTATTTTACTTGAGACGGCGAGAAAAAGAACAAAGTAACTTCTGGCCAGGATATTTTATACTTTATAAAAATTCAAGTCATCATAGGTAACTCCCACATCATCTGTCAGAGTAGTAAACACACCCACTTCAAATAAAATAGCACAAGAGAAAGAGTTCTGGCCAGAATATGTGTAACAAACCTGCTCCAAGAACTCCTAAAATCAGGGCTGCAAGACCCGAATGATGTCAGATTGTTCTGACAGCTCTGGGAGAGGGAACCAGTCTCTTTGGTCTTGTGGAGTTTGTGTTGGGCTCCTGGGAAGTCCTCATAGTGGAAAATTACAACATGGTCCACTGAGGGATGGAGCAAATAGAGCATCTGCTCAATTTTAATTGGTTTTAAAAAGCAAACATGATTTTGCACCCCCATTTTTTCACCCTCCCCCACACAAAAAAAAACTGTGCCCACTCCCTGCCTTTAGATACATCAATACATTATTTGTAATTCTCATTAGAATATTTAAAACAAGCAAGCAAAAAATACAAATATTAAAAGGACTGCTAAAATTTTGTCTCACTGAGTTGGTTCGATTCAACTCAAGCTGCACTTCCCGGACGGATTTGGTAGCAAGAGTCGCATCATCTCAGCGTCATCTCTTCAGTGTTACATTTAACGACGTTGAGCAGGAAAGGGAACTTAATCTGTAATCTGCTGCATCTCTGTCCCTGGTTGTAAATCTGAGAGGATACGGTGGGCAGCTTTGCTCTGTGCCGCCTTTTCAGGTCGAGGTTGCAGGCGGCTCAGAGCTGCACATGCATGCGTCATGTAGTCTGCGTTTTGCAAAGTAGCTTCGATGTTCTTGGAAACAGCATCACAGTGAAGATTTAAAATCAAATCTGTAAACTGTCTAGAAGGGAAATATCATGCTTTTAAATCCTTTCTTTCCACATTCATATCATTCAGTCGTTTTGTTGCGGTTTCTTTAGATCCAGATGTGGCCCCTTTCAACTCCACCCTGTTCAACCATTTTTGTAGTATATTGGGGAACGGTGTGATGAATTGTGTGTATTAAAACACCCAACAACCAAACATATTTGAATTATCCACTTGTAGTTACACAATCCTTGAGCTTGGATGACACAATCGTGGCAAAGAAAAGTCGCAAAATTGGTAAGCTGGAAGTCCATGATGCAGTCCTTGTCCTTGTCCTTGTTTAGCAGCTCTGCAGCAAATTCTGTGACATTATTGTTCATAAATCGTAAAAGAGAAAACTGAACAGCTTGAAAATTATGACCCAAACATAAAAGAATGACATCTATGCAGCATCTAGAGAAACTACATTCAACTATTCTGCACTCCCAGAGACTCCAAGTACACAACAAAATATATTCAGTGGTTAAAAACTGTAATTTGCATATATCCTCTTTATATAGGCCTGTTAAATCGGCCTATATAAAATTCCCACATAACAGCAAAGTCTCCTATCCCTCTAAGCTACCAAGGACCAGATACTGTAGTATTCACTAGGACAAAGATGAAGAGCACATAGAATAGAGCGGTTTATTCCTTTTGTTTGGTGGCATTTTTTCAGAGGACAGGGATTAAACTGCATGCTGGAGAGCGACAAGGATGGGTCGGAGTGTGGATTTTGTGCAGTCATGAAACATTTGTCAGAGAGACACTGAAAAAAAATAGTCTGCCCAGCTTATGTGTCAAGAATAACAAGAACCTCCAAATCAGAGAGCGAACAACCTTCTTGGTTCTTGCAAAGTATGTACAGACCTTTATTTGTGAGAATTTACCTTCACTGCAGTGATGCAGATATCAAAATTTCATTTTGAGGACAGAGACAGTCGGACAACTCAAATGTTATGAGTCCAGCTTCGGTTAGTTTTCTCACATGTCTTTTTGCCCTGAAAAAGATAATGATAAGTGATGGAGAGAAGAGAGGTTTAGGTTAGTCCTTTGGTTGGGAAAAACACACTTGTAAAATGTGGTTATTGATTTAAAACCAGCTATCATCCTGAAGTGTTTTTATTACTGTTTCGAAGTAGAAATGATTACCGTATTTTTCAAACAATAAGGTGCACCGGACTATAAGGCGCACCAAATATTCTTCCCAAGTGTGTAATATCACTCCTTTACGTCCACAGCTCTCTATCCGTCTCTGTCAAGAGGACAGAGTAGCTGGACTACACTGCCCTGTTTCTAACAAAAGGCCAAAATAAACGTAACTTTTATATTGAATTAACTTACTAGGCTTATTGTTGCTAGCGTGTACTATTACTAAAGGCTCCCATATTGGGGCGTACTGTGCGCATACTATGAGCTTGGCGGACTCCGCGCTGACATTTTACCCTTCATAGTCAATCGTACTGTTGCCTACATTTCTTGTGACAAATTCCCAGACTTTCTGCCATTGGAATGAAGCGGCGCAACAGGTGGTAAAATGTGTGATTAGCTAGCTGAGCACCTAGAGCCGTTTCTTTCCCAGCAGCCTCCCACCTGTCAGTGAGAACAGAGAGACTGTCATGCTGCGACCTGGAGACCGCCTGATTGGAGCAGCTCAGAGTATCAAGCTCGGTGTCACATAGAAAACAGTTTGATGTAAAGACTTCCTGCCTCCGAGAAGTTTATAGTATGACACCGTGTCCGCAGTCGTAAAAATTGAGCTCTGCGCATACTTGTATACGCGGAGTACGCACAGAGTACGCGCGGACCTCCGCGAAGTGAAGTATGTGGGGTTCTTTACATGAATGCACTTCTAGTTTAGACATTACAGTCAGGCAATCTGGTAAACAGCTCAGGGGTCCTATCAGGTAGTGACACAGTGTACCGTAATGCTCAGAATATCCATTGAGTGGAGCGGCTTTGTTTCTAACCAAAATCATACTTACACATTTTAACAGATTTCTGAGAGCATTGTACCACATAAAATCAGTCAGTTAGGACAACGGTGATCATAGACAAGTAACACCAGATTATGAGGCGCACTATCAATATTTGAGAAAAAATTCAAGATTGTAAGTGCTTCTTATAGTCCAAAAAATACGGTAATGTTTGACAGATACAAAGAAGCTTTCTCAATAAAATGGATCCTACCACAACAAAGTTTTGCTGCAAATTTCACCAAAGTTACGAGCAGATGATTAAAATTTCCAATCATAGCTCTGGGATAAATTGAGCAGCAGTTAAATGTAATCCTCACACATTTAAATTATGAAACTTCAGCTTGTGGACTGCAGCAGGAGGAAACTTCATATCAGGATAACATGTTCTAGGAGAGTTAAAGGTTGGTATGAACCAGAAGTGCTTAGCGAGCATATGACAGCTGCAGGTTGGGCTTCCGTTGCGCTTCAGTTTGAGAGCTAATGTGTTTGTTATCACCTGCAGCAGATGGCCCAGCATGTTGGACACACGGACACACACAGACAGAGGCACAAACACATTCCTATGCATAATCACACATACAAAAAAAAGCACCACATATGCAAATATCCCGTGTGCACGGACACAACTGTGCACACACTTACTAATATAAAAACAACAGAGCTCCTTTAAATCAGCTCATCAGAGGGATTTGTTTACTTGGGACAAAAAGAGATGAGAATGGTGGAGGTGTGTTAAAAGGCAAATGTGTAAAATAGTAATATGTGTTGAAACGTAGTTTAATGGCTGTTTACCTTCCTCCGGCTGTGATTGGGTGAGAGGTGGAGTTCATTACTTGGCTGTTATAAAACTCTTGGCAATCGTCAACACGTGTTTTGCTCTTAAAGGAGATAGCTACAAGTTTACCTCCTCCTGGCCAGTAGGTGGTGCACTCGTGCTCGATCGCTCTCGTTCCAACCATCAACTGTTTGACAGAGTAGCTGCCAGGTCCAGTAGAATTAGCACACGGGTCACCAACATGGGGCCCGTGGGCACCAAGTAGCCTCCGAGGACCACATGTGGGGCCCACAAGCACAAAAAAAAAGCACAATCCACCAGTGAGCTGCATCTGAAACTTTATTTTATTCTGTTACTCTTGGTTAATCACATTTGCATTTATATAGATTTAAAAATGACAATATTTATAACAAAGCAGGAAAAATGCATTCATTTTACATAAAGTTAAGGTGAACTCTTCTAGTTCAAAGGTCAGTACAGGTAGCCCTTCATATGACACAAAGCCAATGAAGTAGCTCCCAGTTTCAAAAAGGTTGGTGACCCCCCTGTATTAGCATAATGATTAGCATTAGCAAAAATGTTCACCCTCGTTTTTCTTCTTTTTTGGTCCGCATGAATGTGATAAATGTAACGCCGAGAAGAAGATTTCTCAGCTCTATCACGGAGCTGTTATGATCGCGCTCCATCTTACCTTCACGTCAACCTACTATTCCTATTGGTGCCGAGTCCTTTCGTGTCGACATTGGCATCATAGCCAAAAGTAAATATTTATATATTTTGGACCCGTCAAAATTTATAAAGCAATCATTTATATTTTATATATTTATTCTTTTGCAAAATTAATACTTTTGTTCTGCACCACTCCACACGTTCTGTGGATGTATTATTTTTGAAAAATTAATCATTTTAATGAAAAAGTTGTTGCTATTGTCTTTAAGAACACCAAAACTAATACACAGGTTTAGCCAGAGAGTTAAAGATGCCCAAAACACTGCATCTCACCAACATTTACATTCCAGTCACATAAACAAAAGTTAAAGCTAACCGCTGTAACTTTATTTCTGACCTATTTTTCTTGGAGAGCAGCTGTCTTGTGGCGCGAACTTGTTTCCGTATACTGCATGGAGATGTAGTTTAAAAAGTACATTTACTGAAGTCTAGAAAATGCGTCATACACAATGTTCAAATTCCAGGGTAAAAAATTAATTAATGTAAACTCGCATTTGTATAAAAATAGCCATGTACACGCATGCATTTCCTGACACACACATACCAAAAGCGGCCTACGCACTCAGAAAACAGCAGAAACACACGTTTCCACCCACACAGCAAAGTTAAATAGGCCACACGCGCATCCATACACAGATATCAGAACACCTTCAAGGTTTGTAATAAATCCCTTCCCACTGGAAATCCTGCATTTCATGTTGCTTCTTCGTTTCTCTCTTTTGTCGTTTCCTTTCCTCGTGCTGTGCTCTTCTTAACGTCGTCTCAGTCATCAGTTATTGATCCGTCCACAAGGAGGACGTAGCTACCGTTCCCTGCCCTTTATTTATAGATACAGTACAGATCTCAGGGAGAGCAACAAAGAACCTTTAATGTCTTATTTGGGAAGCTTTGGCGTATAAAGTATGTGGACTATGACCATGTTTACGGCTGCTCTGCCTGTTTCTCATCTGGTAGGAATAAAGGCTGTAAAGCAGGAAATGAGCTGATTTAAAGGAACTAGCTACTTGTGGTGAAACGACCCAATTAAAACTGAAACGTCCATCTGTTAATGTTGATAAAAGATGAGCTGAACTTATTTCATTTGTTGATTATTTGATTTTTCTTATAAAATCCAGATAAGCTTTTTAAGTTTGTGGTAAAAAAACAGACGGGCAAAGTTGATATTTGGTTTAATATTCTTTATATGTTTAAAATATGCCCAGAAATAGGTCAGAACTAACACGGCAATATTGTCCTGTGGCTGTAGGTGCCGCTGTTTCTCTGAACACCACAAAACAAACATGAAAGAATAAAAAAACATAGAAAATAAAAATATAGCTTCAATTACTGTGAGTTTGGATGAGAATGTTATGGCACTGTGACGCAGGGTTGTAAGGGTACCAAAATTAATGAAAATACTCGGTACCATTTTGTTAAAAGGCAACCTGTTTGAAAGACACGTTGATAAAGATTAGACATTATAACCAATTACTGCAGGAAAGTATCTTATTGTTTAAATTGAGGCAAACCCATTTAGAAAAAAATGATGTAAAAAAAAAAAAATAATCTGTTTTGCTCTGAAAACAGTAGATGTGTTAATATCCTTCTGAAAGCAAGCATCTCAGACTGGGTTGTGTAATTAATTAGACTTTTATTTAGGTAAACATGGATCTTGTCCATAAAGAATGTATTTTACATTTTCGACCCATACAGATTTGGTCCATGAAAAGTTTTTTCTACAGCGTAAACTTAAGATTTCGTCAAAATTTTTTCCATCTCAAAGACAGTTGTTCATGTTCAGTTATTTAAAATCTAGAATCCCAATTAGTCTCAAATTAATCCAATTAACTTCAAGGAAGTCAAACAGCTTTTAAAAAAGGAAGTTGTGAGAACTTAATATTTTTATTCTTTTTATTATAAACGTTCTTTTCTGAAGTTTAACGGGTGCTTTGGGTTTCTTATCATTTTAAATTATGAAAGGTTCAGATCATGAATTTCTAGCAAAAATTAACTAATAATTAAATTAAAATGAATTAATAAAAAACTAGTCAGTTTACATGAACACTATGAACTCTATTGCACTGAGCGACTGTGCCAGTATTTGTCCGTTCGTTGTTGTAATACATCCTGCTGCTACATATACTAACACTACTCATATGGTCTTACATATCCTGTCTCTGTACATAAAAAACTTCGTTTTTGGTTTGCCAAAATGACAAATACTTGTATTTATAATGTTTCTCTTTTGTCTTTTGTGTTTACTCGGAGCCTTGCAATGACATTTCACTCAGATGTGCAGCAGAATGACAATAAAGTCTTGATTTTACAAGACTTTAAAAATTATAGCTTTGTCCCTTGAGCTGCACCGGGTTTTCATTTCACTTCCTATAAATTAAGTTTGACACCTGGAGACAGACATTTAAACACGTCTGTGTTTTCACACATCATCTCCAGCACGTGTGCAGACACGGCTAAGGTTACTTCAGAAAGATGGCCGACCGCAGGCGTGTTCGCTCACCTCCTCAAATGTAATAACTTCTCAGACAAAACAATATCGCAAACCACAAAAGAAACACCGGAGGTACCAGAGCTGGGATCCGGCTTCATGCTGAACAACACACTTTTGTCTTTTTACGGAGCTTTCAGCTGCAGCTGCTCAGTGGAGCTGCCTGGATCCATTCACAAAGAAAGTAAAGTGTAATAAACGTTCCAAAAAAAGTTAAAAAACAACAGTTTGAAGACGTTTCGCTTCCCATCCAGAAAGCTTTCAAAGTGTCTGGAGTAATGTGGAGTTCCAAGCTTTATATTATTGCCCAAAAAGGCCTTGTTATGGCTTAGATAACATGCAAATTAAACCAAAACTTAGCAATAGGGAGTCGTTATGGTCATCGTTGGCCTGGTTTACAGGGAAGATGTTGTGATAACCTGCATGGAGGTGAGGATTGAGGTGAAAATTGGAAGGATTCAAACCTATAGCTGTGTTGTACGTTTTTGAAAGTTGGAACCTAAGGCCTCCTCCTCTGTTTAAGGTTGGTTTTTCTCTCTTAACATAGATGGCTTCCTTCACCCCCTTTCAAACCATCTGTCTTCTTTGTCCAAAATGTGAACATTTTGGACCTCAAAGAGTGTCCTTTGTCCTTAAGGTGTAGGTGGACAGCAGAGTCTTGTCCTGAGGAGGTAGCTCTCCTGTGTTTAGCCATGCGTCTGTGGAGAGGTTGTTTGGTTTCTCTGATATAAAGATCAGAACATTCCTCACTGACTGAACTGCATACACCACTCCCCTCATCTTAGGTTTCACCAGCATACTGTATTAAACGGCTGCATAGGAAAGCAGATTACGGTTTGGCTCGACGGTCTTGATTATGTAATGTCAAATTGTGCTTGTTATCCAGCAAGTTGCCTCTGCGCCTCTTGATGGGTGATAAAATAATGAGAACCAACAGATATTTTTGGCACTAGCGTCTTTTATTGAACAGTAATCTGACATAAAAGAGGGTGGAGACCCAGGACCCCATGATGAGGACTTTACCTCCTGCACCTCATGCACCTGCTTTACCCATTCGGCCAACTTGCTCCCCCTGATGCACATTTTATACCCAACCTATTGTGAAACCAGTAAATATTAGAAACTGCTCAGTTTGCAGCGATAAGAATGGTGTTTTGTAACTATGCAACTGGGCAGGACCGTCTTTTTTTATATTTCTTGTTCTCTGTTCTCTGAGCTTCCATCCCCTGGGTGCTCATTATAAGGGAGGCCTGTTTGATCTATTCTTTCATTTCGGTTTGAACCTGAAGCGTCCCGCTCTCCGTGGAGTGCTCTATCAACACGACCGGTTAAAGCTGCCGCCATTACACAGACAAACAAATACTATTTCTCTGTGCGAGCCGGGCAGTGGAGGATTTTTAGAATCTGCAACCAGCTCAGTCTGCTGGGTTCGTTTCTCTTGCGGTATGGATTCCTCCCTCCGCTGCAGTGGGACGAGTAATCAGACAAAAACAATCAGTGGAGGCTCAGTGCCTTAAGCACAATTAACCACCATAATTAGCTTCGGTTTAAAGAGGTTTATTTTAGTTTAAACATACAAGAAAAGCATTTTGTTTCAAGCACAAATAATTAAAGGCCTCTGTATTGGAAAACATACTCACATTAAAGAGTTTAGTTTATCACATAAACCGATGTGGCAGATTCCTGCATGTTGTTCAGAAATGTATTTATGATCAACAAAAACCACTAAAGCTTCAGGCTGGATGGTTTCCAGCTTGGTCAGACATGCTCCTCCTTGTTATAATGTTAATGACGCTCCTGTTACTGTGACAGACATGTTAATATAAATTTTTAAGTGAAGTAGAAATCACAAGCTTGGGTTTTATTTGGTCCAAATGAATGTAAAAAAAAAAGAAGCATTTTTGAGAAATGAAAGCAGGTAGAAGTTTAATATTCACCATCGAATGATTATCAGGACAATAATTGAGCACTAAAAGCTTTTCGCAACTTGACAGAACTAATATTTTTTTTTACATAATTTTTCTGTTGCTGTGTTGCTGTTATATTATTGTAAAGGAAAGAAATTACGGACGAATTCACTCTGCTATTTTTGAACGGTAAAAGTGTGCCAATCAGAGATTGTGCAGCCACTCACTTCAGGAAGCAATTTGTGTCTCTATGTAGTTCCTTCATATTTAAATGAGACATTTTAAATGGGAGGTGGAGGCCTAGTGTTCGGAGCAGGGCGCTTGTGTCCTGGAAAGGATGTAAGCCCTTCGGTTTGAATCCCGAAGCTGCCACTGCTGGTCCCTGAACCTTAGCGGCAGAATGCTGCCTGGGCAGCAGCAGCTCCCTAAGGGATGGCTTAAATGCAGAAAACACAGTTTATTGGACTTTACAAAACTGCATAGGCAATTATTACTGTTATGAATTTACTAAATGGCAAATCCAACCTTGTTCAAGAGTATTTATATAAATTACAGCCAAAGAAAAATGCAACATTCTCTCAAAGGCCTGTGCTGTTTGAGATAGAAAGAATGTGAAGAGAAGAGAGAACAAAGGGACCTTCTGGCTTTACAAATCGTAACAGAGGGAATAATCCAGCCTTTCAGTGTGTGACATATTGATATTAAGGAATACTCTATGAATAAACGTTTAAAGCCATGCATAAAACATCTGCGCTGCTGTTTTCATGCTGAATTCAAACCTTGAGAATCCAACAGTGGTTGGTTGATAGAGATTGATGAACCGGAGCCAGAGAAATAGTCTCTGCTAAGGAAGCAGATTATTTTAGGCCAGTCTAACGCTGTCGCCTTGGTCAGCGGGTGATAATGTATGCGTCTATGAAAGCAAACGTGTGCAATAGTTCAGCTTACTCTACAGTCAGCAAAATGTACACCTCCCAAACTCTAGTTAGATGTCAAAGTTTATTTCTAGACCGAATTTAGTCCAATTAGTGGCAAACTTGACATCTGAGCTAAACCTAGATGTCATTTCGATGCACTTTCCAACCAAGAGATGCTCAGTTATGTGGCCCTTTGACGTGTTATTTTCTTTTAATCTGGTTGATTAATGAGCAGCAGTCTCCTCGCGCCTCATACGGGGTTTTATAAATGACACAGCTTGCTAATTAAGACTGATAAACCACCCTGAAAACGGCAGCATCAGCTGAACTCTGCTGCAGCTTCACAAAGTGCACCACGAGATAAGTCCTTGTTACTTTTTTCTTATGGGGGGGGGGGGGGGGGTGGATGATGCCGACACCTCCAGCTGTCTGTGTGTCTGTGTCTGCTTTCTGTTGGTTGATCACAGCGGCGCAGGGAGACGGTGAGAGGGCTTCTCTTCGCTGATAAAGACTGATAATTACCTCCACAGCTGAGAGCAACCTGTTTAAATTAATTAAATACAGCTCAGTGGTTTGTAAGGCTGTGTTTTCTCATCCTGATGCGTAGTTTACATTCTAAAATCAGCTAAATGTACAGGTACGTTGGTGTCATCGTGGGCTGCCTATGTGCTGTTTATTCCTTGTGAAGATAGAGCCCATGCTGGCGCTTCCAACCGCTGAGCTGTATCAGCAAAACAAGCCGATTTCCTCAGCTTAGAGGGTCGTAACTTTATTTTTACCACTTATTTATTGATTTTGAAACAAGAAAAAGAAAGTTAGAATAAAGAGCAGCTAATTTTAGAAGCATTTTGCAGGTGTAATTAGACACCTTTGCTGTTCTGCCGTCTACAGAGCAATGCAGAGAGAGGCTAGTTTGCTAAAGCTATTTACAAAAACGCTCATTTCTCTTTCTTGTAACCGAGGATGTCGGCGCCTATTTTCAGCCAGCTGACCGGTGGTGTTCAGCTACAGGTGGAGGAGGGGCGGCCCAGCTTTACTTTATGCTCCATACAGCTGGACATATCATGTACATTATAGGAATATTATGATGGAAACTTTCGAAAGCTTTTATAATTGCAACATTTTAACACGGCACAGATAGTCAGCAAATGCCTGTTATTGCCTTTATCATCTGAGTTTATTAAATATTAAGTCTCTTGAACCCTAAAGTCATGGACAGATAGATGATGGATGTTATAATGAGTCTCTATCTTTTAAATCTGTTATGGATTCCTTTGATATCTTAGTTCATATTTGATCGCCTTGTTTGATTTCACTTTGTAGGCTTTATGAAATTCTGGCTATTTTGAAACTATGGGTTTTAATACAGCTTGTATCATAATAATAATAATAATAACAACAACAACTACAACAATAAGTACAGCAATCCTCTAAGTTTAGACATATTTTGAGCAAAACAACTATTTTTATAGAGCCGTTCAGAAGCAGCTAATGAGAATTCACTTGAAAACTCCACAGGATTAAAATGTCGTGTGTTTTCAACACATCATTACTGATCTGTGCTGACCCAAGTTGAGCACCGGTGCATAAAATGATGTAAAACATTCTCTCATAAATGACTCAATAAATAAGCAACAAAAACATTTAGGGGCCCCAAGGCAGCTGAAACGGGAACTGATGTGTGAGAGTCATTAAATATTCCCCTCAGTTAAATCAGGGATCCATGCAGAGAAGAGCAAAATGGAAAAAATGATTAATTTTAACGTTTTATCTTTCTCACTAACAGCTTACCTGTTCCAGCTTAGCAGGGGATCCAACGTTGTTGTTTTTTATTGGAACCTTAAACACTAAAACACAAACTTTAGTGATGTTTATGATCCGTAGGCAGACAAAAAGGTGTAAACTCACCTGTACACTGTGATCGTACACTGTCTATTTCTCCTGCATTTACATTGTTTACATTTCAATTTTTTACTGTAAATCACTGCTGCACCTTATCCTGTAATTTACTGTAATTTTTAAGCTGTATGCAAACGAAATTTCGTTCTGTACGCACTCTGTGCATACAAAATGACAAATAAAGTTGTCTAAGTCTAAGTCTAAATAAAGACTTCTCTGTTTTAAATTCTGCAGGAAAATGCTGCTGCCTGCGAGCGTGCTGATTGGCCTGCTGTGCCTGGGCCACGCTGGCGGCGCCTGGGCTTTCGCCCGTTTGCTGGACAACGCAGAGCTCCGATCAGCCTTCTCGGTGTCGCGCACCAGCAGCATGGAAGGGGGGCCGAAGATGACCGTGACCTTTGACACCATCTACGTCAACATCGGTGGGGATTTTGATGCCAAGGCCGGATTGTTTCGCTGCCGCATCCCCGGGGCCTACTACTTCTCCTTCACGGTGGGCAAGTTCCCCCACAAAGACCTTTCTGTGATGCTGATGAAGAACAGGAACGAGGTGCAGGCCATCGTGTACGAGGAGAACGCCGGCGAGGAGAGGAAGGTAGGTTGGAGACCTGGTCAAATACCCAGGCTGTTAACTGTGGGAGCAACAGACTGGGTTGGCAAGAGTGTCTTGTTTAAAGGGCAGATGCTCTCTCTTCGTTCTCTCCCTTTTCTCTCCTCTTTCTCTTTCATCTTTTCTCCTTTTTTTCTTCTCTTCAACCTTGTTTCAGTGTCCATATAACATGAAATATTCCCAGCATAAATTATAATAAAGCTCCTTGTATGTATATTATAAATAATTTCCCACTTGGCTTTAATCGCAGCTGTAAGTCAGCGTAAGATAGACTCAATAATACAGTGAGGAGCCGCTGCTACTCGGCGTCAAAGGGAGTCAGCTTCAGGAGGGTGAGGTTTCAGCTCAGAGGTTTACTGGACGCGTTTTTACAGAAGAAGAGCTCAGAGTGGCCGAAGGGGCGATCCGGTACGTTTATGGGGGGCCCAGACGACTGCAGAGGTGAACGATATGCTAATTCCAGCTATTTGATTCAGGTGCATTGCGTCTAAAAGTCATGGAGGACTTAACTTGGGTCCCCCTGATGTAAGTGGTAACAGTATTTAACAGTATTTAAACCCCTTGGACTTTTCACGTTTTTTTCTTTTCACATCACAACCTTTAAATTATTGAATGATTGTATGTGATAGACCAACACAAAGAGAGAAAGCCTGAGGTGTATTTTTCCTCTGCCTCACTGAGTCGACGTGGGGAGGAAGGTGTTCCTTCTGGTCCACAGGTAATTTGCCGTGTGGTGGAAAACTAACACTTCATCTCTTCCTCATCTCCTCATGGCTGCAGTGAAGCATGGCGGCGGCAGCATCATGCTGTGGGGAGGCTTTTCTTCAGCCGCTGTCATGAACTGTGATGGACAGCATCTGAGATATGCAGACAGGTGGCAGGTGCAGAAGCAATCAGAAGGTCAACAGACGCTTCCTCGCACTGAAAGAAAAACAAGATCTACAGCATTTCTGAAGAAAAAACACTTGTTTGATCTCTAACTCTAAGTTAAGATACTTTTAAGTCTCAACAACCTGGAAGAAAAGCTGTTGGAGGCTGCAGAAGACCCGAGACTGGGGTGTAGGTCCAACTTCCAGCAGGACGACTACCCTGAACTTGCAGGCAGAGCTATGATGGGACAGTTTAGATCAAAAGCAGAATCATGTCCTAGAATGGCCCAGTCAAAGTAAATCCAATTCAGAATCTGAGGCAAGACGTGCAATCTGACCGATAGTGAGCGGAAAATGACAAGAAAAAAGATTTTAATCTCTAAGAATGGCCGAGACAAATCCCCCCGAGCGTTGTTGTGACCAAAGGTGAAAAGTTAAAGGGGTGTAACATAGTTTTATAAACCGATTAATACGTCAGATTCAGTTTGGGAACAGCTTAGGAAGCCCAACTTGAGTGTTTTGGGTGTTTTTGGAAGATAGATGCAGTCAAGAAAACTTGCTTGAAACACAAGTGAGACAAAAAAGCAAGAAATTTGTCAGAGGGTACATACTTTTAACAGTGCCGTGATGAACACGTTGGACAGTAAGGATAGTAATTAAATATGCTCTGCTTAGAACAAGAGGTGATGCAGATTTGAATTATGAACCATTTTCGAGCGTCCCACTATTTTTTCCTCTTGTTCCCACAAACTGTGTCATGAGCTCCTCTTGGATCAGAATATTTTTCCCGGGTTGTTTGGAAGGTTTTGTGTTGTTCTGTCACGGCAGAGCTTAGATAAAGCCTTATTGAAGGTGTTTCTGTTTCTGGGGGGAACCGATGACATGAAGGATTATCCCGCGGTGACTGGATCATGTTTGTTGCCGGCATCTTTGATGTAAAACAGGCCTTGGATTTGCCTGCCCAGCCGGCGTAACGCAGTCTGCTTAAATCCTCAGGTGCAGAGTCAGAGCGTCATGCTGCAGCTGGAGTTTGGCGACACCGTCTGGCTCCGTCTTCACGGTGACCCCCGCTACGCCCTCTACAGCAACACCGGCCACTACACCACCTTCAACGGCTACCTCATCTACCCCGACACCTACAGCTACCAGACCCACCACCTCCAGCAGCACCGCCCCACGCATAACCCGCAGCAGGACGACCTCCGCCTGCAGGACACGGAGCGCGGCAGGCCCCGGGCGGCAGACACGGAGGAGGAGTACGACGATGAAGAGGACGACGGGAGATCCGCCTTCTCCGTGGGCCGCACCCAAAGCATTCTGGGGGTCAGCCAGGTGGGCGTGCTGCAGCACCGACCAATCAGCTTCGACACGGCGTTTGTCAACATCGGAGAGGACTTCAACGTGACGCAGGGGGTGTTCACCTGCCGCGTCCCGGGGGCGTACTACTTCTCCTTCAACGTGGGCAAGCTGCCCCAGAAGACGCTGTCCGTGAAGCTGATGAAGAACCGCCTGGAGGTGCAGGCGATGATCTACGATGACAGCCAGGGGGAGAAAGCCCTGCAGAGTCAGAGTCTGATGCTGGCGCTGAAGCCGGGGGACACAGTCTGGCTCTACTCCCACCAGAGAGACGGCTTCGGAGCCTACAGCAACCACGCCAAGTACATCACCTTCACCGGCTTCCTGGTTTACCCGGACATCACCCCGAGCGCCCCCACCGCTGCCACCACCAGCCAATCATATGCCGCCAAGAGGCCCTAACTACGGCTGAGCGGCTAATGACTGAGCGTCCGGGGCGGGAACCGTGTAAAGTCTGCAGAGGGAGTCAGGAAGTGTTTGAGTCACGACGGCTTTGTGGCTGATTTTCTCTTCGTGTGAATTCCTCCTCAGTCACAGGACTTTTTGGACTCAGAACAGCACCTCAGAGAAAATCTCTTTAGTTCATAGCGAACGGCTTCCCGGGTCAGGCCTCCATCTCACTTCAAAGGCGAATATTTTACTCTGCGATGAAAATTCAGTCGTCGCCCTCAAACGTCTTTGTCAGTCTTTCAGCCAGAGTCAAATGAGTTACCCCTGGTGGTACAACGAGCTTTAGCCCTGCCACAACGTCAGCCGTTCTTCTCAGTGACATCAGGGGAAGGTGTTAGCAAGGACAGGCCAGCGCATATCAGCTCTGTCATACAAAGCCATTTCACAACAAACACCACCTCAACACAGACAAACTGGTCCGATCCATACCATGTTTATAGCATTCCACCATTCATTGTAAATCATCCTAGTTAATCCCAATAAAATCCAAGTCGTATAGTCAGGCTCAGATCCTGTCCAGTTCGGTCCAAATCCCGTTACCTAACAATGTGAACTCAATCTAGCTGCAGTTCTCTGTAATTAGGACACTGATCACCGATAACTACTCTACACGACCATTTTTAAAATAAAAGTCCTGAAATTCCAAGTAAATTAACGCCACTAACAGATTCGCTTAATTTTTACTAATGGCTTTTAAGTTTGCAGACTCCAGAGTTATACTTGTAAAATAAGAAGCACAGTGTGTTATGGAAGTGGGTTGAATACAAAGACCTGAACTAAAATAAGAATAAATGCCAGAATTAACTGAATCTGGACTGGAAAGTACAAAGTTACAAACAGTGTTGTAAAAATAAAGCAATCCTTTTAGAAATGAGAAGATGAACGTAAAAAGATACCGTAAAATAATAAAACATCCCTGCAGATGAAGTTGAACCAAAGAGTTGAGCCCGTTTCAGTTACTGATCCATTGATCTTTGATCATTTTTGCACAGTTTCAGGTCCAAACTCGTAGCAAATAAACTGAATTTTCCTCCTCTCGTGAAATATTCCTTGAAGTGCTGTTGGTTTCCTGTCAAAGACTCGATGTTTCTGCTTGTAAGACGTCTCTTTACTTGTTTTTGTCATTAACAGCATGTAAATTAACGTGAACTCTGTGGTTTTTTTGTGTCAAAATGAGTCTTTCTTTCCAATATTTGGGAGCTTGATGTTGTCTCTCGGTCGGTCGCAGTGGGAGCGAAGGATCACGGGAGAGAAGTGACACGGATCTGGAACATGTGCAGGACTCCGTATCCATACGACTGTTGACCACACGCCTCCTCCGAGCCTGCGGGGCTCTGGGACATAATTTGATTTCTAATTCCAGCAGCATTTATTTCACGTCTTCAGACGGAGCCCACTGTGGGGAAAATTGAATTGCTCCTCCGGGGCCGCGGTGATGTGCATATCTAATTTCACACGGCCGGGAATAAGACGACACGGTTCAAACTGTCACGGACCCTTCCTTTATCAAACAACCTCGTCCTTCAGAGGAACACGGGAGGTTCAGCTTGAGTTTTGCTCAACATTTAGATGTGTTTATTACACTGGTTGAAAATTTATGAGACACGAAGCTCTGACTTTAATCCAAACAGCCGCTATTTGGCACACACAAAAAAAAAGATTAAGAGTTGGGAATGAGCAGCGGGGGGAAATGTTGGGAGAGCAGTCCACAGATCTGCAGGAAACTTTTCTATGTTTGATATGCAAATCTCACCCAGTTTTAAATGAGACTCAGAAATAGTGCATGCTGTGAAAAGTGATTCCTGTTGGAAAGCGCAAAAACTCCTTTTCTCTTGATGTATTTAAGGGGGAAAAAGTATGAAAACATCTATACTATAGATAAAGCTAAACTTTATGTCAGAATTTTACAGAGAGGTAGACTAATAAAAAAGGTCACAGAGGAAATAACTTCTTTATTCAAATCTCACTAATCTGTAATTTCCAAAGCTTTCCGGCTGCAGCGACTTTAAGGGATAAAAAAACCTAAATTCTGGTTATTTTTCTCTCGCAGTAGCAGCAAAAGCGGAGTGTCTCTCCTTGCAGGTGATGCGTTCAGGCGCAGCGTAAACCTCTCTCCATCTCATTCTCAGTGTGAGAGCGGGCCACACATACGGACCCGTCGGCCCGCTGCAGTTCAGGAAATCAGGTTTGTTCTGCCCAGAACCTCTCCAGAACCCCCGGTGTGGACCGCGCTCAGAGAGACTTGTGTTATGCATGCATGTACCTGGAAACAAAACACTTTCTCACGGCTACTGTGCTGCTGCAGAGGGTCAGTGGATGCCTGTTGTGTATTTATTTTATTTCTACGTGTATTTTGTGTACAGTTCCTGAAAAAAGAAGTACTTCTATGTTTCTGATGCTCTAAATCAAAGGTTGTGTATCTAAAAAAAATCTATTAATATTCAGATATGGGTCAGTGTGGTTGAGTTGGTCCAACCATCAAATGTTTTGACCCTTGTTGTCATCTGTAGTTTGGCTTGAACTGCTTGACATGTTTAAATTGATTTTTACATGTAAAGTGAATGCGACAGAATAAAAAAATGTTCTTTAAAATAAATGGAAGAGGACCAACGTGCTGGACTGTTTTGTGCTGCAGAAACTATCCTGGTTTTATCGTCACTAGTGCAGCGCCACCTGGTGTTTTCTTCCTGCATGGCACGTTTAAATCCACAAATGACACAGTATATTTAATTGTTTTTTACAGGAACAGCAGAAAAACGACAAATATAGAAAACGTGGATCAAATAATGAAGTTTATTAAACAAATGTCTACATTGTAATGTTTTTTTTACATATACAGGTTTACTACATTAGACTGTTCCTTTGTTTTCTGATATTTCTATTTGATTTAAAATTACAAACTTTTCTGCTTTTGTTTCCACTTCTAACAAATAATTTGTTAGTAGTAACTTTTGTTTTTTTAACACTGTGCCACCTAATGGCTGCTTTATATGTAATACTTTCATACTGGTTATTTTTGACCATTTAAAGAACCGTAACCAGGTAGCAGGTACGGCTCAGAAAGACGGATGATCAGCTGGATTTATTTGATAACTTAAAATCTGAATCTAACTGTTTGGGACTGAAATTAAATAAGATCCAAGTAGGAACGTGGAAATTAACTGGACCGGTTTGGTTTTATGCTGTTCATGCTATTTTAAACTCAGGACCTTAACTGCAGTCATCATGATGTAGTGACGGATAAAACAAACTAAGTTTAACTCAAATAAATGCTTTAACCCCGCTAACGTCCATCTAAATGTCTGTCAGGAGGTTGCATCTCAAGCACAGGGTTTCTGTAGCCATCAGCAAGAACGCTGGACTGATTCTGGCTCCATATTTGACCCCTAATCCTGGCAGGCTTCATTTAAATTAGCAGGTTTCCTAATCAGGGCAAATTGGGAAGGTCCTTGTAATTGCTCTGACCTCTCTTTGAGGCAGAATTAGTAGAGTTCACCTCTACAGGTAAGTAACCTGCACTGGCCCAACCGATGAGCATGCTGACCGAAACTGTGACAAAGTTTCACGCTCACAGAAAAACAGAGACTGAGTCGTTTAGGAGAGTCGAGGTGAGGCTTTGAAGCACGGTGTAAGCAGCATCATGCTGAGGCTGTAACGATGCCAGTTTTATGGTACCTCACACAAAGTTGGTTGCTTAACAAATTCTTCTTTCTAAATCCACAGCTAGATGGTTGAAACTCGGACACGGTTGGGTGTTTCAAACACCACAAGGATCCCAAACCCACATCAGAACTGGTTTTAGGATGGATAAACCTTCCAGAACTCCCCCGACCTCAAAACACTTGGAAATCATTCATCAAAAGCAGTCCCTGTACCAATTAACCAACCAGTGGATATAAAACATTCATCCAGAATTAAGGCAGGACCATGCTGGCAGCTCCAGAAAGTATCCGGTGGAGCTGCAACTTCCTGAATCGCGTAAATCTAATTGTTAGTAGTCGTAGTGTACGTAGATAACAGAGCCAGGATTGAGCTAGGGACTATTTGCAGGCTTTTAGCTTCACAGGAATTGTTTTCAGTGCGTTCAACTATTTGAACATTTGTCTTATTGTGTTATGGGTGAATCTGTGGGAATTCTGAGCCAGAGTGTCACCCAAAATTTCAAAATAACAAAGATTATTGAGCCTGAATGTAGTTTTTACCCCCAATGGGGAATGGAAAAGATCCAGAGTAAATTCAAATGAATGCACCAGATTTTTATGGTCAAGTCATTTTTGCTGCGTCAAGGGTTGAAATTACTCCAGAATAAAGTTCAAAAAGGCCAAATTATCAGGATATGTATGTCCAAAATGAAAGGATCTAAACTTCAGACCAACAGGGTAATCAAACCAAATAAAAGTTCAACTGCTGGAGTTCACCGAAAAGGGGGACGGAGGGGTGGGGGTTGTTCTCTCTTAAAGCTTTTTCCTTCAGCTAAATGGAAAACCTCCCAGGTTTAAAGAAGTGGAGCAGCTCTTATCTCCGCTGCAGCACCTCTGGCTCTTTCCACTCCGAAAAATGTTGTAGACGCAGCCGAGAGTTGTTCTAAAATAGAAACTCAGAACACCATAAAAGCGGCTTCAGCGTGGGTTTTATTGGCTGCTTTTATTTACATAAATATTTCAGATGCTGTTGTCGGGCAGAAGGACACAAACAGAACATGTCGACGGAACTAGAGTGGATTGAAGAGAGGGACGTCACTTCTTCTCAGGGGCCGTGTCTCCAGCCTCCAGCTTCGGCGCCGCCTCTTTGGGCTCTCGGTACGCCGGGAACACCTCCCAGGGTGTGTTCAGGTCGAACTTCCTGAACTCCTGGGACAGCTCCACGGGCTCCGCCACCACCCGCTTCACCTCGTCATCGTAACGCACCTGTGGAGGGGGAACCATGGGAACCATTCAGAGCCCAATGTTCTTAAAGAGAAACACTACTGAACATAACTTGCTAACATGAAGAAAAAATTAGTGAAAGAAGAAAAATCTTCTATAAGCTACCCCTTCTCTTTAATAATAATAATAACAACAGTTTTTTAGAAAAGGAAACAGTTTGGCGTTAACGTGTTGTTTATGAGCGCTCCGCGGTCCCGGCGACTTCATCTCTGAAGGCGTTTTAGAACCGAGCTGCAAAATGTTTTCATAAATCCAGAGAAAAATATCGCCTGTAAGCTCCTTTTGATCCTTTCAAAACCTGTCTGGGCTGATAATAAAAACACAAAAGCAGGAAGAAGAGCCACACCGAACTCGTTCTTTTCCACAGCTAAACTTTTTTTTTACACTGCAAAAGGGAACTAAAAATAAAATTTTCTTGAAATGAGTGCTTTTGTCCTTGATATGAGCAGCAAGTTTAAATGATCTGCCAATGGAATAAGATTTTTTGCACTTAAAATAGGATCAACTCATCTTCATCTTATTTTAAGTGCAGCATATCTAATTATCTTATTTTAGGAGTCAAAATACTCATCTTATTTACCTGTTCAAATCAAGCACAAATACACTCATTCCAAGAAAATTTTACTATTTTTAGTTCTGTAAAATTAGAAGAAAAACTTAAAAGCAGCGCTTCATCGGCGCTGACCGTCAGAAAAAGGTCAGCTAGCATCTCTGCGGATCCCACACGTGTTTAGACTTTTACCTCCAGGTGGCGCTATTTGTTACAACCAGCGCCACCAGAGGCAGGCTCCTCTCTGATGGACAGCCAGAGGACTCAGACTGATACCGGGATTATTGACACCAATCCAAACATCTCTTCCTCTTCTGTGGAAACTATATATTTATATTTACATTTACAAGAAACATGTTTCTAATTACCGTTTTTGTAAATTGCATTTAAATCTTTAAACTGGGGGTGGGCAATAGGAAATTAAAACTGTATCTCCATATTTTTTCTATTTATTGTGATAATAAAATTGTCCATACAACTTATTTTTCAGTGTTTTTCAGGTAACTTTGAGATGACAAATCAAAGCCCCACTAACACAAATACTGCTCTTAAAAATATAACAGCTTCAAAACAGGCTCCTTCAGGACAACAACAGCATAAAAAGGTGTGATTCTTATCGCTAAACTGCACACATTAACAGCAGTTCATAATATTTTGCAGGTTATTGATTCTTGTGAAACCGACAGTGGGAAAATGGTAAAAACATACATTTTTGACAACAAAAATCCCCAAAACTGAAGATTATCTACACAATAAATCATGACATCTTATCACCAGAACTTTTTCATGGTAATAATAAATGATGCCCATCCCTCCTTCAACTAAAGGCCATGGCTGCTGCTTGCATCAGCAGAAAGAACAGCTCTGTTGCTTCCTTCTCCACATGCCGGCCTCTAGGTGCTGGTTCTCCTTCCAGCTGGGTCAAACTGCCTTGGTGTTTTCTGAAGGTCCCGCCTCAATCTATGCTAACGCAGCACACTGGGGGACACCAACTTCCAGCTGGTACCCAGTTTGACTCGTTACTGACGATATTAACCAACTCTGCGTGCAGCAGAACAAGAACCGAATGGCTGCAGAATGAATCGTAGAAGCCACCAGCAGAAGCTCAGTCCAACACCTTCTCCGCTCCACCTTCATCCTGGATTAACTTTAAGCTTTTGTTATTTGCTTTTAAATGTTTGAACAGTCTTGCTCCATCATATTTATGTGAGCTGATTCCGCCTCACTGCCCAGCACGACCCCTTAGATCAGCTGCTGCTGACGGTCCCTAAAACCAGGCTGAAGCTCAGAGGTGACAGAGCTTTGCTGCTCCTAGTTATGGAATAATTTACTGCTGAGTATCAGACAGGTCTTCTCTCTTCCTGTTTTAAATCTCTTTTAAAAATACACTTTTCTTTCCTGGTTTTTAACACACTGATCTTGTCATGTACGGCATTTTAAAATACTCTTGCTATGAACCTGGTTTTTAGATTTGGATGCATTGTGTGTATGTTTTATATGTTTTTAACCTTTTCTTGTTGTAGTGTACAGCACTTCAGTCATGTGGTTTTTAAAATGTGCTTTAGGAATAAAGCTGATTGATTGATTGATTGATTGATTGATTGATTGATTGATTGATTGATTGATTGATTGAGAAGGTAAACAGCAGGACTACTTTACCTATAATCTCATAAAATAAGAGAGAGATCCGGACGAATAAAATCTGGATTTTCAGCTGAGTGGGGCGTTGACGGAGGAACCCACCTCTACGTATCCGGACAGAGGGAAGTCCTTCCTGAAGGGGTGACCCTCGAAGCCGTAGTCGGTCAGGATGCGCCTGAGGTCCGGGTGGTTGGCGAAGAACACCCCGTACATGTCCCACACCTGTTTCCACACACAGTTTCACTAAAGCAGCCCGGCCGCGCTGCTTCCAGCCCGCATGTGCTGAAGAGAAGCCGACCGACTCACCTCCCTCTCGTACCAGTTGGCGGCCTTGTGGACCGGCACGGCGGAGTCCACCGGCGTCAACTCGTCCGTGTACGTCTTGACACGAATGCGGGAGTTGTACCGCAGCGACAGCAGGTGGTACACGATCTAGAAAACACAGCATTTGATAAAAAAAAAAATAAAATAAAAAAAAAGCAGTAATGTCTACTGATGTCTGGGTTTCTACCTGTAACAGGAGCGTGATTAATTTAATTAATAAACCAACGTTTACCGAGCAGAACATTTCCAGCGGAGGATCAGAAACCGTCAGACACAAAGAAAATCAACATTTCTGAAGTGAAATAAAAACGAACCGGTTTAACTCGACTGAAGACGAGCTGGTGACTTTTTCTCAGTGCAGCTGTGTGAAGCTAATCGTTAGAACGTCCGTTTTATTTATTTATCTTCTATTAACTCAGCTTCTGTGTTCGCTGCCAACATCAAACCTCTGTGTGAAACACTAAGCGTTAGTGTCCAGGTTCCTCCAGCCTTTTCTCACATTTAGGACTTATTTCATTATATTCTCTTACACCAGTCTATTTATAGCTGAACTTTTCCTGTGACGTTAGTTTAAATGGCTGTTTGCTAATATAGCTGCGCACATTTGGCAAACAGCTTGTATGTTTAGAGAATTAACTGTCTTTATTTATTCTTGGCTGGGATCTAAAGAAGCCGCTGGGGAGAGGACCTTTTATGACGTAACACCAGAAGGTGGAGGAATCCATCCGGCTGCTGGAAGGAGGGGGTTTGACTACAAAGACTTTGATAATTCTTGATTTATTGTGTTTAATACTGTGTTGTAGTAATAATGAGTTGGCTTGAGTTAGTTAATTTAGGTTTATTCCTGTCTTAATGTCTTCCCCTCCCCTCCTGCTTTGTTGTAGGCTAGTCTGTGTGTTTACTGTCAGGAAGCCCGTTTTTGTTTGTAAGCCTTAGTTCAAGTTTAATTTGGCTGAACTCATTTTTGTTGGGTCCTTTTTCTAGATTTGTTGAATTATTGGCTTTTTTTTTTTTTGGAAAACTAAATAAAGAATATTTGATCACATCTTTGTCCTTGTGTCTTACTGCTTGGTCCTTGAGAGCAAATAAAACACATAAACTGCAAAATGGGTTTCTTATTATCCTGTAGCCGGCTGACTAAACCTTCACCATGAAAACCTCAAGAGTTTCAGGTATATTGTTTAAAACCAAAGACATTTTAAAAAACTGCGAAATTCAAATTGTTCACGAAAATTATCTTTCTTTTTTAAATGTATTTTCTACATAACTGAACAAAGGAACAAACATTGTTCAAATGTTGCAGATCAGGAGTGTCAGACTCATTTCTATTTGGGGCCACTTTGGCATCATGATGTCATTAAAGGGCCGGTTACACCTGTACAGATGATACTTTGGATTTCATAATGTAATTTCAGTTCACATAGAATATAATGTATGTAATATAAAAAAAATGCACAGCAACATAAAAGCAGCACTTTAGGCCCAGTTTATACAGTTTATCTGCAAAAAAAAGTTGATATTGGGGCGAGTTACACTTTAAACTCATCATTCTGCATCACTTTTTCTCTTTTTGGACATTTCTGGATTGTTTTAATGTGCTGTGGGAAAACTGACACCTAGTGGCAGGATGCTGTTACTACACAGTTAAACAACATTCGCTACAGGAGTCAGAGTTTTAGCCACTTTATACAATTTAAAAGTATATATGCCTCTACTTTATGACATGATATGCCTTCTTTGGCTCTTGAGGGCCGGATAAATTACCTTTGTTATAGAAATTCACACTAACATGACTAAGAAATGTTTTCTTTTAGAAAAAACTGTCCGAATTTTATTTGGAACCACTGAGTCCTTTTTAAATCTTCAAAAATAAGAATTTAAGATATGTGAAAATTATTATTTAAATAATGTGTAAATTGAGTTGCTCCTCTTAGCAGATCCGTCTCCATCCTCCCACCAACGGTCTCTCTCTCTGCTTTCCCTCTTTCCTCCTCCCTGGCAGCTCCAAACCTGCACCTCTGTACCTCCTCTGCACACGTCCAACTCATCTCAGCCTTACATCTCGAATTTAGTCTCCAAACGGCTCAACCTGAGCACTCCTCGTTTCTGATCCTGTCCATTTTTGTCCCCAACAGTAAAAAACATTGCATCATAGCAGCTCTCACTACGCTTCACTGTCCTGACCACCAGGTAGACTTCCACCTTCAGACTCTACGTTGATTCTTTCTTGCTTTATCCTCCATCGTTCTCCTTCCCCTCTTCTCCTACCTGCTACGTACCCGAACTACAGAATCTAGCATCGTAATCCTTGGGTGTGCCTTCCTGACATCCTCTGTCAACCAGCTCACACTGCAAAAACTGAATTAAAAATAAGAAAAAAATTAGTGTATTTGTCCTTAATTTGAGCAGGTAAATAAGATGATCTGCCAATGGAATGAGTATTTTGACCCCTAAAATAAGATAATTAGGTATAATGCACTTGAAATAAGATGATGGAGATGAGTTGCTCCTATTTTAAGTGCAAAAATCTTATTCCATTGTCAGATCATTTAAACTTCCTGCTCAAATCAAGGATAAAAATACTAATTTCAAGAAAACTTTACTTATTTTTAGTCATGTTTTTGCAGTGCAACAGCACAGGAAACCACAGACCGCTGTCTCGCTGGCCCTAAACGTTCTATTCTGGACCCTTAAAGAATTTCTTATAACCATAAAGGACCAATTAAATTCAGTTTGACTTGTATTAGGTTTAAAAAAACAACAAAAAAAAACAACAACTTATTTTTCAGAGTATAAAGCACGCTTAAAATCATTTAATCTCACAAATTGATGGTGCGCCTTATGGTCAGAAAAATACGGTAATCTCAGTGGTGCAACTCCGCCTAATATTGAGCTAAGAGTCTGAAGGTATTGTGGCATTAAGGGAAGTGTGTGTGGGGTTTGCCGCCACCTCAAAGCGGTTCTGCCGCGAAGGGATGTCCACGGCGGTGAGGTCGATCATGTTCCTGAACTGAGCGTTGGTGTGGTCCCTCAGGAAGGTCAGCACTGGGATCACCCCGTCAGGGTGGATCATCACCTCCAGCTCATTATAACACGTCACCTGAAACCATAACAACAAAAACTGCATTTAAAAAAAACAAGATTTAAGCTTTTCATGGTGAGTCGATTCAAAAGCTACAACTTCCCAGTGACTTTGTGAGCTGGACATTACAGCTGTGGGTAGCTGCTAACGTCAGCAGCTCTGTGACGAGCCTTTGAACTCACCTGGACTTGCTGGATGTATTTGGGCATCATCTCTGCCACATATTCTCCAAATGCTGCCAGCTGGTTGTGGGTGACGGCATCCTTGGGCCTGACTGTGGCTGTTCAAACCGCAGAACAAGGGAGACAAGATGTTAGTCGTTTAAACTGGAATAAGTTACAGTAGAACATCTGTGCCGACTTGTGGTTGGCATAATGAAACCTCACCTTTTGTTTTAATGTTAGAGACATTTAAGATGGACTAAAATCTAATTTATGTTAATTAAATCATCCAGCTTGAGAGTAGCAACCAGCCCAAGCAGAGATCCCCCCTGACTGATGCGCCTCTGATCGTCGTGTCTGTAAATGTTAAAACATGTTTTATAATGCCGGCGCGCATTTTGCGATCTTTAATTTCTTTTCTAACCGGAGCTTTCTCTCCATTGACTGCTCTCCTCATTGTTGTCCACCATGGGTGTCGTTTTTCTTCCCGCTTCTGCACAGCAGGACGCAGATTAGAGGCGATTGTCGAGTATCAGTGATGTATAGGTCAGATTAATGCGACCTGGCCGTACAGACACAGGTCCCAAACGACCCCAAAGAATTTACAAACTGGGTGCCTTTTGTTTATAATGCAAACCTATTTTTTTTAAGTCTTGGATCTACAAAGACGCACAAATCCCTCTCCTACGAAGAATTCTGACTCCTTTGTTTCATTATTTGAAATAAAGCATGCTTAGTTTATTGTTGAGCAGGTAAAGAACAAACAAACAATCTTTCGAGACTTCGTTGGTCCATCAGCAGTTCTGACAGTTTTGGACACCACTGGTTTAAGTTGTACAGCCAGATATGACCTGGATCTGTTGATCTAGTCATTTCTGTAGCAATGTCGGTGTGAACTGGGACTATAAACGGAGTCAGAGACAACTTTATTACCCCTAACTGGAAGGGGGGGGGGGGGGGGGGGGTAAGACATGATGCACAATCAGTGGACCGTTAACTGCTGCAGAGTCAACCCGGCCTCCCGTGGAGCTGCCCGGGCTGATCATACTCACGGCGGGTCTCGGTGGTGGAGCTCTGCGGTCGGACCTGCTGCTGCTGCTGCTGCAGGAGACACGACGCCCGGGCAACTGGAGGAGGAAGAAAACCTGAAGTTCAACACTGACACCGCCCAAAAAACGAGACATATGCTCCCACTGATCTGTGGAAGCCGTCTAAACATTCCGATATCTCACAATAACAAAACGCCGACAGCCTGTCAGCCCCAGCGTTAGCTAACACGAAGGTCAGCCGGTGATATGAGGGAAGATACCTAAATTACTTGTTTAAGGGACATAGCGATATATGCGGGATAACTACTATAACTATAGCACAAAAACCGCAAATTAATAAATTAGTTATCAAGTCAACTTACTATTAAAGCTCCGTCCAAGACCTCCGCGGACAAACCTCACCAACGACGCCGCCATGTTTTCTGCTATGCCCCACACAGAGAGACGGAGGCGCCCCCTAGACGATGGGAGGAGGAACAGCGAAAACTTCCCCCCCAACTCAACTCCTTTATTTATTTGGATGATTTATATAGTCAATTCAGAACACGTCATCTCAAGGAACTTTACAAATCATTCAGACAGATTGGTTAAAGTTTTTTATCCAAGGAAACCCAGCAGATTGCATCGAGTCATGCAGCATTCACTCCCAGTCCTCCTGCAGGATGAGCACAGAGCCACAGGCGCTGGCATTGTGTTGTTAACTCTGCCGCAATCCCTCAAGCCAAGCATGCATGTGGCGAAGGTAGAGAAGAAAACTCCCCTGTAACAGGACACCTCCAGCAGAACCAGAACCAGGCTCAGCGTGAACCTCCATGTGTCATGAATGACTGGGAGTTAAAGAAAAAGACTTGATCTATGTGAGAAACACAGATAAGCAGATAAACTCTGGGCCAGTTTTCAGGTCTAGAGGAGAGCAAAGTTGTTTGTAGTAGAAATTGGACTACACAATAAAAGACAGGGCCTACCAGTTATAGGAGCCAGATAATTGCATTTTTTTTGCTAGTTGAACACTATGGGATATATTGCACATTTAATGTGGAAAAGGTTCTATTTTTTTCTGCCACTCTATGAAGGAACTTTATCAACTGCGACAATTTAGTTTTATTTAGTTATAATGTTGCCCCAAATCTAGACACATCCACCTAAAAGACGTGAAATTTGCTTTGCCAACCAATCTATCATATTATATCAACAAAAACTAAAATTCAAGATGTTTTATCTATTTTGATCAAAGAAAACACAAGATCTCCCGACAAACTTGAAATACTCATTCAGGCTTTGCACGGTTATTTTGTATAAATTAACCATCGGCCTCATTCCCATACAAAAAGCTACAATGTACCACCATCAAACTAAATAGAGCAATTACTTGTATGCTTTTTACATTTGAATTGTTTTACTTGCTTTAAACAAGGGTTGAAAAAATGGAAAATGTACAAAACCTAAGTGGCTCCATCCAAAAATAATGCTTGTTTCAGTTATTTGCTGTAGTGAAATTGTTAAATGAATTTGATGAATTATGAATCAATCAACTAATCAGAAGGTGAGTGGCTTGAACCTTGTATCCCCAGTTCTACACATCCTAAAGCGTTCTCAAACTAGCCGTTAAAACTATGGTCCCAACAGACTCACGTCATTCTGTATGAGGGAAATGTGCTCATTTTATAGAATATTGTGGCATGAATGTGGATTTTAAAGCGTTTTAAGTGGTCAGTATTCCATGTAAAGCATTAAAGTCTGAGTCCGCAGTTTCGTCACAAATATTTAATAACCTTTACAGCCTTTAACAAATGTCATATAATCAAATAAAATTTCCACAGAGTATAAAGTACCTCCTGCGATAAATTACCATTTCTTTTTTTTGTGGACTTTAAGAAAGCTTTAAGAAAAATAGAATAAACAACTAATAAACTAAAAACTAATAAAAAAACAAGTGAAAGAGGATTATTTGCGAGCAGCAGTCCAGTGAATGTCCCCGTCTCTCAGCCGGAACGTCCGCACACTTCTTGGTGGTACTTCCTGAGCATCTCCAGCTGAGCTGAGCGCACCAAGATATGCGGTCTGATGGACGCCAGCCTGTGACAAGCCTCCTCTGGAGTCCAGCAGTGTAGCTGTCAAGAGAAAGAAAAAAAAACAACTCGGACGTTTACAGATTTAAACTGCGAAACAAACAAAATACGTCTGAAATATTCCCATTTCTGGCTGTGTCCTGTAGACCAAAAGCAGAAAGAAACACACCTGACTAGATGGGAATAAATTTAACCACTAAAACTGTGCATCGGTTGATATGTGAGTTGTTGCAGCATCGTGTTTCAGCTTAAAGGGGCTATAAGTAAGATATTTACTGTAAAGTCAACCTAGATTATTCTCATTCGTCACCCAGGATGTTAGTAACATTCCCTATAAACAATCAGTCCTCTCCATCAACAATCTCTTAGTCACGTTTTTCTCCTTTCAAACCTAGAGGTTCGGTCCAGGGGTCCGTTCTTCGTACGTCGCTAACTCAGTTAGCAGGATTTCATTGTTGACGATTTGGCATGATCTTGGATCGTTTGGTTCTTCGAAAGACATCCTGCACTTGTTGTCATAGCAACATGTGCGCCAGCTTAAGCCTGCTCGAGAGCAGGCTTATTTCATGTAAACAAGATTAGATCACGGCTGTATAAGCGGAGGAGATAGGGAAGTCTGCCGTAGCCATGTCCATTTTTACGACTGCAACCTGTTGCGGAAGGTGCAAGAATAATTTCAGAGTTTTTCGAATTAATCGCGTATTGCGCAATAGACAGGATCCTTTAGCGCAGCGCGACAGTGAGAGATTTTCTTGGTGGCTGTTATAAACAGACAAACACATCATTTAACAGTGGCTTTTAAAGAGGAAAAAGTGGTGTTGGAGCCATAAATCTAAAATATTTAAGTTATTTGTATGATGGTTTGCTTTTTATTTTTATCCTATTCAGTAAGAAGATTTGTTCGGGCCATTTTATTGTGAAGTTTAGTTTACTTTGAAAGGCTTGCTTCCTGTCGAGCCGTATATTGGATTAGAAAAAACTATGGATGGATTATCTAGCCACGGAGCAATACAGTTTTACCGTGTAAACTGTGGATGACTTGGAAAAGGAAAATGTTCATTTTTTATGGATAAAGATTTTTTTTTGTTAAAATTCCCAGTTTGCACATGTCCTTTACTTCCCGTGTCTAAGGAATGACACTGAAATTTGGATCTCTTGACATAACAAGTGCCTTTTTAAAATAAAGTATAATAATTAAAGGCTACCATTTTGTAGAATATTCTTGTATTTCACTTTTACTTGTCCCCATGTTCTAGTCCCGTGGAGGCTCTGACATAAATGAACAAAGTAAATATGAGATTATTAAAATGCAAAAATTTATACTGTAGAAAGTGATAGAAACATCTACCATGGACAGTATTTACGCATTAATTTGTCTGCTGCTTTTTGCCAGCCCTCTCTCCTGGCTTTAACAGATTTTGAGGTGTTTTAATTAATGACTCAAATTCGGCATAACCTTCCATTAAAAGCTCGTGTTCTGCTTGAGAGAAAAACTGTGGGCGTTCTTTGGCCATGCTGAACAGCCAATAGCAGCGTTGCTGATCAATGTTTCTACTATCGATACATTTCCCCTTTTAAAAAAACGCATGAACGCGCAGTTGTCTCAGATAACTCAATACAGCCATACTAATGGCTGTATTGAGCACAACAGGTGTGTTCGAAGAACCCAATTAGCCGGATCATGATTAGCCGGATGAAATCATCTTGGATGTCTCATTTGATCTTGGATGTTTTAAGCAACGTACGAAGAACGGACCCCAGAACTACTTCGGTTCAGAGTGTAGCCCGTGTTTACTTCCTGGTTCCTGAACCAATCATATAAGAGTTCCCAGAGTTCCCACAACACAGAGCACGGTATTTTGGTATTTTATCTTGGCAAAAGAGCAGCAGCCTGCAGACATGGAAGCCAGTAAGAGAAGCGGACCAGAAATAGAGCAGAATACAAAATCATAAACCTGTCCTGTGGAAGTAAAAATTCACAACAGCAACACACCGTTCAAAAACGGCATATTAGATTGTTGTGATTGACAAGCTGTTGTACCGATTTGAGCTACAAGGTGTCAGTATTACTAATAGCTCCTTTAACAAAACTAAAGCTATTTCAAGTTTCTCCATTCTAACATCTAACTCTGGTCCAATGAAACACTGAGGTTCTGTACTGACCCGTGTGAGGTACGCAGCGACCAGCGTGGCGCTGCGGCAACGCCCCGCCTTGCAGTGGACATACACACTTGTCCCCCGCTGTCTGTGCTGCAGGGCAAACTCCACGCCCCGCTGGAGGTTCTCCAGGGTGGGGACTCCAGTCAGGTCCACGGTGCTCAGCCTCAGCTGCTCCACGCCTGCAGCTCGCCACTCCTGATCCCAAACATCAAGCTCTTAAATTCAGAAACATCCGGGGCTTTTTAATGCTGCTCCTGTTTTCGTAACAGGCTTTAATCCTTCATAATGAACTGCTTCTGAATGACAACACTAGTGAATCCAACTCACCTGGGCCGAGTTGCAGAAATATTTGGTTTCATACGTTTCATTCATGGTGACAACTCCCCTAACGTTCTCTGTTTCCACCAGCTGCAACACAACAAACATCCACCATGAGTTCATACCAGTCCATCAACTTTTGTGTTTGAATGCATGAAAGGGGAAAAAATGCACCGTTTTCAGGTTGTAATGCTAACAGTAAGTAGCAACACAACAGTTAGCTTTTCTGATTTCCTACAATAATAACATATTATTGTAGGAAATGGGGGGGTGTGGCTTATTTGACTTAGAAATTGGAAATTCCAACTTTAAAGAAACTGAACTTCCCATCAACCATCTGCAGTAAAATCTCAATAAATTGAAACATCCAGAGGTTCGTGTATTCTGAAGTAAGCTCATGTTTAGTGACAGATTACTTTACTGAGCTCATAGAAACCCAAAATTTACATTAAACCACTAAAAAATATTTTCTAATACAGAAATGTGGAACTACTGACATGTATGTATACAGTACAGCACATGAACTACTAAGTATTTTGGTTAGGTCTCCTTTTGCATGAGTTACTGCATCAATGCAGCGAGGCATGGAAGCAACCAGGCCGTGGTTCTGTTGAGGTGTTGGCTCTCATGTTCCACTTTAATACTTTAGGCCAGGCCTATCAAGTACAGTGATCCCACAGCCATTAAAGCAGGTACTGGTATCTCTGGCAGTGTGGGCGGCTGTCAAGTCCTGCTGGAAAATGCAAACTCCATAAAGCTTGTGACTACATGAAGTGTAGTGGTATGAAACGGCCTTGTTTTTGGATTTGCTATAAAAAGCAGCAGACCATCAGCAGCAGAGGACATGCCTCTTTAAATCATCGCCGATTGTGGGAACTTCATGCTGGATTGGATTCCGAACCTCTCAATCTTCCAAACCCTTCATTATCATATCAGATGGCAAACACTTGAACCAGTTTTCTCTGGTGGACCCATTTTTACCACACTTCATTCTATGGCTTAAATAAATTTGATCTGGTTGTCTTTAAAAGTGTCATGACTGTGAGATGGCATTTGTTGTTACTATATAATAATAATTGAACTTTATTGATCTCACAATGGAGAAATTCACTTCTGCATCTTAACCCATCCCCTTGGGGAGCAGTGGGCTGCTATTGTGCGGCGCCTGGGGAGCAATCAGGGGTTAGGGGTCTTGCTCAGGGACCCAGAGTGCAGGTTCCAGGTACTTGCAACCTTCTCAGAGCGCAAGCGCACTGCTGTAGCCACTAGGCCACCACTCCCCCCGGGAGTAATGGCACTATAAAAAATAAAAGTTTTCCTTCCACTAAATTTTCCATTGACATGGTGGATACTGCACTCTGGACAGGCAGCTACATCAGCAGGCTTCCATATTTCTGTATTTAAAATCACATTTTATTGATCATATGTAATATTTAGGATTTTTAATTGCTCAAAATTAACCAAAAACAGACGCTTAAAATGCGTAGTGAATATTGAAATAACGGGAACTATTAAAACATTTACAATCACTGATCGGTATATCAGAACCTGCTGGGCGGGTCTTAACAATGGTCTGTGGGCCTGCAGTCCAGCAGTGTTCCGACCTGTTTGGTCATGGACCTGAACGGCAGCGCTCCCAGGATGACCGTGTCGTCCACCCGGTCGAACCACCTCC
Source organism: Fundulus diaphanus (assembly GCA_037039145.1). NCBI lineage: Eukaryota > Metazoa > Chordata > Actinopteri > Cyprinodontiformes > Fundulidae > Fundulus > Fundulus diaphanus. Next base: position 5,316,415 of record CM073122.1, on the reverse strand, counting down.
TGGAGGACACCTTCTCCATGGCAACATTGTAGGCTAGCGTCGGGTAGAAGAGCAGCCTGGCTAACGCTCCGGACATGGCGGAGCTCTGCGGGACAAGCAGCTTCTGAAGTCGGTCAACTTTTCATTACCAACCCGTGAAGGTTGAGCTGATACCACCTGGTGGAAGTACAGCCCGGACTCGTGCTGTGTTACACAGCCTGCAAGTGTTTCCGCTGTTTACTTCCGTCTCTTCCGGTGGCAGCCCTTCAAAATAAAACTAGTCATAATGACTGGAAGCAGCCGAACAGCAGTTGGCGGATATATTTTTTTAAACGTGGGTTGTTAGTGTTTCTTTAATCCCACAAAAGATACATTTTAGATTCAGAATGAACTTTAATAAAAATTAACTAATTTCCGCCTCTGCTGCCAGAACTTTTTTTTTTAAAAAAAAACAATCGATTCTCAGAACGTAATTAAGCCCCTAAATGATTCCGTTTACGATTGTTATGTTTATTTATATCTGTCCTTTTCTTTGCAAATGTAAAAATAATTGAATAAAATCCTAAAGATATAAACGCAAAACAGAATAGAATAATCTTTTTTTGAGAGGGTCATTGTAACAGCAGCAAATCCACAGTAAATCATTGGAACACAGACCCACATCAAAAACAAAGTAAAAAATAAATTTGCAAAATGAAATTAAAATCTAGAATCTAGAAATTGTTTTCTCCCCTTCCTTTAACTTCAAATACAGACGTATTTTCAAATTCTGTAACTTACTTATACAATTTCTCTCTAGTCTGAACTTTGTCCATATTTCATAAAAATACACTCGTTTTTTTTTTAAATGAAGTAGGACTTTTAATAAATTGGCATCTTACATATTCCTGTTTATTAAATAATATTCCAGTTGTGTGTTATTTTATCTGCAGCACTTTTTCTTTTTAGAAGCTACAGTACTGTAGTCTTTGTTTCTGGATAATTTTGCTTTAAAGGAGCTTTATTTCTTAGTCAGACTAACCCTAACCAGATGTGTTGATTTCAAGCAAAATCCCAATTGTATTCTTTTTATAAAATATATATTCATGCTGTTAAAAAGTTGCATAGATGTGGATTTCCAGCAGAAAACGGTTTCAAATTTAACAAAAGACTAAATGCAAATTTAGACATTTGTAAGATAATCTGTTTGAAGAGCATTGACTCTTAACAGGAGTGATGCTAATTTTTTTTTTTTTTAAATATAATAAAATGACTTTACAGTTTTGTCGCAACATAGTTATGTACTTAAGTGTTGGTCTATCACATTAACTTCCAACAAATTAGTGACATAACGTGATGTAGAAGAGTTCATCAGAAAACACCATCCTCACTGTAAAACACGGTGCAGGCAGCATTATGCTGAGGGAATACTTCAGTTGACGGGAAGGTGGACACGATACGACGATTGGACTAGTAGTTCACCGGGGCAGCCCTAAACATAAAGGCGGTGCTATAAAAGGAGTTTAGATCAATGCTAATTAACAAAAATTTACATACCCAATGATAGCTACACCGCTGACACCAGACATGCAACAGCTAAGATTTAGCAGGTTATAAAAAGGTATAAATCAGACTGAGAAATCCTTTCTGACCAAAAGTAAGAAGAGGGTGAGAGAATTTAAATTTGAAGCAACGACTCAGCTAACAGGAGCGTTACATTGAGTTTGTTGGGTGGTATGAGGGCTGGACTCCCAGGTGATTTTAGGAGCAGTGCTGCGTTGTTTTCGGTCGGTGCCGGCTTCGTTTGGTACGAGTCACAGCTGAGCTGGACATCGCAGTCTCTACTTCTGATCCATGAACTCCAGGAATTAAGCAGCACGTCGCGTTTCAGGGTTCGTAACAGGAACGTGTCTTTGCTTTAAAGTCCGGCTCGTCTCTCCTGACAGAACTGGTGTAAGTATTTCTTGAACCCCTTTCAGTTCATCCCACAAATCTTTACCAGCACCGAGATGCCACCCATTTATTCTAATATGAATCAGCAGCCATATATTGTTTAATCCATTTAAGAAAAGAAACCAGTCATTGACCGAAAACTGCATTTATTGCATTTCAACCAGCTTTTTCCAAATCAGCCATGATACTGAAGCCTTGTGAGTTTAATTACTGCACCGCATCATCTTAATGGTCTAAAAGTTGAGAAACAGTAGATGTTGGAATGCATAGATGTATGTACACAAATACAAAGTCATAAAAACTGATTTGGAAAGAACAGTGAGAGCTTAGAATTATACAATTTGAAAAGCATTTTTAAAAAAAAGTGCAACATTAATAACATCTCACCTTTAACCCCAGTGTGGATAACAGAAATCGCCATGTTAGTTTGTTTGAATATAAAAAGAAATTGTGCAGTTTAATTTACAGAATATTTTATACATTTGTAGAAACTGTCAGACATCTGACAGCCAAGGTAGTGTTCATTTGCAATACATTTTTGAATGGACGGCGTCAAATCGAGCCAAGACAGCACCGTCGGTATCCAATAAAGTCTTCCTCTGTGCTCAATATATAAATACCTTCAATTATCCATAAAAGCTAGAAGCAGTGAACACTAGTGACCCTCTGGCGACACCTGAACCTGCGCTGCGGCATAAATTGCCCTCAGAGTGGCAGAGTCAGGGGCTGGTGGTGGCGCTGGTTGAGTTCAGGATGCCGTGCTGGATCTTGGTGTTGGAGGCCTTGGACAGGTCTCGCTGTGGAAAAGAGGAGCAGGCGTGAGAACTTCTCCGGTGGAACGTCAAACTAAGGACCGCGGGTATTTATAAGCAGAGCAGCCATTAGAAAACATGCAATTGCTGCTTTAAAAAGCACTTAAGCACCCTTGAAATCCATATTTGAACAATTTTGGAATTAACTCAGTTAATTTGCATCAAACAATCTCCATCACCCAGAACAGGGATAGGCAGGTATGAAAAATGAATGACTAAATAGTTATCAGACTCGCTTGGTGTTGAGATGACGATTGAATGCAGTTAGCGGCCAACATATTCATTTTCATCCTGAAAGCTTTAAAACGGGCAACACAAGGTCAGACAAAATCTTTAAATTGGACTCTTTTCCTTTACAGGTGCATTAGACATGTAATGTGAGTCAACGCAGTTTCACACCATAGAAGCTCGTTTACCAACAGCGTCTGAAAAGTATGCACCCCCCTTTAGCATTTTCCATGTTTTGTTACGCCTCGACCCTGAAATTAAGTTTGAGTATTTGTACCATTTACAGAACATCTCTACAACTTTAAAGACTCTTTTTATTTCAATTCTGACAATAACTGGATGATATAACTTCAACATGCATAACTGTTCACCCCCTAAAGGCACCACTTCATGGAGACCTTTTGCAGCAGTTCCAGCTGCAGGTGGAGCTATGAGCCACATCTGGCCTCTGTGGTTTCCATCTATGGCTCAAGGCAGAACTTCTCCAGCTCTTTCATGTTGGCTGGTTTTCGCTTGAGATCACAACCACAGATTCTCAATTGGATTGAAGTCTGAACTTTGACTAGGCCATCCCAACATACCTAAATGTTTGAGTGTTGCTGTAGCCGTGTGCTTCGAGTCATTGTCCGGCTGGAAGGTGGACCACCGTCTCAGTCTGCTGAACATCAGGTGTTCTGAGGCAGACAGTAGCCACATTTCCACCGATCCTATCCTGCGCGGCTTGTGTTTAGACCACACTAGAAATGCCAGGAAGGGAGAACCGCCTCCTGGGGGTAGCTTTAGCCCCCCCTTTAAAAGAAATAAATAAAAAACCTGTTTCTGAAACGCTCACAAAGTGGGCAGAGTGGAGAACACCAGGCCGAGGTGCTGAAAATTGGCCTTGTGTTTTACTGGGAGGCCAAAAAGTTTAGTTTTAGTGACTGGTTACACCAGAACATGGTGGAAGTGGATACATATGCACCTTTCCCATTTCACTTTACAAACTTAGACTGTTTTGTGCAGATCCATCACACAAAATTAGATTAAAAGCATTTGAATTACAGGCTGATATAGTAAACAGATCAAAAGCCAAGGGGGGTGAATACTTTTGCAAAGCATCGTATGCACTGGCAAAAGTCCATGTTAGACACAGGCTATATGGAGGTTCTGGTTTACTGAAGAAAACCACGACTGGATGTGCGACACATTCTACAACAATAGAAATTTGCAGTTCTGCTGCGGTGCTGTGATGATTTCATATTTAAATGTTACATTTTGAACACCATTAGTATCAGTTAAATGGAAGAACCTTTTCAAAAAGAGAAATTTAGATGCAACGGCTGCCTAAGAGCCTGAGTGGTGGCAACATAAAGCATGGTAGCAGGAACGTGGCGAACCGTTTTAACCATACAGCAATCCCCCGAGCACCGTGCAAGCATTATCTTTTTGTATATTGCACTTAAAATGTCATTCCTTTGTAAATTCACTTTTTTTTTTTTTTTTTTTAAATCGACCTAGTTAAACTTATGAAGAGCCTGGTATTTTTGCTTTGGCTAAATCATCTTGTTAATTTATGCTGGTTATATATTGAACAAAGTAAATAAGTTTAATTTAGTTTTAATTAACGGAATATATCTGGAAGAGTTGTGCTTGGCCTGTACAGTTCCTTCTCCTTTGAGCCACTGACTGAATCCTTTCAGGTTTTACAGTAAAGCCTTCCTCTTTTCCAGTCACACTCAAAAACCATCACTATGCAGACGACACACAGCTCTACATCACCATGTCACCAGGTGACTATAAACCCAAGCGCTGAGTAAATGCTTAGAAGAAATCAATGCTTGGATGAGTCAAAATTTTCTTCAACTGAATAAAAACAAATCTGAAGTAATACTTGTTGTACCAATAGAGGAGAGATCAAAAGTTAGCACACAGCTTCAGTTGCTTCAACTAGAAACCACTAATCAGGCCCGAAATCTGGGAGTAGTGATGGACTCAGACCTGAACCTCCAAAAGCATCTAAAGACAATTACAAGGTCGGCTTTCTATCACCTGAAGAACATTTCTAGGATTAAAGGACTGATGTCTCAGCAGGATCTGGAAAAACTAATCCATGCGTTTATTTTTAGTCGAACTGATTACTGCAACGGTGTTTTCACAGGTCTGCCTAAAATGTGGATCAGACAGCTGCAGCTGATCCAGAACGCTGCTGCCCGCGTCCTCACTAAGACTAAGAACGTAGAGAACATGGACCCGGTTCTGAAGTCCTCACTAAGACTAAGAAAGTAGAGAACATGGACCCGGTTCTGAAGTCCTCACTAAGACTAAGAACGTAGAGAACATGGACCCGGTTCTAAAGTCCTTCCACTGGCTCCCTGGATCTCAGAGAATAGACTTTAAAATACTTCTGTTAGTCTATAAATCCCTGAATTAGCACCTAAATACATCACAGACTTGTTATCAGTGCATCAACCATCCAGACCACTCAGGTCTTCTGGCTCCAGCCTGCTCTGCAGAACCAGAACCAGACATGGAGAAGCAGCATTTAGTTCCTATGCTCCACTGATCTGGAACAAACTCCCAGAAAACTGTAAAAGTGCTGAAAGCCTGAGTTCCTTTAAATTGAGATTAAAAACACATTTGTTTAGGATTGCCTTCGACTGTTCTAGTTAAACAGTTCTACTGAAACATCACTAGTTCAACTTTGTAGTCCAACTGTTTTTAATGTTTGCTTTTAGTTTCTATTTTCCCATGTTCTACTCGATTTTATTTTCGTATATTTTAAATCATGTAAAGCACTTTGCACTGTCTTTGTACTGAAATGTGCTGTATAAATCAATTTGCCTTAAAGCCAGGGGCTAAAGATCCATTAATTGATCAGTTAATGTCTCCTTGAACAACGACAGAGGCAGAAGCATGCAGTTAAACAGGGATTAGTTGGAGCTTTTAGGAGTCCAGACAGACCTTGATTGAACTGATTCAGTGCTGACCAAGTCCCTCTAAAACACAAATTAACATTATTAATCATCTGCAAATAATTGCTCTTGATAATGTAAAATTAAAAAAGGTGCAGTGTGGCAATAAGGTGAAGGAGGGAGAAGATATGTTAGAGACAAAAGTGTAAATTACCAAAAACTCTGAATATGTGCTGGCTACAGAAGCCATGCTGCAGTTATTCTGTGGACAAGGTGGGGTCTGCAACGCACCACTCATGGGGGTCCCCTTGAACTGGACCTCGTTCTCCTTGTTGCAGCCCCGAACCCTCGGGTGGGGGGGCTTACTGCCACCTGGTGTCCGTGGCGCTGGAGTCTGGCAGAGGGAAAGAATCTGGTTACATTAACCTGACAGGGTTCCTGTTCATCACAATGTTTCACATCTTTCCAGAACCAAACATCAGTTTTCACATCATTCTGGACATTTGAACTCCCAGTTTTGGTCCGTGAGGCAGACACCCCGTCTACTTTTAAGACTAATCTTAAAACTTTCCTTTTTGACAAAGCTTATAGTCAGAGTGGCTCATGTTACCCTGAGCTATCTCTGTAGTTATGCTGCTATAGGCTTAGGCTACTGGAGGACATCAGGGTCTATTTCTCTCACTCTACCGAGTTCTCCTACTGCTCTTCAATCTGCATTGTTTGTTGTTATTTCAACTTTTTGTTCTCTCCTTTTTCCCCCCTCTTACATCATCCACGTATATCAGAAAGTAATCAATGCCATCTGGATCAGAACAGGCAAATTTTCAATCAAGTAATTCAGCCAGTGTTAACAATATTTTCTGTGGTTGTGTGTTTTTCTCTCCAGTTAATTCCTATCTTCTAAAGGTAAAAGGTCATCTCCTCTGCTCCTCAGGTGGCATTGCTGGGTCTGTTTCCAGATTGTGGGATGAATCGTTTTTTTTTTTAGCTTAGATGAACGGCAGACTTCCTTCGTTGCGTTGTTATTTTTATATCTTTTTTAAATTTATGTTAAACTAATGATTTATTGGGGGGATAAAAGTATGATAAGCTTGTTAATTCAGTTTAGTCAGATGCGGGCTGACGGAAATATTTCATCCAGAAACCCGACCTTGTTTGCAGAGAGGAGAAGGCGAGGCACAGGCGAGCGGCAGACGGTCCCGCCGTACACAGAGCGCATGGTGCTGTTAGAGGTGCCACTGGACATGCTGGAAGTGGCATTTAGCTGGCAGGAGAAGACAGACGGATGTTAGTGCTGAGAGGATTGCAAGAGTCCAGTCTTTGTAAGGGCCACACAGGGAGTGGGTCTACAACCTTTCGGGATTTAACGGGAGTCGTCGTGCCCAGGAATCTACGTTTGCTTGGAGTTCGCACGGCAGTTCCATACAGCATATCCTCCTCAGTCTGTTTGCTCTTCTTCAGGTGCTGGAAAGATTTCCCGACGAGGAAGAGTCAACGCATTTCTTAAACACGTGCCAGAGCTCAACCCCATCCTCTTACTCACCCTCTCAGCCTTCTCCTTTTCCTTCTCTATCCTGTGCAGCTCCCACTGTTCGGCCACGTACTGCAGGAACTCCTGACCGTTCACCAGGAACTCCCGGCCCTGCTCACCCTCCCACGCGTCGATCTGGGCTTTCAGTTTCTTTTCAAGCTTGAAACACAAAAGACACAGCACTTTAATAACTGTTGTCAGATATTACACATTTAAAACATTTTTTATACTAGGTCTGGATGATATAGAAAAAAAAAAAAAAAACAGCATGTGGATAAATTCTAAATCAGATTGATCCATATCGATAATTATCAATAAATATATTTTAAGTGCAGCCCTGGCCATTTTATGCCGTTGCTTTATGACCTATTTTTAGATGAACAGTGAACTCAAACAATTCTTTATTCAACCAAATTTTTACCAGAACTGCAAGTCTAAAAAAGAAAAGAAAAAAAAAAAAACATATGCTCTCTGAACTCTGAAGCTTGGTGAGGGAGCTTATCTGGGTCTGCTTTGTGATTGGTTGGGGAGGATCTAATGACTAATATTAACCTACATGATAGGCTAGAATGCAAAAGGAAGGAAAAATGTCCCATTGAACTATTGACCCAGGGCTGGACAATGATTCAATAACAATATATATCGATCGATAGACGTATATTGATGATAGAAAAAAAAAAAGGGTAAATAAAAATTTCAATAGAATAACGTTTTCCTTCCTTTTGCATTCTAGCCTATCATGTAGATTAATATTAGTCATTACATCCTCCCAACCAATCACAAATGCAGACCCAGGAACCAAGCGCCGCCCCTTCAAAGAGTTCAGAGCACACGTTCTTTTTTTCCTTTTAAAACTTGCAGCTTTGGTAAAAAGTTGGTTGAATAAAGGGTTGAGTTTGAATTCAGTGTTTGTGTGTTCTGTATCTAAGAATAGGTTGATAAGTGACAGCATAAAATGGTCAGGGCTGCACTTAAAACACATGTTTTGAATTTGTTGATATTTATACATTGTAATTTTTTACCTTTGGGAGGTTTTTGTGAAGTTCTGCCCTTTGTTTCTCCTCTTTAAGAAGATTTCCTCCTCTGTTAGTGAACCGTGTTGGATCCGTTGCTTTCTTCTACAAAAAAGTCAAGGTGGCAAAAATATATCTTAGAGTATACAGGGGGTGAAATAAGTACGTCACCATTTTCCATAGCAAACATTTCTAAAGGCGCTAATGACAGGAAACGTTCCTCATACATTTGTAAAAACCCAGTTAATCTATGTGTAACAATGTAAAATGACACAAGGAAAAAGTATTGGACACATGCAGAAAGGAAGGTGGAAAAGGGCACAGAAGACCAGGACAGTAGCTGAAATCTACTAGTGATCAGAAAACCATCTTTCCCCAAACTGATGGCCGATAAAAAGGTGATGGGTAAAAGCAAAGAACTTTTTCAAGACATTCCCAACCTTACTGTTGCAAAACCTTCTGATGTCATCGGTTACAGAAGGATTTCTAAACTTTTACTACTTCTGAAAGACACACATTCCAGCTAGAAGAACAAGAATTATTTTATAATAGTGATAATAAAATAAATAAAAACCCAGGTTTGAGATTTATCATCCCCAAACTGCTCACTAAATTATCTGAAGCAAGAAGAAAACTCTCAGATTTCCATTTCAAACTCACCTCTAGTTCCAGGTAGAGCCTCCAACTTTCTTCCCACTTCTGGACGCCCTCATAAAGCTCCCTGTGATCCTCGTAATGCTGCTTCAGGCGCTGAATCTCAGCATCATGCAGAGCCAACAGCTCCTCATTAAAATCCTCTAAGCACATGTAGATACGGCACAAAAAAAAAAAAAAACATCAGCAAAAGCAAAAAAATAAAATAAAAAAACAAGTTTGTTTCATTATAACACCGGTCAAACATGAAAACCTACCACTAAAATATGGTGCGAAATCCTGTCGCTCATCAATGCTAAAAAAACACTTTTCCCAAAAAACGGAGATCTCGGATCGGATGGCTTCGGTCACGTTTCGGATGTTTTGCAGCTGGAGCTTCTCCAAGCGCAGCACCTCTGTTTGGAGCTGCAGAAGAGAAGCAACACGTAAAATAAAACAGCAAAGTTAAGAAAGGCTGGCTCTTGAATTCAAAGCTATTCACAAATGGTGTTGAGCTGAGCTGCAGGCTCCACCCCTCTTTTGAGAGGGGTGGAGCCTGTTAAATGCTATTTACTATTTAAAAAGTGCAAGGTTAAAATTATTTCTGAATAGTGCTTTGAATAGGTTTACTTTAATGTAGTTATTTGATATTTAATTTCAAGGTTAAATTCTAGCGCCGTATTTTTCAACCAGCAGGTTCTATCCAGCGCATTTCAGCGTAACGGCCCGTTATGCTGAAAGTTGTCCAAATAACACCTAAATTAGACCGTGAGCGTAACGGTGCTACGTGCTAATAGTACGACACCGATGTTTCAGAGCAACATAAAGCTCACGTACATCAGCAAAGTTGTAAATCGCCCAGGCAACAGCCCTTTAAGATAGCGCTAGCTGTTATTAGCGTCACCAACAGCCTAAAAAGAAGGTTCTGTCGTGGTCCGGTTCCTTTAAGCTGCACCACGCAACGCTCTGCTACGTGAATGTAGACTGAACCAGGAAACAACAAACATGCTTTCTATAAGTCAATGTTTCAACCAATTTTTAAGTGGTACATGAGCAAGCCTATAGCTCCCTCTGGTGGCTATAGACGGTAATGTTTACGCCTTGGTTCATGCTGTTTAAGATGAATTACCATTTAAAATTGATACAAGTCACACCTGAATACAAGCTGCAGGACCGGTCTCTGAAACTCAGAAAAAAAAAAAAGAAAAAAAAAAAAGTGTGACTTATTGTTTAAAAGGCATTTAATTTTGGCTTATTTGGTCACATTTTCTTGAATTTTTTTGTGTTCTCTTGTTTGTATGCCAAGGTTTCAAAATAAAAGAAAGAAATTATTCTCGGTCAATGACTGAAATCCTGGTCAGTCTTCTGAAACAAGCCACCTTTTCAAGTGGTATAAACTGCAAACTAAACTGGAAAAAGAAAAAAGAAAAAAAAGGAATCAATTGACAAACAGGAGGAAGGAGCAGAAAGATGGATGCCTCTAGTCATCTCACCGCCTCCAGGTTCCTCTTCCTAGATGCCACCATGTGTTCATTGAAGAGCGCCCTCTCCTCGTGGGGAACCTGCAGTCGGTCCCAAAGCTGCTGGATCTTCTCTCTGTGACTCTCGCAGGTCGCCTCGTTCTCTGCCTTACGTTCCTCCAGCTGCAGGATCAACATGGAGAAGAGCAGCAATGCTGAGTGAGAAATCTAATATAGCCTGAACACAATGTTGCTTCAAGCTTTCATAAACCTTAGAAAAAGTCCGCAGTGGGAAGCAGGATGTAATGTACAGTAAAATAAAAGCCCCCTGCCTGACAAAGGAGCAGTTTGAGAGCCGTGATGTTGTCCCTGGAAAGGCAAAAGGAGTCCTCATCTTCACAGACAACGTCTTTCTCGAAACTCGTCTCTGGGAGGTGGTCCAGTTCTTCCATGTGCAAAATTATCTGCTTCTTGAGCTCTGTGAACTCCGAGTATCGCTTTGCCTTTCAGGAAGAGAGGAAAGACCACCGTGTTTAAGTATGTGTGGTTCAGAGTCACCAAGGTTTGGTTCTTCACTAAACAGAATAAACATACAGTATTAAGGAGGATATGTTCGTTGTACTGCTGCTGATCCGCCACAAGTTAGATTTTACACAATGTCTCATGAAATTTCTGCTATCCAACAGATCCATGTTTGTTTTGAGGCAAAATTCACTTTAATACCGATTGATCCTTTATTTGCTCCTCCGTAGTAACATTTAATTATATCAGCAAATGAACTCGTAAATAGAAGCACATTTGTACACCAAAGAAAAGCAATTATAAAATAATTGCACAACAGAATCGAAAGTTCATGTTTTTATTAATCATTTTAACAATTATACAATTTAACAAGTGTTATGATGATGTCCACTACTGGCTTTTAGACCTTTGTTTGACATTTATGGTCTAGTTTCAGAACAAAATGTCCAGTTCTGCTTTATTTTAAAGCTGCCCAGCGACCAAATAGGCAGTAAATCAGTCCGTTGAGTTCTGAATGAGGGTGCATTCAGTAAATAAAGTAAATAAAATAAATAAAGGTGGTATTGCTTTATGCTGCTCTCAAACATCGAGTATTTTAAGTAAACAAAAGACACTTAGCCTAGTGGGGGTGGGGACAGCAGGATTATAATGCAGTGTGCTCATCGTTGAGTTCTTACATAAGTAGATGCAGAAGCCTTGACCTTCATTGCACTTTGTGGTCTTTGGGTGGTTGGTTATCACTGTAGCTTTTTTTTTATTGGTACATTTTAATCTACAAACATTCATTCTTGGTTTATTGAGTCTGTATTTGTCCTCCAACTGGTCACCTAAACACACCACTTGCAGTTTACAATTCCAGGGCGCCCTTCCTCTATGCTTCCTCGGTCAGTACGGCGATAGAAGAACCAGCCTCCTCTTCCTCTGCACCTTTAACCTGGACTCATCTTCAGCAGGAACAGAAACTGGCTACAAAGGAACAAGAGAGAAGAGTTTCCCACCTTCTCTTCATTCTGCTTGGCGATGTGCTGGCGGAAGTTCTCCAGCTGCTCCAGCGACGGCACCGAATCCGGAGCGATGGCGTACGGCAGGGAGCACAGAATGTCACACAGGTCCTGCTCCTGCTCCAGCAGAGCTTTCAGCTGATCCATCCGCCGGTTCTTCTCCTTCATTAGAACCTCCACCTCGGTGCGGATGTTCTTCTCTTGCTGGAGAATGCTAATGCCATCTTCCTCCTGAATAGAAAGAGACTTTAAGGAACTTTGGATTTCTAAAGCCACTTTCCCAACTAATGAATCTAAACTGTTTTATTTGAATCAACCGATCACACAACAAAACAATGACTGGAGCGTCTGAGAGGCATAAGGAACAGCAGGGGGTTCATCAAGGAAATGCTGCAAAAACAAGACATGCAACGGATCTTTTTCTTCAGCAGGATCCAACGTTTGATCCATTCAAACTCATGCTAAAGGGTATTAATAGAAAAACTTACCTCAAAAACAGGAATCTGGAGCTGCAAACAGAGTTTCTCCATATCTGTCCTGCACGTCTGGATGCTGCTTAGGAGCCTCTTTTTCATCGACTCCTCCTCTTTAATCATCATATCCAACAGGTTCTGTAGACAAATCAAGAAAAAAATAAAATAAAAAATAAATCAGCAGATGCTTTCAGTGGAAATGCAGAGGTTCTCCAACATCATAAAGAAACTTAAGCAAACCCCCTTTGACCAGCAGAGGTTACTTTTTTAAAAAGCCCCGACAAGTGTAACCTGTTCCAGCCACAGATGCCGTTGTCACGCTGATGCACATGTTACATATTGACTTTTATTCACCCTGTTTAAATCTCACTTCCACAAATTCAATGTTTGAAAACTGTGTATAGTTGACATACATAGGCAGGCTAAAATGTCTACATCTTTAGACCGTTTGGGAAATTAAATAACACAAAAAGTCACATAGATGTGTCTTTTCTGCATGCTCCACATGCAACAACACAATGCTAAACTTAGCTTCTAATATCCAGGGCATGATCAATCAAAAAAAAAAAAGTTAAAAGCTAAAGACGTTTCTCTTCCCATCCAGGAAGCTCTCAGTTCAAAATGTCTGGAGTAGTGAGGAGTTCCCAGCTCTATAGACCTGCAGGTGAGGCCTCATTAGAGCTTAGATTCACATGTAGATTCACCTGGAACTGATAGCAGCAACAATGGAGAGGTTTGATTCCTGCCCAGTTTCACCCCAACTCACACCTCCATGCATGTGACCACAACATTCCTCCTGTGAGCAATGCTAACGATGAGCCTAACGACTCTCCACTGAGAGGGAAGATCAGTTTCAGGTTAATGGGGCTGCACAATAAATTGCATTTGCAATATAACGTTAATAAAAAAAAAAAACATTTCCAAATGACAGATGTCTGCAATTTTTGCCTACGCAACAATGAATGGATCAGACACGACCTTTAGGTGTCTGTAAAATGTTTAAAGTGGGTTTGGTCCATATGGAAGGGAAGTGGGGTGCAGCAGTGAGATAATCTAGTTTTATTATCAGATTCACCTGTGCAGCCCCACAGGTGAATCTGAGCTACAACGAGGCCTCGCCTGCAGGTCTTTAAAGCTTGGAACTCCTCACTACTCCAGATATTTGGATCTGAGAAAGCTTCCTGGATGGGAGGAGAAACTTCTTCAGCTTCAGAACAGAACTCCAGTTGTTTTATTTATTTAACATTTTTACCACTAATCCGGCAGAGAGCTGAGGGATAATTTCACTGCTTAGATCAGCTCAATTTTTAAAATCTAGAATGCCGCATTTACTTGCAAAGGCCCTCCTTTAAAACCCAGAACAGGTCTTAGCCAAAGCAATAATCCATATGTTCAAATCACAAAAGAAATTGCTTTGTTATAAAACAGACATTTGAACCGATTTAAAACAGACTTTTTAAAATAAAAACAACCAGTCTCCACATAGAGGGATCAAACCCTAAAGCTGTAGCATTAACCCTGCCTATTAAACATTAGGACTCTAATCAAGTCCGTTTGACAATATACAAGAAAGCAGGCACTTCTGGAAATAAATAAATCCAAAGAGACCAGTGGGACAAGACTGTTGCAGATGACCATTAAAACATGTACCTCTAAAGTCATGAAATTCTCATTTAATGAATCTAAGTTTTCTCCCACTGACCTCTACCCAAAGCGTGCCAAAAAAAGGGGAACTGTTCCACTGCTGATCCGTGTGTTTTACACATTTAGACACTCGGGCTCTCGGAGGCTGCTCACCTTAATGTGGTTCTTGACAACATCAGTCCTCTGCAGCCTCTGGTCCTCCGGGATGCCGATCTCCTCCCAGATGTCCTTCAGGCGGCACAGCGCCTTATTCAGGCACGACACGGCCTCAGCTGCGAGCACCTCGCTACAACCAAACACAAGCGGCGACAACGAGCTCATTACACGGCAAAATAAAACTCCAAGGAGACGTCGGTGATAGCAAGAAGGCTAATAACTGGCAGCGTTTTTGAGCGACCATGACGTCAGTCCGGCTGTTACTAACTGTTGCTAACACGAACAACTCTTCGCTTTAACTTCATTTTAGTGTACCGAGTAACCCTAACCCCGATATTCGAAGCTCAGCCTTACCTCTTCCTCATTATGAATAAGTTTTTTTTATCCGACAAAACGAACAGCCGCGGATCTCCGCTCTGCCCGAATCCACCTGACCGTTTGTACACAATTCAAAATGTGCGTGCCACCGGCTTCTGCCTTCTGATTGGCTCCTGATGTGAGTGCGCTTAATGTTGCAACCGGAGTCAGCCGCCGACGGCTTCTTCTATTCACCGCCCATCCTCTAACAGGTTCGGCTTACGCCCGTGTAATTATTTACACAAAATACTTCTATGGAGGGTGTGGCGTTTTTCTGCCTTAATCAGACTGGTTAACAGACAGTGGATTGAAACTTCAGCTTAATAAAGAAAAATGACAGACATGTTTAAAAAAAAACACATTTATTCGCTTTATACATTTTTTACAGTTCTGTTAATGAAGGTGACAAAGCATGAGCAAACATTCAGAGCTGAAAGGGATGTGTGACGTGAGGCAGCAGGAATGTGTCTTTTTCCAGTCAATGTCCACAGGCTTTATACGTGGTTGTCCAGCAGAGCCTCCAGGAGCCTCGAACTGTTTGTAATTGCAGTTGTTACCACAATGAACTTATAACCTGGAACAGACAACAGTAGTTTTAATGATTACGTGTTTTTTCCTCCATCAAAGCTACAGTTACATGTGACAGGGCCGGCCCAAGATTATCTGGGGACTTAAGAAGAATTTGATTTGGTGGCCGACTTCCTGTCAAGCCTACCGCCCGCTAGCCGAGAACAGCAGCATTTCAAAACTGGTATGGAAGAATGGGCTTAGTTTCATTGGTTCGGGGTACAAAGGTTTCAAAAAGAACCACAGAACATTAGCAAATATTCTTTAACATGCAGAAAAGATTTGACTAATAGCATTCAATTATAGTTGTAAGATTTTTCAATGTAGGTTTACAAAAAAAAAAAAAACATTTGCCAGTACTTGTGAAGCTTAAACAAACTTTAAACAATTTGAAATCTATTAAGCAATTCTCATTCTGTATAAACAAATGTCAGCTTTTATACAAAGGTCTGAGTGCATACTCAATTCTGATTGGTTGCAGGGTGTCTGTTAAAAAGTAGTTTAGGACACCTATAAAAAAAAGTTCCGGTCAAATTGCCTGATTGTTCTAAATTATTGCACTGGCTCAAATGTTAGCTGGTAAGGGCAAGTCAGTTGAAGCTGGCAATGCGTCACAACGAGAGAAAAATGTGACATTTTTCTAATTATAAGATGTTAATTACACAAAGCCTGTAAATGAAAGCAACAACAACTAGTTAAGCAATTAACATATGGAAAATAACAAAACTGATAACAAACAAATTGTTCAGTGTATTCATATCCGTGGCTAAAAGCGCCACACTTCAATTGATAAGAAAAGAAGTTAATAAACATTAAAATATGTAATTTTAATAACTAAGTAAAAATATATTTTTAGCAATTTGAATGCGTCAACAGTGTATTAAAAATACAAACATTTAATGTAATTAATTAAAGTATGGTTTCATTATGTGTTTAACTCATAATTAATTCAGTATTTAAGTATTTTATAGTCTGCTAAGTTACACTGTCACCATAGACTAACATCTGATTGGACCACAGTAAACCAACTGCAGACCAATCACCTTCTCTATAGCGGTTTTAGCTCCGCCTACATCCTTTGATGGGTAATGCTGACAAGCAGGATAAATTCATGACATGCTGCAACAAAGGCTAGTGCAATAATTACAGAAAAAAATTAAACAAGTTTCAACAAATAATTAATGTACAATTTGTTGGATTTGTGTCACATTAATTTCTGTAAGAAATAAATTATTTAAACATATGAGTCAGTCAAGTATTTAATGAATTAATGTACATATTTAATGTTTTATTTAAAAAGGTACACATTTAAATATTTATTTGGAGACTTAATGTGTTGAATAGTGGTACTTTAGGCCTATAAAATATTAAAATATACTAATTTGTCAAAAAAGTATGTTATCAAAAGATTTATAAAAAGGAAACAGCAATGATTTCTACCTCTCTTTTAAAACCAATGTTCTGTTAAAAGCATTCCCAGTTACTGTTCAAACATTTATGTTCACCTTTCTCTTTTCCCAGAAAACGGAGTGCTGAAATCTCAGAGAAGGTGCATCCACCGAGGAACATGACCAGAATGATCCGTTGAGCGTCACTCTTCGGCTTAAAATCAGCTCCGCTGCTGCCTGAAAGGGACAGAAAAATAAAAATTAGGCAGCTTTCAAATAAAAAAAAAAAGCTCAAATTAATGTTGTTCCACTCACAGCTTCTTAACATTTTGGATTAGAGGAAATTCCCCAGTGATCTAACCTGTAACAGCAAATTCATGCCCATTTATCAGCCTGGTTACTTCTTCCAGCCCCGTCCAGCCGTCTCGCTCCAACACCTGAGCAAAAACCAAAGAGAACAGGAAAATGATTTTGGTTTCCATGTGAAAACTCCCATCCGGAGGAAGGAGAGGACTCACCTGCTCAATAAGTTTGCAGCTTAGGGGGATGTAGGCGCCGCTGAAGATATAGGCCATGTCTCGAGGAACACGTAGGTCATATTCTTCATCTGACTTTGGTACCTTTACCAAAAAATAAAGTTAGAAAAGTCCAGTTTCTTTACAAAAGCCAGGAAAACTAGCTGCCCACACCATGAAGCTCTAAAACAGTGGAGAGGATCGTTGTTCTTTACCAGGTTGAGCTTTCGACTCAAGGCTCTAAAATTGCTCTTCTTGGCCAGAGAAGAAAAGGCGTCAGTCAGTTTTCCTACACAAAAATAAAAAATACTTTTCTAAACATCTTCCACAGCGTTAATAATACAGGTAAAAGCAAGTAAATTAGAATATTTAGAAAAACTTGATTTATTTCAGTAATTGCATTCAAAAGGTGTAACTTGTACATTATATTTATTCATTGCACACAGACTGATGCATTCAAATGTTTATTTCATTTAATTTTGATGATTTGAAGTGGCAACAAATGAAAATCCAAAATTCCGTGTGTCACAAAATTAGAATATTACTTAAGGCTAATACAAAGAAGGGATTTTTTAGAAATGTTGGCCAACTGAAAAGTATGAAAATGAAAAATATGAGCATGTACAATACTCAATACTTGGTTGGAGCTCCTTTTGCCTCAATTACTGCATTAATGCGGCGTGGCATGGAGTCGATGAGTTTCTGACACAGCTCAGGTGTTATGAGAGCCCAGGTTGCTCTGATAGTGGCCTTCAACTCTTCTGCGTTGTTGGGTCTGGCATTCTGCATCTTCCTTTTCACAATACCCCACAGATTTTCTATGGGGCTAAGGTCAGGGGAGTTGGCTGGCCAATTTAGAACAGAAATACCATGGTCCGTAAACCAGGCACGGGTAGATTTTGCGCTGTGTGCAGGCGCCAAGTCCTGTTGGAACCTGAAATCTCCATCTCCATAGAGCAGGTCAGCAGCAGGAAGCATGAAGTGCTCTAAAACTTGCTGGTAGACGGCTGCGTTGACCCTGGATCTCAGGAAACAGAGTGGACCGACACCAGCAGATGACATGGCACCCCAAACCATCACTGATGGTGGAAACTTTACACTAGACTTCAGGCAACGTGGATCCTGTGCCTCTCCTGTCTTCCTCCAGACTCTGGGACCTCGATTTCCAAAGGAAATGCAAAATTTGCTTTCGTCAGAAAACATGACTTTGGACCACTCAGCAGCAGTCCAGCTCTTTTTTTCCTTAGCCCAGGTGAGACGCTTTTCGCGCTGTTTCTTGGTCAACAGTGGCTTGACACGAGGTATGCGGCAGTTGAAACCCATGTCTTTCAAGCGTCTCTTGGTGGTGGATCTTGAAGCACTGACTCCAGCAGCTGTCCACTCCTTGTGAATCTCCCCCACATTTTTGAATGTTTTTTTTTTCACCATCTTGACTAGGGCGCGGTGACCCCTATCGCTTGTACACTTTTTCTGACCACAGTTTTTCCTTCCCTTTGCCTCTCTATTAATGTGTTTGGACACAGAGCTCTGAGAACAGCCAGCCTCTTCAGCAATAACCTTTTGTGTCTTTCCCTCCTTGTGCAATGTGTCGATGGTCGCCTTTTGGACAGCTGTCAAATCTGAAGTCTTCCCCATGTTTGTGTAGGCTTCAGAACTGGACTGAGAGACCATTTAAAGCCCTTTGCAGGTGTTTTGAGTTAATCAGCTGATTAGTTTGTGGCACCAGGTGTCTTCAAAATTTAACCCTTACACAATATTCTAATTTTGTGACACACGGAATTTTGGATTTTCATTTGTTGCCACTTCAAATCATCAAAATTAAATGAAATAAACATTTGAATGCATCAGTCTGTGTGCAATGAATAAATATAATGTACAAGTTACACCTTTTGAATGCAATTACTGAAATAAATCAAGTTTTTCAAAATATTCTAATTTACTGGCTTTTACCTGTATAAAAAATGCAATAAAAATATATAGGACAAAAGAGTGATTTTGGCAGAGTTTGAACCACAGCTTCTCTTATGATTCGTTTCATCAAATTTCCTCAATTAGTTGTCATACAATCATTCATAAAACAAAACAAAAAGAGGAATTTCCATATTTATCTCTCCGCAGTCCATAATTTTAGTCAATTAAAGCACGGTTAAGGAGTCTGATGCCTTTGATGAACAGCTGAGATCTCAGATATTTTAGGACCCATTAGTGATCAAAAGCTCACAGAACCCCATGGACGAAGAATCACTTTTGGGAAACTTTACGCTTTTACTAAACCTTACTGTGAATAAAATAAGCCTCGTGTCGGGAGTGCCCAACCACAGTCTTCAAGAGCTAATATATGCATTCTTTCCCAGCACACCTGAATCAAATGTACACTTCGCCACCAAGCCTCTCCAAAGCTAATGAGAACATTCAGCCATTCCTACAGTCATATAGACGGGAATTACAATGGTTGTTTGAAAATAGTATATATAGATTATTATTAGGGCTACTGGGGCTGCAATAGTAATCCTGGATTTTCTATTAGCATATGGGAGGTGAGCTACAGATGGGCTGAGGTTATATGCAGTAGAGTTCGCAGCACTGTTGATGGCGGCAGAATGGGCCTCAGGAACTAATGCAAACATCTTAATATGCAGTGACTCTGGTTCAGCCACGGCTTCTATTACATCAGGGTTTGCAATACATAAAGATCTATTGCATGACATCTGCCGGGTTAAACTAAGGGTGCTGGTATGAGAAAAACAGTTGTGTTTATACAGTGTGGCTACCTACATACATAGGTATAGAGGGGAATGAAAAAGTGGATAGACTCGGGAAGGAGGTGCTGCAGAAGGACGAGGTGGACTCAAATGTCTGTTTGACAAGCGGGGAAGGGAAGAGTGTAATTAAGAAGGAGGCGGGTCGACTCTGGTACCATCAGATAAGGGCTGGCATTTATTCTGGGCTCAGGATAGGGTGGGTGTGGTTAAACACAAGGGAGTAGGTTAGCAGGTTATGAACTGGGCTCACACATCTGAATTCATCTCAAATTTAAATGGAAGGCACCCACGGGTTGCTGTAGTTTCGGTCACAAGGATCAAACTGTGGAGATTACGTATGGGAGGAAGAGCATAATTTGGCTCAGATGGCTCAACAAGCAGGGAAGTCTGCCAGCAGCTGAGACGCTGAGGTGTGGAGAGGAGGAGGGTGGGTGGAGGGTTATGGTATAAAGGTGACGGGATTATTTAATAGAAACTTAAATTAGGTTGGCTGAGTCTTAAAGAGGCGGTAACGCAACAGAGTGAATGCAATTAGCTGTTAAACACCAAAGAAGAAAAAAATGTAGCTTTTTGGTTCAGGTGTGTTGGAAAAGGAAGCATCTAAGTTGCAGGATAGTACCTTTGGAGGACTGGACTTGGGCACTTTTGCCGTATGTCAACCTTGTCCAGAAGCTACGTTAGCATCTCTGGGCTCGGAGGAATGGGGTTGTATCAGGGCCCTAAGACAAAAGAAAACACTCTGCACACGTTATAAATGCACAGCCAAAGGGAGGGTACAGCCACCGGACTGGCCTGCTGGCAGTCTTTGACCCGTCTGCGGTAGAAGATTCTGGAGAGCTCACAAACTAAAACAACTGGACCAAAAGAAAACCCTGAGGTTCCCCGTGATTTTTTATCCTTCATGTCACAAAGACCCAGAAACACTTAACAGACAAAACAGCTCTTTTCAGAATGTGCTGCAACCTGAAACTCAGGAAGATCTGAGTTTCTACAGCTTAAACGGAGCCATGAAAGAAAAGGAGCAATATGTGGTTCATGCTGTATGCAACAGTGAAAAAAAGTGCATTATTCATGTTTCTAAAACTTTTTAAATGTGAAAAGTTTTTCCTACTTGAGTTTGTAGAACTGAACCCGTTTTACCTGCAGTCCTGTCGTTGACCAGTTTGCCCACTTTGCTCTCCATAACGGTGAGCGTCTCCCCCGGCTGCTGCTCCTCCAGCAGCCCCAGCTGCTTCAGGTTGGAGAACGTGAGCAGATGGTCCGCTCCGTAGCTCTGATGGGTTCAGGCAGAGAAAACAGAACGGGTCAAACACGGAACCGCGGGATCAGCGCGGGGCCTGAGGTTTGCTGTTTGTGTGTCTGCTAGCAGGAAATCACATGTGAAGCAGCTTCCTTCTTACACACATTACTGCATCTTTGTGCCGCCAACGGTTAAGTTTATGGTGCAGTATGCGTACTGCTAAAGGTTTTCAGCTAACACACACGTGGCTTACAGGTCGAAACATTCAGGTCAGCAGAGGTTGAATTAAATCACATCTTATCAAACTTTGAAGATTTTTGACTTAGCCGTTTTAAAAAAAAATCTTAAATCATTTAACCATTTAAGCAACTAAAAATCTTTATAAATTACCTACTCTGGGTATGCTCATTCTTTCTAAACAAATATACATTTTGAGATTCATCCTCAGCATTCCTGGAGTCCCCGTGTCTCTATCCGGGGGTCAGAAGCAGCATCTTAGTTAGCTGATGCTTTGGGGGCAATTTCAATAAAAACAAACATAAACTTTTACGAAAACTTAAAAGAGTGTAAATTTTGTATTATTTTCTAATTATAAAAGAATAATTGTGAGAATTTAACTTTTAAAGGATGCTCTTAGGGCTCCCCAGGTGGTTTGGGGGCCCTAGGCAGTTATTGAGCTCAATTTGTTGCAATCTGTCAGTTTATGCCAGCTACATGAAATTTGTAAACATTGAGATTATTTTGTGATATTTTCAAAAAAAAACTTTTCACATTATTTTCAGTTTTAATACTTTAGGTATGCTACAAAAAAAGAATAAAAAAGAACAGAAAACAGGAACAAACAGGAATAAATTGTTCAGTGTTTACTTTTCCAAGGGTTAAAAGTGCAGCAACCCATTTACGTTTAAGAAATAATTCACTACGTTTTAATCTAATCATATAAACTGAATTGTAACAAGCATACAGTTTAAAAGCTGAAATCTTCCTCTAAACTTGATACCAGAACTTTAACTCCAGTTTTAGCATCACCTGCCGTGCTGATTTTCACTATTTTGCTTTACACAAGGTAGAAACGTTCAAAACCAGTTTTGCTTTGCACGTTTTAAATAAGCGTAGTAAACTATATACAGACAACAATGAGATAAAGTGTCACACGGGAGCTTAGTGTTTTTTCCAAAGGTAAAATCTTCATGCAGCGGATCTATAACAACCCTCCACAACGACCTGGAGCCCAGATGAAACGTGTTCAAAAAATCCTGAATATTAATTCATATTGTATTATAGCAGCAAAAAAATGAAAAATAAAAATCGGTCCAGGTTAACATTGATCAGACATGTAAACAATCACAGCACCAGCGTAGAAAGCAGCTCCTCTCTGACAGCGATCATTTTTCCTCCACTGCACGGCCAAGTCTATAACGACGGTCCCACGGGTGACGTCAGCGGCACATTATCTGCCGCAGACTGTGACACGCCGGGCCTTAAAAATCCGTTTGATCATGTAAACATACAGGCACAAGAGATGAGTTTTTGGAGATCTCTTCTTTGGTTTTTAAAGATGTAAAACAGAGTTTACGTGTGGATTAACGGCCTAGCCGCGCACAAATTTCCTCGCTTTCCCAGACATCCGGCTACATGTGGACTGGCCCTAAATGACGCCTCAGGTTTTCCTAGTCTTTGAAAGTTCTTAAAGTCCAGTTTTCTTGTTTGTAGTGGTCTTAATTCCGAGTATTTCCCTTTTTTTAGGATAAAGAGTGACTTCTTTTAAAACTAGGGTCAAATTTCCATCCATCCTGTCTGTTATAATTAGCTGCTTCATCATCTCCATTAACCAACGATATTCTCCAAAAGAAACCAACATAAGTGTCACTTTCAGCTCACTAGTAGGAGACGCAGCTTCTTACAAGTACTTGTACAAAAAAAGTGGGACAAAAGGGGGTTAAATTTCACCAGTGATTATATTATATTATATATTATGCTGTCTTCTCTAACCCCCAGTGGGTCGAGGCAGATGAGCGTTCACACTGAGCCTGGTTCTGGTTCTGCTGGAGGTTCTCCTCCCTGTTAAAGGGGAGTTTTCCTCTCCACTGTCGCTTCATGCATGCTCAGTATGAGGGATTGCTGCAAAGCCATCAACAATGCAGACGACTGTCCACTGTGGCTCTACGCTCTTTCAGGAGGAGTGAATGCTGCTTGGAGAGACTTGATGCAACCTGCTGGGTTTCCTTAGAGAGGAAACTTTCTGACCAACCTGGAGGATCTGATGGAGTCTGACTTTGGAAAGAGCCTTGAGATGACATGTGTTGTTAATTGGTGCTATATAAATAAAATTGAATTGAATTATAGTTTCATACTCAGAAATACACTCAGCCTAATTCCACATAGAGTGAAAAAAGCTCAAACTAACCTCAGTGTGGATCAAAGAAATCTCAAAAAAACACATTCTGAATGTAAGAAATGTAAACCTACGTTTAGGAAATGCTCATTAGACAAGTTGTTGCCGTTCACACTTACCTTTTGACTCCACGTTTTAAAGTCTGTGTGCTCACCTGGAGATACTGCGCCTTTAACGACCTGAAATCTTTCGGCAGGAGTCCTGCAAGAGAAGCAGTCACAAGCCCGTCTTAAAAACGTTGAAACAAACGGACGTTCCTGCCAGGAAGCTCAGACGGGAATTCACCGTTTTCCGTGACGGACAGAAGGCACAGCAGCCGGAGGCTTTCAATCATGGACACCTAAGGACCAAAAAAGAGAGGACAGAAGAACGAGAGGAGCGTTTCTTAGAAGGTTCTCGGTTCTGGAGCCTTTCTTTCAACCAATACCTGTGACAGGAGAAGCCCACCTGTCTGTTGATGTGCTCCTCTATGAAAGAAACACATTCACGGATTTCAAATCCTTCAAGTAAACCTGAGGGAACACAAGAGCGTCAGTATACTACCAACCTGCAGCCACGATCTGCTCGTGATAAATAATGAAGCACAAAACAAAACATGCATCTCTGCTTTACAATTATAAACGACTTAAAGGTCACAAATGTGAAGAGAGGCGCCGCGTGTGGACGAGCAGGCTGGAAGGACATCAAAGGAACAAAATAAGGTAGCAGCCGCGTCTAAAGGGGAAAATGTTTGTGGAATATTTCATATGTTAAATAATAATGCTTTTATCCAGCCAGGAAGGTCCGACTGAGACGTAGTGTGTCTACAGCATGGAAGCCGGTGAGCACAAAGCAGAAGAGGATGATCAAAGCAATTACTAGTTTAATAATAGTTTCAGAAGCTGTTTTTGTCTTATTTTCACAGCTTTGTTGCAGAACTAAAAATAAGTCATTTGTAGCTTAGTTTGGTTGCAAAATCCCTCAGGAAGAGCATTAATTGATTGATTGATTGATTGATTGACTGATTGATTGATTTGAGCATGAGAAAAGTTAAATTAAAAACAACACAAATGGAATACAAAATTTTAAAAATCTAGCTGCATCTGAGACATCATCAGGCCTAAAAATTAACATAGTCACATTTAATTGTGTGTAAAATCTAAGAAGTGAAATCTGGATTTCTAAGTGAAGATAAAGTTTCCGTTGCAGCCCAGAGAAAAGCCTCCAAGAACCTCAACTAAGAGACCGGAACCGGATCTAAAGCGAGGACATGTTCGTCTTACAGTGCTCAGTCTTCAACAGCTCCTGGAAATCCTGCTTTGTTTTCTTCTTCATAATCGACTCGCTGGCGCTGATGTCTGAAAGAGAGACTGCCGTGAGGAGCTGCAGCGTGGCTCATCTTTACACAGCGTGTGATAATCTGTAAGGAAACGCCGCGCTGGCAGGTGACGCTCACGTAGGGTAAGCAGCCGGTGCTCCTGCTTTAAACCCTTCAGCTCCTCGGACACAAACGCCTTCATCTGCTTTATGTCCATCCCTCGTCTCTTCTGCAGGATTCAGAGACAGGAGGAAGATTAAAACCATCCACTCACCTGAGCTACGGTCCTAACATTTACTCACATCATACGCAATTTGGAGGTTCCTGGCTTTCTGGCTGAGGAAGCCGAAAACGTTGGAGAAATGCTCGTTTCGGATTTCGTTAAACACCTGCGAGAAACGGACAAACGTTCAGCTTCAGGCCTGAAAGCAGCGGACGAATGGCTCCGGCGCCCGGCCTACCTTATCCTGGGAGTTCAGCATGACTTTTATACTCTTGTCAGAGGAGGTGACATCGGTTCCGAACTCCACGCATCCTGCAGGACAAGATGCAGAAAGAGTCGCACTGATGACAATAAACAGGCTTTGGGTTGCCTGGATTCAGTCAGTAATGCCCAACTTGATTCAATAAAAAGCCAAAAAAACATTAATAATGTGTTGAAATGTTGAATCGAGGACATTTAGCTCAAATAAAGATGAAAACTCTGGTCTCTGTGGATAAATACCAACCTCTACATAAACCCTGACCTCTTGTTGCAGCTGAAGCTTGCACAGTGAGGAAGTCATCTCTAATTTCACTGTGATCAACCATCCTGAGCGTCAGAACGACCAGGATCCGTCTTCATTTAGTCAGACTGAACTGAAACGAATTAATCTCATGGCTCTAGTGCTGTTTGCTCCCCCTTCTGTTTGCACACATTTCCTCCCAGACCGGAACATACTGGCCTATAATCACTGGTGCTGCTCAGTCCAGCTGGTCTGCGTCCACTCACTACTACTCTTACAAATCAGAGGAACTTGTTTGATTTGTTTTTATGCATTTTTCTTAAATCCCAACTTGACTCAGTAAGTTTCTGCAGGAACTTTAAGGGATAATCTTTCTTTCTTTCTCTTTCTATATGTCTTTCTTTCTTTACACTCGGAGCATCTTCACTCCCACGCAGTAAAATGTAATCACTGGATAAGAAGCTGTTTATCTGTTTAAACTCACTGCTGGTGTGAAACATTTTAAATCCAAAATACGTTGGAAATGTGGTTAATCCGTTTCAACAAGCTTTTTATGCTGGGGTTGCATGGTGGCACTGTTGGAGCCAGAAGGTCGTGGGTTCAAATCCCAGCCTGGCATCTTTCTACATGCAGTTTGCATGTTCTCCATGTGCACAGGTGGGTTCTCTCCTGGTACTCCGGCTTCTTCCCACAGCCCTAAAGCACAACTGTTAGGTTAATTGGTTGCTCTAAACTGCCCTTAGATGTGAGCGTTGTGCACGGTTGCCTCTTCTGTGAGTCTCTGTGTCGTCCTGTTACGGACTGGAGGACGCATCTCACCCGATGACTGCTGGAGATCGGCACCAGCCCCCCGGCAACCCTGCAAGGACAAGTGAGCGTTCACACTGAGCCTGGTTCTGGTTCTGCTGGAGGTTCTCCTCCCTGTTAAAGGGGAGTTTTCCTCTCCACTGTCGCTTCATGCATGCTCAGTATGAGGGATTGCTGCAAAGCCATCAACAATGCAGACGACTGTCCACTGTGGCTCTACGCTCTTTCAGGAGGAGTGAATGCTGCTTGGAGAGACTTGATGCAACCTGCTGGGTTTCCTTAGAGAGGAAACTTTCTGACCAACCTGGAGGATCTGATGGAGTTTGACTTTGGAAAGAACCTTGAGATGATATGATGATTTGGAGCTTTATAAATAAAATTTAATTGAATTGTCGACAGTGGATGGACGGTTGGATGCAAGCTTTTATATAATGCAGGAAATTGTTTAACTTGTTACAATCAGGTGATTTTTACTGATTCTTATAGATTTGGAAATAAATAAATATTACCATTTGTTATAATAAATAACATATATAAAATGCGGCTGTTTTACCCTGTTAAATCTCTCCCACTTTCAGCTACATTTATGGTCGATGGTAATAAAACATGACGGCATCATCCGATTAACATCGATAGTTTTCAGCAGCTCATTTAGAACGCGTCGGCTTGGTGACCTATTTTTAACCAAAGACTTTCTCAATGATACCAAATAACTCAAAACTACAACGTTCCTAATAAAAATGTATTATATTTTTCCTCGGGCTATATCGTTGAAATATTTGTAGAGGACTGTATGCGGTTCTGCAGAATTTTGCTGCAGCTGAAACAACCCTTCGCCGTGATCCGCCCCTCATGATGCTCCTATCTGGACACAAGCATCCAGAATCTGAAATCACAGCTTCAGCTCCGTGATCCTTCTGTCCTCCTTTGCTTCTCACAGCCTTTTTGAACACAAATGTTGTTTAAACGATAACCACATTAAAAAAAATTTGGTTTGACCCGTGAAGACAAGATTTCTCTTCCATTTGTGTTTTCATGTTAAACTTCATGTTAAGCTTTTTAAATGTGAGGTAAGAAGTTGAGGGATATGTAATCTTAACATACTGCTGGGTAATTTTAATTATTTGGGTCTGTGGGGAACTGTTTTTGAACGCTAATTTTCATTTAAACCGACAGGATGTAAAAAAATATACCTTCATTGAGCCTCAGTTGAACGAACGAACACAGATACCCACCACATTTGATCCTAAATATATCGTCCACCAGCCCCTCGTAGACGACTTGTGAGCATAAGGGAGTGACAAAGTCCACATCTGTTAAAGAAAGAGTGATGTTAGAGTGGAGAGAAAGCACAGCGCGGCCTGGATCCACTCCGATGGTTTCTCACCGCGATCGATGAGAAAAACATTCCCGATTTCAGCCTGCCGAGGCTTTTGATCTCCCTCTTCTACCTGCTCCCGCCACGACTCGTAGGTCATCTGGGGACGGAGAATCAGCAACAGATGAGTCAACGCAGAGAAAGCCACCGGATCTGAAAGTCAAACTTTTGCTTTTTTATTTTTAACTTTCTGGACCTTAGAACAGCGTCCGATGCCGTAGACCTTGGAGAACGGCCCGAAGAGGGAGTGAAGGAGGTGTAGAGCACTCCCAGCGGTTCTCACCCATCGCTGGTCTCCTGCCTGCAGGGAGAAAAGGCTCATGAGCTAAAAGGGTTTTTATGTTGTTCATTTCAAGTCATTCTGAGTGGATAACCTCAAAAGGTAAAATATCTGCACATGCTACATTTTAAAAAATGTGTTTAATGTTTATTTTTCCCTCAGTGCTGACTAAATCTGAGGCATGAGTCTTCTAAACTCCTAATCTTTATGTGCTTTACACCTATTGTTCAAACAATTTGCTTTAAAGCATCTGGAACACAATCAGCAGGGAAAAAAGACTAAAACACATTAAACAAAAACTGTCCCCAAACAAATAAATAAATAAATAAATAAAAGGATAAACCTAAATAAACCCAAAAAAACATGCAGAAAATCTAGGACAGGTAAGGAAATGAGCTTATACAGAGTTCCTACACAATGTGTTCAAGTCAACATTCCTTTTTTTAGTCCAACTTTAAGTATAAATAGAGGATTTCACCATAGAACTGACTGAGAAGAAGACGGAAGGACAAACCAACGGATGGTTGAATAATGAGACAATAAATGAAGCCTGGAAATAGTTTTTTTAATATCCATCTTATTTTTTGATTCTTATTCGGATTATTTTTTAAAAAATTATAAAATTGTGTATTTTTCCAAACATGTATGTAGAGTCTTTTACAGGCGCTCTGAGGTAGTGTGGCTGGACAATATGGCATAAAACTAAAATCTCAGATTTTATTAGACCAAATCCGATTAATCGTTTTTTTTAACCTCCTTTTCGTTTCACAAAAAGAGACTAAAGAAATTATTTCAAAAACTTGTTTTTATGTCAAGCATTTCGTCTGGGAGTTGACCTGAATTCAAAGAGCACTTTGCAACTAAATGCAAGCCGTGAAACATGCTGGTAAAACAAGATGGCGGCCCTGCCGATGAAAATATAACAAAATGTTTGCTGCTGGTGGTTTTATGCAATGAGCTAACAGGCTTCACTTCACTTGTGTAACTTCAAAACTAACTTTAAAAAAATTTATTAATTAATTAAAGTGCCTTGTATTATGGTAAGTTTCCTCTTTACAATATTTTGACAATATATTTTCCTAAACATATATCCCGCATTGCTGCTGTTGACTTCATGGAAGCTCAATGAGAACATTTCCAAAATAAAATCCAGATTTTCCAAAAACTGAATCTTCATAAATTTTAAATTCAAATGAATGGGTTAAATTGATTTATCCCCCAGTTGTTAAACCCTCTGATGTACCAGGAAGTTGTCTCTGAAGAACTCGGGAAGCTCCAGACTGATGATGTCATCGTCCAGCGGTAGGAGGTAGAAAGCCCATTCATCCGTGGTCACATCTGCAGGAGGACAGACACAACTTCAGCGCTCTCCGTCGCCTTTCACTGCTGACCGTTAATAAATCAAAGCAGCAGCAGAGAGAAACTGACCACCAAAGATGCCCTGCTCCTCCAGCACCGCCTCACAGGCGTAGAACTGAACAGGAAGGAGAAAGGCGGCAGGTAAACGACGACATTCACACAATCTAAACAAACTTAGAAATCATTTTACACTGGACCAGATGGTGTCACAGAACTGGACAGGACTTGTTTAAATGGGAGCTTAGCAATAAAGCACCTTTAAACCAACAGAAATTTGCAATTCACTCAAGCAAAAACAGCTAAACACTACAAAAAAGAAAACAAGATTAAACTGGGTGAATTTAACATCTAATAATTTAAATAGTTTTTTATATAACTCAACAGAACATTACAGTAGGCGTGTCACAATAAAACAATTTACTTGACGATAAACCTTCCTAAAAATGATTGCAATGAACCACAATATTGTCATCTGGAGACCTTTTTCAACTAATATGACAATGATATGGCATTATAATGTAAGTATATCCTCTCAACATAACGACGAAGATAAAATAAGCGGTTAGCCGGCGTCAATTAGCTTAAATCCAAAAAGCTCCCACCCTGCAGCGGTCGTGTTCGGCTTTCCATTTTCTTTTCTAAGTAGCGTTTCTCTGGCTCTCCCTCTCATGCTACACTTTAAGCTTGTGCCTAAAACAAGTTTTAACCTCGTCTACACTGAGGAAACAAGAAGGAAGGGGGGAGCAGACGCAAGCATTTTAATTAATCACGTGATTAAAATGTATCGTGTGATTAATTGATTTAATGATTATTGTGGCAGCTCTACTTTGCAGAACATATTTTTAATGGATTACATTAAACTGGATCACAGCTGTACTGATTTTCCCTTCAAAAACTGGACTGAAATTATTTAAACGGAATTATAGGCTTATTTAAAATTAATTAGACTAAACCCGTTTATAACTGGTCGGAGCAGAACTGCTCAGATTTGAATGGAAAAGTCACATGAGGTGATTTGGCTAATAAGCATATAAACTGGTGGTAATCCATTAAATCTGAACAACGTTGACGTCACAGGAGCCAAACGTGGGCTTGACACTTGCAGCAGAGGAGGACGTGCCTTTTGGGGGGTGAAAATGATCTTGTATCGTCTGTATTTTCCTGCTGCCTTGTCTGCATTGACCACATCTGAGAAGAGGGAGAATAGATCATGAATAAAAAATATTTAGGCAAGATGAGTCAAACTTGTTTATTTAATACTTTTCTGAGTTTGCAGTCCTTAATTTGTCAAATGTCCACACAGTGGCCTTTATAAGGGCTACAGTTGTATATGTTTATATACAACAGATATATTACATGCAGAACGGGAGCAGGTTGTAAAAAAAAAAAAGACTATGCTGGTGAGGCGAGACAAAACAATCCACTTTACTTACCACAAATCCACTTCACGGTTTGTATTCGTGGTCGAATCAGAAAGCAGAGCCTGTAAAAGTTGTGATGAAGTCAGATAACGCGTCCAGGTATAAAAAACCTTTTTACATATTTAACAGGGACTCACTGATCTGAGATGCTGCTTATAGGCTTGTACTCCACTTTGTAAAGTTTGTCGACTTCATGTTGCTGCAAAACGGGACAAATCAAACGTGTTGAAAGTATTGGAACCGTGAGCTGTTTGCATTGAGACAAAATAGAAGCAAACACGGTTTACCTTTAATATCGAAACATTTGCAATTCGATCCAGTGGACTCATCAAGTCCGAATCAATGAACAGGTCCTTCTTCCCCGGCAACTGTATGTTAACAAAACGTATCAGTGTGGATAACAGAAGGTTAGCATGTTTCACATTAGCATGTACCAACACCAAGCACCTGCTCCAAAATTAAACTGAAATCTAACCCGAATCCAGGGCTGGACGATAATTCAATAACAATATATATCGATCGATAGACATATGTCGATGATAGAAAAAAAGGGTCAATAAAAAAAAAAAAAAAAAAAGTAGAATAACAGTTTTCCTTCCTTTTGCATTCTAGCCATGTAGATTAATATTACAGTCGTTACATCCTCCCAACCAATCACAACGCAGATCCAGGAACCAAGCCCCGGCCCCTTCATAGAGTTCAGAGAGCGTTCCTTTTTTCTTTTTAAAAAACTTGTAGTTTTGGTAAAAAGTTGATTGAATAAAGGGTTGAGTTTGAATTCAGTGTCTTTGTATTCTTTCTTTAAAAAATGGTCATTAAGCAACAGTATAAAATGGCCAGGGCTGCACTTAAAATCTATGTTTTGTTGATAATTATCGATATCAATCAATGTGATTTCTATTTAAACAATATGCTTTTTTTCTATATCATCCAGCCCTACCCTAATCCACGTGAATGAATGAAAGATTGAGCTGTTTTTAGACCGATGACATGCCGTGTGTTTGGAGGCGTGAAGGCAAGGTTTCCAAACCTAAGAAGAGTGCACCAACTACCATGCATGGAGGTAGCAGCATCATGCTGGGGGCCAGTTTGATATCGGTGCATCTCACAAAACAGAGAGACTAATGAAGATGAAGGACAAGCAACAAAATCTTCAACTTGACCTCAAATCAACCATACTGACCAATGGAAATCTCTCTCTGGAAGAGTCGGGTTGACAATTTCACACCTAAGGACATAGTTCTAACTGTCAAGCATAGCAGTGGCGGTTTCATGCTGTGGCGGCTGTTCAGCTCCCAGTGGTACCGCTGAATTGCATAAATCGGATTGAAGTATGAAGACGGAGAACTAACTCCACTTTCTTCAACTTCATCTCTAATCCTCAGCTACACGTCTGAGATCTGGACTCAACGGTGCGTTCCAGCAGCAAAATAAACCCAAACTCGTTTGGGATTGAATAAAGTAGGGTTTGTGTAATAGCGCTGACCTCAACGCCATTGAAATTAACTTTAAATGAAATCTGCCAGCAGTTTGAGAATGGCTACAAAAAGTGAGTAGTTGAAACACATTTGACCAGATTAGATTATGTTTACTGTAAACCTGAGTCCGGTATGTATAGTTTTGAACCTGTACGGATTGCAGAAAATCATAAACACATTCTAATTTGAGCAATTCCATTCAATTCAATGTTAATTATATAGCGCCAATTCATGATACACATCATCTCAAGGCTCTTTACAAAGTGAGATTCCATCAGATCCTCCAGGTTGGTCAGAAAGTTTCCTCTCTAAGGAAACCCAGCAGGTTGCATCAAGTCTCTCCAAGCAGCATTCACTCCTCCTGAAAGAGCGTAGAGCCACAGTGGACAGTCGTCTGCATTGTTGATGGCTTTGCAGCAATCCCTCATACTGAGCATGCATGAAGCGACAGTGGAGAGGAAAACTCCCCTTTAACAGGGAGGAGAACCTCCAGCAGAACCAGAACCAGGCTCAGTGTGAACGCTCATCTGCCTCGACCCACTGGGGCTTAGAGAAGACAGAGCAGAGACACAGAAAGCACAGAAGCTCACATTGATCCAGGAGTACTTTCTATGTGAGATGGTAATAGAGGATGATCTGCCTCCCCAATTCTTATTTCTAAAAAACAATGAAGGTAAATGCTGTTATTCCAGCTTGGGAAAACTACAGGATACACCTAAAGACCAATGTCAGGTGGCATTCAGATGAGCCCACAGGTGTGGCGTTGTGTGGATCTGGTTCCTACCTGTTCCAGCAGGTAGATGAGCTGATCTCTGACCAGCCTCTTCAGCAGAGACAAGTCTGGGAGCTCCGGGGAGTCTCTCCTGGCACTGTGAGCCATTCTGGGCTAAAACAACAACAAAGCGGATAAAAGGTCAGCCACATAGAAAATGAGTATATAGAAATCATACTTATTTTTAAAATGTATTACCTGTTTAGTGTAGAAATATTAAAAGTATTTCCCAGGTCCTGCCGACAGAAATAAATCGGTGCTGAGGTAAAAACCCTCCAGCAGGATTAGCTTGTCGGCTAAAAACACATCTGTCCGCTGGACTTACTCGGCAAACTTGAAAGTAAAAGATAATAATTATTATTATATCAAACAATATCTTACTGGGTAGTTTAGCAGGCAACAGAAAACAATATGTATTTCATTTTATTTTAAACTACCGCAAAGGGAATCTATCAGGGAGCAGCCACCGACTTCCGTAGGTAAGGGCGGAACAGATCATGTGAGCTGATGTTTCCCTCCGGACCCGGTACAGAACGGACCTCTGGCAGCCATGAATACTGAAGCGGTTTTATTGTTAGAAACTGTTGATTTTGCTGCAGAAAAGCATCGTAAACAGCGACGTAAGGATGCAGAGGGAACGCCGTACATTAACCATCCGATCGGTAGGTGGCAGTATTCTCCCAAGGTGTGTTTAACGTTGGTGACAGAAAAAAATCTGATTTTACTGTAGAATTAAACCAACGGGGGTTTTATTTAGTTTGACATTACCTGAGATATATCTGAGCTCTTCCACTTAAAGGGTAAAGAGTTTGGTGTTTTTACTTGGAATACGTGTTATGAGCTGGGTTTTATTAAAGAGCTTTGTGTATGTTTTCTAGATTTTCTCATAAACTGGAACATGTCTGATACTGTTTTCTGTTTCATTTTAAGGAGTAGCAAGAATCCTCAGCTATGAAGGAGGAGTCACAGACATTGAGGTTTTGCAAGTACGTCCTCTTTCCCGTCTTGCTGTGAAATAGGGCTGGACGATAATTCAGTAGCAATACATATCGATCAATAAACGTATATCAATGATGGAAAAAGGGTAAATAAAACAGTTTTCCTTCCTTTTGCATTCTAGCCTATCATGTCGTTTCATCCTCTCAACCAATCACAAACGGAGACCCAGGAATACTCCGCCCCCTTCAAAGAGTTCAGAGAGCTTGTGTTCTTTTTTTATTTTTTTTAAAACTTGCAGCTTTGGTAAAAAGTTGCTTGAATAAAGAGTTGAGTTTGAATTTAGTGTTTGTGTGTCAGCATCTAAAAATAGGTCGCTAACAGCATAAATGGCCAGGGCTGCACTTAAAATATATGTTTTGAATTTGTTGATATTTATCTATATCAATCAGCATGATTTTTATTTTATCGATATGCTTTTTTCCCTATATCGTCCAGCCCTGCTCTGAAACACTCAGAACTTCCTGCAGTGCTGAGCCTCGTTGTTTTGCTCCTTGACACGCAGGCTGCTCTGCTCCACGACACCGTGGAGGACACAGACACCACCCCGGAGGAGCTGGAGGCCAAATTTGGGCCGACCGTAGCCCGAATCGTCCAGGAGGTGACGGATGACAAGGGTCTGCCGAAGCAGGAGAGGAAGCGCCTGCAGGTGGAGCATGCGCCTCACTGCAGCCGGCAAGCCAAGCTGGTCAAACTGGCCGACAAGCTGTACAACCTGAGAGACCTGAACACCAGCACGCCTGTTGGTCAGCTCCTCTTTGCTCTGAAAATAAAGCTCTTTATCTGTGGAGGTTGGAAGGATTTAGTCCACACACACAGAAAGGAAACTAAACCTAAAGTTGGCACTTTTAAAACTTGTCTAGACCCAAATTTAGTGGAATAGAACAAAGGGATATTTATTTAGTGCCTTTAAGACCTTCTGTGTTTTATTTATTTTCAGAATATCCCAAATATGTCGCTCAGCTCTGAACATTATGAAAAGACACAAGCTCCTTGCAATTTGACATCTAGAAACATGTCTTGAGCTACTTAGCAATGCTTTCAGAAAGATGTCCCAGCGAAAGATTGTAAGGTTCTACAAAAGCATACTAACACTTTTAGTTAATTTAGTTTAGTTTAGTTAAAAGTTAGTGTCTAGAAAGACTTTGAAAACAGCAGCATTTTTTCTTCCACGCCACAATTATGGGCTACTTTGTTTTGGTCTACTACTGGATTTCCCAATGAAATTCATTGACGGTATACAAGTATACACAGTGTCAGGGGTGTGTATACTTTCCAACCCCAAACCATCATCCCTGGTAGAGACCAACCCTTCAGGGTTGACACCCTCATTTGCTATTTTTAAGCCCAGTTTAGATGACCACCGTTGCTTTGCAGCAAAGTCTTGGGTTCGACCTTGGGTCTTTCTATGAAGTCTGCATGTTCTCCCTGTGCATGTGTGGGTTCTCTCCAGGTACTCCGACTTCCTCCCACAGTCCAAAAACATGACTGGTAGGTTAACTGGTCTCTAAATTACCTTTAGGTGTGAGGGTGTGCACGCATGTTCATTTTTGACTGTGTAACTTTACAAATGGCACCCCATACAGAGTTATTTTAAAGTCTATTCTCTGAGATCCAGGGAGCCAGTGGAAGGACTTCAGAACCGGGTCCATGTTCTCTACTTTCTTAGTTTTAGTGAGGACGCGGGCAGCAGCGTTCTGGCGTTGATGGCTTTGCAGCAATCCCTCATACTGAGCATCCATGAAGCGACGGTGGAGAGGAAAACTCCCCTTTAAAAGGGAGGAAAACCTCCGGCAGAACCAGGCTCAGTGTGAACGCTCCTCTGCCTCGACCCACTGGGGCTTAGAGAAGACAGAGCAGAGACACAGAAAGCAGAGAAGTGCAGATCCAGAAATACTTTCCATTTTAGGGGGTGATGGCACAATAGCTTTATAAGTGGTTGTGTCTAGGAGAGAAACACAGATAAGCAGATGAGCTCTGGGCCAGTTTTCTGGTCAAGAGGATGAAAGAGAGCACAGTGGGTTAGTTGGAGTAAAATAACTATCTCTATGAGAGAAACAGGGTTAAAACTCTGAGAGGCAGGTTCAGCTCTATTATCTATAAGATAAAATCGTTGACAGCAGTTTATATTCCATTTCCACACGTAAACCCTCTTCTTCTTGTTTCTGTGGCAGGTTGGTCAGCTGAGCGGGTCCAGGAGTACTTTGTTTGGGCCGCCGAGGTGGTTAAAGGTCTAAAAGGAACAAACTCTGCCCTGGAGAAGAAGCTGGAGGAGCTGTTTCAACAACGAGGGGTTCAACTCTGACAGAACAGCCTCGCCTCGACGGAGAACAGACTGTTTACGTCACAAATCAGATGCTGTTTTGTTCATAAGTCGTGAAAATAAATCTTATTTTTCAGTTTTTTGCTGCACAGTGTCTCATACATTCTAGGACTGCTGCACAGTATCAGGAGAACATGTGAATATTAGGATGACCACATTAATTACGATCAAACTAACATTTTCCCTTCCTCTTTCATCACAGTTTCTTGC
Source organism: Fundulus diaphanus (assembly GCA_037039145.1). NCBI lineage: Eukaryota > Metazoa > Chordata > Actinopteri > Cyprinodontiformes > Fundulidae > Fundulus > Fundulus diaphanus. Next base: position 5,279,870 of record CM073122.1, on the reverse strand, counting down.
CATTTATTGTAAGATTTATTACAATAAATAATAAATCTTACACTAAAAAAAGAAAATATCAATTTTAGGCACCAAGGCAGTGAAAATCTGTCTACAGGGGCAAATATTTTAGGCACATTCAGACTTTTCCTGCATGACACTTGATGTATGATATCCTGGCATAGCCATAGATAGATAGATTGCAACTTGATATGTTGCACAGTTGTAATATATTTATATGCAGAAATAGCATGATTGAAACCAACACAAGGAGTGGAAGGAGCCTTATTTAGAGCTTTGATGATAGTTTCATCATCCTCCAGCTAAATGGAGAAAAAAAACCTTTGGTCATTACTGTCATATATATATTTTAGATCCAGCTCAGGCTGGAACTTTGACTTTATTCAAAAATGGATCATGTAAAGCTCCAACATAAACTTACCAGGTTGTAGCATTCTGCTAATTCCCATATTTGGTCCCTTGGCAGGTGAAAACGGGGACAAATGCTTAGGAAAAGTTAAGAATCTAAATAAAAATGGCAAAAATATTCTAAAGCTCCATAATCCAGGAACATCATAATAGACTTGAGTATTATTTTTACACAACTGTAATACTTGGAATACCAGACATTGTTTAAAAGAACCTGAATAGATAGATAGATAGATAGATAGATAGATAGATAGATAGATAGATAGATAGATAGATAGATAGATAGATAGATAGATAGCATTTATTTCTGTCTCAACATTATGAAAGAAGTCCAAGCTGGTTAATTTTAAAACCTAACCACATTTTATTCAACTTGGAGCATAATTACGTCTTGTGGGGACAACCTCCCGGACAATTCTGGTGTTTTAGCAAACATTACTATTGTAATGGACAAATGTCACCTTCTTAAGCAAATTGAAAAAAGGAATTACTTACAACTAAAAGACTGCAAAATAATTTGAAATTTGTAGTTTGCTGCTACATGCCAGGCTGTGGGGGAAGAATACGTGAAACAACAAAGAAAATATTCCTATTTACTAAGAAAATTATTATTATTATTATTATTATTATTATTATTATTATAAAACGTTTTCCATGTAGTGTCGTTCATTATTTTCTTTGAATAATGTCTTATTCCACTAACCACTGGGGGCAATAACCTAATCGCCGCTAAATCTATCATCTTCTGTCATTGAATTCTTTAACTCAATATTCTCGCGTAAAATATATAGAATTTATGAAAACCCAATTAATAGAGCGAACGTGATTTTAAAAAAAATCGTAAAATTCGAAGTGCTCCGGAAGAGGCGGAAATGGATGTCGGACCAATTCCACTTCCGGTCTGTTTGTTGAGCTTCCGCTTCGCCGCAGCAACAACGAGCAGGAGTAGCTAAGTGAAGTAACGTTGACATCTTTCTTCTATCGGCTCGTGTATCGTTGACGAGGCAGTCATGTCTAGTCACGAAGCCGCCAACATGAAGCTTCCACCCATCCAGTCCACGGCCGGTGCCGTTCCGATCCGGAACGAGAAAGGTGAGCTTTGCTGGTTAGCCGTTGAGCTACATTAGCTAGCATCGGTTAACGTTACAGTTAGCACGGAACCAACAAGTCACAGAGTCCGGACCTGTTTAATAAATACATGATAGTTTTGTTTTTCAAAGAGCAACATTGTCAGGTTCAAGTCTTAAACTTTATCGTCTTAATTTAAGGCCATGACGTTTTAAAACGTCCAGATTTTCATGAGGTCTTAAATTACATGGAATTAAGCCTTACATTTGTACATTTTTGAAAAATGTGTGTAACAACTATTCAAACAGCGACGCCAATGATAATTTGGTGGTTACTGCTCCGTGTCGGTGAACGTCCCTGACCAGACGGTGCCAGCAGATGCACTCAGCGGCTGCTGTGGTCGGCTGACGTCATACCAGAGCATCATCTTAAATATTTATTCATTTAAACGTTTGTCTAAAAATAAGTTGATCCGTTGCTTCAGTTGTTATGGCTGTGGTAAAATGTCATCGGAAAAACAAGGCTTTGTGAAACCGAAACATCAATTTTAATATCTGATATTACCAACATAATCAGTATAACTGTAGTTTTACGGTTTATTTTTTTATAGCGCTTTTCAAAATATAGGTCGTTAAGTGCTTTACAGAAGATAACTAAAAACACTAAGAATCAGAAAAATAGGGCTTTGTGAAGCAAAAAAAAATACAATTTTAATATCTCATCTTACAGAATCAATCTGTATAACTTTTATGATATCTAAAGCTTTATTTATAGCACTTTTTAAGACATATATCGCTAAGTGCTGTACAGACGATAACTACAAACACAAAGAATCAGAAAAATAAGCTTTGTGAAGCAAAGAAATCAAATTTTAATATCTCATCTGACAGAATTAATCAGTATAACCGTGTTATCTGATATCTAATAGTCAGTAAAGCTTTATTTACAGCACTTTTTTAAGACATATATCGCTAAGTGCTTTACAGACGATAACTAAAAACATAAAGCATCAAAATAGTTAATCAAAAGCTATTTTTCAAAAAAGAAAAAAGTTTTTGGTTGTCTTTTGAAAACCTCACCATAGTCCACAGACCTGACTCTAAAGGGGAGAGACTTCCTGGGTCTGCTGCTGAGAAGACCTCGTCACCTTCAGCTCTCAGCCTCCTACACAACACCAGCAGCAGGTCACATGACCTTAAGGCCCCGATAGGGACACAGATATAAACGTTCTGCGATGTGTTCTCCGTTTTAAATGTGTTGGTGAAGATTCTCAGTCATCCAGGTCATGATCAATCCCATAAAAAGATTTTTAAAAAAAATCAAACAATTGGACTTCTATTCTGAAGCTGAAGACATTTCGCTTCCCATCCAGGAAGCTTTCTCTGCGCTTCGTCTTCAGAATAGAAGACATTTTTGTTTTTGGCTCCGTTTTAAACTCCATTGTTCTTTGAGCTTTCAAAGAGATCCAAGATGTCCAAGCGGGGAACTCTGGTGGTTATTGCAGGGCGCTTTCATCATGGAGAGGCTGCAAGTTCCCCGGTTCAAATCCCACAGAGTGCCACTCCACATCCCTTAGCAAGACCCTTAGAGCCAGAACGCTGCCCGCGCAGCGCCCAGTGGCAGCCTGCTGCTCCCTAAGGGAGAGGTCACTAAAAAAAATCCAATTTATTGTTTGTTAAATTGTTGCGATATTTAACTGTGGTGTTATTTCGATGCTACAAACAAGATAAAAAGAAGCTCATAAAAAAATTAGCATGTCATTAATGTGTCTATTATATATCTATCTTTTTTACTGCTTTAAAAATAAAGTGGCGTGGTATTAAAATTAAGGTCAAGGTTTCTGGGATGTTCTGTAGTCTTTGGTCTCATTGAGTCTAGTTGACTCTTGATCTCTAACCCGGAATATTTGGGGCCAAAAACAACGACGTCAGTCTTTTCTGATTTAGTCCTGATTGCAACTCGAGTTGATGCAAGCGGTCTTCTTCATGTGTGCCCAACGCAGGTGAACTCTCCATGGAGAAAGTGAAGGTGAAGAGGTATGTGTCCGGCAAACGTCCGGACTACGCCCCCATGGAGTCTTCAGACGAGGAAGACGAGGAGTTCAAGTTTGTGAAGAAGGCAGTGGAGGCGGAGCCCGAGGTGGAGCCGCAGGAGGAGGACGTCTCTGACCCGCGTCTCAAACGTCTGCTCAACCGCACCTCTGAGGACGTGGAGGAGAGGTACCGCCCCGTTCCTCCGCCTCGCCTCGTGTTACAGCCGGATTCTCCAGAACTAAGAGGTTTCTCGCTGGTTGGTCCTCAGGTTGGCGCGGCACAGGCAGATCGTGGAGCCTGAAGTCGTGGTTGAGAGCAGCGAAGACTCCGATGAGGGCACGTGGCATCCTGAGCGCGAGGAGAGCAGCGAGGACGAAGAGGAGGAGGAAGAAGTGGACGACGAGGTCATATTTCTGCGCACGCCTCTGTGGGTTTGGTCCTCTTCCATGTTGCGCAAGTTCTCATTGGTCCAATCGTCTTTCTGCGCAGGAAATTGAGCGGAGACGAGCGATGATGCGTCAGCGAGCGCTGGAGCGGAAGAACGAGGAGATGGAGGTCATGGAGGTGGAGGAGGAGGGGAAGTCGGGGGAGGAGTCGGAGTCGGAATCAGAGTACGAGGAATACACGGACAGCGAGGACGAAGCAGAGCCGCGACTCAAACCCGTCTTCATCCGCAAGTAAGAGCCTAGAAGATGCTTCAGTAAATAAACCCATCAGGAATTTAGCAGCGTTGCATGTGAGCCGCTCCAGGAGTCCCTTCTCTACAACAGCTTTCACGCTGGGTCCCAGGAGCCCCGTGCAAACTCTCTGAAACAGCATTTTCAGCTTGTGGTGACAAATAGCCTCTCAGGTTAAGTTAAAGCAGATTAAATGAGGTCCTCAGGCGCCAGGAGGCTCGCCTCGCCGACCCAGCTGTCCTGTCTTATGACAGGACAGCTGTAAGGCTTATAACTGAAATAAAGGAAAGACAATGCCACAGAAATCTTAACAAATAAATAAAATGTCAAGTTCTCACCAACAATTGTTTTTTGCTTACCTAAATGAAACTAAAATTGCTCAGATTGTATTAAATAATTCTGAGCACCCGCTTAAAAATAAGGGCTAGTCTGGAGTAGCTGGATGAACATCAGGACAAAATGTGTCCAGCCTCCTGAATGATGATCCAAACCCCGTTTGCTCCGCAGGAAGGACAGAATCACCGTAGCAGAGCGCGAAGCCGAGGAGCAGAAGCAGAGGGAGCTGGAGGCCGAGGCCAAAAAGCAGGCGGAGGAGCGCCGCCGCTACACCCTGAAAATCGTCGAGGAGGAGGCCAAGAAGGAGTTTGAGGAGAATCGGCGCACGCTGGCCGCTCTGGAAGCGCTGGACACGGACGGAGAGAACGAGGAGGAGGAATACGAATCGTGGAAGGTCCGAGAGCTGAAACGCATCAAGAGGGACAGAGAAGCCCGAGAGACGTGAGTAAATGTCTGAAGTCGCACCGGATTTGTTGAAGGCGGCGAGGCGCGGCGGTCAATCGTGTCGTTTGTCTTCAGGATGGAGAAGGAGAAGGCCGAAATCGACAGATTCCACAACCTGACGGAGGAAGAGCGCAGGGCGGAGCTCCGAAACAGCGGCAAACTCGTCACCAACAAAGCCCAGAAAGGCAAATACAAGTTCCTGCAGAAGTACTACCACAGAGGAGCTTTCTTCATGGTGAGCCACCACACCATGTTTCTCTCTTTGACAGAACCAGCTGCAGAACCAGAACCGTTTATGGTGCAGACAGGCCCAAATGCATGCTGGGATTTATCCTGCTCCAGATGGTTACAGTACACTTATACAGTCCAGTAAATCAAGAAAAAAATACTGTTTTAATTTAATCAACTAGTTCCTAAATTATTTAATCTAAAGTAGTAACTAAAAATACCACAAAACTAAAAGTAAGCGGTTGCACTTTATGTTTAAAGACCTGCCCCCATCCCGCCAAAATAAAATGCAGCCCTTATTAAGAATCCTTATTTTCATTATGTAACCAGTTTATATGGGATCCATGTTTGCTATAAACAAACAGATATAAACCAAAGACCAAAGAATGAGGATTCATGGAGAACAACCTCAAAATGGAAAAAAGCTAAATTGAAGTTAAGTTGTACAGCGGAAGAGAATTACTGTGCATTTAATAGATAATAATGCATTTAGATAAATGTTAAAGTACCAAACAACACTCCCTGAGAAGCTAACAAGTCTGCAGATAGTCCTTGTTAATTCAACGTTTGAACAATCGCAGCAGCATCCAGTCAGTCGGCTTTCCTCCAGAACAAATCAAACTGCAGCCGGGCCAGAACCAGCGCTCCCCTGTGGGCCCGTCAGTGCTGAGGGGAAGGCTCCTCCACCGCACGTCTTCTTTTCTTTTCAACAAAATACTCGTCTGCAGAAACTCCTCACACCCACACGGGCGCCTGGATTAAAGCGCTGGGCCGTGGAGTTTTAGAAGATTAAAAGAGGAAGTCGTACAAATGATGCATGGACTCCAGATATTACATCCTGATGGAGGACTTCTACCAGCCCCCAGTTTAGCCAATCAGACGAAGCCTTACGTGGGATTTATTGAGGTTTAAATTCACATAGTTGGGTTAAATGCTCACATGCTCGATATACTGGCAGCCTCCATGTGTTTGGTCAGGTGACAGTGACGCAGCAAAGGATTCTGGGTTTTTTAACTGAAGCAGAGAAGCAACGGGTTGTTGTTTTCTTCACTGTGACTGAAGGGTAGAGATGTATCAGTAACTTTGGTTATCGGCCCAAACGTTCATATCAGAGCATCTGGTTCTAGAGCAAAGCTGCAAACAGCAGCAACGTTTGCGCTAAAAAGACCTTTAGATGAAAATTAGGGATTTAAATTTGGATAGACTGCTTCATATGGGCTCCAGGTTTTCTAACACTTATGAATAAATTCATATAATTATTGTGACATTCCCTTAGAACTGAAGAGGAACGTGCTTTTACAACAAAATGTTTACCTGCTGGAAAACTATGAAAAGATTCAATTCTGATGGGATTTTAGGACACGGCGACAATAAAATCCTTACACAACCGGGCCAAACTTTATGCAGTTGGCATCAAGGGAGTTCTGCAACAGTAAGTCAAAACTGGTCGAGGTTTCTGTAGAACACTGGGTTCTAAAAAGCCCCGAGATGGTAAGAATGGGCCCAGAACCCGCTTTCAGCTCAAGAACTGAAACGACTTGTTATATTTCTGCATGTTTTGTCCACCAGCAGATAGCATCTTTTAACCGTGAGCTTTTCTCCCCTCAGGATGAAGAGGAGGACGTTTATAAGAGAGACTTTAGTGCTCCGACGCTGGAGGACCACTTCAACAAAACCATCTTACCCAAAGTGATGCAGGTGAGCTGCTTCACGCCACACTGTGCTCCGCTGCGTGGCAGGAGTCTGGTGTCCAGGCTACGGTTCTGGCCGGTTCTCACCGCTGTCCCTCTCACCAGGTGAAAAACTTTGGCCGGTCAGGACGCACCAAGTACACCCACCTGGTGGACCAGGACACCACCTCCTTCGACTCGGCCTGGGCTCAGGAGAGCGCTCAGAACAACAAGTTCTTCAAGCAGAAGGCGGCGGGCGTGAGGGACGTGTTTGACCGGCCCACGGTGAAGAAGAGGAAGACTTAAGGCGACCTTCACAGCGTTCCTGCCATGTGGGTCTCAAGGTCCAGGAGCAGCACATGAACTGATTCTACTGCTCTGTGTTCTGCCAGGATTAATCCGTCTATAAATATAAAGCAGCAGCTGGACATGTGGGAGGTTCTCCAGCTAAGAGGAGCAGCCTGAGCTGTGATTTTGTAAATAACCTGATAGTCATGTTTGGTTTGTGGGATTTTTCCCACTGCTTTTGTTTCCCTGTTATAATTGTTTGAATTAAAGACGCTCGTTTTTACACCAGTGAAGAATGAACTTTTATTTAAAAATAAAAAGGTTTGGGGTAGGATCTACCGCCACAGTGAATCAGCTCAGTCTGTCTGACTCGACGAGCTTCTAGTGGGGAAACAGTCCAGTGTGAGAGTCCGTTCAGTTGGTCAGAGCCACCAGAGCTTCCACCACGTTCCCCATGTGTTCCCTCAGGCTGCGCTCCGCCACCGACCGCGAGATCTCCATCTCTGACATCTGCAGGAGAGAACAGGTCAAGGGTTAACAGCCAAACCACAAACCGCTTTTTACGATGGCTCAGACATTAAACACCAACGTGGAGAAAAGCTAAATACGCCTCAAATAATGTTAGAAGTGTGACTGGAAAATGGAGCAGATAATTTTCATCAAGCCATCCTTAAAGTAAACTTTTTATCATAACATTTTGCTTAGTGTAATTATTAATACACTTTGCATTAAAGGCCATTTTTATTTAGAGCTTCATGTATGTAGCTCCAGGTCACTGAAAATTAATAAAAGCAAATATTTTGTACAGCCAGCATCCTTGTTGAAACAGTTTGGTTAAAAGGTTTTTACCCCATTTCCTCATTTATTTTTTTGCATGTTTGTCACACTTGAGTTTTACAGAACACCATAACAATTTAACATTACTCAAAGAAAACACAGAATGCAGTTTTAATTATTATTATTAGGGGAAGAAGAATCCAAACCTACACGGCCCTGTGTGAAAAGGACTTTTGTTTTTGCTTGTGTTGTCTTTGACTAATATTTAAAGGGTATATAGCCTCGTTATGCTTTAAAAAAAAAAAACCTCTTTGATCATAATAAAAGAAGGTGATATACACAAAGCGTCCATCTTGATAGTGTTTTGATGGTCCTCTTTGAGCCAAAAAATTCCCTCTTGGGCGCAATTATCAGATATAAACAGAAGTGGCGCCATCTAGCGACAGTATCACAGAACTATCATAATGCCAGTTTGCTTAAGACCAACGTTATTAATTAAATAAACTGATCTACAGCAACTTTAAGAGCCTCATATCAGAACATTTACTCACGTCAGTCAACTCTGAGCCTCGGCAGGTTTAGCGTCTGCTTCAGTGAACACCAACGTTCAGACTGGATTCCCAGAGACATTCCAGGCTTTTCCCTCTTGGAACTATATTATATATATATATATATATATATAAAAAATGTAATTTTTTTTTTCACTTGATCTTGGACCTTTCTTCATTGTTTCACTGGGAGATGCTAATAGCCGTTAGCCGCTTCCTTGTTTTAACCCCTGCTGCACATGAGCAGTAGGTACTTCCGTTAATATCGTAAATAAACGTGAAAGGCTTTATTTACTAACAAACTGAGCAAAAACAAAGCATGAAACACCAAAATAACAACTAATACGCCAGCAGGACGTGATAATGTTTTAAAAAAAAAAAACTTTGTATGCATCCAGAGTGAGCTACTGACGTATATAACAAAAAAAGTCAAATAACGTGGCTATGCACCTTTAAATTTGTTTGATGTTCTGAAACATTTCAGGGTGAAAAACATGTAAATAAGTTGGGGGCAAACACTTTTTCACACCAGTGAACTTAAACTAAAGCATCTTTACATAAGATGGGAGTGATGCAAACCAGCTAATTATGGACCGATTATCTGGAATGTGATGATCTAAAACTTACAATCAGCTCAACGTCCTCCTTCTTGATGGTGACCTTAGCCAGCTCTTTTTCTCTGAAAACAAAACCAGAGTTCATCTCCTGCTGCCAAAAGCAAATCAAAGTGCATTTTTCTGAAGGATCTCAGGTTTTAAATGGAACGGGTCAGCGCCGATCTTACCTCTCCTGTTTGGCTTTCTGTTCTCGGGATCTTCTGTCGCCAATGACAGACATCGCCTGAAAGAGTAGCGGCTTGTTTTTAGTTGTTTTATGTAAAACCCATTCAGCTTCATCACAGTAAATGAGGAATTTTATTTAAAAATTAAACCTTTTTTATACAAAAACAAGAATATGACAGTTCAGCTTATTTATCACTTACAGCTGTTCAATCCGTCTGCCTCATTTAAGTTTCTTTCTAGAAATGGTTTACTATTTATTAGTACTTTCATTTTAAATCAACTTTACTGCAAGTCTTCATTTCTGACAATACATTAAGCAGGAGGTTAATACCAGAGACCTGATTTTTAAAGCGTCAAATATATTCCTCCTGAGCTGCAATAACAGCTCATTCTAACCCTTTTAAACCCATATTTCATACTTAAGAAACAACTGGGATTTACACAAATATTTCTCCAGCTAAAACACAACCTAAAAAAATAGTAAAAATTAAATAAATTTATTTTTATTACGTACAAATAAACAGATATAAAGATATTTAATTCTTAATATACATATAGTTTATAAACAGACTTAAAGGACCAAAAAATATATATTTGATTTTGGCACAGTTCAAACATTTCAAACCAATATACGAATACTTTCAATACATTTTGATTACCTGTGTTAGATTCTTTTGCTATTGTATTAAAATGCAAATACGAATGCAAAACAAATTATGTCTAACATATGAAATTCTAAATATTAAACGTATTAATGCAGATAAAAAATGCACCTGAATGCAGTTTAAAAATATATAATTTGCAGACTTGAGTGACTTTAAATGGATAAAAAAGGAGACTCCTGAGAGCAGTTATAAATCATTTATTCTTACTTATCTTGATTGGTTTAACAACATCCAGGAAACACACACACACACACTACATGTGTGACGAGTAACATTTGAGCTAATTTAAAGGTAGTTTCTGGTAAATAAGGCAAACATTTTTACGGTTTTCTGGCACCGCAGCCAGAAACGGGGAACGTTGTTAGCAGCAGCCGCCTGAGCCGCATGTTTCCGGGGCGGCCCGCCGGTTAGCCCGCGGCTCTCACCGTTTCCAGGTCCGAACTGGAGATTTCTTTCTCCTCCGCGTAGTCCGTGACTCGCTCCAAATCAGCGGCTCCGCTGTCATGTTTGCGAGGCTTTTCCACCGGCTTCCCGGTGCAGTTTTCCTCGGCTTCCAGGTCCAAATCAACGTCTCCCTCCGCCGCCATGTTTGATACGGTTAGCCCCGGAACAAAGAGGAGGATTCAGCTATTCGGCGGAGAGAAAACGCAGTTGCACCGGAAGTAACTTTCTTTTTCTGCTTCACTGACTGAATGAAGCATACACAAAAATACTTTTAAAGAAATATCTAAAATTCATTTTAAGACATTACGAAGGTAAACTTGTTTCTTTGTGGATCTTCTGTTAAATTTACATGGATTGTGACACAAAATAAACTAATAAAGAAGGAAAGCCACGTTATTTACATTTATGGTAAAATATTTTCTCAAAATAATAAAGTTTTGTAGTGCCCCCTGTTGACCAAAAGTGTGAACAACCACAACGTTTTTATGGCCTGATGTTTGTTACTTTTTAAGCTATATTGGGTCAGAAAATTTATATTGATCGTTCAAAGGTATTTTAATCTTAGAGTAAAGACGCGGTTTTACAGCTGAATAAATGGATTTGGACCAGAAAAAATACATTTATTTCATTATAGAAAATATTTTAAAATATATTGTATCTGCCAAAGTTCAGCAGTTTCTGTAGTAAGAAAAGTTTTGTTAGTTAGCCCCGGAACAAAGATGATAATTCAGCTATTTATCTGAGAGAAAACAACGTTGCACTGGAAGTAATTTTCTTTTTCTACTTCATAATAAATACTCATAGCATAATTTTGATTATATATCAAAAACAATAATGAGAGTAAAGCTGTTTTCTGAAAGAAGCAAACAAGAAAATATATTCAAACAAATTTTTCAAATTCATTTTAAGACATGACGGTAAAATAGTCTCTTTGTGGATCTTCAAATTTACATGATTTGTGACAAATAAACTAATTAACAAAGAACGCCACATTATTTACGTCTACGGTAAAAGACTTTCTCAATATAATAAAAGAAAAAAAAGTTTTGTATTGCCCCATTGACCAAAAGTGTGAGCTAAGAGTAAAGATACAGATTTACAGCTGAATAAAGGGATTTGGACCAAAACCAACACTGATTCAGCTCTGCCAACGTTCAGCGGTTTCTCTACTAAGCAAAGTTTTGTCATTGTTTTCTAGATGGTTCCCTCTCATATTAACTTAAAACATACAAAGTAATTAAGATTGCACATAAACTAGGGATGTAAAGTTTGTCAATTTTGACCTGACATGTTTACAAAAATGCATCAGCAGTATTATTTTATCTTGTTCTGCTGTGCTTCACTCATTTTTCATGTTTAGTCATTTCAGCCATAGACTTAGCACTAATATAAATATTTGGTTGAAAAACTTAACAAATACTGATATACTGTATAATAAAGAGGTTAAAATCTATAAGTGGCAAATAATACATGAGTTGTACAATTTATAATCAAAATGTGGGTGAGAAATCAGAGCAAATTGCAAAATGGCTCAGTAAGGGGTTTCTAGCTGTGTCTCACTGATCCTTGGTTTCTAAAATAAAACAAGGCCTGAATCTGAGCATCATCTTAACAGCTTTCAACGCTTCAGTTCAGGTGTCTTAGCGTCGCTACTACATCTAGTTTCATCACAGGGCTAACAACCATGCACGCACACACTCCGACCTATTTCCAGCATAGAGTTACCCAGGCATGCATGGAAGAAACATGCAAACTTTACGCAAAAAGAGCCCAGGCCAGGATTTATGTTATTGTTCCATTTGCAATTGGACTTCGGAAATCCCGGCTTCCGATTGGAAAAAAAATCCACTCGGAAAGTCGGATAACATTTTTTAAGGCCGATTGTGGATTCAATATGGCAGCTGCTACCACCAGCAACAGTAAGCGCCGATAAAACTTGTTTATTTTACAAGACACAGATCCAAGAGCGCGTCTAAATCAATGTCACATGTAGCAGCTGCAGCTCTGGACCAGACAAATTAAAAGTGGTGTTTGCGTGTGGAACGTATAGCTTTAAATTACGTTTATAAGCGGTACTACAAACAAAACAACAGCATTCCTGGCTGTCGCCATATTGGAATCCTAACCTTTTGTTTTATTTTGGGATCCTGACCTCTCTTGACTAACTTGAACGCTTTTTACTCGGGTTTACCGCGTTCCCAGCGCCTGTTTTCATTTTCCGAGGCAAATGGAATGCTAGATTATACCCAGGCATCTTGCTGCAAGGCCACAGCGCTAACCGCTGCGTTACCGTGTATGGTCGATGACAGACATGTAGCGCAAATGTTTAGGTAAACTCCAGAAAAGCATGATTTAAGCCCATAAATGTAACAGCAATGAGGAAGAGGAGTAAACATCAAAGGAATTAATAAAGATTTCATTTTTATTTGCCAGATGAAGCGTGCTGCTATAAAACAGTGCCAGCATCACAACACACCCGGCATCTTCACAAAACCCTTTTGTTTTTTTTGCAGGTACCCACCCTGCACTCAAAGCCTGTTTAGTTTGGCAATGTCGTGGAGTCTTAATGTGTGGAAGAAAGTAAACCAAAGACCATAAAAACACCTGGTACACGATATATAATATGGTTGTCAGTGCTAGTGATTCCTCTTGAAAGTACTCATTGAGATGAAACCAATTCTTCTGAACCGAACCAGACCGATCAACCCGTCAGATCTAAACGAAACCCAACAGGGATGTTGGCAAAAAGAGGGTGGAAACTGTTCTTCTGCTGATGGAGTAGATAAAGAGAAGGGGAGATGGTCCCGTGCTGTTCTGCCAGGTTCCCAGACGTGCTTGGAGAGACACCGAACCAGACGGGTTGTTGCAACAACGCCCTAAAATCAGAGAGAAGAGGAAAAGTTGTCACAACCGTTGTCAGTCAGTAAAAACAAGGCTGTTACCACTGTGGCATTCAATGCCACCAGCTACAAGAAGGTGCCAGGATAGCAGGAAATAGCAGGAAATACTCATAGTATAATTTTGATTATATATCAAAACCAATTATGAGGGTAAAACTGTTTTCTGAATGAAGCAAATAAGAAAATATACTCAAAACAAATATTTCAAATTAATTTTAAGACATTATGACAGTCAAATTGTTTCTTTGCGGATCTTCTATAAAATTTACATGATTTGTGACAAAAAAACTAATTAACAAAGAAGGCCACCTTATTTAAATTTATTGTAAAAGATTTTCTTAAAATAATACTAAAAAAAGTTTTGTATTGTCCCCTGTTGACCAAAAGTGTGAGAAAAGAGATACAGATTTACAGCTGAATAAAGGGATTTGGACCAAAAGCAACACTGATTCAGCTCTGCCGATCAAAGTTTTGTCATCGCTTTCTAGATGGTTCTCTCTCAGATTAACTTAAAAATGCATCAGCAGTATTATTTCATCTTGTTCTGCTGTGCTTCACTCATTTTTCATGAGAGCATTCATAAGAAAACACCATAGCCACAGACTTAGCACTAATATAAATATCTGGTTGCAGAAACACGAAGGTGCCAGGTTAGCAGAAAGCTGCTGTAAAAATCACCTTAAAAACACAGAAATGAAGGAAAGAAGAAGTGAACCAATACCTGAAGCCCTTACTGGACTGACGTAGAGAGCTCCACGCGGTCCTGGCTACCATGATGGGAGGAGAAGCATCGCTGACATGGAAGATGCTGCTGAGTCATCAGCGTCAGGGTGTCGGCGCTGATGGCAAACTCCACGACAGAAAAGATTTTAAATCCACGGCTTAGAATAAATACCGAATCCTTTATAAACAATAACTAAAAATCATCTGAAATGTAAAGATGTTTAACACCTAATTTAAAGTTCATCAAGTCCTCAGTTCCAGTTCGTCTCACTATAACTCAAGCTTTTGTTTTAGTTCTTCGTTTACGAGGTTCTTCTCCTTCAGGTCGTCCAGGAGAACTTGCAGTGCGTTTTTAGCTCTCCGTTCCCGATCCTTGGCGTTCCTCATTTCCCGTTCCAGATTCTCGACCCGCTCCAAGGCCTCGATGAGCTTTGCCTTCAGGTCGCCCAGAGACGGAGGCAGTGCATAGGAGTGGTCCTAGTGAGACACATACGGTCAGTCACCATCACCAGACGTAGTCAATCACGACCAGCATGTTTAAAGTTACTGTAGCCACTACGGGGCGTAACGATACACAAAAGACACCATACTGACACGAGATAATGGTAACACTTTAAAGAAATCCCAGTTCTGACTGATGGTGTGCTCAACGCACCCCTGGACGGCCATCAGTCATGTGACTGAGGTGCGGAGACTTTTTTTTAGCCTCGTCCGTCATTTCAGTATCATCTTCACAGCTGCTGATGATTTAAAGGTACATAGCCATGTTATATGCTTAAAAAAAGACCAAAAACGTTTGATAATGAAAAAATAAGGTTATATACACCAAGCCTCCATCCTGATAATGTTTTATGGTCCTTTCTGTGGATAAAAATAGACCCACCAACGGGCGTGATTAGCAGATATAAACAGATGTGGTGCCATCTAGTGGTAGTATCGCAGAACTACCATAATGCCAGTTTGCTTAATTAATAAATCAGTATTAAATAATGCCTTTCTGCATGGAGTGTGCATGTTCTCCCTGTGCATGCGTGGGTTCTCTCCGGGTACTCCGGCTTCCTCCCACAGTCCAAAAACATGACTGTTTGGTTAATTGGCTTCTCTAAATTGTCCTTAGGTGTGAGTGTGTGTGAGAATGGTTGTTTGTCCTGTTTGTCTCTGTGTTGCCCTGCGACAGACTGGCGACCTGTCCAGGGTGTACCCCGCCTCTTGCCCAGTGAACGCTGGAGATAGGCACCAGCAACCCCGTGACCCCATGAGGGATTAAGCGGGTCAGAAAATGGATGGATATTAAATAATGCCCGACCGAGCCTGACCCTCTGCAATGTCCCACAGTAAAGCAGCAGCTCGGCGTGGTCGTAGACCGACCGCTATTAATTAAATAAACCGATCTAACAGCAACTTTAAGAGCCTCATATCAGAACATTTACTAACGTCAGTCAACTCTGAGTTCACATCTGAGCCTCGGCAGGTTTAGCGTCCGCTTCAGTGAACACCAACGTTCAGACTGGATTCCAAGAGACATTCCAGGCTTTTCCCTCTTGGAATAATTTTTTGTGCTTTTTTTCCCCAATGGATCTTGGACCTTTCTTCATTGTTTCACTGGGAGATGCTAATAGCTGTTAGCCGCTTCCTTGTTTTAACCCCTGCTGCGCATGCACAGTACGTACTTCAGTTAAAATCGTAAATAAACGTGAAAGGCTTTATTTACTAACAAACTGAGCAAAAACAAAGCATAAAACACCAAAATAACAACTAATACGCCAGCAGGACGTGATAATCTTTCATAAAAACCTTGTATACAACCAGAGTGAGCTGCCGACGTATAAATAAAAAAAAGGCAAATACCGTGGCTATGCACCTTTAAGCACAGTGCTGAGGATGTCTTTGCGTGGTGCTGGTGTTCCCGCAGCGTTATGTTTTTGTTGTTTTTCTGCAGTGCTTATATTATTTCTACTGAAAACCCAAAATGCTGCTAAACAAATGATTTAAAAGTCATGGGGTTATCTTCCGTTATGATTTTATGAGAAAACATCGAGACCTCGTTACACCCCTAGTATTCAGATACATGTGGTGGGAAGTCTGAAGAGTGTTGTGTAGAAAATACCCAGAACTTACTAAATCCGGAGCGGGCTGAGGTTCTGGTTTATGCGCAGGCGGTAAACTCTCCTTTGCCTTACTCTCTTGTTTGATGGATGAAGTCTTGGTTGTTTTAGCTGCCCGTCGCTGATTTGAAACACAGAACATCAAAAGACTTCTGTTACACAACTTGAACATGTTTTCAGCCTGTAGAGGCGAGTGTGGCACCTACCTTCTTGGGCGGAGTAGAGAAACTGAAGACTGAGGGAACAACTCCATCTCTGAGTCTGACGGTCTGGCCGGTCCTGTCAAAGTCCTCCTTGTTAAAATGCTCGCTGCAGAGCCTGGAGGCTGTGCTGGGAGAGAAACCCTTCCTCCTGAGGGCTTTCACCCATCGTTTCTTCATGCCGGCTTCTTTGGGAAACCTATCAAGTGTCGGGGGGGGGGGGGGGGGGGTAAACAGCAAGCAGTGTTCCATCACTGAGGCAAGGCTTAACAAGTCACAAACTGGGTTTTATAGAATCTGTCATTGTTGTGGAACCGTTATGTTCAGGTTTGAACCATTTTCAAGCTGAACCCCGTGTAAGATGGTAAAGACCACTAGTTAAATCTTAGAAATCTGATGTTTTCTATAACTTGTCATTAATGTGGGCCAATGCTATTTAAGGGATAATGCCCAAAGAGGTTTCCATTATCAGAAATGAATGGACGACGCAGAGGCGTCCATTAATTTCTGATAATGGAAACCTCATTATCCCGCTTATACCATTGGCACGTACAAAAGCAATAAATATTAAACCAATTATTAATACTTTAATGTTTTTTTTATAGGAAGTAGCTGAAAGAACTATGTCTTCTCTAAGCGCCAGTGGGTCGAGGCAGATGAGCGTTCACACTGAGCCTGGTTCTGGTTCTGCTGGAGGTTCTCCTCCCTGTTAAAGGGGAGTTTTCCTCTCCACTGTCGCTTCATGCATGCTCAGTATGAGGGATTGCTGCAAAGCCATCAGCAATGCAGACGACTGTCCACTGTGGCTCTACGCTCTTTCAGGAGGAGTGAATGCTGCTTGGAGAGACTTGATGCAACCTGCTGGGTTTCCTTAGAGAGGAAACCTTCTGACCAACCTGTATAATCTGACCCAATCTGTATAATGTGATTGAATTTGACTTTGTAAAGAGCCTTGAGATGACGTGTTATGAATTGTCAACTGTCTCACTGTTAGCAGCTACCATTTGAGCCAGCGCAACAATTTAGAACAATCAGGCTATTTGACCATAACTTTTTCTTATAGGTGTCCTAAATTACTTTTTAACGGACACCCTGCAGCCAATCAGAGTCGAGTATTCACCCAGACCGTGGTATAACCAGACTTGACCCATATAGGTGGTAGTGTGTTAGTGTGAGATAAACTGTCCATTCTGAGAGAATTTTCTCCAAGGCTGGACACATTTTCTCAGGTAGAAGAAGTCGCCTGATTGGGGCCAGACGATAATTCAATAACAACATATATCGATCGATAGACCCGTGGTGTCAATAAAAAGTCCAATAGAAGAAGTTTTCCTTCTTTTTTGCATTCTAGCCAATCATGTAGCTTAACACTAGTCATTAGCTCCTCCCAACCAATCACAAACCCTGACCCAGGAACGTGTCACCAAGCTCCGCCCCTTCAAAGAGTTCAGAGAGCACGCGTTCGTTTTTTCTTTTTTTAAAACTTGTGGTTTTGGTAAAAAAGTTGGTTGAAAAAAAGGGTTGAGACAATAACAATAACATTTCTATTTTATCAATATCATTTTTCTCTATCAGCCCTCCGCCTGATAAAGTCAGACACGTCGTCTTTCTCAAAGCAAATATGTTAATAAGACGGTAAACTGAATAAAACCTTAAAGATAGACGTTGCCTTTTTATTCCTTTTTAAACACTTTATTTGGTCAACGTTTAGCCAGGCGTTATTTACCATTAATACATTGCTTTGTTACATTTTATGGTGGAGGATGTGATTTTGTTTCTCTTTTATTTTGTTAAAAAAAATTAAGCAGGCAGCTCCTGTCAGCGGCTTCCTACTTCTACTAAGTTTTTTTTAAATACTTGTTTATCTCTTTTCATTTACTTCTAGTCCTCTCTATGTTCCTGGAATAATATCTTATTTTGCTTTTTAAAATTGTGTTTCTAAATTACGAATGGCACTAAAATGCTACACGGGTATTTGATATTTGTATCATTTATTGTTCAGGTTATATTTTGCACATTTTAAATAAAAAAATATGAATCTTGTTTAATAACAGATGATTAATTAATTGTATCCACACATGGCAGGCTTCACCAAATTACCACAATTCACACGTTATTAGGGATAAATTGCCTTGTTCTCCGAAATATGTACATTTTCAAAAAGGAGTCGATTGAACTGAACGGTTCCTGAAGATTCGGTTCCCTTGAAAGAGCCATAAGTCCCAGCACCAGAACGATGCTAAGTTCAGTGTCGTCCAGGACAGCTGATTAGTTAGGTGCTATCTGGTTAAAACGGACACATGACTTCATTTTTATTTTAGACACAGTTCAAAGACAGCTCCCACTTATCCATAAAGTCTAAATATGTTTAGAAACTGTTGGTATTCACAGGCGGAACTAGACCGTTTTGCTCTTGACGTCAACGCATCCAAACGCGAAGATTATTCCGCCTCACCTGTGAAAGGTGATCCCCAGGGATCTGGTTTGGACCGTACAGCGTTTCGTACAATCCAGCGCAGCACACGAATGAGGCATCTCGATCGAAAAGAAGCTCTAAAAGACGAGGCTAAATGCTCTTATTGACGCTTTCCGCAACAAGGCCACTCACAGTATGGCGGCAACGCTCAACTGTGCCAGCAGAGGGGAAACGGAAACACGTGATATTGCCTTTTCCGTTACTTTCAAAGTAAAGGTAACGCAGCTCTTATTTTTGTGGAACGGAGGGACACTGGGGCAGCTTTTTAGGTAAGGATATTTATGAATGAACATGCACCAAGGATGACAATAATACCATTAATGCGATATAAATATCCCTAAAGTTAAACATTGCACATTATTTTGTGAAGTCAGTAAAAAGTTTAGTAGACAAGCAGGAATAAAAACGTACCGGAAAGGCTAAAAAGTAGATAGAGAAAAAACAACAAACAAATAAAACTGATAAAATAGGTAAATCCAGTTATATAGCAC
This sequence comes from Fundulus diaphanus, assembly GCA_037039145.1. Lineage (NCBI taxonomy): Eukaryota > Metazoa > Chordata > Actinopteri > Cyprinodontiformes > Fundulidae > Fundulus > Fundulus diaphanus. Next base: position 5,260,607 of record CM073122.1, on the reverse strand, counting down.
ATTTTTAGGCTTAACTTTCTGTTACCAGACCGTGGAATGGGATGTCTGAAACATTCTTGTATATTTTGTTTCATATTGATTTAAATAACATCACACAGTTGCTGCAGATTTGTCGACTGCCCATGCCTGATGAAAATTTCCTGTTCCACAATATCTTATAGCTGCTCTAATGGATTGAGAGCTGGTGACTGTTGAAGCCATTGGAGTACAGTGCCACGTTCAACGGATATGTGATTAATTTAGCATTTTGCCCAGGTGTGAAAACAGCCATCAAAAGACGAATACACTGTGGTCATAAAAGGATTTGGCATGATACACAGATAGGCTGTGGTGTTTCTACAGGGCTGAATTAGTACTAATGGCCAAAAATGTTCCCAGACAATAACCACACCATTACGGCAGCAGCTTTGATCTGTAGGAACAGGCAGGATGTCTGTGGCTTCCAGGTTGTTTAGGCAATCCCATAACCCTGCCATCCGAATGCTGCGGCTGAAATCGAGATCTGGCTGAGCTGCAACATTTCATAAATTCTGTTATGGCCCAAATTTTTGGGAGACTGTGAGAACTGTAGCCTCAGTGTTCCCTGGTGTGGCCTTCTGCTGCAACTGTACCTTGGTTACAATAAGGGGTAAATTAACCATCCTGTCATCTTGAACAAGTCTGTCCCATCGCCTCTGAGATCAACTTGGCATTTGAATCCACACATCTGCAGCTCACCAGACATTTTCTGTGTTTCAGACCATTTCTCTATAAACTGACGACGTGGCCTCTAGTTCTTCCTGTGTCATTCACCACGGGCTGCTTCACCCGGTTAGTAAGTTGGACAGCAAAGGAAGAAAACAATTATCAGAGACAAAACACTTGAAATATACATATATTTATTACATTCCAAGGGGAGACAAACACTCACAACGTTACCATAAAGCTCACATAGTATAACCCCAAGTCCACCCTTCCATGCCGATTGTAAGCGAGTGTCTGCTCGAAACAGCCCAGGGGCGCAATTCTGATTAGGCTGGCTGGCCCCTCACGGAGTAACCGGGGGGGTCCACGCACACACACAGTCTATCTATGCTTGTGTTCTCACAAGCAAAACAGATCCACATTCCAATATGAAACAGGGCGCTAGTTTCTTGATATATTTCTGCCAGATGTTCTAGGAGTTTACTAAGATAAGCATTAAAAACAATAAAAAGCTTTCAAACCATAAACCGTCTTGAAGGGTATCCCATAAAAACTCATGTGACTCCCACTTTGCCTAGTATCCCACAAGATGGTTGAATTCATTTATTGCCTGTTAGTGACCCTTTGCACTCCAGCCCACACAGTTTAACCATATTATTTAAAACTTGGGTAACTCTTACTGCTTTAAGAAAAATACATGATTAACACAAAAACTAATTATATATTTCCATAAAAAAACTCAAGAGATGGTTTTTGTGTGAAAATCCTAGTTTCTAAAATACTCAGACTAAACTGTCTGCCACCAACAACCACGTAATGCTCAAAGTAAGTCCCCATACATTTTTACCTGTTCTATATTCAGTTTCCACTTTAGCAAGTCTTCTTCTCCACATCTAGATGCCTAAATAAATGCTTTGAAGTGCTCCGATGTGATTGGCTCAAATGCTGTTTATGTTAAAAAGTTGATGAACAGAAATACCTACTAAAGTATCTGGGTGTTTAACGGCAGTAGTTGAACTACAGCCATCGCCGCAGGTCTTCCCCCCCACTGTCCACTTTTCAAATAAAGGCAACTGATGCCACAAAAACTCAGCCTTCCTTCTTTCTGATCACATCAAACAGTAATAAATATGTTTTAAAAATACCCCAAATATATTTCCTTTTTTCTGTTTTCAGTTTAAGCGCTGACGACAAAAATACAGGATTGTGTGACCCTCTGACTGTCCGGATTACAAAAGTCACTTTGTGTTCCTGCTCGTGCTATTCCTGGCTGTTTTAAGAGGTTTATTTGCTCTCTGACCACAGATTTCCTGCCTACAGATTTTTTTTAGGCCTTTCAGGTACTTGAGCTTTAACAATCCAGCCGTCTTAATGAGCTTAAAGGAAAGGGAAACCTGTTCAAGCTGTCTACCCCGAGCAGGACTCATAACCACGTCAATGCTCTTTAGGTCTGGCGCTCCGGGAGATGTGCGAGGAGGCGAGGGGCCTGAGAAATGGAATCAGGTCCCCTGAGAAGTCATTGTCGTCATTCGAACCCCTTCATCCTGCTCTATGACTGATGGCTGTTTGACTGTTTGGAACCTGCTTTGCTCCAGGGCTCAGGAATAGGATGACCGGACACTTGTTTCGAGCTCAGGTGAGGCGGTTAGAGCTCAGTTTTACAGCTTTAAGGGAGCATCTTCATGCAAAAGTTCGACTATTTCCAGTTTTCAACTTTGCTCAGTGCTTTGTTCCAACAATCCTTACAACCTAATCAGTTGTTTGTTCAAATGGGGATGTGCTGTAAGGCGCAACGGGAGATCACGAGGGATTATTCCACATAAGATCATTGCCAAGAACTTTCTTTGTCAAAACACAAACTTCATCCACAGACCTCCATTTAACGACAATAAATGTGTGCGGTTAGCATTCGTTATGAGCTAAATCTTCCAAATTAGGACATGAATTCAAACATAAAGTCGGTGCTGATTCGGGTGAAGATGAAATTACATTTTTTTGGTTGCTCGTTCCAAGTGAATCCCACATCATGATGGAGCCACCAACATGCTTGATAGTTGATACGTTGTTCTTAGATTTGAACATTGACTCCCCTGACCATACTTCTTGTCATTTTGGCCAATTGTGTAATAAAGTTAAAAGGAAACAGTAGCACCCTTGCCCTTGGTCTTTCTGCATGGAGTTTGCATGTTCTCCCTGTGCATGCGTGGGTTCTCTCCGGGTACTCCGGCTTCCTCCCACAGTCCAAAAACATGACTGTTAGGTTAATTGGCTTCTCTAAATTCTCCTTAGGTGTGAGTGAACGGTTGTTTGTCCTGTTTTCTCTGTGTCACCCTGTGATAGACTGGCGACCTGTCCAGGGTGTACCCCGCCTCTCGCCCAGTGATAGCTGGAGATAGGCACCAGCATCCCTCGCAACCCCACAAGGGATAGACGTGTTAGAAAATGGATGGATGGAAACAATAGTGTGTAGGATTCACTGGGTTCCTACATTATCCTGAAAAGGAAAACGTGCAAAGAGAAAAGAGAATATGAAAAAATGTCTGTCCTTCCAGACTGTTGTCCCATTATCAACATGATAAACATTAGAAGATGCAAATTTAGCAATTTCTCTATATGTACATATATATTCACACAATAGCAAATTGGCAAATCGCCTGAGGGCTCTAGAGATTTGAGTCTGGAACGTGTTGTATCTGTTGGGTCATATGAATTGTGGAGCTGGTTAATGAAGCGCTAGATTTATCAGTACATTTGTTTAATTTCCAGTTTCTATTAATGCACTGAAACCATTTTTCTTGGGTTAAGTTTGAAACATGTTTTCTACCCGATTTTATCAGCCTATTAGACGCCATTTCATACTTGTATGTTTTGCCAAGGTGCAAAAACAAGTATATCCCCTTAGTTGATCAAGCTAAACTGATCCAAGGAGTGACCAAAGTCATTCCCATGCCATGACTCTGTCTTTCTAATGAACTGGTGACCCCCCCCCCCCCCAACCCACTGGCTAATGGCCAACCCACCAGTGGCAATAAGCAGGTACAGAAAATGGTTGAAAGAAAATTTTCCTCCATGAAGAAGTCTAAGGATATCTTTAAAAGCACACAGTCGTCCCTCAACTTGCTTTGTTTGCTTTAACACCAAAGAGAAGAACCTGGAACTCGTTTAGTATCCTGTTACTGAACTGCACAGAGTCAGTAGTGAGATCTACCGGTCATAGCAGGATCAGTTGGTGCAGTCGTTATCAGATCAAAGCTTTAAAGGTGGGTTGTTTCCAGTAGAAAAAGTCGCAGAGCCCAGTTGTTGATGCCAAAACTGATTTCTGTTCCAAATCCATGCCTTGAAAAGGGATAAAGAAACTCGGGTGACACTTGGATGAAAGGTTCTTAAAATAAGGAAACCAAACCGAGTCCTTAGATCATTGCGAAACTTCTACTGGTGAAGAAGATTTACTGGCTAATCAATTAGTGCAATCAGAAAGAAAAATATGGAGGAATACAACTTCAAAGGAGACCCTGTCCACATTAACCTGGATATTTTGCAAAATTAAGATTTTTTTCCATGTGTTTGCTCCTCCCATCTACACACAAACATAGATTTTGAAAAATGCTCTTCATATAGACTGGAGATTGTTTTCTACAAACAATCACATAGAGGTCTTCTTCAGATGTAGCCGATCTGACTTTTTTTTGGCAAGAAAACGCAACAACAGTGGAGTATTTTCTTTATTTCATCTGCCTCCCTGTGACCGAACTCTGAACTTCAGAAGAATCATTGTTCACTGAAAGGAAAACAGAAACTGTTAAATAAAACACACAAGCTATTACTGGTTTTGCAGAATCTTTAGCCTAGCATTTAGGTAGGTATCTTCGTTGCCTGAATTTCATTGCAGTCAACATTAATTTTATTGCCTCCAGCTGGTACAACTTTGGTATTTCAGTGTTTTTGATTGGAGCGTCCCAGACAGTAGCAGTGCAAATTAAAATAAAATAGGCAAAAAAAGTTAATTGTCATAAGTCTGTACATTAATTAAACTTCTGTTGAAATTTGGCATTTAAATCTGTATTTTAACCTTTTTTACTTTATGTAATGCTGTTTGAAGTGTTTGCCGTATTGAGCTCTCCTTTAAGCAAACTTCGATTTGTTTTGTGTCCTTCTCTTGTAAAGCCCTCCATCTTTACAGGACCTGGTAGTGGCTGGTTTGTACTGAAATTATGTTCTAGCTACTTCTAGATTATTGCCCCCAATGACGCTCACTGGAACATTCAGACGTTCATAAATATTTCTGCATCCAATCCAAAGTGTGGCAAAGGTCTTGGGACAAATCTTAGTATTAATCCATCATCAGATGTTTCTCGTGCAACACTTTTTTTAAAGGCCATAAATTAGGACTAAGCCAGCTCGTTAAATCTCGTGTCGATAAGGTGCAGATAGCTTTTTAAATACTGCCAGGTTTCTGTTTTGCATGGTTTGTTTTACAGGTTGTTTTCATCATTCGTTCAATACTTTCAGCTTTGTTCCAAATTATTCATACCGCTGGCAGATTTGGATTTAAAACTATTTATTATTCATTAGAAATGTTTTTTATTTCTCTCATGAGCAATGAGGCAGACACAAAGGATGATTTAAAAATTTAAACAGAGTATCAATTTAGAAAATATCTGTTTATATTTACATAAAAAAAGGAAATTATGATTATTTATGTCCATTCCGACAGTTAAAGGCCAGATTTTTGGCATTAAAGCAATCAGACTTTTTTCCCCCTAAAATTTGAACAGCGTCTAGCATTTTTTTTCTACTGGTATTTTGACAGTTTTTCTTTGGTGATGAGTCTGTGAGGCTGGAAGGCCTCCTGGGTACCGGCCTAATCTTTAGCTCCCGCCACAGATTATCAGAATCCAGCCGGGCCTCTGGCTGGGTCGCTCCAGAACACACAAATGACTTCCAGGAATGAACATGTTGGTAAATTTAAAAGATAATTTTAATCCCAAATCTGTGAATAAACCTGTGAGCCTGTGAGGGGTATGATTATAACTGAGATTTAATTTGGTCGAAATTGATTAATTAACTAATTAGTTCCTGCAGAGCTTTATAAAAAAAACTAATAATAAACACTATTTTTAAAAAGATCTCTTGAAAGTTTTGCTGATTGGAAGGAAAATACAAAGAAATGAGTAGGAAACAGTTTGAAACTTTTCCATCTTAAATCTAAAGGGTCTGAGGGTGTAATTATGATAAAGTTCAGCGTTTCATGAAGAATTTGGGGTCTATAAGCTTCGAGCCTTTTACAGTCTGACTTTTTTCTTTTTTTAAAAAACTGAAATAATTACAAGCTAAAAATCTGTGGATGCCTCTTTGAAGAAAATAATGAAAGATTCCTGCTATAGGTGGAAAACCTTCAGGGTGTTGAGTAACTCGCCCAACGCCGCAGCGGCGGATGGAGAGATGTTTCACGTCCGAACAGATTCCTCAGGATATGAGCGCCATGTGCTGAAGTAATCTGTCCTCAATGGCTTCATTGTGTTTCTGTTCTTACCGGTAGCCTCTGGATGGGATTATTTACTCTCTGCCATTTACTCACCAGCACAGTAAACAAAAACAAGAACCTTTAATTATGTTCGTGTTTGGAACCTGCAGGAATATGACTTAATGCATAATGAATGGATGATCCTCCCCGCCCCGTCAACAACACCGCCTTCTTCCCAAGCAAGGCTTGGACCGCAGCCAGCTATTATTACGCAAGCCTATTGAAACCATAGATCGAGCGCTTTCACTCATGCAGCCATTTGCATCTCCTAATTTGCTTCTGTTTGTTCTCGCTGGCACGTTGGCCTCTCCCAGAAGGCAGCAGCAATTATCCGTGAGCGAGCGGGCCCCCAGGAATGCCGGGCTGCAGAGCAACATGTGTCTGTTGCTCCGAATCGCTGCTTCACCCTCGGCTCAGGCTGCAGGGAATAATCTGAGGGGAAACAAATGATAATACGAAAAACAACGTCTGTTTCTGAAGCCAGGGGAGATGTTTCTGGAAGCGAGGGTTCCAATTACCCTCACCGGCTTTAGTATCCAAAGGTGTTAATTTCTTCTTCTGTTATTCATCCTGATTCTATTTTTTTTTTTTTTTTACAGTATGCCTACAACACAGAAAATTAAGGACAGATTACTTTCTGCTTTCTAGGTGCTTCGTGTTTTATAGTTTGGAGCCTATTAGTTGCTTCACATGACAAGAGGAGCATTACTAAAACACATCGATGTTAAAAAATAAACGGCAGGCGATGGCTGAAGACGTTTAGAGCCCTGAAAGCAAAGTCAGATTTCCCTCCACCACCACCTCAGAAACAGCTGAATAACAAACTAAAAGACGCACCGATCACAAGCAACATAAATTTATCATTTTCAGATATTTTGTATCAATATAGCTGAATTTTGCTGCTCTTTTGGGTCATTTTGGGGGGGGGTGTACTTTCTGATCTCAGGTCAGTGCAGCTAACCTCTCTGTTGCCTTCCTTACAGTAGTTTTTATTGCTGTAATCATTTTATGTCTCAGTTTGTGTCAAACATCATGCTTTTGTTTTCTCCTGTGTGGTGAATTTATTTAATTTTGAGCGTTTTCTTTCTCAAACTTGAGTCTCCTCTACGTCTGGGGCTGTGGCCCTTGACCGGAAAAAGGTGGACTGCCACGTCTGGGCCGGGGGTCAGTCTCTGGCTGCAGCGGGGGAGTTTGGTGTCTTGTGCATGAGTGATGGTGGGATGGAGCGGGAGATGGAGAGACGGATTGGGGCTTCGCTTGCAGCAATGCTGGCGCTACCCAAGTTTGTTGTGGTGAAGAAAGAGCTGAGCCAACAAGCAAAGCTCTTGATTTGACGGTCCGTCTACGTCCCGACTCTCATCTATGGTCATGAGGTCTGGATCAGAACCGAAAGAACAAGATCCTGGATACAAGGAGCCAAAATGAGCTTCTTCCTGAGGGCGGCCTTAGATATACTCACTGGAGAGACTATAAATCCCGTCTTGCCTGGGAACGCCTTGGGATCCCCCAGAATGAGCTGGAGGATGATGCTGGAGAGAGGGAGGCCTGTGTTTCCCTCCTGAACCTGTTGCCCCAGCAACCCGATCTCAGATAAGTGGAAGACAATGGATGGATGGATGATGGATATGGATGGATGATGGATGGATGGATGGATGAAAGCAAAGTTGAGTTTCTCTTTGCCTCTCTACTGCCTTTTTTGTATTACGCACTTTTTGTGAGTCTTTCTGGGACTATGTTTGTTGTTTTAGATCTGATCTTTGGTTCTTTGGGTACGGTGGCACAGGACAAGGCAATCTTAAACTCTTTAAGAAGTCTTTTGGATGAGAGGGGAAAACATCTGGGAGAAATAAAAAGAGAAGACCAGCTGCCTTCTGTTGAAGTATTTAGGACCGTTGTTCCGGTCTTAAATGGCTTCTCATTTTGGGTCTACTTAAGGTTAAAGTTTACTTTATTAATCCCCAAGGGGGAAATTGAGTCGTCATAGACATGTAAAAAACACACATGTACATGCAAAAAAACAATCACACTGGACTCTGCTATAGACCAGAAGTGCCACATCATTGTAAAACAATATTGTGTTAATATAAGTATCAAATATTAGATTTATATTATAAAAGCGCACTGCAGCAGGAATAAAAGAGTTTGCTCCTGAGTTTGTTAAAGATGCTGTGGAGAAGCTGGTCCTTGAGAGACAGAACAGTCTTAGGTTTACTCATTGTCCTTTTGTCCAGGATAATGTCCACCGAGTCGAGATTTAATCCAACCACTGAGTCGGCCTTTTTGATCAGTCTGTTTTTGTCCTCAACAGTGATGCTCCTGCCCCAACACAGTGCAGCATGAAACAACACATCGGCTGTAATCCCCAGATAAAACACATTCAGGAATCTCCTGCTGATGTCAAGAGACCTCAGCTTCCTAAGAAAACACACTCTGGTCTGAGCCTTTTTAACGACAGCATCACTGTTCTTCTTCCAGTTTAATTTACAGTCAAGGTGCACCACTAAATATTTGTACGTTTCAACAATATCAGCAGCTTGACCTTTGATGACCATTGGAGGGAAAGTTTATTTTCGTTTCTTTATGAAATCAATAATTAACTCTTGTGTTTTGCCAACATTAAGTCATCGAACAAAGGCGTTAACTTCCTCCCTGTAAGCCGGGTCTTCACCCCGAGAGAAAACTGAAAACTTCTGTAGACGACAGTATGGGAAGCTATGCCTGTAGTCGGCTGTGTACAATGTGAATAAAAAGGGAGATAAAGGAGATTTCATTACAATTACATCAGAACACTTGTCTCCCACCCTCGCAAACTGGGGGCTATGTAAGAGATCTAAAATCTAAAGTCTAAAATCCAGGCAATGGTAGAATTGTGCATCTTAAAATCCAATTAATTGTTTGTTAAAATATGTGGTAGAATAGTATAAAAAAAAAAAAACATAATTCGACCAGAACTGCTGGCCTTTTCAAGATGTTGATAGATAGTGTGGAGCATATACAGTAGGTGAAGGGGGTCTTAAAAAGAAGCTTCCTGTTTTCTTAAGTGATTAAGAACAACTCTCTCAAATGTCAGTGCAACAGGCCTAAGGTTAGCCAACACACATCTGACATTTGATTTCTGAGGGATTGGCACAAGACAAGAGGTTTTCCACATGACGGGTATTTTAGCTGCAGACAGGGACAGCATGAAAATAAAACTGCTCCAAGCTGCTCAGCACAAACTTTAAGGGTGCGTGGATGAAGACTAAAACTAATCTCTGGTCATGTTTGTTCCACTTGATCTGAAGCAAGCGCTGATATAAGTTTGTTGTGTCCGTGTGAGAAATCAGACACATCAAAAATGGCAAAAAATACATCTTATTCACATCCAGCCCTGTGCCATGTAGACTTGACTTACTGGTCATATCCAGTCACTGTTTTCATATTGTCCCAAAGATACTTTATAGATAATTAGATAGATAATTTTTTTATATTGCCGTTTGCTTTGTCGGATCAGTGTTTTAAGCTCTTTTTGTGCAGCCTTAATTTGCCCCGGGCCCCACTATAAAAAAAACAGCTTCTGTTAATTGTAGCTCCTCCTTAGTTACCCGAGGTTTATTATTGGCAAAAACCGTTTGTTTCCTTACAAGGCAGCACCAAATCAGCACAACAGTTCACATAGCAAGTCATTTTGTCAGCAGTGTCATCAACAAAATAGACCAGTCCGTGCAGTCAAAGCAGCCTCTCAGCATCTCACACGCTGCCTCAGACTAGGGCTGGATGATATAGAAAAAAAAGCATATCAATAAAATAGAAATCATATTGGTCGATACTGATAGTTATCAACAAAGTCAAACCATATATTTTAAGTGCAGCCCTGGCCATTTTATGCTGTTGCTTAATGACCTGTTTTTAGATACAGACACACACACAGAATTCAAACTCAACCCTTTATTTAACCAACTTTTTACCAAAACTACAAGTTTTTAAAAAATGAAAAAGAACATATGCTCTCTGAACTCTTTGAAGGGGGCGGAGCTTGGTTCCTGGGTCTGTTTGTGATTGGTTGGGAGGATTTAAATGACTGTAATATTAACCTACATGACTAGAATGCAAAAGGAATGAAAACTTTTATTCTGTTGAACTTTTTATTGACCCTTTTTTTCTATCATCTATATACATCTATAGCTCGATAGATATATATTGATATTGAATTATCATCCAGCCCTACCTCAGACCATGTGTAACTTATATGTAACTAGGCAAGGCAAGGCAAGGCAAATTTATTTATATAGCACAATTCAGTACAAGACAATACAAAGTGCTTTACATGATTAGGATATAGCAAAATAATAAAATGTAGATAGAAAATAGAATAAAAGCAAGTAGGGATAGAATGTAGTAACAAAAAAGAACATTAAAAACAGTAAAACTGTTTAACTAGAACAGTCAAAGGCAATTTTAAACAAATGCGTTTTTAATCTTGATTTAAAGGAACTCAGGCTTTCAGCACTTTTACAGTTTTCTGGAAGTTTGTTCCAGATAAGTGGAGCATAGGAACTAAATGCTGCTTCTCCTTGTTTAGTTCTGGTTCTAGGTATGCAGAGCAGGCTGGAGTAACTGGCTGCTTCTGCACAACAGGCGTATACCTGGACTTCAGTAGCACAAGACTGTAGTCGGACTGTCCGGGTGTCGTTTTTGCTTCTGTTTTTCTCAAGTTTCTGTTCATTTTTATACTTTTGACCTCTGACCAGCTAGCCATGCATCCATCCACAGATTGGTGCATTATTAGGTATTTTTCTATTATTCTATCTTAGGTATCTTTTCATGGTTTTAAGTTTGTCATCTCCACATATTTCTTTGATTTGTTTAGGGGTCTGGGCTTAGTTTGGTCAGTCTGCACCTTTTCAGGATTTTATGTGACTAATTTCAACTCTTTTTATACTCTGATTAGGTTAGTTTTTCCATTTCTTCAAAAGCTTGTGTTTTCGTCAACATTTTAATCATCCATCTGAGTTGCTTCCAGCTCTCCTTTTGGTCACTTTGTGTCCTTGGCACCTGATAGGCCCTTCATTACTCCATACATTACAGAAAATGTTGTGATAAAACCTGATGAAAATTACATTTATTGGCAATATGGCAACTTTAAATAATGCAAAAGGTTTCTCAGTTCCCCTGTGCTCCTGCAGGGCTGCTGTATCGCTGTATTCCCATCTGCTCCTCCGTCGCCTCCAGGCTCAGGCCTGTAATCCGGCAACTGCAGATTTGCTCGAAGGTTCTGGGAGAGTCTCCGTTCACTGGGTCTGTCAGCCCAAGCTTCTTAGCTGAGCGTGAACCTCTGACGCTTTCCTCTTATTTAAGCACCGATTTGTTTGGCTCTTCTGAGAAAGTGAATCTGGACAGACTGAGACTCTTCTTTTGATTTATTCAGTCAGGATTTAACCAGGTTAATCCCATTAAGATATTATATTCTCTGCCACAAGAGAGACCTGGCCAAGAAGGTCAGCAGCACAGTTACGTTACTACAAACAATTAAGAAATACGATTTACATTAAAAACATTGGTCGTATGAAAAAGTTGCACATAAACATGGTAGACTGCAAAGGTTTCATCCGGGGTTTAAATTCAGCGTCACCAGAGCTCTAAGCTGAAGATCAGATTCTGGTTGACTCCAAGTTTTAGGAGCTGAAAACCAGAATAATTTCCCTCCAACTTCAGGTCAAACTTTGGGAAAAACAAACTGTAGATTATTCAATGATTGGAGATTGTTGCATGAAAATTACTGCTAGTCATTGGGAACAAACAGAGAAACAATAAACATAAGAGAAAATCTTAGGGCACAAAAAGAGTCGGTCAGTCACTCTGTGTTTCCTGCTTTCATTAAAAAATTAAATATAAACAGGTCAGATCTGCAACAAATTACATATATGTTTCTATTCTAAATATTGGACTAAAAATACAGGCAAAACATTATTTTCTTTAATTTTCAAAGTGGGTTACTGTATTTCAGAATTTGATTTTGTCTTTATATTAAATAAAAAATTGTTATAATTATTGTGTAGAAATATAAAATGCTCAGAAAAATGGATGAGGGTGTTTGCCCCATTTAAGATGACCTGTTTTTGCTTTTTTATAACAATTAAATGTTGCAGATCATCGCAGAATGTCTTATGTTGAATAAAGATAACCTGATTAAACACAAAAAGTGGTTTTAAATGATGATTTTATTCATTAAGGTAAAAAAAAGTAATTCAAACCACACTGTGTGATAAAGTAATTGCTCCCTTGTTGGGTTAACTGTGATTAAACTAGAGTTTTACAGAGAGCTTTTCTCAATCTCACAAACCAAACCCAGGCCTGATTAAAACATTTTTAGACAAATTGGACTTGACAGTTTAGGAGATCCTCATTTATGGAAGAAATCTTTGGAAGAAATTACAAAATTAATTCAGTTAGCAAATGAAAATAACTCAAAAATGTTAGAAAATAACTAAGAGATGTAAGAAATGTTAAAGAGCTCAGATTTTAGGAGAAAATTGCTTCTCAACTGAGATCAGGTGGTTTTGTTTGGTAAGGGTCAAAAGTTATGAGAATCGGAGTTCAGAGGAGGAAAATATACATTATGCTGGGTGAAAAACGCTGCAATGGACCGTATACGGAGGGAGAGTAACAGGCTGCAGCTTTCAAAATCTTGTCTGGGCCGACGAAGGTCATCCTGACAGAGAGGAGGGCTGAATAGCGACGGGATTATCCTGCTTGCTCGGCCCTGCACACTAACCCAAATCTAATCTGGCTCCCTCTCTTCAGGCACTCATCACGCTTTTATAGCTGCTGGGACAGCATTTCATTTCTCCGCTTATGGAGCTCGGCTCCACGCCGCTCTTACGTGACAAGATGACGTAAAACTGTAAGACTGCAAAGCTTTTCAATTCAGTATCAATCAAGATAACAGAATCAATCGACATTTGAAAATACTACAAAAGTATCAAGAACATCACATTCAAAGCTCTTTTTAAACATTTAATTTCTGATGTCTGTGCACAGTGAACCCAAGCAAAACCTTTTGCACGACTTTTCACGTCAAAGCCAAAAACTTCAACGTGTTTTTATCATAAATAAAATCCAGTTCAACAAGCAGCCCTCAGAAGTCAGCTACTGAGTAAAAAGAGAATGTATGTGTGTAATTTAACTTTAACATGAGTAGAAATACTCTGGGAATGCCTCAGAGGTTTGTTTGCTCTGTTCAGATGAAACCAAAATTAACTATTTTCCAACACGCAAAAATTAACGCTGCACATCACCCCGAACTCACCCTCTGCGATGTGAAGCATGGCAGTGGCAGCATCATGCTGTGGGCTGCTGCTCTTCAGCAAAGACAGAGATGTTTGACAGAGTTACTGAGCTAAATACAGGACAATCCTGCAAAAAAGAAAGACATAGCATGCCACCATTTATACAGAAGACAATCCAACGAGCATAAGAAGGAAGAAAAGAAGAAAAAAATAAGTATTTACATAAAATCAAAAACATGTTAAAGTGCAGATTTAAATCCAGATTTAGATCCAAGCTTAAACTCAAATTTAAATCCTGAACAAATCGTCAATCGCAATCGCTTATCAGTCACCATGCAAACAGTTCATGAGTCTGACTGTTTGAACAAAGAATGTTTTCGGTCCTGATTTAAAGAAGCCAACAGTTTCTGCACATCTCAGGTTTTCATGGATCTTCTTCCAGAGTTGAGGAGCTCAGAGGTGGAGGTTAACCATCCAGAAGGACAATGACCCTAAACATACAACCAATACTACAACTAAATTGTTTTTCAGTCTTCCGGCATGAGCAGCTGGAGACACAACCTGAAAAAAACATAAATGCACTCCACACTTTTCAGATTTGGCTTACTTTCCCTCCCATCCGCAATTATCTGCTACGTTGTGTTGATTGGTTACATGAAATCTAAATAAAAATGCAAGTTTGTGGTTGCAACGTAACAAAACGTAAAAGAAATCGAAGGGATGCGAATACTTTTTCAATGCACTGCCTTTGCAAAAGTTGTCGGAGCAAGCTCTAACTCATTGTAAAAGTCTTTATCTTTCTAGTGAGGTTGAAGCTTAATTGTTATCTGCGCCTGGCTTTCAGTTTTTAAGCCTTTTTTGGCCTTAAATGCACTGGCCTGTTTATTGTTGGTGCCTCCTCTGATTCCATAACGGGGGTTCTGGGTCGTAATGTAATCGTTATAACCGGTTAGGATTGCAGTTTTGGTCTGTTTCAGTCAGTAAGACACAGCTTCAGGTGTGTCCGAGGCCTGCCAGGTGTCACCGCAGCATCCAGAGATCAGTGTTTCGTGCTGTGAAGGAGATGTAGTCCATGTCCGGCACGCTGCGGGGTTTGTGCCCTGCTGGGGGAAGGGACAGAACGGACAGATGGGACGGACACATGGTTCGACCTCCTCCACCCCCCCTGCCTCTGTCTAATCTGACCGGGACAGGGAGGAGGGGGGTGAGGGATGAGGGAGGCCACCGGGCTTTCGCCTCTTTCTCCCTTTTCCCTCGCAGCAGCCAACACAGCCGCAGAGCGAAGGCACGCAGGATATGGTCAAAAAAACGAGTGATTCTCCTGCGAGGCGGCTCGGCCGGGGCTCAGGCTGAGGGTCTCGGCTGCGGGGAGCCCAGCTGGACCGGAGCCACCGTTTCCCCGGCAGAAGGAGCGACTGAGCACAACCTGTTACTTCCCAGACGGGCCTGTCAGAGGGGTTTTTGGCTCTGGCCTCCTTGAGGATGTGAGGATTCTTTGTGGGCTCTCTGGGACGAGTGCTCGGTGCTGGGTGGGAGTTCATGGCCAAATGTAAAGCCGCGGTGGTCGACGACAAGCACTTCAGAGAGACGATGTCGGCCTCCCAGGGGATCAGCCGCACCAGCGTCTACAGCTACTTCCTCAACATGGTGGCCTATCAGGTGAGAGCTGGGAGCGGCAGAGCAGCAGGAGAGCTTTCAGACGTCTAACAGCTGAACTGAAACTACAGGAAAGGAGAGTTTTAGTTACTTATCTGAGTTTTTCTTTTTGATTTTACCAAGAACAGACTGGCTGACGTGACTGATTGTCAAAAAAAAAGCTTCTGAAATGTTATCAGTTGTTTTCAGCTCACATATTTTTTTTAAAGAAACGAAAGAATATGTACGATTAATTGACACATAAGCAAAAAACGAAATAAAAAGGGAAAAAAAGAATCCCTTTTTTATTCTAAACAAGAGTTTAGATCAATTTTGCTAACAGATTGTTGCATAAGAAACGTCGTTATGCTGCCTTCTGTTGAAGATGCTTTTATAAACTTAATTAACTAATCTGAAAGATTACCAGAAAAGTAAGAATATATTATGGCTGCAGTGTTGCTGTGTGAGAACATAAAGGACAGCATGTTCTACTGGGATGTCATGGAGCTGCATGTTTGGAGGCAGTTCAAACTACGATGCAGAACAACAAACACATTTTAGGTCAGCAGGAGTTTGAAAGGAAACAGGAGAGACGGCATATCAACGTTCTGCTACATGAGTTCCTTGTTTGCGGCTCCTGATAGTTACTCCTGCTTTGTTTGGGAGAATTTATCGGATAGTTTTTACACCTCATTTATGCTTTTTATAGATTTTCTGTTGGTTCAAAACGTGGATTTCTGAAGAACTGTAGAAACATGTGAGATTTGTGCTCATTTTAAATACCACGACAAACTAAACATTAAATATTTTAATTAAATTGATATTTACATGTTAAAGCATCAGTTTGAACTAGATTTGAAACAGAAAACATTCGTTTTCTGCATTATCTGAAAATTAATGATGTTAAAAGAGATTTTCTGCTCTGTAAATACTGTGCAAAGATCTTGAGTTGAGGCTCATTTTTTTATCTTTTCTTCCCAAGCTCAACTTTCTTGTTGCTCTTAAAATGGCAGAAGTTGATTGCTAATGTTTTACTTTTACTTTCTTGAATTAAATCTATATATTTTAGTATATCCATATATTTTTTTAGTATAATTAAATCCATATATTTTTTTCTATGAGTTTCCTCGGCTCTGTCTGGGATATTTGTTTAACCGACGAACCTCATTTCATCTTCAGATTCTGATCAAGTGGTTTCTTCATTAATCTTTTTTTCATTTACATGAGTTTTGCCTCTGCCACATACAAAAAGCAGCAACAAACCATGATATTCTGACCTCCAAACTTTACTGTTTGCTTGGTGTTTATCAGGGTGAAATGCAGTCCCATTGCTTCTCTAAACGGTGGGGGTTATGGCACCCAAAGAATCAAATCTCAGGTCTTGTCTGACCCGACTGTGTTCCTCCAGCTCTTCATTCACTTGTCAAAATGTTCTACAGCAAAACTTAAATATGTTTCTACATGCTTTTCTTCGCCAGTGGAGCGTCGCGTAGTGAGCGTGCATAGAGGTCAGGATGTTTAAGTTTTACATGAAATAAAACCTGTAGCTGTTAATTTAGCAGGTTTTTTAAGGACAACTCTTCTTCTGATCGAGGAACACCTGTTTCTACCTGTTGTAGCCAGGCACTGTCGACTCTAAATCGTACCACTTCTGGATTATGTGTCCAACTGTGCTCTTTCAGAACTTTAGAAATATCTCTGTAACCAATACCACCAGTATATTTGGCAACAGCGTGATTGTGAAGGTGCTGAGAACGCTCTTTTTCTTTTACCTCTCCTGAGCTGGTAACGTTTGGCTCATTTGCGCGATTGAAATGATTTGCTTTCAAAAATGTGACAGTTTTTAGAAACTTTCTTGACTTCCTATGCATTTGGCACCTTTTTTCTTTGTGTTCAGTGTTTATGGGGCTCCTGTGGTGCAGGAGCTGGGAGTTCCTCCTGTAACCGGTGGGTTGCCAGTTCAAACCCCTGCTCTGACTGTCTCAGTTGTTGTATTCTTGGGCAGGATTGTGTGGCAGCCCTGCCTCCGTCAGCTGTGGCAAAGCCATTTCTAAGGCTCAGGACTCCAGTGAACCTCAGCGAGAACCAAAAATGGAGAAAACATTTAGCAGTGGTGAACCTTCCCAGGAGTTGCTGACTGAAAATGACTCCAAAAATGCATCAACAATCATCCAGGAGGTCAGAGCAGAACACAAACCCACAGCTAAACCTTTACAGGCCCCAGCTAAGGTCATGATTGAACAATTAGGAAGAGCGACTGGGCAAAATAGCCTCCATGAGGGAGTTCCAAGGCCAGAACCTCTGTTGACCCAAACCCAAACATGAAGGCTCATCTCACATTTGCCAAAAAAACACCTTGTTGACCTCCGAGCCAACAAAACACACACCTTCCACGTTTTAGAAGGAGTGTGTCCCTTTACATCTGGTGTAAAACGAACTCAGCATTTCCAAATATAGCACATTATGCATGGCAGTCAACCATGGCGATGACAGTGTGATCGTCTGTGACGATCTTTCTGCTTCATGACGTGGAGAACCTGCCATTGTTGGTGGAACCACAAATAATTTTCTCTACCAGAAGATCCTGAAGGAGAATGCCTGCTCATCAGTTTGTTACTTGAAGTTCAAGCACTGGTCGACGGCTGGAAGCAAGTTTACTTCTCAAATGAAGTTTTTTTTTTGGAGAGGCATAGTCAAAGTCCTGCAATAAAGTCAATTGTGATGCTGTGGCATCACTTTAAACGGACCATTAATGCTGAAAAAAAAACGTTCGAGTAAAGGACTGAAATGCTGCTGCTTGACTATGAGGATGGGTGAAAGAGGTTTTATTGATTGGTAATAAACTGCTAACTTTTAGCATACAACCCGGGAAAAGCACTCAAGTGATTAGCTGCTGCTGGATGTCCAGAAATCAAAAACAAAACCAAAGATGTGTTTATCATGGATGGATCCGTTCTGTGCAATAACATGCTGACAGGATGGTTTCTGAAGAACGGATGAGCCAAAGCGCTTCTTTAGTAGAAAAAACTCACATCTGGTAGGTGTAGGTTTTTAGTAGAGCCAGGATTAGTTTTCACATGTTGATTTTCACATGTTGATTTCTAATCTCAGTATTGGGGGAAAAAAAGGATTTATTGTCAGTAAAGTAAAAACAAAAATATCAGCAACATGTTTTCTTGCTGAGGATGAAGTTAGGACACCCTCCTCAAAGTTGCTCGTGTTGGTTGAAAGGAGTTCATGTAAGAACCAGTGTCGTCCTCGGTCTGGGGAAACATCTCCCCACTCCTCACAGAGAGGTTGGAGATGTTTGTTGGAGGTTCATCCTGTTTCCAGTCACCCCAGATCTGGGGTTTTACATTCCTTGGTTGTGAGCCAGTTCTCAGTGGGTTTGCTGGTATATTAGGGTCCAGTTCTGGCACTGGCTTATGTTTTACACATGCTCTCACATTTTCCTCTGGCACCCTCCGATTTGCAGTAAAATAGATGGTTGATTCTATGATGATAGTCAGATCTGCAGCAGAGCAACCCCCCCCCCCCCCCCCCCCCACCATGACACTTCCGCCTCCATGCCTCACAGCTGATGTCAGCTTCTTTCCCTGGAGTGCTGTTTGTCTGACTTCTCTCTGGCTAGATGTAATCTGGCCTCTCCAGTTTTCCTGTACATCAAATGTTTCTTCCCTGAACAATTATAGTCAAACTTGTGCAGTATCCGTCTTTATGTGCAGTCGTGGACTTTCACATCAACAGTAGTAAGAGGAAATCCAGTGATGACATTTCTAGACTTCTTTCAGCATCTTGCGTTCTGCTTTCAGGGTGAAAGTCCTGGGCATTTTTGACCATTTTGTTTAATCGCCTCCATCGTAGACCATCATTGGTACATTGGAGTGACGGATTTCCTCACCGAACACATCAGCTGCTGCAATCTTCTTCCTGGAAGAGTCTGACAGCTCCTTCGATCTCACCGCGGTGTTCAATCTCACTTCAACATTCAGGAGCATCAAACTAAAGGCCCGAGGCTTCAGGCAGTGCAAACCCTCCTTAAAACCGCATCAATGCTCATGTCTCGTAAACCAATGTGAAACGCCTGTGTGTGATTTCAGCCATTTTAAGTAAGAGTTTCCTAATTTATTCCTCACCAGAATTTTTATTTCATCAGAATACTAATTATTTAGGTTTTAGCGAGCATTTTATTTTCTTACAGATCTTTTGTGATATTACTAGATTTTTTTGGCATTAATAAAATTGTCCAAATAGGACATATTTAATGTGCACATGATATGAAAGTATTACCCAATCTCACTTTTGTGCAATAATGCTTTGGAAAGTTGTGTAAAATCAGTTAAAAACAGTGGGGTATATATAATTATTTATAATTCACTGATAATGTAACTGTTCTGTAAGAAGTTGAACAGTTAAATGAGAATGCATTATGTCTAAAACAAAAGAAATTAGGCTCAAAAAGCAGGACAAGCATAAACAATGTTATCATCAAGCCCAGAACAAGCTTGGCAGAGGTAAGAGGCAAAATATTTCAAAGAGCCTTCTTGGCCGAACAATGACTCCGCTGAGTAAGGAGTTTTAATCTCAAACTAACTGCAGACTGGAAGGTTGCAGACCACAAAACATCTCAATTCCTGGAGAAAAGCAACATTCAATCCTGACTGAAGTATCCTCCCTACAGACAATACTGAGAAAGCATTTCCTTCGGTCATTGAAGACAAATGATAGAGATCATGGAAACACTTTTTATGTTTGGAGAGAGACAGAAAAGGCCCATAACTCAAAGAACACCATCTGAAAAGTAAAACATACCTAAAAACAGCAGCAAAACTCTGTGTCGTAGCTTTGTCTCGAGACTGACCGAAACAAAGGTCGCCACTGGTGAAAAATCAGCAGAAGATGGAAGTGAACAGTACTGGCTGACCTGAACGAAGCCTTAAAGGGAATCCAGCTGGGAAACTCTGGGATGAACCAAAGATGAAGGTCCATGCCAGAACCGAGAGGAGTTTGAAGGATTTGCTAAAGGAAAATGGGCCAAGATTCATCAAGAGGCAAGTCAGACGCTTGTTGAAAAACTATAAAATACGCTTGCAGGATGTTAGCCGACAAAAAAAACACTAATGATTTATAGCATCAATGGGCTAATAATGTTGACCCTGAAATAATTTAATCTCAGAGTTCATATTTACATAACATAAGCATGCTAAACAAATTCAAAGTTGTGTTAAAAAGTATTTTCCTTTAAAAACAAACATATGTTTCCAAAGGGCCAATAACTCTGTCCATCAGCTATAATTATTGTACGTTGCTGTGCGGCTGACTATTTTTAAACCTAAGTGATCATTCTGTGTTTATGGAAGATAATCTCCCTGCTGCAGCTTCACTCTGCCACCAGTAATCCTGTATTATGAACCCTAAACTGGGCCACAGGACAGACACCTGGGCGACAGTGGGACAGGACGTAGGAGCTCGACCTGCGGGTTGCTGGTTTGAACCCCCACTCTGACTTGTGTCCTTGGGCAAGACACTTCACCTGATTCGCCCGCCCCGCTTCTGTCAGTCTGCCCCAATGCAGCTGTGGTGGCAGGGAAGCCCGTCAGCGCGTGAAAGGGTGAATGTGGTGTAAAGCGCTTTGGGGTCCTCGTGACCTGATAAAGCGCAACACAAGTAGAGGGCATTTAATCTATATATCTCGATTAACTGGCTATGTAGAGGCTCACAAGTTTTAAGGCTGGTGCAGCTTTCACTGGGCTTTTTGTTAGCTCAAAATCTTGAAAAAAAAAGTAATTAGACACATTTAATCTTAAAGGAGCAATAAGCGAAATTTCCTTATTTTAGATATTTTGTGAAGAACTGAAGGTATCTTTCAAGATGGACTATGGTATGACATCACACCATCTCCCTGTGTTATTCTCCAGTCTCTTGTTTACAAAGCCGGGCCGGCCGCCGGCCCGTGTACGTACGTGTGAACAGCTGCCACTCAGGGCTCAGCATCTCCCTGCCCGTAAAGCGCCACCGCCAGCAGTGCTGCGTAGACGCAAAATGGCTGAGCGCACGTCCAGCGGATCAAAACGTTCTCTTGCTAACAGCATTATAAAGTTCAGAGTTACTTACATCTTCACGAGACATGTTCCTCTGAAAGGCGCTGCTGTTTTGCTTTGTATTTATCCTTTGCAAATATGTGCATAAAGGGGTTGCAGCTGGAGGGGAGGTAGAGAGAGCTGTGGCTTCTCACACGTCTTGTTTTGGTCCACAGACAATGCTCAAGTCCCACCTAGTCGTGAAAAATCACTTATTGCTCCTTTAAAGTCACACTGTATAAGATTTATGCACTGGCGCACCATCTAGTGGTGCGTTGAATGAATTACAAATGACCTCGCCGTTAAGCGCGTAATAACTACACCAGAAGCAGTGGAGTGTCATAAATATGACAATGTCAATATGTCCTCCACGTATTAGCTACTGCTAATAGCTAATACCTACGGTCATCATGTGAAATGTTGTTGTTTTTTTGGACTGTTGCCAAGTCTGTTTCTTATAAGCGTATTGGGCTTGTTTTTTTCTAAAGTCGCTTGTAACTTCCATGAGTCACGTTTTTTTGGGCTCGTTTCTGAACATGCAGTCATTTACAGTGATGTGCAAGTTACTTCCAAACTGTAATACATTATAGATTACTTGTTACTGTTATTTAGAAGTAATTATTTACATTACAATATTACAATATACAATATTAGGGGAAGATGGAGCGGGAGATCGACAGGCGGATTGGTGCAGCGTCTGCTGTGAAGCGGGCGCTGTACCGATCCGTTGTGGTGAAGAGAGAGCTGAGCCAAAAGGCGAAGCTCTCGATTTACCGGTCGATCTACGTTCCTACCCTCATCTATGGTCACGAGCTTTGGGTCGTGACCGAAAGAACGAGATCCCGGATACAAGCGGCTGAAATGAGTTTTCTCCGTAGTGTGTCTGGGCTCTCCCTTAGAGATAGGGTGAGGAGCTCAGTCATCCGGGGAGGACTCAGAGTAGAGCCGCTGCTCCTCCACGTCGAGAGGAGCCAGTTGAGGTGGCTCGGGCATCTGGTCAGGATGCCTCCTGGACGCCTCCCTGGAGAGGTGTTCCGGGCACGTCCCACCGGGAGGAGACCCAGGGGAAGACCCAGGACACGCTGGAGGGACTATGTCTCCCGGCTGGCCTGGGAACGCCTTGGGATTCCTCCTGAGGAGCTGGCCCAAGTGGCTGGGGAGAGGGACGTCTGGGCCTCCCTACTGAAGCTGCTACCCCCGCGACCCGACCCCGGATAAGCGGAAGAAAACGGACGGACGGACGGATTACTGTCTCAGAATTGTAATGCGTCACATTACTCCTGTATTACTTTTGAGTTACTTTCACCAAAACGTTCACCAAAATAACTACAAGGTAGTTATTTTGTTGCTACAAGGTAGCCATTTCTAAAATGACAAAATGTAAAAATAAATTACATGTAAGTAACATAAATGTTAACAGAGCATTTTACATCCAGTAGAAGGCAATATGATATTCCAAAATGACTGTGGGCTATCCAGGCTACTAACAATATAACATATAATTGGCAAAGTGAAGTCTCAAGACAAGAAAGGATGACATACAAAATCACAAATTATCTAAGTCTATTAAAAGTATGGTAGAGGTAAAGTGATTATCTGGTAATTTCCATGAATAGCTTGGGTATATTAATATTAGACACAACAGAACTGTATGTAAACTCTAATGTCATGAGCACTACGCAGAAATCATGTCTCGCGTCGCGTCACTCCTGTAAAACCCGCCCTAAGCCTTCTTCGTAAATGTCTGGCGGTCTCGCAGTTTTCGATTTTTTTTTTTAAATAAATATGTGTTGTAATGCAAGCTTTGCTGAACATGTACCGAGTAAAATATTACAGAAAATTTATTAGTAATGCCTTACACTACTGCGTTACATCAAAAAGTAATACATTACTGTAATGCATTACTTTTGTAACGCGTTACTCCCAACACTGGTCATTTATTTAGGCTCTAAACTAAGCGACTAAAAAGACAATAAAGACACTCGCTTAAGCAGCTCCGCTATAGACACCGTAAACCAGCCAGCTGCTCCTCCGCGTACACAAATACTCCCTGAGAGGGAGACAAACAAACTAGCCGTCTCTGCCGGGAGGACAGAGTAGTTGCTGGACTACGCTGCCCTGTTTCTAACATAACACCAAAAAGAAGCTTCACTGTTATATTGAATTAACTTACCTGTCCAGCAGAAAGCTGCAACCTCTGCATCCATTTTAAATCCCTGGTCCCTCATCAATTGTCTCCACCTGGTAATAATAGCTGTGCTGACATAGACTCTCATTTTGTCCCGGTTGTTACTTCTTTTTTTATTTCTTGGTTACTTTCTCTTCCCTCTCGCTGGGCAAAGAGTATGGATGGTCCTCCATTTCAACAGAAAACAGCAAATAGAGTGATCTGGTCGTCTTTGCTTGTTTTATATCCTCTCCTCCACCGACAGCACGTTGCGACGCAACATGGCGCTTCCCAGTGGGTGCACCACCACCTATGTATTTATAAACTACTGATCCTAAGTTATGAGAACGCTTTCATTTTTATGTGATTAGATTTTGCCACAAAATTTATTTGTAAAAGCAATACATGATTTATTTGCTAATTAAAAGCCAAATTTGTTGCACACCGTCCCTTTAGGCCTTTAAGTCCTCTTTGCTTCAAAGTCCTACAAGATTTTAATTCAGAAAGTGTAGAGTAAAATTAACTAATTAACTACAAAGTGCGCGCTCTCTTCTCTCCGGATATTTCCGTAAATTTCCGTGCAGGAGGCTGTTTTCGGATGGAGCCCTTGACTTCTCACTGTTCACCGCTGATTTCTCCTATAATGGTCCGGTTGAAGGAGGACCCAAGCGCTGAGTGTGTGAAGTTTGTATGATTAAAGAAAAGAAACTTAAAGGAACAGTGATGGGTGGAACAACTGTCAGAACATGCGAACGGTCAAACGGGAGAGTTACGGAGAAAATGGCAGGTAAACAGAATGCAGAGCAGAACAACAGAAGAAACCATTGGTGAGAAGGCAAACAAAAACCCAAACATCTGGGGATCAGGACAGAACCGATGTCCAATAGAACAAGTCACCAATCAACCCAAACCAAGGTGTGCTTCTTGTGAGATACAGGTGTGATTAAAATTAAGTGTAATGTCTCACATTCAAGCAACGGGTTGAAACATCCAAACACGTTTTAACAAAAATAATCTGAGCAGATTCAGATTTTTATGTTGCGCAACAACAACTTCAAACAAAAGACATTAAAGTTATTAAATAGCGTCATGTCCAGCTTCATGGTGAGCAGAATTGTGCTTTAGGTGCCATAGTTATGCCTGATATATTTGCTTTATACCTAGAAATCCTCCCCTGATGCCTGACACTGAGTGATTTATTTTATTGCTGTTAATGTATTATGAACAAACTATGACGGAGGAAGAAGAAAAGATGGATAAAAACCACGGGGGAAGAGGAAGAGAGAAAGGAGGAAGTAAACATTTCAGACGTTCTACTGTTTATGGATTTGTGTCAAATGAGTAAAATGTCTCCATTAACTGACAACATTAAATCCATTCACAAATACAATCTATGTTGTAAATCCGGATTATTAGGGGCAGAAAAAGGGAAAATTTGATAGATGAGGCAGTTTATGCCTGTCCCACTTGTCATGTTGGTACCCTGATAAACTAGACTGAGCTCCGGACTCCAGAGTTTGCTGAGTCATGGGACAGATGTGCACGCCTCCTAAGATTTAGTTCAGGATCAGCAGGGACGGGCCTGCGTCCAGGTCTCCATCAGAATCCGAACGTTGCTGATTTCATTAGATTAATCTGTCACCAGCTGTGTGTCTGCCAAGTACTGCAATGTAGGTTATTTGATACTAAAGAACCCAACTTGAGACTGGTTGACCTCTTTAATGCCGGGAACCTGCCCTTAAAAACCTGTAAATGCAATGTTCAAGCCGAACAAATCAGGTCCTGAACAGAAACTATTCTCTTCATTTGAAAGCTCAGAATCAGCAACAATTAAAACATTTAAGGAAAATTCTTTTTATGGGGAAGAGGGGATCATCTGTAGTTTCCATGAATGTTTTTTCTTTCTTTCTCTTTTGGGGTAACTTTGAACGATCTAAAACAAACATTGCCCCAGTTGTTCCACTAGGACTGATTACTGATCCATTTATGCTTAGCCTGATAATTAAAAAGTAGGACACCCAATTAAAGTCTGTGTGCTTTTGATCATATTTCGACATCTAGATAATTAAATAAAATGTAACCATGATAAAACATTCCAGTTATATAAATAAATAATCTAAACTGAAATAAATTATCTGTTAAAAAAATCTGTTAAATGTAACATAGAAGGTACACCTGGTCTGGTGTTCTGTCAGCTGTGACATCATCAGGGGAGGCAGATCATCTATTACCATCTAACATAGAAAGTACTCCTGGATCATTGTGAGCTTCTGAGCTTTCTGTGTCTCTGCTCTGTCTTCTCTAAGCCCCAGTGGGTCGAGGCAGATGAGCGTTCACACTGAGCCTGGTTCTGGTTCTGCTGGAGGTTCTCCTCCCTGTTAAAGGGGAGTTTTCCTCTCCACTGTCGCTTCATGCATGCTCAGTATGAGGGATTGCTGCAAAGCCATCAACAATGCAGACGACTGTCCACTGTGGCTCTACGCTCTTTCAGGAGGAGTGAATGCTGCTTGGAGAGACTTGATGCAACCTGCTGGGTTTCCTTAGAGAGGAAACTTTCTGACCAACCTGGAGGATCTGATGGAGTCTGACTTTGTAAAGAACCTTGAGATGACATGCATTATGAATTGGTGATATATAAATAAAATTGAATTGAATTAATGAAATTACACACATCATGTGCACACTGTTATCATCCATCATGTTTTTTGGAAGGTTTGTCCTGTTTAATCCCGTGAGACATTTAGTGTGGCGCTCCTGGCTGCTGAAATGAGAGAGAACCTCATGAGGAGATCCAAAGAGCGATCAGAAACCTTCATGGGACATTGTGGTAGTTTATGAGCATGCTGAAGGATCTAAGAGGTCTCAGAATAATCTGAAGTCAGCCATTGCACTGTGTGGAAAATGGTCTATAAGTGGACTTTATGATTTTTGTCTGTAGGGGAGATCGTTACCTCTTTGCAACTTCAAGTACCATGAGGGAAGGTTCAGCAGTTCAGATTATCCGGCCATCTTGGAGTCCCTGGATCGGGTCCTCTCTGGGGATTTAGTGATGCTCCTGGGGGACTTCAATGCCCATGTGGGCAACAAACACTTATTTATTTCATTTAACCTTTATTCCCCAGGAAAGAAATCCATTGAGATGACTAATCTCTTTTATAAGGATATCTTGGGCAAAATGAGAAACCGCACAGTGTGCCGGGAGCAAAGAAGCGGTGAATGTGGTACCTGGAGGTGTGTGATCGGGAACAATGGCCTCCCTGATCAGAACCTGGTCGGTCTTTGTTATCGGAACTCCGTGTGAGGCACAGAAAGTCCAAAACAAAGACCATGTTTGTGCCCAAGGTGGATCCTGAGTGAACTTGGTACCAGGCCAAAGGCCAGTTATGTAATAAAAAGCACAACTCAATGCAAATGTAGCATCAAGCCTCAATGGCCTGTTAGCTCTCAAACACGGTAGAAAACAATGAAATAAACGATATTTAAATTGTTTTATCCTCAGCTAAGGATAAAGAGCCGGCGGCTCTTGGTCCAGTCTGCTCGCATTGGATAACAATGTCTCGGCTCAGGGCAGAGGAGGGGAACCACCCGCTCTGTCCGTTGATGAGGAACACCGTCGCTTTTTACTGTGCATCCAAGGTGTCTTCAAAGAGGCCTTGGATCTTTGATGCCACCAGATTCTGGAGATAAGTCAAAATGAGCTTCAGAGGGTGGCCGGGCTCATCCTTGGAGATAAGGCGAGGGTCTCTGGGGGAACTCAGAGTAGAGCCACTGCTTCTCTGCATCGAAAGGAGCCAATTCAGGTGGTTTGGGCATCCAACCAGGATGCCTCCTGGGCTCCTCCCTTTTGAGGCTTTCCAAAGGGAGAAAGGAGATCCCGGGGCAGACCCAGAACTCCCTGAAGGGAATCCCATCTGGCCTGGGAGCGCCTTGGTTCCTCCAGAATCAGCTGAAGGATGTCGTTGGGGAGAGAGCTGGTTTCTCTCCTGGACCCGTTTGTCCCTGAGACCTGATCTCAGATAAGCAGAAGGCGATGGATGGATGTTTTAATCCTATTCAGATGCTGTGGGCTGTACTATAATGGGTTGGACATGCAATAAAACTCCTCAAACATCGCACACTTTGGAGTCGGCTAAATCCGATTTTAAAGACGACAAGAAGTGCCTCATTGAATCTATGGGAGCCAAAAAGGATAAAATCGTCTTTTCAAGGGAACGGTGTCGTGAATTTTTTCTTGATATTTGGATTTACTGAGCAACAAAGGGTTAGGTTTTGGTGTTTATATGCACTTTGTTTTGAAGGCATAGACGTCAATATGTGAACATTTCTTAATAAAGAGCTGGAAGTGTTGTAATTTTAAAACTTTAAAACTTTCCCCTTTTCAGAATATTTTGCTATTCCTAGGCAGATGACATGAAGTTACAGTTTTATGCTTCTGTCTGCAACGATAACCCTGAAACAACCTCGTTGAACTGTTTCGCCCTAAAGTCTAACGAAGGCAAAACGGAGATTCCTCTCGCGGGCTCTGATAACCTGAAGCATCTGATTTAAGAATCATCTGCTGGTTGAAGTTTGAAAGCAGAACCAAAACACCCAAGACGTGACTTCTCCTCCCCAGATTTGCTGCTGCTGTGGACCGGCTCCCTGCTCGCTCTGCTGTGCCTTCTGCCCTCCTGTCAAATCGTCCACCAGCACGCGGGTCATGTACACCCTCTTCCACATCATGAGCTGCGCCGTCTCCTGCCTCATGTTGTCCCGCACCGTCTCCGAGCTCGTCAGGGAGAATGTGAGTATGACACGCGTGAGGGGTGTAAACCTGAGAGTTTAATTAGCGAAAACAAGCTTTGTCAGGCACTAAACCTGTTTAAGTCTATCATCACCTGTCCAAAAACACACAAAAGATTCAGTAGAGATTAAGCATAACAGAGAAAAAGATGTGCAAACTAATCACATATGTACTGTTTTCACAAAAACCAGACGATGCTGATCAAATGCATTGATTGTTGATCACAATAAGCAAGACCAGCTGCCTTTTAGCAGAATTGAAGCATACAGGTTTGATTATTTGCATCAGGTGTGTTGAAGCATCTAAAAGCTGCAGGAAGCCCTCAAGGACCAGAGTTTGTGAGCACTGCCTTGTAGAAACTGCTGCTGCCTCTCAGCCTAACAAGGGATCCGGGGCCATTTCCTTTTTCTTTCTTTTTTTTTTGTTTTACAGTGTCCTGTCTGGCAATGTGGCAATAAGAATTGTCGCCTTAATGCCAAAAAGAGCCCAACAGATTTTACTTTCACAAGTGGAGCTGCACCGTTTTCGCCATAGTGCTCCGCTTGATTTATACATTTAAATATGCAGGGAGTATTTCAGGTTATATGGACACTAAAACAAGAAGGTAGGAGAGAAAAAAAGGAGAAAAGGTGAAAGAGAGAGGAGATCAAAGGGAGAGAATGATAAAACATCAGCTTGCTTCTTCACCTGAGAAAGAGAGATGTAAAAAGAACAGCAAAACCAGCGGATATAGTGTTACAGATACAATGAAGTAACGCCTTGTATCCGGGGCCATTTCCAAATGTGCTGTCTGTCATTTTACAGACTCAGAAGATCATACACGAGAGGGAAACATTTTAGAAAACTCAACAAATTCCCTCCGATGTTCAGGAGGATGACTCGAAAACAACCGGCCCCCTGTCATTGGTCCGTCTGACAGCTGGTTATCAACAGCACGGTGGTCCCTAACATAGCTGCAAAACAACAGAATGGCCTAGAAAGCAAAATAAAAGGGCCTAGTCAAAGCCCAGACAACAATCTGATGGAAATGCTGAGATAGGACATTAAGGGAGCTGTGCAGAAACAAATGTCTGGTTCTGCAAGCTGTTGAATCCTGGGGTGTACTTAGTTTGTCACATGGAGTGTTTCCATTTCAGCCTTTGTTTAATTAATTGTGATTGAGTATTTTAGAACCTGTTAAAAACCAGATGAGTTTTTTTGTTTGCCTTTCCTGCATAAAATCTGTTTTCAGGAAAAGTGACATCATAATAACATGAACTTGCAGAATGTCGTTGTTGTTGAAACTATTGAGCCTCTCTGCTTGTAACACTTTGCGTCATTAACAGGAAAAGCTCTATTTTTAGAGGCAGCTCGTCCGACCACTCAGCCTCTCTCTAAGGGACAAAAACTAATGGGATTCAGGGGGAGGCTGTGTATGGACTGTGCCCCTCTGGTCCTTGCCAAGGACATAGGAGACATTGGGTGGAGGGCTGAGGCTCTGAAGCCTCTGAATCAGGCATCTGGACAGAAATGTGTCTAATTGCACTTGCGTTCATGTTCCAGGTGCCTTTCTTCAACGTGGTGTGCGACCAGGCGCACGGCGGCGGCCACTGCGAGATGCTGGTGGGCTACTCTGCAGTCTACAGAGTCTGCTTCGGCACCTCCTGCTTCTACCTGATGATGGCCATCTTCCTCATCGACGTGAAGTCCAGCCAGGACTTCAGAGCGCTCATACACAACGGGTCGGTCCCGTTTGCATGTTATGACTTCGTTTTGCCTTTTGTCATCTATCTGAATATGTGACGGCTTCTCTCCGTGCTTTAAGGGGAAGGCGATCCCCTCAGCTCACCTGACCGGGCCTGCCCATCTATTTAAAGCTCGTTGTTGTTGCACTTTCCATTGCAGAGTGCTCGATTAGTGCTGTGACGCAGCTGGGATAAAGATTTGACACACTGGATTGTTGCTCATCTTTGGAATAAGAGTCTTAGTGGTGCCTCGTTGAAGGCTTCAGGGTCTTTGGCAGGTCTTAGTGGCTTGTGAGGACAGGTCAGAGAGGAAACAGGGAGCTGCAGAGGCTGTGACGCTTTGTTTTTAAATAATATGTCATTCCCTGGTTAATAAATGTTGCAGCTAAAGTCATCTAAAAGCAGCATGGATAAAAAGCTAACTAAAAGGTTTTATCAACTCGTAGAACAGAACCTCTGAAAAATGTTTTGGGTCTGGATGTATGTTGGCCCAATTTTCATTCAGTTCGCTGACTTTTCCTCTCTTAAGGTCCAACTGAAGCATTTCTGTCAGGCTGAGGTCAGGCTTTGACCGGGACATTTCAGCACCTTGATGCTTTCTACTTCTTACATGGCAAAAACGGAACAAAAAATAAGCTAAATCTCCTTGAAATTGGTGAATTTGCCCTTGATTTGAGCAGGTGAATAAGATTATAGAATAGAATAAGATTATTTGCACTTAAAAGAGGAACAACTCATTCCCACCATCTCATTTCTAGTGCAGAGTATCTAATTATCTTTTTTTACGGGTCAAAAAAACTCATTCCATTGGCAGATTATCTTATTTACCTGTCAAGGACAAATACACAAATTTCAAGAAAATGTTACTTACTTTTAGCTCCGTTTTTGCAGTGTAGCCAGTTTGTTGTAGATGCGCTGCTGCGAGAGGGATGGCTGTCCTGCTGATGACCCAGTTTGATGACCCAGCGCTCAGACAGAAGAACTCACGTGACTCTTGAATACTTTGGATATACAGTTCATGGTCCACTCAGTGACTACGAGCTTGAATCAGCAACGGGCTTGACATTTGGTCAGCGGTGTTCCATGATTGGTTCAGCTTTCTCCAAACATGGCACTGTGTGTTGCAACCAAACATCTCGACCTTGGTCTTAAATGCCCCAAAAGACGGTGTTGCGTGGTTTGTTCAGTGGTTTGTTCAGATGCAGCTTTGAGAGCATTTACCCAGCAACCTTTCCAAACAAACCATTTTTTTCAAATGATCCTTTACTGAACTTTCCAAAAAAGTTAAAAAACAAAACAACTGGACTTTTTCCCGAAGTTTGAAGACGTTTCGCTTCCCATCCAGGAAGCTTTCTCAATTCAAATGTCTGGAGTAATGTGGAGTTCCAAGCTTTATAGTACTGCCCAACGAAGTCCTTGTTATGGCTTAGAAAACATGCAAATTGAACCGAAACAGGTCCACCCCCTTAGTACTGGGGAGTCGTTAGGGTCGTTATTGGCCTGGCTTACAAGAGCGATGTTTTGATCACCCGTATGGAGGATTGTGGTGATAATTGGAAGGAATTAACTCTATAGTTGTGTTATAAGTTTTTGAGAGTTGGAACCTAAGTCCTCCTCCTCTGTTTAAGGTTGGTTTGTCTCTCTTGGGCCTTTGTTGGGCAGGAGCATAAAGCTTGGAGCTCCACACAACTCCAGACATTTTGAATTGAGAAAGCTTTCTGGATGGGAAGCGAAACGTCTTCAAATTTCGGAAAAAAGTCCAGTTGTTTTGTTTTCTAACTTTTTTTGGAATGACCATGACCTGGATGACTGAGAATCTTCACCAGAATTTACTGAACATTTAGCACTGAGGCCTGCAGAGTCTGAGGCGGAGCTCCTGGGTTTGTGCCATTGCTAACGTTGCTCTGACCAAAGGCCGAGTGAGCCGGGATGTCGGCTTCTTGCAGAGGATGTGTTTAATTGTTTTTCGCTGGAATAATCTTTCTGACAGTTGAATGATGGGCATTAAATTGTTTGGTTATGACCTCATGACCCATCCCAGATTGATGTAGATCAACATCTGTCGTCTTTCTGCCTCGATATCATGTTCACCCAAACGTCAGGCTAAAAGTCGAGCTTCTGGAAAAGAGCTCACACTAACGAGGATCAGCTAATTAATGCATTTGTTCCCCAGCAGCATCTGGCTGCTGCTTTTGCTCTTAAATCCTCTGCCAGCTTGGCTAATTTGTTCATTTTTTCTATTTCAGCTTTGTCTTCATCATCATCATCATCTAGTGGCTGTTTGGAATCCGTAGTGTGTTTTTTTTTTTAATACAATTATAGTTATATTTAATTAATGCCAACATCTGGTAAAACAACCCTGATCATTTTATTATCTCCTGACAGGTTAAACCTTAAAACTGGCATTTTAATTAGGAAGAAACTTGACTGTTTGTAATCGGACCTGAATCTGACCCTGTGATGGGATTGGATTGGAATAAATTGGATTTATTTGACTTGAATTTGGACCAAAGCTGATTCTGTAGAAGAGGAATTTGACCTGTTGGTCTTGTAAAGTGGCCAGAGAGTACATTTGTTATGAACTGACACTATATAAATATACTAATCTGAATTAATAAAACAAGTAACGTATATCCCACATACGTGTGAGACCTATTCAAGATAATCTGAGCATTAATTAATGATTAATTAATTGATTATTCTTTCTTTCATTTAGTAAGTCTCTCTCTCTGTTTCTCTAATTATTTAAATATTTGAATACAAACAAGATGCTATAATTCTTCAGATTTTGACAGATATCTATTTGTTTCTGTGTCATAAGTTTAATAAAAGTATAAAGTGAGTGCTTGGCGTATATATTTTTGCAAACAGCAGCTAAAATATGCACAACCCGTCTGCTTTTTTTTCTTTTACATAGAGCAGTTTCTATCCCTGAGGTTTTTGTGACTGAATGTTTTTTTTAAGTCAATAACTTTCTTGTGTCTCTTTCAGGTTCTGGTTTTTAAAGTTTATCACCTTGCTTGGGATGTGCACTGCTGCCTTCTTCATCCCCACCGAGTCTTTCCTGCACGGTGAGCTTCTTCCTGATCAGCTGCACTTCCCCCTAAATGCTCCTAGAGGGCAGCAGTGATCTGCTCTCTGCAGCTGCTAAAATGAATTAATCACAGGACCATAAATCTTTGCAGGGTGGTTTTCCTTCTGTTGGGAACAATAAATGTGGTGGTGATAAGAGGTTGATGTCAGAGCTGATTTATGATCAACACTCTGCTATTTCTTGTCATCACTTCCAGAAACAAACTGAGCGGTTGTTCTTTCTCTGGTTTTCTCTCTCAGCTTGGCATTACGTTGGAGTAGTGGGAGGGTTTGCCTTCATCCTCATCCAGCTCATCCTCATAACAGCTTTTGCACACACGTGGAACAAGAACTGGTGAGTCAGGGGGTCCCCCGTGACAGAAATTATGATTCTGGGAGATAAATAAAAAATGTGAGATGCAGAAATGTGTGAATATGTTAAACCACCTTTAAATTTCTGCGTATTTTTCCTCCAAGCAGCCAGACTTTAGCTGCAGTTTTAGTCATTGTTTATCACATTGATCTCAGAGAAGGGCAATACAGTATGTTTCTCAAGCATATTGCTATTTTTCAATTCAATTCAATTCAATTCAATTCAATTTTATTTATATAGCGCCAATTCATGAAACATGTCATCTCAAGGCACTTTACAAAGTTAAGTTCAATCATATTATACAGATTGGTCAAAAATGTTCCTATATAAGAAAACCAGTTGATTGCATCAAAGTCCCGACAAGCAGCATTCACTCCTGGAGAAGCGTAGAGCCACAGGGAGAGTCGTCTGCATTGTACATGGCTTTGCAGCAATCCCTCATACTGAGCAAGCATGAAGCGACAGTGGAAAGAAAAAACACCCGTTAGCGGGAAGGAAAAACCTCTAGCAGAACCGGGCTCAGTATGAACGGTCATCTGCCTCGACCGACTGGGGGTTACAGAAGACAGAGCAGAGACACAACAAGACAGACAAAAAGCACAGAAGCACACATTGATCTAGTAATCTGTTCTACATTAGATGGTAATAGTCGGTGATCTGTCCTCCCTGGATGATTTCACAGTCAACAGAACGTCAGACCAGGTGTACCTACTATGAAGAAAAAAGAGAGAGAACAAAAAGTTAGAAGCTGAAATGACAACAGTCATTTCAATGTAATGCAAAACTGGAGAACAGTAGAAATCAGTAGAGTAAGGAAAAATAGACCCTGATGTCCTCCGGCAGCCTAAGCCTATAGCAGCATAACTATAGAGGTAGCTCAGGGTAACATGAGCCACTCTAACTATAAGCTTTGTCAAAAAGGAAAGTTTTAAGATGAGTCTTAAAAGTAGACAGGGTGTCTGCTTCACGGACCAAAACTGGGAGTTGGTTCCACAGGAGAGGAGCCTGATAGCTAAAGGATCTGCCTCCCATTCTACTTTTAGAGACTCTAGGAACCACCAGCAGACCTGCAGTCTGAGAGCGAAGTGCTCTGTTAGGAACATACGGGGTAATCAGAGCTCTGATATATGATGGAGCTTGATTATTAAGGGCTTTATACGTTAGAAGAAGAATTTTAAATTCTATTCTTGATTTAACAGGAAGCCAATGAAGGGAAGCTAAAATTGGAGAAATATGATCCCTCTTGTTGATTTTCATCAGAACTCTTGCTGCAGCATTTTGGATCAGCTGAAGACTTTGAACTGTATTTTGTGGACTTCCTGATAGTAAAGAATTACAATAGTCCAGCCTTGAAGTAACAAATGCATGGACTAGTTTTTCAGCATCACTCCTGGACAGAATGTTTCTAATTTTGGCGATATTCCGGAGGTGAAAAAAGGAAACTCTGGAAACCTGTTTAATATGGGATTTAAATGACATGTCTTGGTCAAAAGTAACACCAAGATTTTTTACTTTATTACCAGAGGCCAAGTTAATAACATCCAGATAAAGTGATTGATTAAGAAGTTTATTTTTTGAGGACTCTGGTCCAAAGATTACAACTTCTGTCTTGTCAGAATTTAAGTGCAGGAAATTTAAAGTCATCCAGCTTTTGATGTCATCAAGACATGACTGCAGTATTATTTGCATTAATAATGTTATGTCGATAAAGAGAAACAGTTACTGGAAGCTGAATGAGGCATGAACATCCAGAGACTGACGTTTTTACCCATTTCTCTTTACAAAAGATGGATGGAATGAATCAGCAAGGATCAATTTTCAACTTTTGCCATGAACTTCCCATTGGATTTAGATCTTGACTTTGACTAGACCATCCTAACACATACACATGCTTTGATCTAACCATCCCCTTGCAGTCCTGGGTTTAAGTTTGGGGGACTTGTCCTGCTGGAAGGTGACAAAATGATGCGGCCGCCACCATGTTTCTCAGTGGGGATGCTTTGCTCAGAGAGATGTCCACGGTTACTTTTCATCCACACATAGCATTTTGCATTTCCACCACCTGAGCTGTGGATCCCTGCAGCTCCTCCAGAGCCACCATGGTCCTCCGGCTTCTCTGATCAATGCTCTCCTGGTCCAGCCTGTCAGGCGTTTGATCACTAATGTTCTCTAACGAACCTCTGGAGCCAGAAACAGAACATCTGCACTAAACACATCTGGACTGTATGTACTAAATAGGATTAAGGGTGGGAGACTGAAGACACTTACAGGCCACGGGTTTTATTTTATCTTATTTATTAATTTTGTAAAAAAAATGTTAGAAACTATGTATCACTTTCCTTCCCCTTTACAGTTATGCTCTTCTTTATGTTGATCTGTTGGATAAAATTCCACAAAAATACATTGAAGTTTGTATAAATAAATATTAATAAAATACACTGAAGTTAAAAAAAAAGAGTACAAATTTTAAGGAGTATGAATACGACTACTTTCTTATTATGATGTTTTTGTTTATAAAATATATAATTTAAGCAGAAAAATACTTATCTAGCTCTTCAGTTTTCCTGCATTCTGTGAACTTCTTATAAAGGTCATATTTTCCTTTTGTCTTGTTATCGCTCATAATCCTGGCTCTGTCTGTCAAATCAGAAAACTTCAAGCTTTGAGTAATAGTTTTTGTGAAATTACTTTTCTATTTGTCGCTCCATATTTGGAAAAAGCCCTCAGGAATTTTCATCTGGAGGCAGTTTGCAGGAAAATTCTTCAAAAAATGTCCACTTTATGGAAAACATGTTAACATCGGAGGGTTTGTTGTTTAGTAAAGTCAGCTGTCAAACAATATGTGTAATTAATATTATTTTAAGGGTTAATATTCTCTCTGGGAAGTGTGGTGTATGTATAGAGACTAATGAAGGAAGCGTCTGGCCCTCAGGTTGACCGGAGCAGCAGAGAACAAGCGCTGGTACCTGGCGGTGATGTGCGCCACCCTCTTCTTCTACACCATCGCCACCATGGCCTTCACCTTCATGTACAAGTACTACACACACCCCATCGCATGCCACTTCAACAAGGTCCTGCTGTGGGTCAACCTGGGGCTCTGTGGCCTCATGTCCTTCATCGCAGTCACGCCGTGCGTCAAGCAGAGTGAGTCCATCAGAGAAAGGAAACCATCCACAAGCAGAAACCTGCGTTAAAACAGACGTTTTCTTTACATATAACGTGTAAAAAGACACGTGAGCTATTTTAATGACATTAAATCCAACTCAACTTTTACTATTTTAGGTCAGTTAAGATTACCAAACATTCACTTATTTGCTAAATTGATTTAATTCTCTTTTTAAACCTTTTATTTTACCAGTAACATCCCTTTGAGGTTAAAAACTTCTTTTTCCAGAAAGTCCTGGTCAATAGGCGGAAGATGTACAATTAAGTTACATAGTTTAATTGCAGCCACAAGTTCGAATCCCACAGATTGCCATGTATTGGAATACATGTTGCAATGACAAATAAAGACCCATCCATTGTCTTAACTCTCTCATCCAATGACTGCTGGTGCCAATCTCCAGCAGTGGGTGAGAGAGAAGGGAACACCCTGGACGGGTTGCCAGTCCATCACAGGGAAACAGAGAGCAAACAACTATGCACACATTCATACCTAAGGGTACTTTGGAGAGACCAATTAACCAACATGTCATGTTTTTGGCCTGTGGGAAGCCAAAAACATGACACCCATAAGAGTCATAATCATAAGACTACAAAAATGTGCGCATATAATGAAATTAAGCTCAAATCTCCTGAGTATTAAGTTAAAAGCCTTCAAAGACATTTAGTGTTATAATTTGTAGTCATTCTGGAACATATTTAGTGCAAAAGGTGCAGAAAAATCAACCAAAAGCCTTTTTACTCACTTTACCATTCAGACAGAGGGACCTGAAATCAACAGAAAGTCATGAGAACAGAGAGTAAGGAACAGTAAATAGGTTATATACGTATGAACAGTTTTTAAATAATTACACTTTTTTTTTGTTACTTTCTTTAAATCCAGACGTTTACACTCATTTCATGGGTATTTGTTAAAATTACAATTTAAACCTTGTGACTGCGGTCAGAGGTTTTGGGTTTCCAGCCACCATCTTCTCAGAGCAGTTTGCACATTGACTTCATCAGAATCAGAATCAGAAATACTTTATGATGCCATCTATTAAGTGAAGTGCACCAGTCCCTCCTGCAGCAACTTTCTTGGAAAAGTCTACCACTGCCTTCGTTTGGTAAAAGCAGTTAACACATTTCTAGTTTAAACAGGCTTTCTGTTGAATGTTTAAGCTTATTGTGTGTTTAATTTGTTTTATGGCCTATTATAGCACTTAGTTTTAATAGTTATTTAATTGGTTTTCTGTAGTGCGCTTTGTGACAGAATTTGACAAATAAACTTTACTTACCTAATTTCCTCCAAATGTTGGTTATTGTGGCCAAACAATTAACTTTTAGTTTAATCAGGACATAAAACTAAGAATTAGGGTGAAATTACAAACTGTTTTCATGTTGCTTTTGATGTAATGGCTTCTTCCTGTCCGAGTGGCGTCTCCGCTCATGGCAGCGCGGGGCTTGTCCTTGTTTTACCAGGACGTCCCACACCTTCACAAGGTTTTTCCTCTGGGGTTGATTTGCACATTTCACACCAAAGCAGGTTCCTCTCTCGGACAAAAACACCCGAGATTGTTCTCTTTCCTGAAAAATATGATGGCGGGAAATCCAGATGGGATTTCATGTTGTTTTAAAAGATAAAGCCTCTGCAGGTGTCTGGAAATTGCAGCTAAAGATGAACCAGATCTGTGGAGGTGCACATGTGGAGGACTCAAGCAGATTTGTGTCCTGGTATCTACTCTGATACAGTATCTTCTGACGTTCCTTTGATGCCAAACAAGGAAACAGTTTGTTTGAAGTGTTGCAAAAAAAAAAAAATGCATCCACTGGTGTGACTCTGATTAAATCCCTGAAATCATGATGTGGATTTGCTCAAGTTGTTTAAAGGCAGTAACAATGTGGTCTGGCTTTGAAGAAAGCTGGTAATCCTGACTGAGGTCAAACAGGAACGGTTTAGTCTGACAACAGAGGCTGGAGTTGGTTTGTGGGATTGTTGAAGGAAAGAAAAAGAGAAAATCTGGGATAACTTCTGTCTGTTGGACGGGAAGTCGCTACTTATCAAAGAGAGAAACAAAAAAATCTGCCTCATCTATGGCCTAGATATTACCATCCATGTGTAAAACTCTGATAAAAAGAGGAATCCCATGAGAAAAAGGCAAGATAAAAGTGCTCTTTGGCTGAAGGTTGTTGAGATATAATTGACAAAATTATCTTATGTTTTATTTTTTATGATTCATATGACATCAGCATGTTGTTTATTACGACCAGCAATGAATTAATTCACTGACGACTTTTTTGAAATAAACAGACCATTTTTTAATTAAGATAGCTTTTTTGTGCTGTTATTAGTGGTTAAATGTGTCTCTGCATGATTTAAGGTGTTTTATTTGTTGCCTCTGCAGAGCAGCCTCGCTCTGGGCTCCTCCAGGCCTCCATCATCAGCTGTTACGTCATGTACCTCACGTTCTCCGCGCTGTCCAGCCGTCCGCCAGAGAAAGGTAAGGGATCAGATATGAAGCAGAAGCACAGATACGTGTGCCGCTCCCCTGCCGAGACTCGACATCTCTGTCCAAAGTTACCTACATTCAGGTTTTCTTTAAGACAACTAAAGGAGAAACGCTTGGAAGAGGCTCTGATTCAGACGCCCTGTCCTTTCTGGGCTGCTTTTTATTAATAATGATTCTAATAACTGAAAACAATTTATTTTCTGGCACTACGAACATAATTTGTCTTATTTTAGCTGATTGTTTGGCTCGTCAGGCAAAAACATATCTTCCCAGCATCTGGACTCACTCTTGCCTCTCCATCTCTGTGCCTGTTACTGTCTGTAGATTATCTCAAAAGGGTCAGGGGTTAGGGTTAATGTTTAAATGAGTCTTTATGACCTTTTAGGTGAAATATTTAACCTGTGGGCCAGCATTTGACCCAAAAAAGACAAAAAAAAAAAAAATTAACAATTTAGTAATGGTCTAATTGATTCATTCAAGGCTCATGCTTCTTCGCAAATATGCTTTCTTCTTTAAAAGTGCTGTGCATGTTGTTCATATATATATAAGTTTATTATGGCATCTCCTAAAACAAGGTCCTAGGGGGCCTTTGGAACAGAAACAGGTCCACAGCATCTCAGATGACTGAGAAAAAGCTCCACATAGTCTGAAAAACCGAGAAATGTAAGGTTTAGGTGAAGAAATATGAGATGCGTGAGAGATAGTTGGATGCAGTGATGTATTTAGAGCCAGTAATGGGAGTTACTGATGAAAACAGAAACACTGAGCTGCTGCTTTCTCATCAAATACATAGTTTTATAGACATTA
Source organism: Fundulus diaphanus (assembly GCA_037039145.1). NCBI lineage: Eukaryota > Metazoa > Chordata > Actinopteri > Cyprinodontiformes > Fundulidae > Fundulus > Fundulus diaphanus. The sequence goes on along the minus strand of CM073122.1, from coordinate 5,220,839 downwards.
CTCTTTTTAGGATTTCAGTAGTTTGGCTATTCAGTTTTTAAAAATCACAAACAAAAACTTGTTTTTTCTTTTGCATAGAAAAGCAACAACATTTCGGTCATGTCGGTAAATCTGCTGTTGTCAGTAACGCAGCTGAGATGCTGCTCTGAAAAGATCAGGAGCAGTTTCACTCCTAATTCCTAATTTCTGTCTCTGTCATTTCTGCGTGTCAAATTGTTTTTTTTAGTGTTAAAACATTTTTTGCTGCAACAACCGTACCAGGACTGGTATTCAAACACATGAGGACCCACATTATCTTCCATCATTTCTCCCTAATGCCTCACCTGTTGGCCCCAGGAAAGACAAAGAGCTCTTTAATAATGAAGACATAAGTGCAGCAGCTTGTTAGAGGCCCCCTCCCGTCTTATCCGGACTTTCATCACATGCAAACACACAGACACCAGCACGGATAACCCGGGCTGAGATGTGCCGCGACACGCAGGCCAGAGCAGATGGAAAGATGTTTGTTTCACATTCCTCTGACAAACCGCTGACAGGATAATAGCGGCGGAAAACATCCCAGCAGTGTCATTACACTCGTTCTTACACACCTCGTCATGACGAAGAGCAGAGTGATGAACAGCGTTCAGACCTCATAGATCAGAGGAGAAACATACTCAATAAATCAATTTTTAACGCTGATAAAGTTGCTGCTTGCCATATTTCTTCATCCCTACAGTTGCAGGATTACATTCAGTTAAACAAAGAATCGGTGCTTAATAATGGACAGATTCATTTAGCTCACATTACATTTAAATGCTCTTTCAAAATACATTAAATTACTGATTTCATTCACTTAGCAGGAAAATAAAGCTTGGGCCAACTTAAAAACAGCTTATATCACCATAACTAGGTGAAAAACATTTATATTGCCAAATAATAACTAAAAAGAGGTAATATTATTATATATAACATGTAAAATGTGTTTTATTTGGATAAATAAAATAATTTTTAATGGAGGTACTGTTCACAAAGGAGAACATTTAGCTTCAACTTTGGCTATTAGATGCTAACTGCAGGGTATTATTATAATAACATTAATTAACTAATAAATAACCATAAAATAACTTTTCAACGATCTTAACAGTGAGTTAAGATTGTTGCAACTTAAAAGGAAGAACAAATATAAATGGGGAAAAAATGTTTTACTATAAAAGAAAACAATACGATGTTTTAATAATATAGCATATATGATAATGAAAGTAAAAGCAGTGCATGTCTTTCTGTGAAGGTAAAGTCATGATGTTATCATCAGGGAGAGAATGAAACTCTGATAATAACTCTTTACTTTTTCTAAGGATTTAAAGGCAGAACCATAAAAAACAGATATTTGGTTCAGAAGACTGAAACTTCAGCAACTTAGACTCGCTGCTGGCAATCAAACCGGAACGTAAGGCAAAAGTTTGAAAAGTTTTCTCACACAAATCTTTTCCAAAGAGTAATTAAGAGATGCAACAACAGAGCATCGATCTAAGCAAGTAATGATGCACAAAAATAAAATGCCAAAAAGAGAGTGGTCTCTTTAAAGGTGTTCAGAATAAATCTATGATTGCTCCATTTGGATTTAATAACCTTTTTAATTATTGTTATGGCAGCCTCATGGCCATCCTGCAGCCGATGTAGAGAGCTGGGAGAGCAGCAGAGTCAGAAATACCTTCACTCTGAAGGAGGTTTTACCAAAGTTCAACTCAGTCACATATTAAATGATTCTTTAAGTCATGGAGGCATGGAAAAACAATACTGGTGTCTGTTTTTCCAATTGCACTATTTCCTTCTGTTATTAATCATGAAATGTTCATTTTAAGATACTTTTAAGTTCTGAGCTCATTAATGAACCCACCAAGACAGAAAACGTTTATTTTTCCTGCAGCGGAGGACTATAGTTGCAGAATATTATCATTACTTTGACTCAGACGAAGCAGATCCCTGCTTTGACTTGAAAAAAGTCATGCTTTAAAGTAAAAGACTGGCTCAATGAAACTAAAATATACGGCAGAATGTCAGGAAAAGGAAACTAAATAGGTGAATATGTGAATAAAACATACATAAATGAGTGAATTAATAAATGCCAACATACATATTTAAATTAGACTATTATTGAGAAGTTAATTTCCAGAACTGAATCCAATAAGTAAAGAAAATTATATAGATTAATTAAACACAGACCTTTAAAGCCCTTTTACTTGATATTTATAAAATATCAAGTAAACGATTACCGTACATCAGACCATTAAAAATGTGGCAGTGGGGTTAGTGAAAAGTATGCTTTACACCTTCTTTATGGTTTTTCTTCTGAAGATGCACTTTTAATCTGCCATAATGGAAATAAACTGCCATTAAAACATGTAAAACATACTTTTCATTAACCCCACTGCCAATTTTTTATTGGTCTTATGTAATGTTTTACTTTATATTTTATTTATTTTGATCTTAAATGTGGTGTTTTGTTTTTAGCTGTAAGTGGTAAATAATGATGGTTAACAGAAGAAAAAATATATATATATCAATTGTGAATAGGAATGAATAAATTAATATATTCATAAACAGGGAGAAGGGATGCATGTATAAAATAGTACGTACATACAGGAGCCTTTTAGCTGAATTTAAGCCGGCACACGGAGCCATGTTGGTACTGTACGTACAGTAGTAGTAGTCTTGGTGGTTCAGGATATTGTATCGACATGTTGAAAAAATATGTGCGCTCCAGGCCTTTAAAAAAAACATTTTCTGAAACACACACTGAAAGCTGCACTGAGCCACCATCAGGCACACAAAAAAACCAAAACACAGACCCCCGCTTTACAAGTGAGCTCTTTAAGGTCTAAAGTTCCGCCTCTAAACGCTGTTTCTAATGTTGCCGTGCTTCACTTTTATTCACATCCTTTCCAAAAATCTACAGCAAGGGTTTCTTTTTTCTCTGCTCTTCTTATAATCTCTGTAGGCTAATTTTCTCTGATGAATCATGAAAGTTCCCTGTCCTGGGAGTCAAAGTGATGTATTTACATGCAAATCAGAACTCCAGGTAAAATCTATATCATGCTGGCGTGAAGTTTCTCTGAGGAATCTATGTGATCCTCCAGAGACCCGACTGGATTCCTGGATTTCAGCGCTGGTGTGTTTGTGAGCCAGGTTTGTATGGAGCTAAAATGGTGGCAACTTGCAGCGATTTAAAAGAGATTTTGAGACTGTAAAATCAAACAATAAAAAACTAAACATTGAAAAATCACTTGCAATGACATCGACAAAGAGATTTGTCATTGGAAAATTAGACATTGAAAAGTCAAACATTGTTAGAAAGTAAAAACTTATGATGATATTATTTTATGCTGCAGCTTTTATTCACTGAAAGATGTTTTCAGTGTCACTACAAGCTGGCACTGCTTTGCTGTCAGGGGCGGGGCTAAACTGAAGGCCCCTTCATGGATCCTCCGTTTTTCCGGTACTCCTCATCATCTACCTGCAGTGAATTTATGGAAAGCTCCGATCAAGTACCGCTGTTCGACCTCAAGAAAGGGTATTATTTTCATTAATATTATCTTCATTAGCTTATACAGCTAATGATTGTAGTGACATGGAGCTAAACCGGTGACAGCAGGTAGATGAAGAGTCCCGGAAAAACGGAGGATCCATGAAGGGGCCTTCAGTTTAGCCCCGCCCCCGACGGTAAAGCAGTGCCAGCTTGCAGTGACACTAAAAACATCTTTAATTGAATAAAAGCTGCAGCATAAAATGAGAATATCGTCATAAGTTTTTTACTTTCTAACAATGTTTGACTTTTCAATGTCTCATTTTTACAATGTCACAATGTTTGATTTTTCAATGTATAATTTTTCAATGTTTGATTTTTACAATGCCAAATCTCTTTTTCAATGTCGCTGCAAGCCGTCACTGTTTCAGCTCCACAGGTTTGGGCCCAGGCAGGCGTGCACATGGAAGCACACAGGGCATATTTACGAGTGTCAGGAGGGGGCATAGGAGAGGGGGAACCACAGCCCAGGCCCCTTTTACAAGAAAGGAAGGAATTTCACACAAAAAAATGGAGAAATAATTGATGGAGTGATGCAGCTTTTCTGCTCACCTGTTTTTGAACAACAATAAGGAAGTCTTGTATTAAAAGCAGCCTTTTTTTACTCACTAAACCCTGCTGTGTTGTGTTGTTTTGTGCGTCAGTGGTGTACCAGGGCATGAACATGACCGTCTGTTACCCCAGTGTGGGGCAAGATGGAGTGAAGAACGAGGGCAACGCTGTGGCCATCATTGGAGCCGCCATCATGTACTGCTGCGTCCTGTTCGCTTGGTGAGTGCAGACCGTGCTGGTCACAGCGGACGTGCGTCTGCAGCACGACCAGCTTCCGTTAAAAGCATTTCCCAGAGATGAATGTTTTCCCATCAAACTTTGCTTGCAGTAATGAAGCTTCGTATCTGGCTGAGGTGTTCGGTCCATTCTGGATGATCAAAGTGTATCGCTACGAGTTCCAGAAAGCAACCTGTTGTTTCTGCTGCCCTGAGGAGGAAGCAGGTTAGTCCTGTCCACCCTGGGTTAGTCCTCAGTGCACACGGTTGTGTTTTACTATTAATTACAGAATGGTTACTTAAGGTAATAAAGTATAAAAATCATTTTCCTGATACTATACATTTTAAAGCTTTTATTTCTGTTTATTATGATTTTTTTTCCATCTCCAGCTTATAAAAACATAGCATTTAATTTTACAATATTACACCAGAACAATAAAAAAGCTAAATTTTCATGCAGAAATGTAGTTCTAATGAAAAGTATGTTTAATACCGACTTAAAGATTGTTTTTTTTTTTGAAAGGTACTTTTAATCTGACAAACAAGCCTTTCAGAAATGCATATTCTGATTTTTTGAATATGACTGTATTTTTGAAGACTTTCATCAAATCCTATTTTTATTGCTTCTGGGCTGAATTATAGGAAAATTTGTTAAATTTGAAGTTGTTAGAGTGCTAAACGCCTCCCCGGTTTGTTAAAAACTGATGTTAGGCTGGTGCAAAATGTTACGAGGCAGAACGCTCCGTTACCCAGTGGAATAAGTCAGGTAGAAAAGGACCAAAACTGCAAAGGTAAAAGAAGGAGAAATGACCATCACTGCAAAAAGAAACTAAAAGTGATATTTTCATCTTATGAGTGTGTTTGCTCTTGATTTGAACAGGTGAATAAGATTATCTGCCAAAGACTTTTGCACTTAAAATATGTACAACTCGTCTCCATCATCTTATTTCAAGTGCAGTATATCTAATGATCTTATTTTAGGGGTCAAATACTCATTCCATTGGCAGATAATCTTATTTATCTGCTCAAATCAAGGACAAATACACTAATTGCAAGAAAATGTTTCTTACTTTTTGTTCCCTTATTGCAGTGCAGCAGCCGCTATCATCACATAAAAGCTTTCTGATGCTATCTTCAGCTGTGCAGCTGCTCTTATTAACAATCTGCTAACTTCATCAAGTCCTGTTTCATTTTGTGTTTTAGAAACAGCATTCTGTGTGATTTGATAAGATGAGTAAACATCGAATGCACGTTTAGTCAAAAAAAAAAAACTCAGCAAACTCCCACCCCCACTCTTGCTTTACTCCTAAAAGCTGTTTCAACTAGAAAACTAAACTTTTGCGCCATCTGGTCAGATTTGGAACAGATTTAGAATAAATTAAATGATCAGATTTGCTGCTGTTTGAAACTTTGTGTTAAAATGTGGACTTTTTTTCCAGCTGAAGAGGAGTTTATGGTTGATGATGACAACAAGGGCTGTCAGAAGGTTATCCATAATGAGACCCAGAGGGTGGCGTACAGCTACTTCTTCTTCCATTTCGTCTTCTTTTTGGCCTCGCTGTACGTCATGATGACCCTCACTAACTGGTTCAGGTAGGAGCGGGAACTTCTGGGTTTTATTGTCGTTTCGACGCACATCCAGATGTTTTTTTTGTGGTTCCTTTTCTGAATGTTGCCGCCCTCTTGCAGCTACGAGTCGGCGGTGCTGGAGACCACCTTCACCCACGGCTGCTGGTCCACCTTCTGGGTGAAGATGTCGTCCTGCTGGGCCTGTGTGATCCTCTACCTCTGGCTGCTGCTGGGCCCGCTGTGCAGCTGCCAGAACGAGTCCAGGCCGCGGCGTTCTCGCATCAAACGTCGCTCCGGGTCCAGCCGGCACGTCAGCGTCAGCGTGTGACGGTGTCTGTGGGCGGCCCGCCTGAAGGGAGCCAACTGAGCCCGGGCGAGGACCAGAAGACGGATGAGTCGGAGCTGCCCGAGGTGCCCTGGAGGTCGCTGGGGTCAAAGACTCGCAGAGTTGTGAGAAAACGAGCGAGATGGGTCGGCCATTGCTGCACAGGCCACAATCAGGGAGGTGACTGTGGTTTGAAAACTCTCCCGGAACGAATTGCCAAAGGGATCAAAAGGAGTGGACTGTGTTTTTTTTTTCTTTTTTTTTTTTGGGACTTAAAGTAAAGGAGCTGAAATAATGGGAAATTATTTCATATTTCTACAGTTGAAATGTTCTAGTATTTCTTTCTTTCAGTTTTTAGACAGCCAGTGTCATGATACAGCAAGTCCTCTAGACGTTCTCTGTAAGCTCACAGCGGAGCAGCACATCCCAAGCTTTAGAAGATGTTTTCACAGCCTTGTTTGTCCTCTGCTCTACCACAAAGTATGAACAAACCTTTTCAAAAGCTGAAAAAAAAAGAAAAACTCATTACCGCACAGTTTACAAAGGTAAAAATATATGTTTTAACTACCAGATCAGAAAAGCATTTTTTTTTACCTCATATAAAAACACCTAAATTCATCTTTTCTTTTCTTTTCACCATTGCATCGCCATGTTGATATGGTGCAACAGGGCGGAAAAATAGGATTTTGCATTTGAACCATCAACTCCCTCAATCTACCAGCAACCAGCTCATTAACAGTCTGGAGACGTGTGCACCTCTGTTTGCTGTTGCACGCTTGCTGCAATCCCAGCTTATGTCGTCAGATGTCCCTGTATCAAACGCTATAAGCTTTTAAATAAGGAGAGGAGAAACGAGTATTTAAAAAAAATTGTAAGTTAGGAAACTGTGTAGGATAGCAGGACGATGGGCAGCTTCGAACGCAACCTGCAATAAACGCTGAAAACATGGACAACCCCCGTCACGCTGGAGGAAGAGGACGCTTCAGTCTAAAATCTCCGGTTTGAAGGATGGTGTCTCAACACTCAGGTTCTTTAATCTTTCCTGAGATGTCAATTATTATTCGTTAATTAATTAAGGAATGGTCCAACGTTTGTTTTACTCTCAGCCATTCTTCTGTACTTTTAATTGTATGTTTCAGGACCTGCAACCAACGCTGAGTTGTTATTTTCATGATAAATCACGATTTGTCTCGTTGTTTAGTCACCGATAGCAATTTACTTTTCACTTTCTACTTTTTTTAATTCATCAAATCTCAACTTGGAGTACAATCTGAATGCACAATGATACAATTTTATTTGTGGCTCTTACATACAAGGAATGACCGGGATAAAACGAAACTCCCGTGTCCTTATCAACGCAGACGCTGCTGTTTGACATCTTTGACTTTAGGCCAAAGAAAGTTGTGCTCATGTCTTTAAATCAAACCTGACATGTTCCGGATCACTGGTCTGCGGCGTCTCACGCGATTGATTCTTAAACGCTCACGAGATTCACTCTGATCGACTGAGAGGCAGCTAAACAGAAGCTAATTATGCTCGAAATGATTTAAAAAAAATGTATGTTTTCATTAAAATTGCTTTATAGTGGATATTAAAATTTTATTTGTTCTACACGGATGGGAAAATTCTTGTTTACATATTTTTACAAATGTAAATTAAAAACTTTATGAACAGAAAGGATTGAAAATCAAGCTGTATTTTTTTTTTATATAAAAAGGAGTTGCAGAGGTAGATTAAAGCGTTTTGTTATTTGCCTCCTGAAATAGTCGCGCCGAGGTAAACCTTGTGTGTGAAGCAGGAACAGCTCCACCTTCTTAGAGATGTTCGTACCGTAGATGAAGCCGATTTCTCCTATCCAGAAGGGAAAATGAGCCGAATGTCTGCAATGACCTTTTACCGCTGATGAGCAGGAATCAGGCTCAGTTTGACACTTTTCTTCTGCAGCTGAATTTGGTATTTTATCTGTCGTAGATGCAAAGCATTTTTTTTTTGTAAATAAAATGTTTTCTTATCATTGTTGTCATCTTTGTCTCTGATTTGTTGACACATAACTCAGACTTAATGCTGCTTGGCACATTTCTTCCCGTTCTGTCCCAGTTTTTAGTTCAGGCCTGGACTCAGAGAAAAATACTTTGAAACATGAGGCTGGGACCAGCGCGCTTTGACCTTAAACATGAGATCATTTGTTTCATACGAACGGAGTGAGAAAATTCATTTAAAGTTACAGAAAGCTGGACTTTGCCTGACAGAAATGTAATTTTGAAACCTTTAACGGTTTCTATGCCATTGCTGTTTAAGTTTTAAAAAGTCTTTTTTTTTATTTTACCAGAGGAAATCAAGCACTACAGGTTGTACTTCTGAAAAATATTCAGAAAATCAGCCGTCTTGTTTTTGTCTGATTCTTCCGTTTGCTTCATGTCACATCTAGGCTGCCAGCGGTGTGACTTTGATTCATAGGTACGATGAAAAAATCTGATTTGATGGAGAATGACACAAAAAGCGTTGATTGGCCCAGGGAGAATCTTTATGTAACCAATTAGAGACCAGCATGAAGTCACATGGTAGCACAAATGCGTTACATTGAACATTTGCAGTGATTTGTCCGGTGCCCCAATAAAACATTAAATTAGGAGGCCTACACAATAAAGCCCCTTTTCCACCGGCTCGGTTTCACTCGGCTCTGCCCGCTTGCCAGCATTTAACCAAAACTGTGTTTTTCAGCTGTTTAAGAGCACGGTCAAACCAGGCGGACCCCAGCAGAGTTTTAACGTTAACCTGCTTTTCAGTGGTTGGCCGAGGGACGAGAAGAAACTAGGAGGTTTTTTTCCAAGGAAGTACAGGAAAAACTGAAGAGCAACGACATTAATATTAAGGACTATAAACTGAGCGTGTCAAACCAAAATATGATTTTACTATTTACAAATCTGACGGCAGAAGGGGGAAAAAAAGGAAAGAGAAAGGACAATTCGGCTTTCTGTACGCAGACGCGCTGGATCAGATCTACGGTTTTAACAAGGCTTTCTCTCATTTTACACTGAAAAATGTTAAGTTTGGCTCAAAAAATGTCTTCATGGCTGCTGATCCATCCACCGAGAACGGGAGGAGCAAGAGCTGCTGGCTCCTCCGGAGAGACGAGGACTTCGGAGGGAGCTGCCACTCAGCCACTCAGCTCGAATGCAATATCAAACCTATAAAATAAGTTCTCTGTGGTTAAAAATCTGTTTTTTACGCTATTAAAGACTTCTTATCGCTTCCTGCCGTGCCTGAGGCAAAACTATTTTCATAACGCTCCAACTTTTAACTCCAAACTTTGGAGCAGATCACTGTCTAGTTACCCTCTCTGCTTCTGTCCCACAAAGACAATACCTGTGCAAGCAGAGAGAGGCTCTGCCTGGCTTTACTATTAGTTTAAGCTGACGTGTGATCCAGATATTCATCCCGATTGATTATTTTACCTTTAGAAATATCCAAGACAATCTTGCACATACAATTGTACAAACATTATTTGATTTTTTTTTTCTATGTTTTTATTTATAATGATTTTTTTAAATGTTTTGTTTTTTCTTAATTACTGCAACAGCGCAGTGGGTAGCAATGCTACCATGCAGCAAGAAGGTCCTGGGTTCAAGTCCTACCCTTGCCCAGGGTCTTTCGGCATGGAGTTTGCATGTTCTCCCTGTGCATGCGTGGGTTCTCTCCGGGTACTCCAGCTTCCTCCCACAGTCCAAAAACATGACTGTTAGGTTAATTAATCTGAGTGCACGAGTAGAGGCGGGCGAAATCAAGTCGGGCCGGTGGAAATGGGGCAATAAACCCAAAATGGAACGGGAATGCTGAAAAGAGGAGGATTAATGCAAGTTGGATTTTCTGGAAGAAAAAAAAATTGCATCGGCACTCAATGTTTCTTTTATTGTTTTAGTGACTCATTCATGCAGAAACATTCATGCATAAGTTTGAGAGCCAACAAGAGGTTACAGATCTGTGGAAAAGGCACAATATCACACTCCCTCAGAATAATTCAATTTAAACTATTCTTATTTGCAGCTAATCAGTGCCACACAATGGGAAAAACAACTGTATAATTAAATATTTATATATTGTAAAAACATCAAAAAGCTCAACTTATTCAACGTGCCACAGAAAATAATATTACTGATAAGCATTCAGCATCAAATATTACCACAAATAATCATAATACATTATGAAGCCCATTATACAAGTGACATACAGGTAATGGGTCAAGATTTATACTTATTTTATACAAAAAATACATTGTGAACCATTATACCTCATTTTTAGATAAACAGAAAAAATAAACTTATATTTCATTATGTGGTAAATCTCTTCAATAATACTCTTTCTTCCCCAAAATGTCTGACTTTTTTAACAGAAATGTACCAGAACTGGTCACACTGAGCTCCAGGTAGCGCGCACTCATAACAGGTCACACCTGGACCCGATTAAACAACATTCTGGTTGATTATTTGCAGCTTTGGTGCTGAAACTACGCCTCTGTTGTACATGCAAAAACTGTCGCAGCGAGGCAAACTTTTAAGGCCACAGTGAAGAAGAAAAAAAGTTTTAAAATGCTGAAAAAGATTTGCAGAACTGCAACAAATTCTGGTTAAACTATAAGAATCAGAATAGATCAATTCATCAGGCGGTGAATCGGTCTTTTGGACAATCTACCGATCATTAACTGCTAAACAATGGCAAATGCATTCTCACAAAGAGGAAAGTTTGGTTTAAAAGCAGATAAATACTGATGTGCACAAGTACAGTTTTATATTAAAAAAAGGGTATCCAATTGTGAACGAATGAAATCTTTGATAAAAAAAAAAAGACTTTTGGAAAAGAAAAACTCCCTGGCTTCTTAAAGAAGTTTACAAAGGAGCTCTACAGGTTATTTTCTTACCATTTAGGTCATTTTGAGCAGAACGTCTCAGGACTACTCTTGAGACACTTTCAGGCATAGTACAGAGTTTTTTAAATATCCTACTTCTTGAAGATGCAGTAAAGTTTCCAGTCGTCATGGATGCTGATGCACCAGTTTCAGCTGCCACTGGTTTATTTGAACTGTTCCTTTTATGTTACAAAGGAGGATTTAAAAACAAAACAAGAAATAGACGCACAAGTATTACTTTATTGTGGATTTTCTCTAATCCACATGGAGTCAGAAATATATATGCAACCCGACTTATATTTGGTCAAATGGTCCATAAAGAGCTTGACCTTGGCCGCACACTTTTGTTTACCCATCTGGCATCATTCTGGTTACCTGACTCCGCCAGATGGATTTGCTCCGCATATCCATCTGGAAACCTTCCGTTGAAGTAATTTTGGGAAAGGGCGAAAATACTGGTTAGCTGATTGGCCTATGTTGGTGATAGACGGGCCAAATAAACCAATCAGATCAACGAAGCATATGACGTACTTGTCAACATGCTTCGTCGTCGCTCTGTTACGAGCCACGACGAAAACACAACCACAAGCCAAGCTACTCTTGCTGCTGCAGGTAAAGGCTCGTTAGCTCAGCAAAGAAATACTCTGTAATTCCGATAGCCACGCTAACGCTAGTTTCATCGGCTGAAGCCGCCATGTTCTTTAGACTGAACCGTCGCGCTTCTGGTTGCGTCACACCTCAACCCGCCTCAAAGCCAACGCTGATTGGACGTTCGTTTGGTGAACGGCTCCAAATTTTCTTTAACGGAGAGTAGCCAGACTGATCTGCGAGTGAAACCTTGAAAGCTCGCGAGATCAGGATGCAGATGGGAGTTTTGCTTACTGAAAGATGTTCTGAGGGCAGAAACTAATGGGATTGGTTCAATCAGGCAACCAATCAGAACAGAGGAGAGGCGCGCCTAACTAATTTAAAGTTAGCGAGAGAAGCAAGCGGTTGTTACTGTTTATTTTCATGGTCGCAATTCTCGCTTAGCTATAAGAATCTCGGCTGAGGGAGAAAGACGAGACGCCGGCCGCGCAGCACGGCAGACTGCCCGGCCCGCACCCCCCGCGAGCGGAGGCGTATGGAAACAGACGGCCAGCGCGTTGCGCGGACCGGAACGCTTGCCCTTTCCCAACCCACCCCCCCTCCCCCCCGCAAGCCGACATCCGGGTCCCGCAGGTCCCGGGCCGGGCGGAGGTCGCTTCGGGGACGCCCGCTCCCCTCCCTCCCCTGGCGGGGACGGAGAGGAGGGGAGTGCGCCCCCTCGTAGCTCTGCTTGAACAGCAGGATGCGCTCGCGAAAACCTCACGACGGCCGACTGAATTTGTTTGATTTTCACCGACCGTCCTCCCCCCTCCTCCCCCCCTCTACGATCAAGCTGAAATTCGGCCCGATTCAAAAAATGCTCGCACGACTGAAGAATCGGCCCGAAAAGGGCAAAAACTCGTACAGTGTACGCCCGGCTTTACAATGAGAGAAAACTCTGGTCGCTCTGGTTAGGCTAGGTTAGAGAATTATAGATCTAAAATGAAAATGGCTATGTGGTGTCTGTTATTAACACAGGGCAAAGTGTTTTGGACATGCTAAAATGATTTACGACACAATGTAGGCCTATACATTTTCACCGGACTAGCCTGAAGTAAGCTAGCAGCAGAGTAACCTAAATCATAATTTGTCCGAGGCCAGTCTCTCGCTAACTTCAAATTAGTTAGGCGCGCCTCTCCTCTGTTCTGATTGGTTGCCTGATTGAACCAATCCCATTAGTTTCTGCCCTCAGAACATCTTTCAGTAAGCAAAACTCCCATCTGCGATCAGGATGGTCTCACGAGGCTATCATTCTGGCTGGATGTCAGACCGCTGGTCCTGGAAAAAAAAAAGTTGGATCCACCTAAACGTAGCATAGACGAAGAAAGCACAGATAGAAGTGAGTTCAGAGCTTTGGGAAGTCCTTAAAAGCAGCTTGAGACAGCCGGACGTCGGAGCGCCCAGGTGTCTCAAGGTTTCAACCACCTGGCTGTTGATCTGAGATGAAGTTGAAAAATTTGGAGTTCCTTCATCATTGACGCCTAGAGTAACCAGTTGAAGTCATCTGCATCATTTTTGGCCCTTTTGAAGCTGAGATTAGTTTGCAAGCTAACAGCTATGAGAGCGGAGCCAAGACCAAAGTACATTTCTGCCATGCTAAGGTATTTCCAGCCTCACACAGCGGTCCATGCAGACACTTTCATTAACGTTTAAACCGCTGTTATGTTTGCGTCAGGTGCAGAGTTGCAAGAATCCATTAAAATGCTGAATTTTCCATTTTTTGACACTTCACTGCTACACGAAGCCATGTTTAAAAACTGTATATAAAGTCCAGGCTGATCATTATTCACCGCTAACTCACTGTTGTAAGTTCTATTAATACCTACAGATGCAGAATACAAGTTTCAGCAAAAAGAAAAAGAAAAAGAAACAAACATAGAAACATCTGTAATGTGTCTTTGGGGGAAAAAAATCTGCAAATTTCATTGTAGCATGTTCCAAACGTAACAAAGGCTACACAGAATGGAAACTAAGAGGTTGCTGTGGAAAAACCAGTACTGAGAAAAAGGCTATTTTCAGTCACTGTCCTTCTCTTTGGTATTTGTTTAAGGTGGGGGTTGTACCCACCTAAAGTGCTTTAATTGGTAAGCTGGCCAAGCTCTTAAATAACTGTGAAGTTTGTTCCTTGCATTCATAATGAGGCACATTTCAAATGAAGGTGAAAATCATGGAGCGTCCCCCTTTAGCCGTGCCACGCTCAGCTCATTTTAAAGTCCACATATGAAGCAGATAACATAAAGTCTGAGCTTCATCCCTGCGAACTACAGTCTCGCCCGTTCCTCTGTGGAGAGTTTGGGCCCTCTGTTTCTGCAGAGCCTCTCGAGCGGTCGCAGCAGCTCGTCCTCTCTGGGTCTGTACGGCACCACGTAGCTCTCCTCCTCCAGCAGGATTCGGTTCAGCGTTTGCTCGTAGTTGATGTGGCGGCGCACCATCAGGATGTACTGTTTCCCCACCTGCAGGCCGGGACAGTCGCACAGGTTCGGCACCCACAGGAACTCCCGGTGCTCCAGGCGGTAGCGGTTCCGGTACGTGTGGATGATCTGGATGTCGTAACGAGTCTCCTCGCCCCTGTACAGCTTCCCAAGAACTCTGCCACGAAACACTGCCGGAGAAGTAAGAAAACAGTAGCTCAGGGAGTTTATAGTGGGATTATGCGGAGTAGTTACAACAGTCAGTATCTTAACAATAGACGACAGCAGTCAGACGGATCTCAGTGTGGAGAATCAGGGAGGCGTTTGAATAAAGCTAATATCTGCTCAGAGGGAACTTTTAGCAACTCAAACAAACCGAGAACCTTTCGAGCGTGCATAAAGACCGCGGTATTAGGTGCTGCCCAGTCCTTCTTCCTGATTGGCTCCCATGCGACCCTGCAGGTAAAGACAACGGACCGTTTGAACCCTCGCATCTTTCGCCATGTTTTGGGGGATTTCACTCGGCCGCGACTCTGTACGTTTTGGACTTCATTAATAGATCTTTTTGTTATGTTAACCAAGTTGCTGACCGGCCTCCTGCGTGCTTTTGAGTCCTCCAACACCACATATTATGACATGATGGTCGGCGAAAATGGACCAAAAGTGAGCGAAGATCAAGAACCCCAGAGAGAATCTTTGAGGGGCCTTCTTTCTCTACATTGATTGCCAAGGGCGACCGGACCATAATGGGCAATAGTGCACTACCCTCTGTGAACCGCATGGAAAAAAAGGAGAGGGATAAGAGTTTATTTTGCCATTCTAAAGTCTTAATAATATTGTCCAATCAGCAGCCTGAATATCGTTGTAACGTTCAGCAGCCTGCCACTTGCTAGCAGAAGCCCCGCCCCTTGGGGTGATTTTAGTCACATAAGAGTCTATTTTTTATTTTTTTATTTTTTTTGGACACAGCAATTCATTTCTATAGGCTCTGGCTTGCCCCAATGTGATTTTGCACTGTTGCACGTTACACGTTAGTATAATCTGATCTCAATATCGCGACCATGATGGCAGTATATTGCAGACTGTGCTGCTAACAGTGAGTTCAAGGCCAAGAAAGTAGATAACAATTGTATTTTTTATGGCTACAGTGTAACTGTTCTATTGTGGAACCAAATTTATTGTATTTGAGAATTTAACTTACTAGCTGTACAAAAAATACTGAACAGTATGTACGATTCATGTGTTCTGTTGCTATCTAGTGGCTGAACAAGAAACCACATTAACCATTGCAACGTAATGGTGTGAGGTTAGCGATCTGACCAGTGGTGCCTCCAGAAATGTTTCATAGGGGTGGCCAGATGGGGCCACTAAGGGGTGTAGTAAAGCTGCCTGTAGAAAACTATCTAAAAGACTTAAGTAAACGCCTACTAATATCTTTTGGTTTATCGTTTGATTTTTAATGTTATCAATGATCTAATGTGCATTGACCAATAACAGTACAGTTAACATTTTGAGTTGAACAACAATTCCTTTTTATTGTGTAATTATATTAGGAATAAGGTGTACATTTATTCATTTATTGAAAAACAAAAAAAATTACTAGGAGAAAGTAGATACTGGCAAATACAAATAAAAGCGCAATAAAAGGTCAAGAAGAGCGGCTGTCTTGCTGGCTGTGCATGATGGGATAAAATGCTAAACAGATGCTACAATTTACACTGGTCAGTGGGGGGGGGGGGCAGTGGAGGGGGCGGACATGGCACAGGGTGGCCATGTCCTGCCATTGTATCTGACTCTTATTTATTAGTATTTTATCAATTAAACGGGTCATCTTAGCATTCATCATATCGTTTGTCCCCCTGAGAAATTTGTAAGGAGCTGCCACTGTTGATTGTGTTCACTAAAACTGTTAAAATATCGTTCAGCTGTGTCTCTAAGGTGTTGTTTTGTCTTCATAAAGAGATCAAGAACGTCTTCCCTGCTCTTCCACTCCTCAGGGGAATCACGTGAATAAAATCTCCCAAATCCACTCGGGTCTTACTTCTTTCTACTGAGGCCTTCCTCTTCTTCTTTTAAACTTTAATGCGGTTCGCTTCTTGTGACTCAGCCATGTTCAAAGTCTACGGTGAGAGCAGCGGAGCTACAATGAACGGCTAACAGCTAAGCTAACCGCTAAGCTAACTGGATACATAAACACTAGAAGTGCGCAGGAGCTAACAAGGAGCGAGCATGCACACTGGTGTTACGTGAGCGTGTCAGAATGATCGGCATGTGGGACAACCTATAGATACCTATAGACTGTCGCTTCATGCTTGCTCAGTATGAAGGATTGCTGCAAAGCCATGTACAATGCAGACGTCTCTCCCTGTGGCTCTACGCTTCTCCAGGAGTGAATGCTGCTTGTCAAGACTTTGATGCAATCAACTGGTTCCCTTATATAGGAAATATTTTGACCAATCTGTATAATCTGATTGAATTTGACTTTGGAAAGTGCCTCAAGATGACATGTTTCATGAATTGGCGCTATATAAATAAAATTTAATCTAATTGAATTGAATAAGATGAGACCCCCAGGACTGTAAAGTGCCTCGAGATGACATGTTTCGTGAATTGGCGCTATATAAATAAAATTGAATTGAATTGGAAATTGAACTTGATGGACAGAGGGGGGCCCCTGCCTTTTGGTCCGAATTGCAGGGATCGCTTAGAGTTTTCTCCCACAGAGATCTATTTTTTAACCTCCTTTTTCTGAATCCAAAATGTATTTCCTTGTTTCAGGATGGAAGGACCATTTTACCCAGTATAATAAAAAGTGTTTCTGAACAGGATTACCAACTATAGCTTTAAAGGAGCAGCAGATTTAGCAGCCTCATTCTGTGCAACTAGGCATAACAAAACAGATGCTTGTGCAGCTCAGGAAAGCGTGCCAATGTCAAACTTGAACATCTTCGGTTGGTTCCTGTTGGCAGGAGTTATTTACCTGACTCCCTCGTGAGAATCTTTCCTCGTTCTCTTGAGTGAGATCACTATGAATGCCGTTTACTGCTGGTAGGATACTGACTGCTTTATACAACCCTACTTAAAACAAACTCTCCCTTGTGAAGTCCTTACCGAAATCCTTTTGGCAATACTGTCTCTGGCGTTCCCTTCGTCCTTTAACTCGCCGGCATTTTCCACAATGCACTAAGGAATAAACCAAGAAGTAATTTCAGAAGACCATAACATTTTTGATTGTTGATGGGGAGTCACATAATAAAATGTTCCCAAAGATGGTCTCTAAACCTTTGCCCAAGTATTCTTAAACAAACAAGAAGTTATGGATCTAATGTAATAAAACATTCCTCAACCTTCATGCATTTCAGCTGGATATGAAAGGTTTTAGGAGTATAAAAGAAGTCGCTACAAGGCTTTTCCAGCAATATCCTCAATATTCCCCTTGATGTCTGAGCAGTATTTTAGAAGGTATAAAGGTTCATGAGTTGTTAGAATTATGGAAATGATTTACGTACTTCCAGGTGGGATCTGAGGGAGGAGGTTTCTGTGGTTTTCCTCCCGCTCCAGACGAGTGTTGGGCTGGCGAGGATGGTGCTGGTGGTTGTTGGGAAGAGCCTGACGCGGAGGCTTTAAATAATTTAAAACTGGAAGACAGAAAACAAACACAGTTTTATGGAAGATGCGACTGCTGAAATGGATCTACTTAAAGTCCACCTCGTTTTCTCCCATGATGGAAATAGTCTTTGACCCATTCCTGTTTTTCCGGAAATCTACAATCATCTCCTTTGTTTTATTCACATTCAAGATGAGATGATTGTTTCCAGACAATGCCTCAAAGTGGTCCACCAACTTCCATGTACTCAGCTTCGTCTATCTCTGATACACCCGATGACTGCAGAGTCATCTGAGTCATTTCTGTCTTGCACTAGAACATTTCTAGTATCTAGAAGGATTAATCTGAGATATACAATACAGGGTGAAAAGGAATGGTGAGAGTACAGTCCCCTGAGGTGCTCCTGGGCTGCTGACTATCTGGTTAGAAACCCCAGTCTCACAAACTGTGGTTTGGCAGGTAGTCTCTGATCCAGGTGATTGTTGAGGCCTCCACCTGAGTCTTCTGGAGTTTCAGACAAAGCAGATCAGGCTGAATTGTGTTAAATGCTGTCGCTTCATGCATGCTCAGTATGAGGGATTGCTTCAAAGCCATGGACAATGCAGACGACTGTCCACTGTGGCTCTACGCTCTTTCAGGAGGAGTGAATGCTGCTTGGAGAGACTTGATGCAATCAACTGTGTTCCCTTATATAGGAAATTTTTTGACCAATCTGGTCTAATCTGGACTAATATGATTGAATTTGACATGTTTCATGAATTGGCGCTATATAAATAAAATTTAATTGAATTGAATTAAATGCACTGGAGAAATCAAAGACCACGATCCTCACAGTGTTGTCTGCTTTGTCCTGAAGACAGTAGGATGACTGAACACCTATAATAAATAAAGCTAAATCATCTGAGGAAAATACATAAAAAATATATTGACTGTCATGAAAAAAAAACATGGTTTAAAGAGCAGCAGCAAAGACAGTTTATACAACTGGCAGGTTTTATGACGTATTCAGGACAACCCTTCAATCAAAGCGGTGTTTTTTTCCCCCCTTAAAAGTCCTCGTTCTCGTTCCAAACACACACCGATAAATTACAAGTAACTGCTAAAAGTCAGATGTTTAAAGCTAATCTAGCTGCACGTTCTCCTGTGAATATTTGCCACAAGATTTTTTATAAAAGCCTTAGAGTTTTTCCCTGCAGATGTTTTTTTTTTTAATAAGATGTAAAAGAACAAAAGAGAAATGTTATTGCAGAAGACGTGGAAGCATTTTAGAGACCTTTTAAGAATCAAAAGATGTCAATGTTGATCGGTTTTAAGATATATAGATTCTCAGTGTGTTGAAATGTGGAGTTTCTACGCTGGGAGAATCCTGATTAGAACCAGACAGAACAGTTCTCAGAGTTACAGGTGAGGATGAGCTCATTACCGCCTGATCCAAGATTATAAATCACCACCTGAAGGTTCACCTTTTTCTAAGGCAACACAAGGTTTTCTGGCAACAATTTGAGATCGGTTCACTTTGGCTGCTATCCACCAGCTGGAATAGATTTTCTGAGAGGCTACTTAGATTCACGGCGATATTGGATGAAATGCGCCTGAAAGTCCTTGGATTGGGTGCAGATTTGCATGCGGTTTAGGAACATTAGGGAGGTGAATATTGTTTTAAAACATTTGTATTCCATGCTCATACGAGCAGCTCAACCAGCTGCAGGGAGATCAGCGTGCAGATCCACAGTGGGGTAAAGGTGGACACACCACACATGTTTTCACTCACTGAAACCAAATGGGCTTTGTCTAATTTGTGCAATTACGGTAATTTGTACCAATTTAATCTTGGCCTAGTGGTTTCCTCTTAAAAATAGCCATCGCTCTTCAGCCACGGCGGCTAAAATGTTCTTTCAGGGATGTTTTTTTTTAAGCCAAGCAATATTTTCACCGTTCTGTAAGGGGTTCATGCCCATCCTCATATTTTGCTCCAAATACAGCTTCACATCTTTAGGGGTATGTCTCTACCAGCTTCATGCATCTAGAGACCAAACGTTTTTCCAATCTTCTTTACAAAATAGCTCGAGCTCAATCGGCGTGGATACATAGAGTCTCTGAACATCCTTTTCCAAGTCTCTCTATTAGATTTATGTTTGGACTTCAGCCATTTTAACACATCCATATGTTTTGATTTAAACCATCTCATCGTATCTCTCTCTGTCCTTCTGGAAGAGGAACCTCCACCCCAGTCTCAAATCTTTTGCAGCCTTCAACAAGTTATTTTTGCAGTCTTGGTTTGATAAAGTTAATCACACAATTAGGATACCATCTTGTGTTTCCCTGTCTCCTGGACACTATTCCCGAACTGTAAATAAATGACGTGGAACAAAACTAATTTCTGCATTTTAATTTACTTTGTTGCCAGAGATTCGCACCTTTGGGTAAAGCACAATTGAGTAGCAATGTGTCACATACCTTGAGACGCAAGTTTGAAATTTCAGGAGAATTTACAGGAGGAATAAGAAATACATTTACGGCAAAATTACCAAAATCATTCTCACTTGTCACCTGGGATGGATTTCCACAACTTTTTATTGTAATGTGAATTTTACTTAATTCTTTCATACATCAAATAATTTAATCAAATGTCTCTTAGGAAGTTCACTACACTGTGTTCACACTTCACTGCAAACTTAATTTGCACTTAATTGGTTTCCGGGGTCAGGAAAAACCAAAGAGCGTCTTATAAAACTGAGTTATGCAGAGTAAGGCTAATCCATACATTTTCAGCAGTGTTGAGGTCAAAGGTCAGAGGCCATTTCAGGAGTTTGGTGTGTTTAGGATCGCCCTGTCAGACAAACCATTTTGGGTCCACATTTGAACCGGTATGGACAGAAATCTGTAGCTGCTCACAGCGACGAGCTTAACGTATTTGTTAAAGGAGCCATAATTAAGATATTTACTGTAAAATCAAGCTAAATTATTCTCATTTCTCACCCAGGATGATAGTAACATTCCCTATAAACAATCAGTCCTCTCCATCAACAATGTCTTAGTCACGTTTTTCTCCTTTCAGACCTAGAGGTTCGGTCCAGAACGACTTCGGTTTAGAGTGCAGTCCGTGTTTACTTCCTGGTTCCTCAGCCAATCATATGAGAGTTCCCAGGGTTTCCAACACAGAGCGCAGCATTTGGTATTTTATCTTGGCAAAAAAGCAGTAGCCTGCAGACATGGAAGCCAATCAGAGAAGCGGACCAGAACTAGAACAGAACATAACATCAAAACATAAAAATTCAGTGGGGATTCACAGCAGCCACGGACCGTTTAGAAATGGCTGTTCTCCGTGAAGGTGTTGTGTATGTGTTGTTCCGATTTGCAACACTAGGTGTCAGTATTACTTATTGCACCTTTAACTAGAACCTACCAGTACTTTCTTCCTGAGACCTTATTTAGTGACCAGACACCTTTTTTTAATTAGAATTGTTTATATTGCAGACCTGTATCTAAGGCACTAAACACAGGATGAGCCAAATCTCTTGATTCATTCCTCAGTTTTAATATTTTACTTCCAAACAGTCATGGGCAGTCTGTTAAATATTTTAAAGCAACGTTGTCTAAAAGCTCTCCAGGCTTTGTGAAGGGTTCTTAGAGCTTTAGCTGGCTCATTAAAAGAAGCAGAGATAAAATCCTTACACCAGTGGGGTCTGCGGGTGGTGTTTGGTGGCATCCTGGTGGTGGTGGTGGTAGAGGCTGTGGTGGAAGTGGTTGCTTGGATCCTGGGGGAGTAGCTGGCTGAGTGGTGAGCCTGTCGCAGAGGGCTCCGCCTCCCATGGTAGAGGGTGTACTGGTCAGGTGGAAGCCAGTACTCGTACTCGATTCCTGGGTTTTTGTCTGTCGCCAGAACCTGAACACATTAGGACAGAAGGATGCATAAAAGCCATTGAATTAGTCAAGCTGTCAGTTAACCAACCAAACAACTGACCAACAAAATCTCAAGTACAACTTTGGTAGAGTATACAATGAGCCGGCACAAGACAAAAGCAAACCAAGCCACTGCTTAGAGGCCCCAAAGCATCAGAGGCCTCCCATTAATGCTTGAATATGATCACAGACCATAAATAGAATTTAAATTTGAAGGAATTGGGAAGTAGTAACAATCTGATGCTACAAGTTTAATCGTTTATTCACAAACACATCGTAGCAGATGATAACCAATCATCTGTTATTGCTATTCAGCTCGGCCAATTAAACGTGCCCCCCTCTCCCAGATTCCCCCTCATCTGTATTGAAACACTCAGTAGCTGTGTTTCCATCCAATTCACATGCACATTTTGAGGGAATTATCCAGGAGACGCACAACGTAACGTCGGTATACGTTGACGTTGGCTGTAATAAACAGGAAGAGATTTTGCTAACTAGCATGGACCATAGATCAGTAATGGAGCGAGGCTTTAATGTGTCAAGTTTTTTTATTAACGAATGAGACTAAAGGTGTGTTCACATTGGGCCTGAATGTGGCACGCGACGTGACGCTACACGAAACCAAAGAGGCAATTCTAGCAATGCAAAACGCAAGATTTTGGCAATTAAAGCGATGCCAGAGCGACACAAAACCTGTGATGGATGCAAAGCAGTTTTTGGAGTCTAATTTTTTTTTAAATTAGGTACAACGGATTGAAATGTACCGAAGCCAAGAGCGGACAAATGCAAATGTTTTTTTTCCCATTGTTTTCTCGAGATAATGACATAAAAATCTAGTTATCACTAGAAAACAAAAATTATCACGAGATAATGGATAGCGTTTTTTTTTTGGCTGTGTTTCCATCCAATTCTCATGCAAATTTTGAGCGAACTTTTAAAATATCGCAAAAAATAAAATGTGACGTGTTTCCATTTGCTGGTTTGTAGTGAATTACACAGGAGAAGCACAGCACAACACTGTCATACGTTGACGTTGGCTGTAATGAACAGGAAGTAGATGTTGCTAACTAGCATGGACCACAAATCAGTGATGGAGCGAGGCTTTAATGTGCCGAGTTTTATTCAAACGTTTTTTTAAGATGAGACTAAAGGTGCGTTCACATTGGGCCTGAATGTGGCACGCGACGTGACCCTACACGAAGCCAAAGAGGCAACGCAAAACGCAAGATTTTGGCAATTAAAGCGATGCCAGAGGGACACAAAACCAGCGATGGATGCAAAGCGACAGTTGTTGGAGTTTAATTTTTTTAAATTAGGCACAACGGATTGAAATATACGGAAGCCGAGAGCGGACAAATTCCAATGTTTTCTCGAGATAATGACATGATCGTTTTTTTAATGCTAATTTTCAGTTTCTCAGTGTGCTTAAAGCCTTACCAGAACAGGCTCAAGCTGAAAAGGTCAGATCGTAGCGAACCCGGCATTGATCAACGCATCAGATTTCACTTCTCTCGATGTCTAACACAGGCTGAAATTGCAATTTGTAATAAATAAGAATAAATAAGGTTGGGCTACTAGGAAGATACTCAAACATGTAACTAAAGCCACACGTCTAACGCTCGTAGCAGTGAAGGAGGGTGCGGCGTGTTTCGTGTCTGTTGGTCACTGAACTTTGCAGAAACTCCATTAGAGAATAAAAGTCAGACCATTTGTTTCTGAGGCGTCTCAAACATCATGAGTGCCGTAACTTAACGTCTTGCAGAGAAAACTTTCAGAGAAAACTGTCATTTAACGAGACGACTGCCCGATGAAGTTTGTTTTCTCAAGATAATTCCTCCCATTAGCACAAGCAAACGGTCTTTGTTATCCTTAGATAACGAGAAAATTAATTCGTTATCTCAAGAAAACCATCGTCAAAAAGTATGGGACACGTCCGCTCTTGATTTCTGTACAAATGGATTTGAAATAAGGCATTTTATAATTATAACATTTCCATGATTTTTTTCCTCCTCTATTCAGAGATCCTGTGGAGGACAGGGGGACATAAAAAAGGTTTATCTTACCTCTGCAAACATGTTTTAATATCAGCAGTATAGTTTATAGATGCTGTTTTAAACAATTAAAAATGTTTATGGTCATTCTTCCTTATGCTGTCTGCTAAATCTGACCTCTGATTTGCATTTATAAAATGGGTGATAGTCACACTGTTTCCAGCTAAATGTTTCAACAGCAGCAGGCGAGAAAAGTCCCGTTCATAAATACAGCAATAATGACAACGTTGATTGTGGATGCAGCTCTGTCCAGCCCATCCTTCACTGTTCGACTGGCGATATGCAAACCAGCAGCAGGAAGATGAGAGAAGATGAGCTCATGTTATTCCAGAGATAATTTCTCTTCTTTTTGAAGCTAAAGCTCAGCATTTTCATTGTCCTCTTTTGAATTAAGCAGACTAAACTTTACGCCAACTTTGGAGTTTTAAACATGCTGCTCACCACACTTTAGTACCTTCTTCTTAATTCCCATAAGCCCGCTCTCATCCCCCTGATAAAATCAGCTCTTTGTTCTGGTCCAGCAACCAGTTGGTGCTGCTGGAGACCCAGCAGTGAAAAACAGTTGTGAAACAATTAATCAATTACTTTTGCTTGTTAGCGCTCCGTATGACAAAATATACATGCACATTTTTTTTTTTATTATATGAATCAGTTGCACATTTCTTTTAATCTTCTTGAAATATGTAAAAGAAAATACTTACTGTACAATCTCTTATTTCTCATTTTCACATTATTTATTACTAACCATCCTCTAGCAACTACCTGAAACCAACATAACTTCATACGATTTAATTCAAATATTGGGGTTTTCTTTAAATACCAGCCATTATTCTCTCTCATTCACCTCCTCACACTCACTGACCTGCCAGAAGAAACGCAGCATTACGCTTTGGGATGCCAAGCTTGCAAAAAGTGGATGACTTAACATGCCGTTGATAAATAAATAAATAAGAATAATTCTTGTACATGTCGGTCTGAATTTCACCTGAGCGGGTTTCTCATTCGCAGGCAAAACGTGCCTCTCCTTTCTGACAACACCATCTGTTGGCAAATTCTAGAGCAGGGATTCCCAGGCGCAGTCGTCCAGAGCTGCCATCCTGCAGCTCTGAGCTGCATCCCTTCTCCAAGAAACCTGCATTCCCCAACCAGCTCTGCAGAGACCTGCTTACGAATAACTCATTTGATTCAGGGTAAATATGTTGGAGAAGGGATGCATCTAAAGTTGACAGTAGCTCTCAAGGACTGGACTTGGGAACTGCTGTTCCAGAACATCCTGTCTGTTTTCTTAAAGGTCGTTTTTTGATTTTTCAGAAACAAAATAATGTGCAACCTCTATTATATAGTTTTTAAAAGCTTCCACAAGATTAGCATTACTTAAAAGAAATGTAAACTCAAACTAAAGCAAGAAGGCGTGCGTTCTGGTCAACTCTCTGCTAAACAACATCTTTCCTCAGTCTTACCATGAGATGGAGGTCTTCTTGGGTCGGCCCCGGCACCTCGAAGCTCTCCCAGGTGTCCGCAGAGCGCCGGTAAAGCAGTTTGGTCCCGGCTACGTTGTACTCACCTGGAACGCTGATCTTCCAGTTTCCATTGATCACAAACTGGGCTCGGCCATTCTGCAGAGCTGAGCGATGGAGGGTTGGTGAAAGTTTGGCGTCATTGAACATTTTTGAAAACAGAGTCGACTACTTCTCATGGAGTACAAATATTTCAGGACGACAGTGGTGTAAACATTCCTACGGCTATTTAAGGCAGCTCAGAGGGGCAGTTTCCATGACATAAGATGGAAACAAGCTCCTTCACCTGCTCTGCCCATGCCACCAGACACTGTCATTGTGAGCATCACCGTTCCAAACCACGGTATGTGCCATTCTGGGGTCCGTTTTATTTGCGTCGCCGACACAAGGATGAGAATAGATAACCTCGGCGATTATGTTACTCGGAAAGAAGATGCTGGGTAAAAACACCAGATGGGACCGTGGAGCCCCTCCTCGGTCTCTGGGGTAAGGATGTAATAATAAGTATCATTGCATGTGAAGTGGACAGAGAAAGGCTGAACCATCTTACCAAGATAATTCCTGCTGTTATCGGTGACTCGGATGTGAGTGGCTCCAGCCGGGATCATGGTCACTTCATTGTATCCAAAAGGGCCCCCTGGGCATTAGAAATAAAGGTTTGCTTTTGTTTGGTCTAATTCACAAAAAACAGTCTACGTTAATAAAATTTTTACTTTACCAATAATTAAAACTCAGGAATCAAACTTACTCTTTAGGAGGCATTTTTAACAGTGGTAATTTTAAAGTATTTTGGTGGGGTTCAAACAGCTATTTCCCATTTTTCGTTTACAAAAAACTTCAATAAGTGTGCATTGCCGTAAAAGGACTTTAAAATGATTGTTCATGAAGCTAATGTGT
Source organism: Fundulus diaphanus (assembly GCA_037039145.1). Lineage (NCBI taxonomy): Eukaryota > Metazoa > Chordata > Actinopteri > Cyprinodontiformes > Fundulidae > Fundulus > Fundulus diaphanus. The sequence continues at coordinate 5,194,697 of CM073122.1, read as the reverse complement.
TCTTCATAGGGGAATATTGATGAAATGCAGTCGTTCAGTCAGTCATTCTGGGACTTTCAGTCTTGATTTCGCTTCTCCATCTTCCTCTGCACAATTCTCCCATTTTTACAAACTATTATATCATTTAAGGACATTTTGGGCCCCTTTAAGACCTTTTCTCCCATTTATCACTCTAGCTAATTCTACAACATCTATTGACAGCTTCAAACATCACTGTATGAAAATTACTTAGACTTTGCCAACTTTATTGTCATTTTGTACGTAATTAATAAAATGCTGTTGGAGAACTGAAGAAATCCTCTTTCCAAATCTGCAAACTTATAAGCAAATATACCTGAGACGGCTACAGAATAAAAGTGAGACCATTTTTACCTCTAAAGGCTCGTAAACATCATGTGTATCACAACTCCTCCTCCATACTCCTGTATTATACCTAAAATCATAAACTTTACTCCATTTTACTATTTGTTTCAATCATTTGTCAAGTCCTTTCGCAGTTTCAAGCATCCCTGTATGAAAATGAATATAATGCTGTTGAAGTCTGGAAGAATTTGTCTTTCTATTTCTGTAAACTTATGAATAATCTGAATAAAAATCAGAATAAATAAGGTTGGGCTACTAGGAAGTTACTCAAACATGTAACTAAAGCCACACGTCTAACGCTCGTAGCAGTGAAGGAGGGTGCGGCGTGTTTCGTGTCTGTTGGTCACTGAACTTTGCAGAAACTCCATTAGAGAATAAAAGTCAGACAATTTGTTTTTGAGGCGTCTCAAACATCATGAGTGCCGTAACTTAACGGTTATATGTTAACACAGGTCAATTAGGCTAATCCGTATGCACACATCCTTTTCTATATAGATGACACACTATTGTAAATACCCAAAAGCTTAATGCAGAAAATATTTGGGGACTCCTCCATTTTGCAGACTTATCGTTCAGATCAAATAAAGAAAAGCATTTTACAAATAAATCTATGATTGTTATAATTTAAGACAAAATCATCCTCGTTAACAAGCATTTCTGTTGGTTTACAAGACACTATAAAATGCACTACTTCCAGCTTGTAAAAGATAACGCCCCCCCCAGTCAGTCGTCGGTATTTAGCATAACCCGTTATTATTTCTTGTAAAACAGGGAGTGTTGCATATGGATATGACAGAGGAAAAACATTTAGTTTTCTTCCCAGCATGCAGTCAGACCCTATATTAGCCTTCAACCTGCAGGTGCCGGTGAAGGTAAACATGTCCAACTGGCCCTCAGCCAGAATAGCTGGAAGATCTTTGTGTTCCCCCTCCTTCCTGAAATCTTAACCACAGTAATTTTAAATCTGCCGTTAGCTGGAGTCCTTCTGGGAAGGCAGCCAGTCACTGTTGTGTTGCAAAGCTGTTTCCGTGTATAATACTCACTCAATCAGCAAATAACCCAGCGCTAAATAAGCTTGAATGAATAACTGTCGGGTGTGAAAGGAAAGCAAGGAGCAGGATTGATGCCCACACCGACTTTCTGCAACAGGACGATGGTATATATATATATATGTGCGTGGGTGTGTTTGTGTCCTACCTGCCTCCAGCCCGCTGCTCTGGTACACGCTCTTGTGGTGCAGGCAGGTGGTGTTGTGTCCTCCACACACCATGCAGGCATCTTCCTGCTGCTTTGAACCCAAGATGGAGTCACAGCCGGGCTTCTGCATTTCACACAGACGGAAAACCTTGCTGCTGAACTTGCACTCGGATGGAAAACTTTGCTTTTGCGTCACGTTTGATATCTCTGCACCCTGCTTTGACACTGCCGAATAGCTCTGATCCGTTATTTCCTCATATCTTACCGACATTTACTGCGGAGAAAAACAGCCCCTCTGGGCGTCATTTCAGGTTATTTTTTGTTCCTGAAGAAATTAAAAATTGTCAAAGCTAAAGATAAACAGCAAGAGATGGATGGTTTACAGCCTGCGGAGCATCTCGTTGCTGGACAGATTACGCCGGCTGCTTTCACCGCCTGCCTTGATCTGCAGAGCGAGTTAATCAAGAGGGAGGTTACTAGGCAAGAGAGCAACAATCTACCGAACATATAATCATCCTCCAAGGCTCCTTTGAAGATGCAAAACACCCGAAGAATCTTTGCGAGCACAACAGGAAATGAGCTCCTTGTGACATAGCTCAGGGAACACTGGGCCTCACTAAAGCAGACAACAGAGCTGCAAAGAGCGAGATAAAAAGTCCAAAAAGCGGGCATTCAGTAGTCATCTGGGAGGAAATATGCAGCTAAATGAGTGAGACAAGCTTTCTGCACGGAGAATTCATCTGTGAACATAAAAATGGGACGGCTTTCTCATCTGGTTCAGGGTTGTTTTACCGCTATCCAGCATATTATGCGTACTATAAGCCTCAATGCGAAGCTCTGTTAAATCCTGCCACATCCAGAGTTCCTATGATACAGCCATCTGGACATTTACAGCACTTTGCAAAAGTATTCAACTTTTAATTTAATATTTTGTCCCATTACAATCAGAAGCACAAATGTATTTTATTTTTGTACGGGTTTTTATGATTTTTGTAGAAGTTTTAGGGTATCTCTCCGACGTCTTTTAACATCTAGAGGCTGAAATATTTGCCTGTTTTTCTTTGCAAAACAGCTGAAGGTCAGCTTCAGTGGATGTGTGGCTGCATCTTCATTTAAGGGTCTCAGAACAAAAGGGGGCTGAATCCAAATGCAAGGCCCTCTTTTCTCATTTTACTGACAAAACTAAATAATTGTCATTCCTAATTAGAATGATCAACTAATTTGCGATGGCTTATGACATTAATAATAAAGTTGGTTTTAAAAGGACATAACATGAGACTGTTCTTCATACACTTTGGGTTATTTGGCTTGATTTAAATGTTATGTTGCTGCACTTCGGCGGCGTCTCTACACATGTCGCAGTCTATCCAAAGCAACCATGTGTTCTTCAGGCTGTCATGATGAGTATTTGACCTGTGGTCCTCAACTCCAGCTGCAGGCTGCATCTGCTTCCTGTCTCAGGCCTTTTGCTGCTCTGACCTCTCCCAGCCTGCCACGACGGCCCATAAATCCGCTTATTTACACTAAAATGCCATACAGAGCATGTACAGCAACACACACACATGGACATATGTAAACACAGGCACACACTAATCCCGTTGCTCAGCTGTGCGTCGCCTCTGGTAGCAGACGTCTCTCCGGAGGATTACGTATTGTGGCGCTCACTGCCAACCTTCCCCATCTGTGTAAGGGCGACCTGCTGCGAGTGAAACGGCGGACTGTGTGCTCAGCTGAGCGGTAATGCTTCCTGAAGGCTTCAGTCCACACTGATGAGTGCACTCCGGCCCTAACGCTCAGCGTGGGACTCGCTTCTCCTGAGAGCGCTGGTCAGAGCGGTCAACATCAGTTATGCCGTGGAGCCCGACAGTCAGGACCAGCGTTTCCCAAACTTAACCTGCGTTTAACTCTTATTACAGACAGCCGTCTCTCCAGAAGTGGAAGACCTATTAATATATTTAGGTGACTCACGGATGGAGCCTTTCCAAATCAAACATGAGCTCGAAACTTCGACAAAAAAAAAAAAAAGGTCAAACAACTTTTTTTTACTTTTTTTGGCCCGTCAGGTTAAAGTTTATCTCCAAAGCAAACAAGCTGAGTAATAAAACATGTAGTCAATAAAACTTCAAATAAAACCTAAAGAAAAGAATAAAACATAACCAAATAGAACCTATTTATAAAGCTGCACGACAAAAGCAAAGGATTCTCTGACCAATTAGGACTGGAAACCAACGAGTCTGCCTGTAATGCTGCTTCAGTCTTTAGGTTTTGGTTTTCATTTGGGTTTGGGTTTTATCACTTCTGACTTCTTTACTATTGTTTAAATGAACTTCTCTGTGTACATTATTGCTAGAAAGGTGTTGCCATATTAATTCATTTCTTTTTTTGTTTATTCTTGTGTTCTTCATGCGTTTGGATTCATTTCTCTTAGATCAGTGTTAGCATTTCCTCCTTGGTTTGTATTTTCCTTTGAGTCTAGCTCAGCTTCCTTTTGTGTTTATTCACCCTCATGAAGCATGAATAACAGCAGTTTTAAAAGCTTATGATAAGGTCCATCTATGATTAAGGTCCATTTTGTGCGTACGCAGCTTTATAAATTAGATCCTAGGACAGTTGACCTCCATTCAGTTTTTTTATAGCACCACTTCAGAACACATGTCGTCATTTAAAACGAAAAATTTTATTCAATTATATGATACAGACATGATTGCATAGCCACATTACTTCAATGGCATGTTCTGTACTCTTGTATTTTGAAGAGTGACTAACTGCTACGGGTTACATCACATTTATAGTGAAGGGAAACAGGAAGTCACAACTTAGTATTTAGGTAAATGTTCCTAGAAACAACGACCGTCCAGCCATTGTTTACACCTGCTTGTTCATGCAGGGTTGCTGCGGTTCTGGTTCCTGTCTCAAGCAATCATTGGTGAGAGGCGGGCCAGTCCATCACAAACGACACACTCATACCTAAGGAGACTTGATTTAGACCATTTAGTCTAAGAGTAATGTTTTCCTGACTGTAGGAGGAAGCTACGCATGCACGAGGAGATCATGCAAACTAAATGCACGAGGGTCCGAACCAGGACCTTCTTGCTGCACGGCCTAAATATTTTCAAATGAGGGGAACCTAAAAGTGCCATTTTGTCAAAAAATAAAATGTAAAAGAATATTTGAAATTAACTAAATATTTTACAAGTTAAAACTTAAAAAATAATCCTAAAGATGCTTCAGTTATGATTATTTTGAAGAACCAGTAATTGTTTTAAACTGATTTTTTGTTTGAAACACTGGATATTTAGTTTTGCCCATCAAATAAAGATGCTCCAATGAAAGGCCATAAAAAGTCTAAAAACTTGTGAGATTGCAGCAATATAAGACACATTTATTCGCCAATTACCCGTAATTGTCATTTTGAACTAGATCTTTAGGGTCCAGTTCAGTCATTTGATCAATAAAATTGGAAATCTGCATTTACCTTAGTTCAGTTTTTATGAGCAGAATGTAAAGATAGTGTCATGATTTGGGTTTTGTCTTGGTTCAGGTTATCCGTTTTATTAGTCAAGTTTCTGCTTTTGGGTTCTTTCTTGTTTTGGCTTTGTTTTAGACGTGTTGTTCTGTTTAGATTAACTGTTATTTACCTGTCACTTTATCAGCTCGGTTTGGTCTCTTCCCAGCAATCTGCCAGCTCACTCAATCTGTTTATCTGTTACTCCCCAAACACCAGTTACCAGCCAATCAGATCTGCTCACCTGTCAACCTCCAGTCACTAGCCAATCAGTTCAGTTCAGTTACCACCTTTCCTTTGATTATTTCCACCTGTCACTTGTAATTAGTCTTCACTCCCGTTCACCTGCTCACTCCCCTATATAGTCCTGCTACAAACATCTGCAAACTGCCAGATCATTTTCAAGCCTTAGGTGCGATATTTTCCAGCGTTTATACTTTGTCTGATTTCCTGATCCCGACCAGTTCCGTCTATCGACCACTGAGCCTGCCTGTCCTCTTACATTCTGTCTGCTTGATTGTGTACCGTACCTTGGACCTGTGACCCGACCACGTCTTGGATTATCCTCTGGCACCTCTTCGGTTTTCTGACAAACCGGCTCTGACCTTGGACCGCATCCCCGACACCGATTCCGGATTATCCTTTTTTGTTCATCCTGCTACTGTTTCCCTCCACGTCTCCGAGCATCCTACGACTGCCGACGCACCAGCGTCCGGGACACCCAGGGCGGCCACCGCCGCGCAGCGTAAACAGCCAGCCGGCTGGGATTTTACATCGGACTCCGGAGCAAGTCTGGACATTGAGCTGAGGTTAGTGACCGTCACGTTTCTGAACAATCATCTCCTGATAGACGTGGTCACTAACCTACTGTCTCTGTCCTTAGTTTTCCTGCCGCTGACGTTGGCGTTGATTGCCCCGTTTCAGTTAAATAAACTGTTTATCGGAACTTACTGTTTGTCTGGTTTGAACACTGATTCCATCTAGTTCCGATCCTAACAGATAGATTAAATCCATGTATACATTTTTCAGCCAAAGCTAAAATACTGATATATTCCCGATCCGGTACACATAAAAGTGCACATCTGACTAAATGATTGTATTTTTAAGCCTTTTTAACACTTACAACCATTATAAATTGCTCTATTTTGACAAAGCGTAAAAATTGTCTGCTATCGCTGCCCCATGTGATAATTTTCGGAACTTTATGTGGTGGATTAAAAAAAAGACAACACACACACACACATCCAGGGCTTTTTTCATTTACCAGACAGCGTCCGTTTACACACACTGCTCCAGATCCTTCATCGCAGGTCGTTCCGTCGAGCACATGACCAAAGTTGTAGTAGAAGTTGTGTCCCAGGGCCAGGCAGCTGAGTTCACAGGGGCTGGAACCTGGCGGGGAAAATCTGCAGTCAGTAAATCATCAGTTTTTTATGGAACAAGAGGGGATGAAAGGAAACAGGACGAGGGGGGTGAAGAGAGATAAAACGCAGGAAATTGGAATGAGAAGTGGGAGAAATCTGGAAGAAACTGGTGGATATGACATAAAGTCACACCTGCAGCAGGCAGCACCTGTGAGCTTTCCAGACTTCCTAACTTAAGCAACACACATAGAGATGGAGGCAAAAGCGATGCATCGCTTTATGGCTGCTAAAGCCGGTGATGGTGTCATAAATATACAGTCAGCTGCACTTGGAAATATAATTATATGTTATAAAATTATAAAAAATATTTATATATCGGCAATTCATGAAACATGTCATCTCAAGGCTCTTTCCATCAGATCCTCCAGGTTGGTCAGAAAGTTTCCTCTCTAAGGAAACCCAGCAGGTTGCATCAAGTCTCTCCAAGCAGCATTCACTCCTCCTGAAAGAGCGTAGAGCCACAGTGGACAGTCGTCTGCATTGTTGATGGCTTTGCAGCAATCCCTCATACTGAGCATGTATGAAGCGACAGTGGAGAGGAAAACTCCCCTTTAACAGGGAGGAGAACCTCCAGCAGAACCAGAACCAGGCTCAGTGTGAACGCTCATCTGCCTCGACCCACTGGGGCTTAGAGAAGACAGAGCAGAGACACAGAAAGCACAGAAGCTCACATTGATCCAGGAGTACTTTCTATGTTAGATGGTAATAGATGATCTGCCTCCCCTGATGATGTCACAGCTAACAGAACGCCAGACCAGGTGTACCTTGTATGAAGAGAAAAATGACAGAGGACAAAATGTTAAAAGTTGAAATGACAACAAGCAATGCAAATTGGAGAGCAGTAGGAGAACTCAGCAGTGAGAGAAGTAGGCCCTGATGTCCTCCAGTAGCCTAAGCCTATAGCAGCATAACTATAGAGGTAGCTCAGGGTAACATGAGCCACTCTAACTATAAGCTTTGTCAGAAAGGAAAGTTTTAAGATTAGTCTTAACAGTAGACAGGGTGTCTGCCCCACGGACCAAAACTGGGAGTTGGTTCCACAGGAGAGGAGCCTGATAGCTAAAGGATCTGCCTCC